>CM066331.1:93311404-93911404 GCA_033807585.1 Hydrophis major
GGGGTTGTGTCTTAATCCCATCGCCTTGGAGCTGAAGGTTTTTGTCTTGTGGATAGGCTGGCCCAGTCCTTCTCAATGGGCACCAAATTTCTGCTTGGGGCAGGGAGCTGAATTTCTGTCTCCCTTAAGATTTCTATTTCTCTTTTAGGGGGAAATATAATATTCTGCCTTTTTAATATTTCCTAAAACATGTCATTCTTCTAAGAGGGATGGGTGTTAACGTTCTACACAAGGCAGGACTAGAACTCACAGTCTCCTTGTTTTCAGCCTGCAACCTTCATTATTATCTGCCCTGCCTAATCAAACTGGCTCTCTTATGTACAGCATGTATATGAGGAATCCCTTCGGGCTTCAGAGAATCAAAATTGACTAGATCCCTGCATTAGAGGACACGCCTTGATCAGAAGGACTAGGAGCTTGTTCACTCTGCCTGATCACCCTGAGACCTAGAAACAGCCATAGATGGACCAGGCCCTATGTCATAAAGTGATAACCAGCATCTTGAAGTGCCAACTGGTAACCAGTGCAGGTCGCAAAACAGTTATGGTCACAGGTGCAAGTCACAGCCAACCACTCTTCATTTTAATGGAAACAAGTGAATCCCAAAAGATTTGCAGCCAGGTTAAAGGAAAGATAGTGTTATCCTGCGAAGAAGATGCTTTCCTTTTCCTTTTCCTTTTTTTTTTTTTTTTACAAGACATAACCAAACGGGACTGTAAAAATTGTTGCCTGGTTAAATAGGCTTAAAAAGTGACAAGACAAAAATCATAGCGATTTTAAACGGCTTGCCTTCTGAAGTTGTGGCTGCTCCATCATTGGAGGCTTTTAAGAAGAGACTGGACTTGTTACAATACAGTTTAACAGAGTTGGAAGGGACTTCATAGGTCATTCAGTCTAACCCCCCCCCCCCAGCCGCCCAAGCAGGAGACCCTACATCAGGGATGGGATGCTACCGGTTCGGCCCGCTTCTATAGAACCGGTAGCTCTGAAGAGTAGCAGACACTGAACCGGTTCGGTGCGACAACCTTTTGGTCGTCTGTTTGGCCTGCCTGCCTGCCTGGGCTCTTGGCTGTCCTTTATTTCCTGCTTTTTCAACCTCAGCTGCTGTGCGTGACACAGCTGAAGTTGAAAAAACAGGAAAGAAGAGGATTTTCAAATACTTGCACACCCACTTGCAGCATTTGTCAGCTGTCCGGGTGGCACAGCTGATGTTTTTCTGCAAATGCTGTACATGCGCGCACAGCTCTCACCAAACCGGTAGTAACACCGGTTGAATCCCACCCCTGCTCTACACCATTTCTGACAGATGGCAGTCCAGTCTCTTCTTGAAAGCTTCCAGTGATGAAGCTCCCACTTGTCTGGAATGTCTTATCTCCTGCCTGAGCATGGGGTTGGACTAGGGCAGGGGTGAGATTCAATTTTTTAACAACCAGTTCTGTGGGCGTGGCTTAGGTGGTGGGAATGGCTTGACGGTCATGTGACTGGTTGGACATGGCTTGGTGGTCATGTTATTGGCTGGGCATGGCCAAATCAATATCACTCACATCAAGGCACACCTCTCCTTGCCTGGCCTCTCATGACTGTGAGGATGCTGCAACAGTCGTAAGTGTGAAAAATGGTCATAAGTCACTTTTTTCAGTGCCATTGTAACTTTGAATGGTCACTCCACACAAGCAAAGTACCAGCAAAGGAGGGGAAAAAAACTCCAGAGACATTCCTGAGACAGGAAGTCTAATCCTGCCAAGAATGTAATAAGGGTTAACGGAGAAGCAGTTTCTGTAAGCAACACCAGAATGTTTCCTTCCTGCCTTCCTTACAGGATTAGGCCAGTAATTTCTTCTAACAACCGGTTCTCCGAACTGCTTAGAATGTTAACAACCAGTTCTAGGAATAGATGTGAACTGGTAGAATCCCACCCCTGGACTAGGGGAACTTCAAGGTCTCTTCCAACTCTGCTATTCAGTTATTCTGACTTATACCTGAGAGCTAGAAACTTCCAGTTTATGCAGATAAAGAATGCAGGATCAACATTCCTAATGAAAGAATCAGCGTTCTGTGTCAATTGGTGATAATAAGCTTTCTTCAAACATTGATCCTTGCTATGCTTTTTTTCCAGCTCTCCCTGTTTTCCTTCAGATCTCCTAGAAGAGGGGTGGGCAAACTATGGCCCGCGGGCCACATTTGGCCCATTGGTCTTTTTAATCCGGCCCGCTGAAGATGGGGGGACCCGGTTGGAGCACCCAAGTGGGAGCCGGGAAACAACAGATCTGGGCCAGACGACAGCTTGGCAGCTGAGCGGGACAGCCAAGAGCAGAGGGGAATGGAGGACAGTCTACCTGCCGGCTGAAGGGAGAGAGACTCGCCAGCTGCCCTTTGAGGATCTTTCGCTGTCAATCCAGACTGTTGGAGAGAATTGCACTCGGATTTCCACAATTCCCACCCTTCCTGGACTGGGCTCTGTTTCCAGCCATGAACAGTTTTACGAGAGCGTCCGCTTGACTATACTAACCGTGAAAACGCGTGGGGTTTATGCCAGGGGTGCTTACTAGGGAGAAAACCTCTCTTGATCGCTGTTCAAGGTAGGGTCTGACTGACTGACGGGGGGGGGGATTTTGCGGTTTCTGCATTGACACACACACACACACACACACCGAGCCTTTTCAAAGCATCTCAACTACAGTGCCCATGATCCCCAGCAAGAAGAGTTTGGGATAATGGGATAAAGTTAGGCACGCTTGGAAAGTACCCTAGAGCAAAGGCCTGCTTGACATTCTTATAGGACCTATCAGAAAAAAGGACCTTTTTTCAGTTAATGTTTGATATGTACTGTTAACAAATGCAGTTTTTTATATGTATCGTATCTTGTGCTGACCCGGCCCGCCTGTCAAATTTTAAAAGTCAATGAGGCCCCCGAGCCAAAAAGTTTGCCCACCCCTGTCCTAGAAGCAGCTGCCTTTGAACAATTCTCAGATCTTGATTAACCAACAACCTGTCACCTGCAATGCAAGCATTTGGGTGAGCAAAGGACATCTCTGTCAACCTCTTCCCAGCAAAGAGAATTTCAGAAAACTCCCAAGAGTTAAAGTGAAGGCTGCAAACGAGTATATAATAAAAACATTCATTACACTTTTCATTCGGGATGCATCGCTGCAGCTTCCAAATTTGCCCTTTATATTTATGCATAACCTAGGGATTTACTACCATATGTGGTGGACTTGCACCAAAGCAAAACCATATTGGGAGAAAATAGAGAGCTGGCTAGAAAAAAATAACCAAACACAAGATAGACTGGAAACCAGAAGTATACCTGCTGCAGTGGTGGGATTCAATTTTTATTTTTTTTAATTACCAGTTCTGTGGGTGTGGTTTGGTGGGCATGGCAGGGGAAGGTTACTGTAAAAATTCCAGTCAGAAGTGGCATTTGCTGGTTCTCCAAACTACTCAAAATTTCCGCTACCGGTTCTCCAGAAGTATACCTGCTGAATACCACCTCTGACCTGCTGGGCATAATCCCAGAGGATTATGATAAAGGAAATGCATACTTTGTTTTACATATATTGACAGCAGCAAGGATTAGCTGTGCAAAATTCTGGAAAAATGAGAATACCTCGTCAGATGAAGAGGTAATCAGGAAAATCCTAGAATGTGCCGAAATGGACAGATTAAAAAGAAAAGAAAAAGAAGACTCAGAATATTACTTGATATGGAATAGATTCTATGAGCGGTGAGAGACAAGGCGTAGTAGTTAGAGGAAGAAAAATGATGAATGTTTTTATGAAAAACAGAGATGGTATGTAACTAGTCTAGTGAAGAGAAGGACCAGGGGAGACATGAGAACAGTATTCCAATATTTGAGGGGCTGCCACAGAGAGGAAGGGGTCAAGCTATTTTCCAAGGCACCTGAAGGCCAGACAAGAAATAATGGATGAATAAGGAGAGATTCAACCTGGAAATAAGGAGAAACTTTCTGACAGTGAGAACAATCAACCAATGGAACAGAAGTTGCCCTCAGAAGTTGTGGGAGCTTCATCACTGGAGGCTTTCAAGAAGAGATTGGACTGCCATTTCTCAGAAATGGTGTAGGGTCTCCCGCTTGGGCAGGGGGTTGGACTAGATGGCCTACAAGATCCCTTCCAACTCTGATTATCTGTTATCTGTTAACTATAATCGATATAAGCATTAAAATATGAATGAGTTAAACATAAAGAAAACATGTGTTTATGTGCTATTATATTATTAGTACTATTATTAGTAAATGGGAAGATATATTTCATAGTACTAGCTATGGTTTTTGTTTCTTGTAAACAGCATACTTGGACAAAATGCTGTATTCAAAAATGTTTATGAAAAAAACTTTAAAAAAATAAATATATATTTATGCATATACTTAACACTTGTTTAAGCACCAGGTAATCCCAGCTGACTGTGGGATTAAAGCAGGATTTATTATTAACCTTCTTTGGACTGAAGCAAATGGATTGTTTTTCCTTCTTCTTTTGCTAAATAAGTCAATTGTTCTGATTTGGTACATCAAAATGAAGCAAAAATATTTACCCCCTTTTAAAAATTTCATTGGTCGCTGGGCTGCCTTGAATTCTTATGTGATTCAACCTGTATTTTAGGAACCATGAAATATCGATCTAATCTGAAAAGAAAAATGCCTTGTTACTTATTGAGAAAATACCGTGATGGCTGGTAATTTATTGTTGGTTCATTTGCTTATGAGTATACAGTAAATGGTGGAGTGAGTACAATTCATCACATTATTCTTTTTCCAGTATTCAGACAATGTATGCGACTTGGTAGAGTAAAAAGAAAAACCACCACAACTTTTTGAAGATGTATAAATAATCTACAAAAGAAAAGAGCCATAAAGTAAAATGGAATGCACAAGCTTGGAACGGAATGAAAAATTGGAGAGGGAGTAACAAAATATGAAAAGAACAATTGCTTGATAAACTGAACATTGATATATGTTGTTGTTGGATGTTCAACATGTATCTCTTGTCACTGAATGTTCTGCATTATGTACGTAATTTCTGATTTATTTGGCTTTTTTTTAAAAAAAATAGATGGTTATGTGGGTCAGGGTGAGAAATTAATCCAATGCACATGATATGTGAGTGCTGCAGCATTTTGGTTGTGTGTGATGATTTTAACTCTGTGAGTGTCTTGCTTTACTTTTCTGTGTTGTAGTTATATGAGCTCAGCAGTTATATATATCTTGTAACTGACTGACTGTGTATGTTTCTCCATTGCTGTTTTCACAGAACTCTTAATCATGATTTACTTAATTTAAACCAATTTTCTGAGGTTGCAAGCAACATATGAGCTAAGTCTGGGTATCATATTAGTGGAGAAGTAAGTTAAGGTTTTCGGGCTTCAGGGCAAAAACTCAGATAAAACCTCTGTGTTAATTTTAGAAATCAGCTAATGACTTAATGGCCAATTTCAAGGAATCGGATTTGTTAGTGGCCAGGAGTTGTGCACACAATGTTTTTGAAGAGGAACTGCAGCAACGCAGTTCAGGACACTCTCGTGAGGATGAATCGGTGCCATTAAGTTGTGTCAGTACTAAGTTATCAGATATAGGTTGTAAGTATCCAGTTGACCTCAAGATGATAGCAATGAGGAGGTTGTATCTCTTTGCTGCCACCTAGTGGCCAGTCTAGTCAGTATTCACTGAGTGTGGCCACTCTATTCACTCACAGCCCTTCCCACATGTCACTCTGTCCAACCCAGGCCACCCTTCTGGGCAACTTGGCTCCTCTAAGGATGTATTTTGGCCCTACCTGTAGAATATCAGAAACAGGTTGGTTTGGTTTAAAGGCTGAAAGTCTGACCCTGTGTTAGAAAATAATCATCATGCCTGCTAAGGCTATCAGATTTGGATTACAAGAATTCAAGTAGCCATTTGTAAAATTAGAATAGAATAGAATAGAATAGAATAGAATAGAATAGAATAGAATAGAATAAAATAGAATAGAATAGAATTCTTTATTGGCTAAGTCTGATTGAACACACAAGGAATTTGTCTTGGTGCAAATGCTCTCAATGTACATAAAATAAAAGATACATTCGTCAAGAGTCAAGAGTCATAAGGTACAACACTTAATAATAGTCATAAGGCAATCAAATCATACTAGGAAACAGTTACAGAAAAATCGTAAGGATACAAGCAAATATCCAGATTTTGCAGTCCAGATTGAGTAACTTCATTTGATACTAAAACATGATTGGCTGGTCTATAATTTGGTAGATCTTTTCTACCATTATGTTTCTTAAAAATTAAATTTCTTCTGCATGTATTGGTTGCACAGAATTTAGAATAATTAATTTCACCTAGTTAATATGATAGTATTATGGATTATGTTTCATATAATGCTGGCCATTTCCACAAACCTCTGAATGGACTGATTTTTGAAGATGGATTGTTGCCACTGGAATGTATCAACACTAATCTCCCTTTGAATTACTTTAATTGTAGTTATCATATTTGGGACATATTCTCCCGTGAGAAGTCTATAATTCTGGGAAAGACAGAAGACATGAAGAGGATGACCAGCGGCAATCTGGATGGACTCACAGTGATGAGTGGACCATTGGAAAACCTGAAGGACCAGTCTCAGAATTGTTTATCCTAGTGGAGATCCAACTACGAATGCTGACTTGATGTCACACAACCAATAAATCAATTTCTCTTTTGAAATCACTCCTTGGTTTCAAAATAGCAGTGAGTGTGTGTATGTTCCCATGTTTTGTCACCACCTTTAAAGACATCTTCATTGAATTCTAATTCAATAGAATTGCTCATCAAATAAATATGGAAATATAGCAACACTCAATATTTGCTTGACTATCCCAAGTATAATGAAATATCTGTCATGACCCTTATGGGGGCAGTGGGAAAGCTGTCTTTTGAACTATTGCGTATAACCTATCTGGGGTAAAAATAAAATAAGTAAATTTCTAGGCACACATTATGAGCCTCCAAATAAAAGATATCACACAAATACATCAGAGTATTCAAAAATATGTTAAAATATAGAAGATCCTGCTCAGATGTTATGTATGGTAGTTCATGATTTGAAAGAAATTTACAACTCACACAGAATCATGTTATAATAACATGCTTTAAATTAGCAGCATCTATTTGCAATAATTCTCTACTTACATTAATTTCATTTTATGCTTCGCTCAGATAATCTCATTTAATTTTAATATATCAGCTCAATATTCATCCCTTACATTGTGTGAGTGAGTGAGTGGGGGAGGGAGAGAGAGAGAGAAAGAGAAGAGGGGGATTTCTGGGACAATTGTAGAATCCACTTTATTTCTTGTATATTTTAGCACTAGAATGGCTACTTCTCATTACTTTTTTCTGAAGTTATCTGAAATTCTGCTGCTGAGTCTATAGGGTTCTTTAGCCAGCTATGGCATAAGCAAGCAGGGAATAATAGATGTGGGGAGAATTCTGAGTCATCTCAGTCCTTTTTTCACATAATATATGAAGGTTTGGTTGCTCTAACTTCTCTGGAGTTACAAGAACAATATACTGGACTAAATGTGACAGAAATTCACATTGCCTGAAAAGCAAAACAAAAAGTGCAAATCTTCTTCCAAATTGTATGCAGCAAGCAAGCAACTGAGCATTTTGTTCACACATATGAATGGCCTGTAAAGGCTTTAAAAGAAATGGCAACTCTGCACAAGAACATGGACTTTGGGGGCTTCCAGTTAAGGGACATTTGCAAGTACTCACCCACTGTATTCTGCAAGGACTGCGTATTCGCGTGGAGGCCAAAGGACAACATGAACAGCAGGAGCATCTCTTGGTGGCAAAGACACCTGAAGCGAGAAATCCCAGCAGGGCCCATTGAAGAAGACAAGGTGAGTCTACTTCTTATAATCCCACCAGGTGCCTTTGGGCTCTGGTGTTTTGAAGCAAAGTGTACATATGGAGAGAAAGTCTTGTGGGCACTGGCGCTTTTATCAGAGGAAGAGGCCAAGATGATAATAACTTCCACTGTAGCCTTGACCTGCCCACAGCAGCAATGCTTTTAAGAGACAAAAGGGGAGTATTTTTTTCTCCCCGGAGTCATTCATTTTGTTTGCAAAGCCATCCTCCAATTGTTTGCTTGCAATGTGCCCTGCAGTGACCCATCTGCTATCTTATCCAGAAGGACAACTAAGGAAGAGACACACAGACATCCTGTGGAGATGAGGGAAGATGGTGGCCCTTATCTATCTTTTCTGCTTCTGTGAATAAGAAAAGCAACTCTGAAAGGGAAGAACAGTGGAGAATGAGACTCCACTCCTGGTTTTGCTAAAGTGGAGGAAAGCAGATTGGAGTGGAGGGAGCCCCACAAAGCCTTCCCCAAATCTAGTGTTCTCCAAATGTGTGAAACTACAGCTGCCAATTCCCTCACCGGCTGGCTATAATCTGACAGATTTGGCTGATAACCAGGTAATACAGGCAAGCAAAATGAAGTATTTTCCACTCTTTTAGAGGTAATCTATTTCCGGTGTGTCGGTGTAGAACTTTTGTGCAAGGAATTCAAGGAAGAGCAATCAGCAATTTTAGGCTAGAGCACACACAACTCAGACTTCGAAGGTTGTTTTTTCCTGCCCCTCTTTGTCCTTGCTCCTTTGTTATGATGGATTGACATTATCCGTAGCCGGTGATTTTGCATGCTGCTGCAAATCCCGTAAACATCGATCGTCAGTCAAACTGAAAAGAATGCTGGTTTCCTTGGGCCTGCTGGACCAAATAATACTTCTACTGCAAGGAATGTTATTTGGGAATTTCAACCCCTCTTCCTTGCCTATCTAAGAAACATTCACAGCACGTGCAAAAAAATTCTTTCCAAACAACCCAACACTACATTGAATACTGAAATACAGCATTGCAAAGCAAGAAAAAGAGAATACAGACTAAAATACAGAAATATATATTTCATACATTCAGCAGGCCACAATTATAAACATCTGATGGTATTAGGGAAGGGAACCAAATGAATTGCCCGCTTTAGGCCTTGGAAAACAATAAAAAACCTGTATTTTTTAACTTTCCCAACCTGCCACCAAATCTAAGACAGCTAGCCATGGCCAACTTGCCATGGTCAATCACCACAGGTCAATTTGCAATTCAACATTGCATTAATTGTTTCATTCATGTAGTTTTATTATTGGTGACCACATTTTCATCAAAATTAACCTTTATTATTATTATTATTATTAGCCATAGTTCCATTGAAATTAATTTCACTTTTGTATTTGTTGAATTGTACTGTGGCAAGTTGTCCCGTGGTGAGTTGGTCATGGTGAATTGGCTGTGGTGAGCTGTCCTATTCTGATCACCAAACCATTTGCCCATTTTGACTGCATTTCTCTTCCAAGCCCACCCACTTTCTCTCCCAAAAGGTGTGATCTCTGCATGCCTTGTTGTGAATTTAGACTCACTTAGCTACCTATAATTATTTGATCTAACAGGAGGCAAGTATTATAGATCTATCTGGCAGCCCTACTTGGTTCTACCTAATGCAAGCAACTATGCAATGCAATCTTTTCTTACTCTTATAAGAAATAAGCAATATTTTCTTATTCTTTTAGAAAAGCTCAGAAGCGTCTTACTCAATAATGGGTGAGTTGGATGTTAAAAAGGAGTCGATGGTGGAGGAGTGAATTAAGAAAAGAGATTATATGGGAAACAATCTGTCCCTAAAGATGTTGGGAAATAAGTTTGTCCCCTGCAAATTTGAAAGGATCAAGCCAGATATCCTTCGATCCATTAAGGAAAAAAAGTGACTCTTCTTAGACTATGACAGGTGGGGAAATTGTGGCAAGCTGAAATAACTGAAGAGCTATTAGTGGCAATCTGAACCAGGATAGTAACTGGAGACGGAGGTTGGAAATGGTTAACAAACCCTGGAGGCCAGAGGTGGTATTCAGCAGGTTCTGACCAGTTCTGGAAAACCAGTAGCGGAAAGTTTGAGTAGTTTGGAGAACTGGCAAATACCACCTGTGACTGGTCCCACCCTCATCTATTCTCTGCCTCCTGAGTCCCATCTGATCGGCTGGCTCTTCTTTTTTTGCCCTGCACAGAAGAACGGAGCTGGAAAGCAGGTTAGTAGGGTGGGAAGGGAATGGATTTTGCAGTATCCTTCCCCTGCCATGCCCATCAAGCCACACTATGCCCACCAAGCCACACCCACAGAACTGGTAGTAAAAAAATATGATTCCCACCATTGCTGCAGAACCCTTACTGAAAAAATGGTAGGTTTCGAACTGTGAAGATAGAACGATATGGGAGAAGCAACTATAGAGCAAATGCTTGGTTGTCACAATGACTTAAAGCTGTTGTGTTCTTCAGTTTTAAAATGACAAATGTCAAGTTTGAAATAGCAGCTCCGATTAAGATTCTAGTGCTTGGTTTTCCTTTCCCTGCCCAGCATACATTGATAGCTCATATTATTCATTTTGAAACTAGGTTCAGCTCTCTGGTTTTCAGAGAGAAATGAATATAACTAAAAGATTAGTGGCCTCTAGTTCAGGTTTGTCCTATTTTAAAAACCGCAACAGAGAAGTTACCTGTTAAATTTGGAGCATGAGCGAGAAAGAATGGAGACGAGCCTCTGGAACGGTGAACTTCAACTCTTTATTTACATGGTGACAGCTCAAAAACAATGGCAGTTATAGCCCTCCTTATATAGGCAACCCAATAACTATTTAACCAATAACAATCCAGGAGCGCTAGCTCCCTTAACCAATGTGACGCTCCGTTAATGGCCAATCAGATCCCCCGGAACGGGCCAATCCAATCCTGCCATTAACAGCCAATCAGAAGTGCAGGGCCAGAACCCTGCACTTGACTCCAAGCTCAAGATAACTTTATTAAACCTTATGCATTCACAACACCCCTTCCCCTGGCTTCTGTTTACAGGGCGCAGTTACATAGTCCTTAAGGTAGGACGGTTGCTTTATTAGTCTTTTTGATTTTCGCTGTGCGTTTTGCATTTGGCTGCAATCTCGCTGAGAAAGATCGTTGTTTGGCGAAGGGGTTGCCTCTGGTTCAGAGTTCACGTTTCCGTCGTCACCAATATCTTTGGCAACTCCCTGAGGTGAACCTATTCCCATCTCTGGTTCCAGTTCCTGTGTCTCTATTCCGCAATCGTTCCCTTCGGACGGGTTTTCTTCTAGTTGAAATTCGTCTTCTTCTGTATCTCCCCCCCCCTCAGTTTGGTCATAAGGGAGTTCAGAAATGCCCAACCAGAGCCGTGATCGTAATTGATCGATATGGCATTTCCATAGTCTATCGTCAAGGCATTGTACAAGATAGGATCTCGGGCCGGTTACACAAACTACTGTCGCCTCTACCCACAGCGGATCGCCCGATAGGTTTTTAGCGTATACCAAATCGCCTACCTAGAAGGTACAACATCGGCCGCTGGATCCTAGCGGTTTTTCCGGTTCATAAGCTGGGTGTAACCGGTCGAGGTGGGAGCGGAGCTTTTGTCCCATTAGCAGTTCGGCAGGAGTTTTGTCGGTGACGCTATGAGGTGTGATGTGTTGTAAAAAAAGGATTTGGTTGATTTTGTCATCGATGTTATCGTAGTCTAATTTCTGCAAAGTTTTCTTAACAAATTGGACCATGCACTCAGCCCTGCCATTGGTCGCAGGGTGCGCAGGCGAGGTGAGTGCATGTCGGATGCCGTAGTCAGCCAGGTACTGCTCAAAGGACAGCGCGGTAAATTGGGGCCCGTTGTCAGATACCAGAATGTCTGGTAATCCGTGGGTTGCAAACAGTCTTTCCAATCTTTTGATAACTGCTTTGGTGATCGTGTTCGTCATGCGGTGAATCTCGAGCCAATTCGAGTAGACGTCGATGGTTAGAAGAAAGGTGTGGCCTTTGGTCAGCCCCGCAAAGTTCAGGTGAACACGGGACCAGGGTCCCCATGGTGTCTCCCATTCGGTAGGGATGGCTTTTGGTGGGGCGTTGCTCACTTCCTGGCATCTATGACAAGCTTTAACCCAATTCTCGATTTGCTTGTCGATGCCCAGCCACCATGCGTAGCTTCGTGCGAGGGCTTTCATTCGCACGATACCGGGGTGGCCATCGTGCAAGGTTCTCAGCAGCGCTTTTTGGAGTCGTTCTGGGATAACGACTCTATCACCCCAGATGACACAGCCTTTTTGAGAAAACAACTCCGTTTGTCGAGTCTTGAATGGTGTGAAGTCATCCGATAATTGGTCCAATGGCCACCCGCGTTCTACCCAGCCTAGGACTCGCACTAAGGTGGGGTCATGTCTGGTTTCTCTGGCGATATCGCGGGCGGTTAATGGCGGCGTGTGGAGTGTTTGAATCTGTAACGTGGTTACCGTTGGTGCGGGATCATCGAGAGTCTCTGGAAGCGGTGCTCGGCTCAATGCGTCGGCATGGGGAATGGCTTTGCCCGGGCGGTATTGCAGCCGATAATTATAAGTAGCCAAGAATTCTGACCAGCGAGTCATCCTGGGGGATAATATGTAGGGAGTCGGCTTATCTCTGACTATTATCCCCAATAACGGTTTGTGGTCAGTCACAATAGTAAAAGCCCGGCCATACACGTACTTGTGAAATCTTTTAACGGCAGATACAATTGCGAGGGCTTCTTTATCGATTTGGCTATAATTTCGCTCAGTTTTTGAAAGTGTCTTTGAAAAATATGCAACAGGGGCTTCGTTACCATTAGGCAGTACATGGCTCAAAATGGCGCCCACTCTGAAAGGCGAAGCATCACATGTGATATTTAACGGCAAAGTCTCATTGTACTGCATGAGTACAGCGTCAGAAGTCAGTAGTTCTTTTTTCCATGATGGAACGCCTGTTCTTCTTTATGACCCCATAACCAAATTGCTTTTTTGTCTAGCAAACGATGTAACGGCTCAGCGAAAGTTGCTTTATGTGGTAGCAATACATTATAAAAGTTGATGAGGCCTAGGAACGCCTGGAGATCGGCCTTGTTCCGAGGCCTGGGAGCGTTTTTTATTGCTCTCAATTTACTGTCGGTAGGGTGAATACCCTGACTGTCAATTAGGTACCCTAAAAACTCGACACGATCTGTACACAGTTTACACTTATTCTTTTTCACTTTAAGACCGGCGTCTTGGAATTTTTGTAGAACTAATTTTAAACGATCCCGTAAGATTTTTTTTGTAGGTGCAGCAATTAATACATCGTCAAAGTAGGGGACCACGCCTTTAATCCCTTGTAGTAGCCTCTCCATAAGGCTCTGAAAAATTCCCGGGGCTACACTGACTCCGAATTGGAGCCGGGTACATTTAAAGGCACCTCGGTGCGTCACAATTGTTTGTGCCTGTGCCGTCTTTTCATCAACAGGTAATTGCTGATATGCCTAAGCTAAGTCTAATTTAGCGAAGACTTCTCCGCCCCTCAGGGAATGGAGGAGGTGCTGCACCACCGGCACTAGATATGCGTTTTGCTGCAGGGCGTGGTTCAGAGTGGCTCAGTAGTCCCCACAGATTCGAATCGAACCATCCGGCTTGATGGGTGTCACGATTGGGGTTTCCCAGGGAGAGTGATCGGTTGGCTCTAACACTCCCTGGGCTATTAACTTATCAAGCTGTTCGTCGATTTTTGGTTTTAGGGCAAAGGGAACTCGACGAGGCTTTAGGCAGATGGGGGCTATTTTTGGGTGAAGGTTAAATGAGATTGTGGTCCCCTTGTACTCGCCTAGCTTCTCTGCGAAGACATCCCTGAATTCATGGACGAGGTCCTCCTCCCAGTCACTGCCGCCGATTCGGTTAATGCCAGCCACTTCAATGCCGAGTGGCACGAACCATTGGAGGCCTAACAGGCTAGGCCGGTCTTTGTCAATCACCATCAGGGGTAAGTATGCTGTGCGGTTTTTGAACAAGACACGGACTCGACTGGTTCCTACGACTGGAATCCTATTCCCCTGATAGTCCTTAAGTATGAGTCTTTGGGAACGGAGGTCTTGGCGCCGATGGTAGGGATAAGTTGCTTGAGGGTCTTCCAGGAAACCATCGAGAGAGACGATCCCGAGTCGATTTCCATTTGGCAGGGCTGATTTTCGATAGCCACCTTAATTCGGATTTTCTTGGCATCCAAAGAAGAGGCGTGACCAATAGTGATAGTTTGGTGAGCCTCTTCTCGCTTTGTGGGGCGATTAAAGGTTCGGTTTCTGTAGGAGTGGTTTACTGGTTCTCGCCTTACAGGGCGGTTCCCTGTCGAGTGGCGATAGTTGGCCCCCTTCAAGGTCTGGCTGGGTCCTAGGAGGCTTCTACAGACCCATCCGATGTGGCCTCGTTTCCCGCACTCATGGCAGAGCGCGTCGCGGAATTTGCATTTGGACCTGGAATGGTTGGCCTCACAGCCAGCGCAAGGGTGTTGGGACTTCGGGTGGTGGTCCCGATCGGACTGCAGTCGATGGACTCTTCTTCATCGCTGTCTGACAACGAAGAGAGGTCCTCGTGGTGGGCCGTCAAAAGCTGTCCTTCTGACTTGGGTGAAAGTTCACGGGTCAGTTGGTGTACCGGAGCGCAGTTTCGGTGCAGTAGCATCAGCGATGGCATCGGCAAGGCTGATGTCGCCTTTCACCATCAGCTTGCTCTGAATGCCTAAGTGCATCTAGTCCCAGAACTATTCGATCTCTCAAAGCCTCTTCCAGGTCAGCGAACCCACAGAGGCCTCCCAGGTTTCGGAGGTCTGCGATGAAATCTGCGACGCTTTCTCCTTTTTGCTGGTTTCTTTGGTAGAATTCGTGGTGCCTTACGAGTGTTGGCATGGTCGGTGCGTAGTGGGCTCTCAGTAGGGGTTTGAGGACGTCCCAGTCCATAGCCTTTACTTCTGCGAGTTTGGCTAGTGCTTTAGCCATCTTGAATACGGTCGGCCCGCAATGCATTAGGAATAATGCCCATTTCTTCCCAGTCGTGGCATCCTTCAAATTATTGGTTTCCAAGAACATTTGGAAACGATCCATGTAGGCTTCCCAGTCTTCTTGCGCTGGGTCGAATGGAGCGGGTGGTATGACTACACTGGACATGGTTCCGCCGTTGTGCGTTCAGCCACGTGCTCGGTATTTCTTCTTTGTTCAGTCAGCTCTGACGTCTCCACATCCCATCCTCGTCGCCAGTGTTATGTTTGGAGCATGGGTGCGAATAATGGAGACGAGCCGGTGAAACGGTGAACTTCAACTCTTTATTTACATGGTGTGACAGCTCAAAACAACGGCTGCTATAGCCTTACTTATATAGGCAACTTTTTTTTTTTTAACAAATTTTATTAATTTTACAAACACAATACAAAAAACATAAACTAAAACATCTTTTCTGAAGGCTGCCTGATCCCGGGTTAAAACTCTTCACATAGACACAAATTCAAACATCATATTCATTTTATATATCCTTCCATATCTTGTTATCATTTTCTTTTCTTTTTTTTATAAACCAATTTTATTAATTTTACAAAAACAGTGCACAAACAATCAAAGAATAACAGCTTATAACCATTTTCAATAACATTCTTTGTCTGTTCTATTTCCAACTATCCATTCATCTTTTTTCTTTTACTATACTTCTCCTATACACTAATTGGAGTGACGCCTTTAATTCATTACCCTAACTTAAAAGTACTTCATATAACACTTAATTTATCTTGGGATTCTGTTTAGTAGATTCTAAATTTACACAATAAATTTTATACTCTAAATACACATATAAAAACACAATCTTATATACCTTCCAGAATCCCCCTTTTATCCTTAATTAGATTCACCCATTGTCTCTAAATAAACTTTTTTTCTTTAGATCTTGCTTCCCACCATTGAGGCTTCTCCTCCCCCCCTTTCTCTCTTGCTTATTCTTCTCCTTGCCCTTTTTACCCCTCTTCCCTTTTCTTACTTCCTTTCCTTTGCTTTCTAGCCTTGCATCCACCTTTCCTCTCATTTTTCTTTTTTTTTGGTTGTTTTTTCAAACCTTAAAATCCCCTTTTTCTTATCCTCTTTCTCCTCCTCCCCGGAAAAAACCCATTGTTCATCAAAGATGGCTTCTTGTTCCTCTTCTTCTTTGTCCCAGTCATTCTGCTGCGTAATCAACTTTTCATAAGTACATAATGCCATTTCTAAAAATTGAAATAAAGTGCCCAAAGTATCTTTTCCATCTTGTTCTTCCTTTTTATATTTTTGATATTCAATCTTTAGTTCATCCACAAGCGATGCCATCCTGAAAAGAGAAACTTTCCCCAAAACAACCACCCAAGTATTTTTAGTCAAAAGTAATTCAAAAAGAAAGTTCCAAAAGTTAATACTTTTCTTCCTTTTTCTATTTCTCTTTCTGGGGTTACTGTTTAATCAAAGAGGTCCAATTACCATATATCTTTTTTTAGTATTCTTGGCAATCTCCTCCTTTTTCCACTTCTGCTCCAATATTTTTCCGCTCCCTTCCCACTTGCAACATCAATTTTTAAATGATCAGAAATCCATACCTCTAATAAGGGTTTTCCAATTTCTTAAATTTTTAAGTCCAATGTCCAAGCAACTTTCAGAATATTTCACCTTCAGTGCCCAAACAAATTTCAAATCTTCTTCTGCTTTTTTCATGGGGTGGGAGAGTGAAGAAAAAAAAAAAGTTCCCTTTAACAGCTTCTCTGCCGCTTTTGATCTTCTTAGGGATACAATGTATCCTCCAGCAATTCAGACAGCTCAGTTCCAGGGAATTTAAAGGATGTTGATTGACCCGGCTCAGCCAGCACTTTCACTTTTCTTGCTTCCTCCAGCACGATCTTACCTGGTTGCAGACTTCTTCGTGGCGGCCATTGCTGACCGCCGCTCCACCGCCTTGGAAAAAGGGGTTTTTCAGGATGAGGAGGGGGTCTGTGACACCCCCAACCCCTGTCCAGCTCCCCTCTCTCTTCGGCTGTCCCTATGGGGCAGCCATATCCCCCTGACCCATTTGGATCGGGGGTACCTCGGTGGCTAGCACAGCAGGAATCGCGAGCGGTCACGAATTCCTGCTGCCCCAAAGCCACGCAAAAACCGGCTCTTATATAGGCAACTTATTAACTATTCAACCAATGAACCTTTTGGAGCGCTAGCTCTATTAACCAATAAGAGTGGCTCGTTAATGGCCAATCAGATTCTCCTGAACGGACCAATCCGATCTCGCCACTTAACAGCCAATCAGAAGTGCAGGGCCAGAACCCTGCACTTGACTCCAAGCTCAAGATATCTTTATTCCACATTTAATCATGCATTTTTATTCATTCACAACACAAATGTCTCACTTAACAACAGAAAACTTGGGCTGAACTGTGGTCATAAGCCAAAGTAATAACTTTCAAGAACAGCGATTGAGAAGTGTTGCCGTTTTGTAGCTGTTGTGAAGCCATCAAGAACTGGCTTTTCATGACAATACCCTGGTGTTGTTTATTTCAAGGCTGGAACACTGCAGATAAGACATACTTCCAAAATTGATTGCTAAGGGTCAAAGAACCAGGGGAGGGGGGAGGAATCACATTAAAGGGAGAAAAAAAAAAGTGAGACTACAACTCTATGAGCTCACATTCCACCATGACAAAAGTTAAAAACAGCAAGAAAAGCAAGTGGGGGAAAATGTACTTGGCTTTAACGGAAACATTACTGGAACTAAAGACCAAGATAGACAATGGAAAAATAATCTAAGACAAAGTGCTGAAGCAGCAGTATACAAAAATAAAAAAAAATTGAAACAAGCATTTTGTTAAAATAGAGAAATAAATGAGATGTGGAAGTAGGAAATGAAATCCATCTCCCTGAATCCCTCTCTTTAGACTTCTATACTTAAATCTCTAAAACCCACTCTTATACTCTCATGCTCCAACATTATACTTTGCATTGGGGGTAATACTCACATCATATTTTTAATTGCTTGTTGCTAATATTAGTGCAGGAATCCTCAACTGCCCTTTGGTAAATGATAGTAACAGAGAAAAGGAGAGTACCCAGGATGAAATACTATATAAACCCATCATGGGCAAGAATTTTGTAAAAACAGGTGGCTGGAATGGTAATTGTGTTTGCCTGTTAAATTATTTATTTTGTTAAAGTATTTAAAGCCAAATAAGAATCTTTCAGAAAAATACTTGTATAGAAGGGGGAATGTAAGCAGCTTTTAACAACAATGAGCCTGAATAGGATGTAGAAAAGAGCCAAAAAGTATTGGACAAAGAGTTTCCAGAAAGAACCCAAAGTTTCTTTGGCTGTGGGTCTGTGAATGTCATTCCAGAACTTCATTTCAATTATGGGCACAACAGGGAAAAAAAAATTTTTTTAATTGATTTTGCATAGAAATAGTTTCTCCTTCTGCCACATTAAAAGGGGATTTTGGAGTCTTCAAAGCTTATAGAGGCCTCCTGATTCTTTGGATGCTTGCATATCTCCTTTATAACATAGTTCTCTTATTTCCTATATGATTTTTATTAAGATAGTTAATCAAGAAGATAAAAATGAGTACAATCATATAAAAGAAAGAAGAAAAAAAGAAATCAAACAAAAAGCAAAAAGTACAAGAAAAGAAAAGATGAAGAAAAATAGAAAAACAAAATTATAAAGAAGTAATTTCTGTTATTCTTCACAACAGTTATATGCATAAATGTATTTTTTTTCTCTCTCTTTCTAAAGTTATATCACAGTACTTTTCTTTCTAAAATCTAATCTATGCAAACATCAATCCGTATATTATAAATTCATTTTTACCCCCAAAGCCCATAAGAGGTTTCCAGTCAACAATAAATATAGAAAATATATTTCCTCTATTCACAGATGTCAATTTATCCATTTCAATAAAATCTATCAACTTCACCAACCATTCCTCCAGAGTAGGTAATGTTGAATCTTTCCATCTCTGTGAACATAGTAAGGATTATTTATTTTTTTATAAGACTTCACGTAAGCTACATAAGATAAACTTGGGTCCTATTGATATCAACAAGATCAATTAGGCCTTAAATTCTATTTATTTCAGTGCAAACTAAATGCACATAGACAGGATCCAAATCTTTCTGCACAGTTTTATGTTAATTGGGGTTGATATCTTAGCTACTTGGGTCCTTGGACCTGAATGCATTTCTATCTTTCTTAGTAAGACCATACCTAGAGTACTGCATCCAGTTTTGGTCACCACACTATAAAAAGATGTTGAGACTCTAGAAAAAGTGCAGAGAAGAGCAACCAGGGTGATTAGGGGACTGAAAGCTAAAACATAGGATGAATGGTTATAGGAACTGGGGCATGGCTAGTCTAGTGAAGAGAAGGGGGGAGACATGATAGCAGTCTTCCAATATTTGAAGGGCTGCCACAGAGAGGAAGGGGTCAAGCTATTTTAAGGCACCTGAAGGCCAGACAAGGAATAATAGATGAAAACAGATCAGGGAGAAATTCAACCTGGAAATAAAGAGAAACTTTCTGACAGTGAGAACAATCAACCCATGGAACAGAAGTTGCCTTCAGAAGTTGTGGGAGCTTCATCACTGGAGGCTTTCAAGAAGAGACTGGACTGCCATTTCTCAGAAATGGTGTAGGTCTCCTGTTTGGGTGGGGGTGTGGATTGAACTAGATGATCTACAAAGTCCCTTCTAAGTTAATCTGTTATTATCTTATCACCATTTAATCCACATAATGGAAAACACGATCAGTTTAAGTTGCACGTAGTGGTTTGTGAAGTTCCAGGAAAAATCAAGCGTTCAACCCACTGATACTTATTTTTTTATTTTCAATGCACTATGCATTGAATGGGAATTTTTGCATTCAGTGCTCTCTTTAAATTCCACTCATGTCATCCCTGTGAGGATTTCACTGGAAAGTGGCACCAGTTTTAAAGACTTTGACCACATTGGGATTGGAGAGTGTAGCAAAAGAACACTTTTAAGTCTTTCTGAGAAAACAGAATTCCTCCAGAGTTTTGCTAGAGGCAAACTGAAGTCAACTGAAGGTCAACATCTTTCTTGCTTTAATAGAATCTACATTCTACATTCTCACTTCCGCTCCCTTAAGTTTCAAGGATTTAACTTTGCTTCCTGAAAAAGGACAGAAACCACAGAGAAGAGAGAAACTTTAAAAAATAAGTAATTTATGTGGGTGCTTACATTAGCAATGGAGTCCTGAATAATAGGCCTTCCAGAGATTAATGAAAGCTTCTTTGCCAAATAGCCTTTGAGAATTTTTTCTTTTTGCCCAGGTGATTGTCCTTATTTATATTTTAATATTGTTATTAAAATTATGTTGTTCTTATATATGTACAGGTAGTCCTCAGTTTACTTACTGACCATTCAAAGTTACAACAGCACAGAAAAAAGTAATCTATGACCATTTTTCATACTTACGACTGTTGCAACAACGTGATCAAAATTCAGAGTGGTGGGATTCAAATTTTTTTACTACCAGTTCTGTGGGCATGGTGTGGCTTGGTGGGTGTGGTTTGGTGGTCATCACAGGGGAGGGATACTGCAAAATCCCCATTCCCTCCCCATTCCACTAACCTGCTTTCCAGCTCCGTTCTCCTGTGCAGGGCAATAAAAGAAGACCCAGCTGACCATCTGGGACTCAGGAAGCAGAGAATAGATGGGGACAGGGGTAGTCAGAAGTGGTATTTGCCAGTTCTCTGAACGACTCAAAATTTCTGCTTCTCCAGAACTGGTCAGAACCTACTCAATACCACCTCTGATTCATTCGCTTGAAACTGACTCATATTTATGATGGTTGCAGTCTTCTGGGGTCATGTGACCACCTTGTGAGACTTTCTGACAAACAAAGTCAATGGGGAAGCCAGGTTCATTTAACAATTGTGTTACTAACTTTACAACTGCAGCAATTCACTGAATAACTGTGGCAAGGAAGGTCATAAAATGGGGCAAAACTCACTTCACATCTGTCTCACTTAGCAATAGAAATTTTAGGCTCAATTGTGTGGTTGTAAGGCAGGCACTACCTGAATGTAGATGTTTGTTCTGTATGATTGTTTGAAAGCTCTCATGAATCTGGTGGAAGTTGATGACATGTCAATTTGAGAAAGAAAGAAAACCTGTTGGATTTTTGTGCATATGGATCTGTATATACTGTGCTGTTGATATATTTGGTTATTGACAAATCCAGTATTGTACGATAGATGACATACCACCGTAGAACATTGAACTCTGGATTTCAAGCATTTGCTCTAAACACAGAACCAATAATCAAACATGGCACCATATCCCATAGGAACCTAGAGAGCAGAACAAATTAAAAATCCAGACAGTAGACATCTTCACAGAATTGCTATGAGTGACAATACAAGCTTAAAATGACAATGCCAGTTAAAAGTAACTGTCAGGAGTTTGAATCAGAGAGTACAAGCAGAAACACTTAAATGAAGAAGTGTTTTAATGGGTGCTTCACAGAGGTGGTTATTCAGCAGGTTCTAACCAGTTCTGGAGAACCGGTAGTGGAAATTTTGAGTAGTTCAGAGAACTGGCAAATACCACCTTCGACTGGAGATTTTCAGTATCCTTCCCCTGCCACGCCCACCAAGCCACGTCCACAGAACCGGTAGTAAAAAAAATTGGAATCCCACCACTGGTGCTTCATTCATGTTGACTTGTGGCTTGAACAAATGCACAGGGTAATTGTATCCTAGAACTGACTGCAGAATTAACCCTAAATGACAGCTTGGATCTACTGTGAATTTTGAGACTATTTGAACCAGTAGGAAGAGTGACTAACATAGTAACAAATTAAATGGAAGTATAATGCTAAAGATCTTGGGAAGAACTAGCTTTCTTGAGTAATCAATGGATGGATTCAAGTACATCTTAACCCCCATTTTAATTGACTCAAAGGTGCTTTTTCAAGAGGCAACTGGACTCTCTGAAGAGAGATTCCCACCAACCAGAAAGTCCAGTTGTCTCTTTAAAAAGTACCTTTGGAACAACATGACCTGGGTGACTGAGAATCTCTATATGGTCTCCCTTTTAATTATTTAAATTTCAATTATCTTATTTTGGACCAATTATGTGAAGATCTAGCTCAGAGCAATGTGGTGGCCTAGAGGTGGAGCTTTCGCTTCCCAATCAGGAGGCTGTGAGTTCAATTCCAGGTAGAAGCAGATATTTCTCTCTCTGGACACAATGAGTAACTGTTGTGAACTCTGCATAGATGTCAGGAAGGGCATCCGGCTAGTAAACGCTCAGCTCCATTCAGTCACCCTGACTCCACCCCAATGCAAGGGATTACAGGGTCATTAAAAGAAAAAAAAAGTAAAGATCTAGCTCCTTGAGAAATCCACAGTTTTGGGAAAAGCAGAATGATAGAGAACAGAGCACAGCAGGGTGGAGTTAAAGCAACAATGGGTGCAATATTGAAAGACTTGAAGGATCAAGTTGGAAACAGATCAGCCTGATGGAAGTTCTTCTGTATGGTGCTAAGAGTTGATACCAACCTGTTGGACATAATTATCATTAGTTATCAATTAATGAAAAATTGCAAGGAACAATCAAGGAAGAAAAAAAATCACATGAATTTCAATAAGGAATTTTAATACAGTTCAGCATTGTGGAGTTCTTGATGTTCTCTGAGCTTAGTTGTTTCCTGCAGACATGTCAATACAGACCAGTGGCACTCACTCCTATCATCATGAAGTGCTTTGAGAAATTGGTCTGCCGGCACATCATTTCTGGTCTTCCGCATACATTTGATAAACACCAGTTTGCATACAGAAAAAAATAGATCAGAGGACGCTGTAGCCATCACTCTTCACACTGCTCTGACTCATCTAGAACAGTGGGAGGGCTATGTGAGGATGCTTTTTGTGGATTTTAGTTCTGCATTTAACACAATTCTTCCACATAGACTAGTGTCTAAACTTCTGGACCTTGGGTTTTCTAATTCAATCTGCCTTTGGATTATGGATTTCCTGTCTGGCTGCTCACAGAGGGTCAGATTAGGTAATCATACCTCTTCAGCCCTTATTCTTAACACTGGTACACCACAGAGTTGCGTGTTGAGTCCCTTTCTCTATATTCTTTATGTTCATGACTGCATTCCCACTCACACTACTAATATTATTGCTAAATTTGAAGATGATACAATAGGTGGGACTCATCTCTGGTGGGGATGAGTCTGCCTATCAAGATGAAATGGACTGGTTGCTTTCGTGGTGTGGAAATAATAACTTGGTCCTCAACACTAGTAAGACCAAGGAGCTTATAGTGGACTATAGAAGGAACAGATCACACATCCAGCCCTTGCTTGTCAATGGAGACCGAGTGGAGCAAGTGGCCAGTTTTAAGTTTCTGGGTGACCTGGGGCACTCACATTGCAGCCTTGGTCAAAAGGGCCCAGCAGAGATTATACTACCTGAGACTTCTCAGAAAACAACAACTGAATGGAAAACTGCTGGTGACTTTCTACCGCTGCACCATAGAGAGTATTTTAACTTACTGCACCTCTGTATGGTTTGCCAATTGCACATTGGCAGATAGGAAAGCACTCCAGAAGGTTAACGTCAGAGGTGGTATTCAGCAGGTTCTGACCAGTTCTGGAGAACCGGTAGTGGAAATTTTGAGTAGTTCAGAGAACCAGCAAATACCACCTCTGACCTGAGATTTTACAGAATCCTTCCCCTGCCACGCCCACCAAGCCACGCCCACAGAACTGGTAGTAAAATTTTTTGAATCCCACCACTGGCTTAACATCATTGCCCATATATATAGGATATAAAGAAAAACATGGCAACATCTGGAAGTCCTACCTCACAAATCTTAAGAATTCTACAGAAAGTCAATAGGCATGTAGATAGAAATGCAGCACTGTATTTATTCTTTAGACTTTCAAAAAACTTTTCACAGTCCATTAGCAAACTTAGCAAATGTGATAAGAAGAGAGGTTGTCTTGCGAATTTGTAAATTATTGAAAAGCAACATCCAGGTTCTATTGTTGAGTCTCAAATGGTAGAAGTCAAAAGAGTTCCAGAAAATATTGTGCCAATGTATGCATTCTGTAAAAGATGCAATATCACATAATTAGGAACCTAAAGCAAATTGTCAACTCACATTGTATTTATCTAATTTTATAGTGCACCCATAATTTTTATATAGTTCTGCTTACAAACCTCAAAATGTTTATAAACCTCAAAATGTTTACATAGAGCTGAAAAAAAGCAGAAAGATTAACAGCTGGTAAAAAGAAATTCATATACTCTCCTTGTCCCAAATGTGCTTTTTCAAGAGTCAATTTTTCTTGGACATTTTGCTTCTCATCCAAGAAGCTTCTTCAATTCTGACTCAGGCAACAGTACTGACTCAGTCAGAACTGAAGAAGATTCTTAGATGAAAAGTGAAATATCTTCAAAGAAAAACAAAGAAAGTCCAGTTACCTCTTGCCTTTGGGACAACTGTGACCTGGATGACTGAGAATCTCACATAGACACGCTTTCTTTATGTTTGAGAATTTTAGCTGTTGTTATGAAAACAGCAATGAAGACTATACTAATTTGAGCATATAAAACCCGAGTCCTTTTTTGCATAGCATTTATCAAACTTATAACCGCAAGATTGTTCCAGCTGCATAATTAGTTGTGACTCCACCCATAGCAACTTTAAAAAAACCCAAAAATCACTTTCAGCATCCAATGTAATTTACTTCTCATGATTAGTTGCTGTGTCCATGCTTTGAAAATAATTTTAAAGTAAGCCCAGTTAAATAGCAACACTGAGGCAAGCTTCCTTGATCCTAAAAAGCTAGGAAGAATTGCTGGCTAGATTGAAAAACTGGAAAATATACAGGAAGAAGACAGATATATGGAAGCTGTCCATGATCAGAGCTCATGGGTACCAATTTGATAAATTAATAGAATTCCTGCCAAGATAATCTGAAAGCTATGAATAACTCTGAAATAGATCTTTCTCTGATTGTGGGCTTTCCATAAGCATCTGGATAATGGAGATTCAATGTTAGACTAGGAAAGCCTTTGATCTGATTGCATTGAATAAGAGTTGGCAGGGACCTCGGAATTCTTCTAGTGATCTAGTCCAACTCCCTGATCAAGCAGATCCTATAACATTTCAGACAAATGGTTGCCCAATCTCTTTTTAAAAACCTCAAGTGTTGAAGCACCTACAATTTCTGGAGGCAACTCATTCCACGGATTAATTGTTCTGTCAGGAAATTTCTCCTTAGTTTTAGATTGCTTCTCTCCTTGATAAGTTTTCATCCTTTGCTTCTTCTTGTTATGGCTTCAGGTGCTCTGGAGACCAGGTTAACCATTTCTTTTTTGTGGCAGTTCCTTAAGATAGTGGAACAGTTATTATTTTGCCCTTGTCCTTCTTTTCATTAGACTAAGCCAGGGGTGGGATTCAAATTTTTTAACAACCAGGTCTGTGGATGTGGCTTAGGTGGTGGGAGTGGCTTGGTGGTCATGTGACTGGGTGGACGGGGCTTGGTGTTCATGTGACTGGCTGGGTATGGCCAACTCAATATTGTTCACATCGAGGCGCGCATCTCCTTGCCTGGCCTCTTATGACTGTGGGGATACTGCAACAGTCACAAGTGTGAAAAAGGGTCATAAATCACATTTTTCATTGCCATTGTAACTTTGAATGGTCACTCCACACAAGCGAAGGAGGGGCAAAAAACTCCAGAGACGTTCCTGAGACATGAAGTCTAGTCCTGCCAAGAATGTAATAAGGGTTAATGGAGAGGCAGTTTCTGTAAGCAATACCAGAATGTTTCCTTCCTGTCTTCCTTACAGGATTAGGCCAGTAATTTATTCTAACAACCAGTTCTCTGAACTGCTTAGAATGTTAAGTTCTAGCAAATAGGTGTGAACTGGTAGAATCTCACCCCTGGACTAAGACATATTAAGACATACAAACGTTCTTCATACGTTTCAACCCTTAGTCCCCTAATCTTCTTTGTTGCTCTTCTCTGCATTCTTTCTAGAGTCTCAACATCTTTTTTTATATCGTGGCGAACAAAACTGGATGCAGTATTCATCTCATGCTCTCACTTTTGCCCCAGTGCCTGCAGATGCTATACGATCACACGTTGTATATGAAAGTGGTATCAACTAAAAAAAAAAGGTATTTAAAAATTGCTCATACGGAGAGTGTGGTATTATGGATAACTCTAGGGTAACGTTCTTCTTCCTTGGTACATCATTCTTTAGGTAGCAAGAAGATATATAGCTTTTTTTCATTTTCCCCAAATCCTATGCTTTTGTTATGCAGCCCCTTGACTAGCAATTCATTTTGCAATAATGTAATTGAGAAAGTATTGGAATATCATTTGTTGATGTCTCCATCCCATAAATTTGCCTTCCTGCTTCTTTCTGTCACTGGCACCATGTCCAAGACTTTGATTTTTCCCTTCGATTGACAATTGGCTAGATAATAAAACTGTGTGCCAAGGGTGTGGCATCCCTAATGACAAGTGCTTAATTTAGAGAACTTAAAAGAGATATCATGTATATATGAATGATGTCTAAAGATACTTAAATAACCAGGAGGCAAAGGGGTGGAGAGAGAAAGATGAAGCAAATCCATTATGGAACTACCTACAATGTAGATAAAGCGCATGATAAAAGTCTGTAAATAAAATGATATGCCATGATTTATGGGATTAATTTTCTATATTGAAATATTTTTGTGCTGCATTTTTGTAACAGGTGAAGAGGCTTGGAGACACATCAAGAGCTTAAGAAATGTTGTTTATAGACAGAATGAATGGAGGTTTGCTACACCCAAGTTCACACATTCCTTGACCCTCCGTTGAATTGGGCATGACACAATTTCAAGACAACAGTTCAAAAACAGAATAATTATTTATTGTTCCAGAAGTACATTTCTCTTTTATACATATTTAATAAATGATACAGGATTGTACACATGTTCATTATTTTATTTTATTGTTCTTTTTAAGGTCTTTTCTCCATGCCCCGTCCCTCACCCCAAACACACTCAAGAGAATTCTGCTACAGGACTGTTTGCGTTCTTCCTTTTTAAAACGCTGCATACAAAGAGCAGATAATTTAACTTTTTTTTTTAAATTTTTCTAAAATTTAAAAAAAAAATTGCCACAATTATAATTGAAAGGAGAAAGATGGGAAAGAAGTAGAAAGAGGGAAACACCTTGGAACATGCATCCATTCAGCTCAACATGCCATTGAGGGCGAGGGAGGAGAGACCATCCCATCTTGCAAGGCACCTGGCGACTGGTTTATATTTATTTTACACTTTAAAACACTGAAAGTTCCTCTGAAAGTGGGAGCCTCTTGCCTTGACACAGTGAAAAGGAGTGAGCTGAAGGGAAATCCCAAGCTTTGTGAGAACGAGCTTTAGACACCTTCTTCCATCTCTTATCCTGCCTTCCCAGGATCTATCAAACAGGACAACGAAGGCGGCCATGGATTCCGTTTAGCACAAGTTGTATGTTCTCCTCAGACAAGATTATTGGGCTTCTAGCAGGTGGTGGAGGTCACTGCCTTTCTCCCACGAGGGACTACATCTGCTACTGTGCAGAAACCCTGACCCGTCAGCACCGGCCCGTACTTTTAAAGCTACTTAAATAAGAGGGGGGGGGATTGTGGATCAAAGTGCAACTGTAGTCTTTTGCTTATCAAGACATAGTTATTCTGCTAGGCAAACGTAATATTTAATCAACCCTCTTTCAAAGGGACTTCATAAAGTGTCATGATCACAAGCCAAATTACCTCAGACATATATGCATTACCATAGGCCCAAACTCTTTTGATTTGCTTTAATTCGGATGACTACCCTATTTGGAGGGAGAAAGAGTAGGGGGAAAAAACATTCCCCCCTTAAGACTGTATATGAACAGTTTTTTCTCATGCAACATCACCATTTACGTGTAAAAGTTGATCAGGGCAGTGAAGCTGAAGAAGATATGTGGGGATGCTTCCATATTCAAATGTTCACAACGAGCATTATTCAGTCTGTGATCCGGATAAAACTGATAACATCAATAATCTTTCTGTATAGGAGACAGTTTTGTTTGACAGTAAGGAAGGAAAATGTTTTAGGTGGGTTTTTTTTTTTTTTTTTTTGTGAAGTAAAAAGAAATTCTGCATTGCTCTTATAAAAAAAACAGAGAACCAAAAAAAAAAAAAAAAAGAGAGAGAGAGAGAGAGAGACACTAGGGTCCAATCTTGGGTAGCATATTAATGGAGATACTTCAAATCTGGATCACCAGTCCTGGGTGTCTTAAAATGGCTCAATTGTTTCCTTCTTTTGTTTAGTGCACTATTATTGTGCAATAGTTTGAAAGATTTAAAAAAAGATGCTGAGCAGGCTGCTGTTGCTTATTCAAGAGACAGACACTGCAAAGCTGGAAAAATATGTCCCCAATACGATTTCTTCATGAAATGCCCACCTTTATAATATATATATTTTCATCCAAAAGAAAAAACGTTTGAATTAGACAATCTTTAAGCCCTTTGAAAAGACTTAGCATTCCACAGTGCCTGATTATTATTATTATTATTATTTTTTGACTGAACACATTACCCCCTCCCCAAGCCAAGGTCTCTGTTTTAATGATTTAAAAACCCTTCACCCCAAGAAGACCTTCCAGCTTCCACCTGAATTGCTTTCGAATGAAAGAGGCAAGAGCTTGAAAAGATCTGCTACTTCTGTCAAGAGACAGAGGTTCCTCTGACGATCAGTCTTTATCGTTGATTTGTTGGACAGGTAGATGTACCTGTAAGGGATCGCGAAGTCTCTTAAGGTCCAATTCTGCCTAAAAATCAATAAAATGCAGGTATAAGTAACACATTTCTCTCCATCATACTCTAGTGCAAGGGTCTTCAAACTTGGCAAGTTTAAGACTTGTGGACTTCAACTCCCAGAATTCCTAGGCTAACATGACTGGAAGAGGAATTCTGGGAGTTGAAGTCCACAAGTCTTAAAGCTGACAAGTTTGAAGACCCCTGCTCTAGTATGGCATTACAGCAGGGGTCCCCAACTCCTGGACTGTGGACCAAGCAGTGGTTCGTAGTCTGCCACGAAGCAGGCCATGCAAGCGACAGAAGCCTCATCCACACACATGTGGGATGCTGGCAGCACATGAAATCACGTTTTCCCTATCTGAGGAAAAATTGCTCTCCTCATAATCGGTTCCTGAAGTTGAAAAAGTTGGGGGTAGCTGCATTACAGGTAATCTAAGTCGACATATCCACATTCACAAATGGTCATCATAAAAAAACCCAGGACTTTCTCATGAGGTGAACATAAGTGTTGAAACCATGTTAGACTGTATGTACACTGGAAAAAAGGTGATTTATGACTGTTTTCTACAGTAAATTGCAGCATCCCCAGAGTCACGTGGTCAAAATTCTGACGTTTGGCAACGGCCCTGTATTTATGACAATAGCAGTGTCCCGGGGTCATGTGATAGGTTTTGCCGACTTTCTGACAAGCAACATCAATGGGGAAGCCAGATTCACTTAACAACTCTGTTACTAACTTAATAGCTTCAGTGATCCACCGAACAACTGTGGCAAGGGAGGTCATAAAATGGTGCAAAACTCAACTGTCTTGCTTAACAATGAAAATTTTGGGCTCAGTGAAGGTTGTGAGCTTGTACTTCCTGTAGATCCCATTCCAATGAATGTTTAACTTTTCATATCAACGAAGTCTGTAACGTTCTCTAGAAGCTGAGATAATGCCAGAGGCGGTAAGATTAGCATTTCCAACAGGAAGGAATGGCCATTACCAGTTTCAAATAAACTAGTGAATTACATAAGGAAATATTCAGTAGAGGCAAACCATGGTGGATCTAATGAAACTGAACCCATATTGGCTCAATTTTGAAATTTAATACAGACCAATCATGTAATGCATTGTAATACAGATCAGTCATGGAATGCAGCTATTTTAGTCATTGGATTGGTAAAATAATGGCTAGTTGATAATCCTGAAAATCAGCTTCCATCCATTGAAAACAACTTTGAGCAATTATTTCTAAAAGATGGGGAGGCTCTAAGGACAGACTTTTTTCTCTTGCAAATTTTTCATCTACTCCTTTTCCTTCTTGCTTCATATAACACACACATAAACACGTATATATCTCTATCTATCTATCTATCTATCTATCTATCTATCTATCTATCTATCTATCTATCTATTGCTGTTCTATATATTTGATCTCCATATTCTATTGCCTTAGAAACACTGATTCATATGGTAGACAAAATATATGGAGTTTATTTGCTATTATTAGACATAACCAATTGCCTGAAGAAACAGACCTCAGATACACAGGCAAAAACATACATTTCTGAATGCATGTTTGCTTAGTTTACATTGGAAAACACACTAGAGATAGTGCTTGTTTTATGAGCATTCCTTTAACAACCATTCAAAGTTATGACAATGCTGAAAAGGTGACTTATAACCAATGCAGCATCCTGGGAGTCATGTGATAAAATAAATAAATGAATCACAATTATGAAGTCACATGATCTCCATTTACAACCCTTTTGGAGGGGGGGTATCCAACAAGCAAAATCAGTAGGGGAATCCAGATTCGCTTAACATCCATGTGATTTGCTTAATGACCATAATAAAAGTTGTCAAATTGGACATAACTTACTTAATAACTGCATCATTTAATGATGGAAGTTCCAGTCCCAATTGTGGTCATAAGTCAAGAACTACCTGTAGTGCTTTATCTTTCCAATGTGCTGCAGGTTTAATTAGCTATTTCAACTTTCTTCTGGGTTGAAATCTATATTGTTATAAAATCAGCTGTAAATAACAGTGTCTTTTGGAATACAAATGAGAGAAACATAAGGAAAGCAGATCAAAGAATTACTGAATTTTCAAGAACTAATAATAATAATTTCCTATTTTCCCCCAATTTCCTCCAAGGATTTATTTTTATTACCTGAGCAATAGCGTCCTTGAGTTGATTGTATTTTTCTAGATCAAAACGTGTCTTTTTGGCTCCTTTATGGAAAAATAGTAAGTACTGCCTGTCTCTAGCATCTGGATATACATATTCCTATTGAATGAAAGAATAAATTAATTAAAACCTTAAGACGCAAACACTTATATATCAATAACCAATTTGAAAGGACAAGAAACTCAACTCTGGGCTAATTTGTATCTGCATTCATTTAACATGGAATACGAACAAACTACAGTATATGCCACATGATGCTCAGTACATCTGATTATCAACTGAATAGTGATAATATATTAAGGTTTTTTTATATATCTTACTTACAGGAATTGAGCAATGTAACAGACACTGTGTCATTTCAAATATGCCACCGAAAGCAATTCTTGACAGCTTAGTCAATTTAAATTTAGTTTTGGTTGAGTAATTTAAGCCATCTAGAGTTTGAGTGATATATTACAAATTATTATAATAAATAAACAAATGATTAACTAGCTTGTTGGAGAACAGCAGGCAGTATATGAAACTCTGCTTGGGTGCAATAATGAAGAGTAAGTTATTGTGGACAAGGGACAGGAACTAGAACAATATGGTTATTTGATATTTAGTATATTACCACCACTCGCTACTCCATTAATGGCCAATGATTTTGGTCTTAAATGCCAAACAGGTTACTGGAACTGTAGATGTACATAGGCTCCATATGCCATTTTGCACATCTTCATATTCAGCAATCCTGAATTGTGCCAAAATGGGGAAGAAAGAAGCAAGCTTTTCATTAGCTTTCAAAGTCATTCTGTCTCTGGCACTCAGATCTTGATGGAAGGGGTATCTAAAAGAATGACATATAGGAGCCCAACTACCCATAAGCTTTAAGAGAAGAGAGTTTACAGCATTACAGAGTCATTATGCTGCATGTGTCCCAAAAGTGCTTTTTCAGGAGGCAACTTGTGGGGTTTTTTGGGAAGATGTTTCGCTTCTCATCCAAGAAGCTTCTTCAGCTCTGATAGGATAGTGGGGAATGGAAGGATTTATACTCCTTGCAGGTCATTTGCATCCTTTTAGAGGGTCATTGAAGCACTTGGAGGTTTATCTGTGTCTTCGGGGCATCTAATAATGCTCCTGGTTCCTGTAGTCTGCCATTTTTCCTCTGGAAATCCATTCCTCCTCCCACACCATTCAAAGGCTGTTCATCCCAAATTGTAAAGCTAAAAGTCTGTAGAGATTCTCAGTCATCCAGGTCATGGTTGTCCCAAAAGTGCTTTTTCAGGAAACAACTGGACTTCCTTGTTTTTTTTTTCTTTTGAAGATGTTTCCCTTCTCATCCAAGAAGCTTCTACAGCTCTGATCAGTGGACTGCATACAGATAGTGCTTGAACCATTTATTTAGTGACCGAAGTTAAAAATGGCACTAAAAAATGGATTTATGACTATTTTTTTCACACTTAAAAACTGTTGTGGCATCCCCATTGTCATGGGATCCAAATTCAGACACTTGGCAACTGGCTTATATTGATGGCGGTTGCAGGGTCTCAAGGTCATGTGATTTCCTTTTGTGACCTTCTGACAAGGAGAGTCAATGGGGAAGCCAGGTTCACTTTAAAACCCATTTAACAACTGTACTAATTCATATAATAATTGTGGCAAGAAAGGTTGTAAAATGGAGCAAAACTTACTTAACAACTGCCTTGTCTTAGCAATGGAAATTTTGGTCATAAGTCGAGGATTACCAGTGTACCATTCTGATAGTGGTGGTGCAGTGGTTAGAATGCAGTACTGCAGGCTAATTCTGCTGACAGCCAGGAGTTCAATTCTTAGTGGCTCAAGGTTGCCTCAACCTTCCATCTTACTGAGGTTGGTAAAACGAGGACCCAGATTGTTGGGGTTAATAGGCTGACTCCATAAACCGCTTAGAGAGGGCTGGAAAGCACTGTGAAGCAGTATGTAAGTCTAAGTCAAGGCTCTTCAAACTTGGCAAGTTTAAGACTTGTGGATTTCAACTCCTAGAATTCCTGAACTAACATCTGGAGGAGGAATTCTGAGAGTTGAAGTCCACAAGTCTTTAAGTTGTCAAGTATGAAGACCCCTGGTCTAAGTGCTCTTGCTATTTTATAGGACTTTCTGATTCACTTAGCAGCAGGAAACCAATGATCAGTGGGACACTCCTAGTAGTAGCAGGGTAAGAGGGGAACGAGAAGGCAGGCACCCTTTCCATTAATATGCATTTTACTGTGATTAAGATACAAAATGCAAATATAAATATATCCCTGTAATGTCTCAGAGAACATGGTTCCTGCCCTACATTTTTAAAAGATAACATAAACGAACCTACAAATTTAGACAAAAGTCTGAAAGTGGCATGTAATAAGCTGAGGACTCCCCATACATTCATCCTTTAGCTTCAGTCTATTCTTTACCTATTAAAGGAGTTTTTGAACTTCTGTGCAATAATATGAAAACCATACAGAAGTCTCAGAGGGAATACAGGTGACTGCCAGAGAAAATGAGCTAAAATCCAAAATTAGAAGTTTAAAAAACAATTCACACACGTGTACGTATTAGAATCATGCAATGCTTTGAGCGATTCTTTTCTCTCACAAAGATTAGAAGGGCGTACCCTTTCATAACTATATTATGGAACAAAACATTTTTTCCCCATCTGCCCACTTCAAAAGGCGAAACAGCCAGATTATTTGCATTTTTTCCTCTGTGGCAGCCTCTCTGGGTTTTGTTCTGCAGGGCTAACTTTCTGAGATCATGCTCCCTTAAGTGGAAGAGGAGTCTTTTCCAGAAAATTTTGAAGGAGGATATTTTGAGGAGGAGTTGCATTTCAACTTGGAAGCATCACTTCAAACCTCTTCAGGACAGCCGGATGAAAAACAGCTCCTCTTACCCTTTTGCCCAAATATTTTCTGAGCAGGCAGCTTTTTCAGTCTAAAACTGGAAGGCGGACCTCTGAAGCTGTGTATTTGACATTTGGAAGTCAGTTGCCATTGTCCTTCAGGCTTTTCTTGGCAAAACGAATCATATCAGTTCCATAGTGTGTATCTCTCTGCCAAAGTGAATTTATGTCATGTTGCCCAGGCTTGACATAAATTAGAACAGAATAACAGAGTTGGAAGGGACCTTGGAGGTCTTCTAGTCCAACCCCCTACTTAGGCAAATGGTTGTCCAATGTCTTCTTAAAAACTTCCAGTATTGGAGCATTTACAACTTCTGGAGGCAAGCTGCTCCACCGATTAATTGTTCTAACTGTCAGGAAATTTCTAGGTTGCTTCTCTCTTTGATTAGTTGCCATCCATTGCTTCTTGTCCTGCCCTCAATGTTTGACCCCCTCTTCTTTGTGGCAGTCCCTGAGATATTGGAACACTGCTATCATGTCACCCCTAGTCCTTCTTTTCATAAGACTAGACATACCCAATTCCAGCAACCGTTCCTTACATGTTTTAGCCTCCAGTCCCCTAATCATCATTGTTGCTCTTCCTTGTACTCTTTCTAGAATCTCAAAATCTTTTTTGTATCATGGCAACCCAAACTGGATGCAGTATTCCAAGTGTGGTCTTTCTAAGGCATTATAAAGTGGTATGAACACTTCATGTGTTATTGCACTGAACTATGCAACTTCCTTTTTCCAAAGAAATCACTATTTTAATGCAAAGCCCATCTTACCTGACGCGTTACTACGAAGTATGCATACATTGCCATGGCGCTGCCATATGTGATGAAATAGGTGACTGGCTCCATAATGTCCCAAGAATATTCCCACCAGGTGAGCCGAGCCAAGATTCCAAACTGGGTTGCCATGTAAGCCAGCCCACCCCACAGTAGCCAGGTTGTCCTCTTCTCTGCTTTTCTGCAAATTTCCATCCTGATCTGCAAAAGAAAATTGTCCAGGGCTAGTACAGTATTGAGCAGTAGCCTTTAACACAACCTGAAACATAACCCAAGCATGTTGTCTAGTCCAGGGTTCCCTTGACTTAACAACTTTAAAATGGGTGGACCTACTCATTTTAAAATAAAATAGTTTGAAGTAAGGTGGCCTCTCTTCCAAATTTTACAGAAAGAAGGGAAGGCTTACAGATAAACCCAAGAAGAGTGTATGTCCACATCATGTTTACTTTCGGTCTCTGTTATGGAAAAAATATCACTAAATCCTTCATTTTGTCCCCTGTCCAAAATACGGATGTCTGACTAGACAAGGGTCTCTCAGTCTTTGTAATGTTAAGATGTATGGACTTCAACTCCCAGAATTTCAGAACTGGAGCTTCTTCTCCAATAGTGGAACAGAATTTCTCCCTCATTATAATCCATCTTGGATGAGTCTCCCAATAGGAACTAGTATTCTTTTCCTATTTGTAGTAAAAGGAATCAGCCAAAAGATTCTGGCTACTAATTACAAACAGAAGGCTAACCCACTACTTGTTCTTGGTTTGGATTTGGCATTGCTACATGCCCTGAGCTTTTTTCATTTATTTGAAAGAACAGCCAATCCCAATTTCTTATTCCCTTTCCATGGTGCATTTATATCACTCTTGTGCACCAATCTTGTTTAATCCAACACCAGGAACTGTGATTTAACACAATTATAAAAACAAAGTTTTCAGATTCTGAGGACTAAACAGATATTAAAATAATTCCTTGTAGTGTTTTTCAACCTTGGCAACTATAAGATGGGTGGATTTCAACTCCCAGAACTTCTCAGACAGTTCTTGGAGTTGAAGTCCACCATCTTAAAAGTTGTGATAAAATTGTGATAAAGATTGACGATCAAAACCAATACAGATGCAAGAGGAGTCCATGTATTTGTGAACAGTATTTGGGAATCTTATACTTAGCTGTGGACCAACTAACCATGTCTCAGAGTCGGCTACACCCAGGCAATACCGGACATGCTAACTCCCAATAAATCTTTTGAAGTTTTGGAAAGGCTCAAGACTCATGATTTAATTGGGGTAATTCCTGGAATCCTGACAGCATGATTCAATTAACTGGGAAACAGTGCTTCATAGTAACTCATGTTCTTCCTCCCTCCCTTTACCAGTTTTTAAATAGAAATGCTCAGACCTAGACCTATTTATTAATAGATAAGTCTCAATATTTTGCAGTCTGAAGAGTTAGCTCAAGAATATCTGACAAGGAAATCACTTGTAAACATTGCCTGAGTGGCTGGGTGCGGATCAGAATACCTTTGTGGGTGTCTATTTTCCCTTTATATGATTTTTTAAAAAAATGATTACAATACATATAGTAATAGATATTCATTGGTGACTTAAAATTAGTCCAAGAAATAAATTTACATATGATTTTTTTTTACATATGAAAAAACCCTTTACAAAAAGAGTTGTCTAAAGACATTAATGTAATATACAGGTTCTTTGTTCTGCTGTCAATCCTACTGAAACAAATCTCAGTGCTCTCACTTTTTCCATGGGTGCCAATTGCTGCTTGAGGTTTTCTAACCTCCCAATCAATTCCTTCTCCTTATTCAGTTGGTGTTCTTCAATACACAATGTAGTATAGAGCTGCTGAATCAAAGTCTTCACATCGTTCAACGTGGTGGCATCTTCGTGGCTTAAGAGATCTGAAGAAGAACACAGATCTTTTAATATCCTTTTTTTTCACAATGTGATGGTACTGTGAAGAATGTCCTACTGAAGGACTGAAATTTACAAAATCAAATAAAACAGAGGATGGAATTAACTGGATTACTCGATCCATAGTATGGCAACTCATGTTCTGTCAAGTTTTTAAGCAAACATTGTTCTAATATAGGTTTGGCTTATGCTGGCCTCTCCCAAAATTAAAACTAATAAAACTCTTCTAGGCTGGATTGGCACATTACAGAAATAGGAAAGCCTAAAATTCTGTTTAAAATTCAGTATCTAAAATGTGACAATTGGGTCAAACTTTTAATGTTGCCTTTATTTTTTATTTTTTAAACTAAAAGTCCATTCTACAGCAAATAGTTCAAACTAACTTGAAAATGTTAGTGTTTAGTATTTAACATTAAGTGGCTTTTGGACTCAATCGGTAAACAACAGGTAGATATTCTATTTTATTTTATTTGCATCCCATCTTTATTTTTACAAATAACTCAAGGCAGCGAAGATATCCAAAGCACCTTCCTTTTCCTAAACTCATGGTCTCCTGCTTTCCAGCCTGGTGCCTTAACTATTATGTGTGTGTGTGTGTGTGTGTGTGTGCATTTGTGTAATATAGAATGCACAACTATGTGAAACTTGTACTCAAATGGGTTGTTGGCAAATCAAAAAAGTACTTCAGATTCTTCACATTACATTTCCCTCTTAATACTTCAAGGCTTTTAAGGGTATATACTGTATATAAAGGAAGATGACTTTCATCCATTTCCAAAACAAAATAAACATAAAACAGATAATGTATGAAAGCATTGTCTTGTTTCATGTAATAATAAAAGTAGAACTTAAAACAAATTATAAGGCAGAGAAGGGCCATGTCTGAGGATCATCTGGTGACCTCATTCTTGGGAGAAGTTTAAATCTGGAAAAAGAAATGAAGGACTTCTACTAGATGCAGTATTCTACTGAACTATGAATATAGAGCTTCTGCACCATCTGAATCCAACAAGAACTTCTGATATCAGAAAGAAAAACAACAATATAAGAAAATGAGTTTAAATACACAATGGACAGGACCCATCATCCAGCATAAGAAATGTTTGAATGAGCAAAGATTCAAGCATTTACAAGTAGATTTCTTCCCAGTTATGTATTTGATCTGAATAGTCCCAAGAAAGCTAAAGTGATAGGACTTTGATCCAGGCTAATACAGCTTAATTTACATTTTTATACCCCAGAGTGCAAGACTTGAGCTTTCATGCTTAACTACACACATTTTACCAAATAGATATTGTATCTTCATTTATGAAGCCCTAAACATCTTTTTAAGCCCTTCCAATGGTAATGAGTCCCAAAGGTGTTTTTTTTTTCAAGAGGTAACTGGACTTTCTTGTTTTTCTTTGAAGAGGTTTTGCTTCTCATCCAAGAAGCTTCTTCAGAAACAAAACTTCTTCCAAGAAAAACAAGAAAGTCCAGTTGCCTCTTGAAAAAAAAATATCTTTGGGACAATCATGACCTGGATGACTAAGAATCTCTATAGACAATGGGTAAGGAAGTTTCTAAAAATTAGACACGATTGAATGGGAGTGGGGGGAAAGGATAATGAAATTTAACTTTGGTTAAAAGATAAATCTTTGCATAAATAACAAATGACAATCACTTTCAAGCCTGTTTTTCTCTTTTGCCTTTATCAAAAATGTGACCATGATGGTTCATTTTAAAGATAAAAATAACATGGAACAGTCTCCCCTGAATACAGAGGGTCCCAATCATTTTGGTCTCAACACTCTCCAACTATTTACAAAGTCTGCACTACTATTACTATTAATCACTCCTTATCACCCATCCCCTCCCACTTGTGACTATATGATTGTAACTTTGTCGCTTGTATCCTTACGATTTATATTGACTGTTTCCAAGTATGATTTGCTTATTGCAACCTATGACTATTATTAAGTGTTGTACCTTATGATTCTTGACTCTTGACGAATGTATCTTTTCTTTTATATACACTGAGAGCATTTGCACAAGACAAATTCCTTGTGTGTCCAATCACACTTGGCCAATAAAGAATTCTATTCTATTCTATTCTATTCTATTCTATTCTATTCTATTCTATTCTATTCTATTCTATTCTACTCTACTCTACCCTACCCTACACCACTCCACTCCATTCCATTCCATCCCATCTCACCCCATTCTACCAAAAGGCTACGAAGACTCAACCCTTGCACCAGTCACTGGCCAGGTTATTAGTTAAGTCTATAGAGGGGTTCAATTGCAAGGTTTTTATAAAGCATTGAGTGTTGTACAAGTAGCCCTCCACTTACAGCCTTTTGTTTAATGACAAAAGGTTTAGTTTACAATGGCACTGAACAAAGTGACTTATGACCATTTTTCACACTTAATGACCATTGCAGCATCCCCATGGTCACGTTATCAAAATTCGGGTGCTTGGCAACTGGCTCCTATTTATGATGGTTGCCATATCCTGGGGTCATGCGATCACCTTTTATGACCTTCTGGCAAGCAAAGTCAATGGGGAAGCCAGATTCCCTTTACAATCATATTACTAACTTAGCAACTACAGTAATTCACTGTGGCAAGAAAGGTCATAAAATTGGGCAAAACTCATTTAACAGCTCTCTCACTTAACAATAGAAATTTTGAGCCAATTTGCAGTCATAAGTTGAGGACTACCTGTATTTTGATTATTTTTATTTAATTCAGATTATTTTGAGGTTTTATTTTTTTCATTGTTTATGAACTGTTGTCAGTTGCCTGGATTTATGCATTATTGATGGATGGCCATGTAAATGCCCTTTATAAATAAATAAAATCGATGAAACAAGCACGCGGGCCAATTTGAATCAGCAAGCCCTTTTGTAAGGACAAAAGGATTGTAAGATCATACAACAGGGATAAGAAAAAAAATGCAGGAACCCAATGCTTTGAAACAACTTGAGCACGGAAAAGAATTAAGGCATAAAGCCAAACTAGTCAAGTCCCAAAAAAGCCATGCATTAAAGTCACATTTAAAACAAGACAGCTTTTACAAAACAATCTTTCCTCTTCTACCCCAGCAGATTGAAGATATTTTGCAACAGCTTCTCTTTTCAAAAGTAAAACTCATTTTACAGCACAAAAAAAAAAAAGAAGAAGAAGAATGCATATTGGGAAAAAATGTCAGTCAAGACTCAGGAGAACATACAACTGAACCGAATATAGGACCTATATTTCTCAAAGCTTGGAGAAATAGCTTGGATCAGCGGTGGGATCCTACCTGTTCCACTACTGGTTCAGTGATCGAGCGTGTGTGTGTACCTAACGTGCATGCACAGCTTTCTACACAGCTGAGGCCTGCAGTGCCAATCAGCTGAGGCCTGCAGTGCCAATCAGCTGAGAGGATAAAGAAGACAAAAGTGCAGGTGCAGGTGGGAGGGCCAATCCTGTGCTTTTCTCTTCTTTCTCCCCTCAGCTGATTGTGGAGGATTTTTTTTCCTACTCTCAGCTGATCATTGGAAGTTTTTTTTTACTACCAGTTCGGCTGACCGATAGCATATCACCACTGGCCTGGATATCATGATGGCCAGCCATAGTATATTTGGAGAAGATGCAAGTTTCCAAACAGACATGAAATTATCTTTTAAAGTATTAGATCAGGAGTGTCCAACCTTGGCAACTTTAAGACTTGTGGACTTCAACTCCCAGAATTCCTCAGCCAGCTGGCTGAGGAATTCTGGGAGTTGAAGTCCACAAGTCTTAAAGTTGCCAAGGTTGGACACCCCTGTATTAGATGGAGGAGTTTCATGCAAATAACTTTCTAGAAATCTATCCCAAGTACATGAAGCTGTTACCTCTCTTTGGTGGACGGACGTGGTAACTCAAGTCATTAATTACTAGTTTGAACTCGTCAAGAAGTAGGAGATCTATGCTTGTGGAAGCTGCTATTCGTGTCCCATCTGAAAGGAAAACAGGAATAGACGTATTAAGAGCTAGATATGACTTATTAAAATTTCAGCAGTGTTCTATTGCAAATTAGTATATTCTACCTCAGAGAAACAAACTGAAACTATATTTTAAGGGTTCCAATCTATAATCTCAAAATACAGGTAGACCTTGACTTGGAGACTATTCGAAGTTACAACAGCGCTGAAAAAAAAGTGGCTTATGGCCAGTCCTTTCACTTACGACTCCTACAGTATCCCGAAAGTCACATGATCAAAATTCAGGTGCTTGGCAATTGGTATCTATTTATTTACGATGGTTGCAGCATCCCATGGTAATATGACTGCCATCTGCAACATTCCCAGATGACTTCCAACAAGCAAAGTCAACGGGAGGAAGCTTGGCGACCATGCAATTCACTTAATGGCTGCAGTAATTAGCTGAACAAATGGTGTCAACAAAGTTCATAAATTTGGGGCCTGATTCACTTAACCACCACCTTGCTTAACAACGGACATTCTGGTGCCAATCGTGGTCGTAAAGTTGAGGGCTACCTGTATCTCAGAAACTTAACTATTCTTTGTGTAATTCCGCCTGATGGAAGCAGAGCTGTGTACGAGAAAAATGGACCATGAGTAAAAACATCAACCAAAATCAGTGGGTAGAGAGTGAAAGGGGCACAAAAGTGGAAGGACGCCTATTTCCTACCTTTTTTAGTTGCAAACAACTTTCCAATTTCAATTGCTTTTTCTCCCTGTGGAGCCCTAAGACCAGAAACAGACTTGAGAGGAAGAGATTTTTTTTTTTAACTGACAAATACTATTACAAGCAAGAAATGGCAAATGGGCAGATGGCTTTAATATCTTTTGTCCACTTTTCTTCTGTTGTTATCCTGATCCACTGACAAATCTTTGGTCAATACAGAGAGCATGTGTTCAATATAATTAAGGTCTACTATTTTATACTTTACTTTGACTTTTTTGATTATATATTTAATTTCTACTTGGCAACTTAATGTTTTCTTCATTGGAACTCCGGCTTGTTTGTAGCAAACTGTAGGCCAAAAGTGACATATTATTTTATTTTCTCCAAAAACGAAGCAGCTAATCTTACACAACACCAATCTCTATAGTATTAGCATGATGTAACAACGACAAAAAAAAAGTCAACGAAAGAGTGAAATATAGACACATCAATAGTTCTGAGTGTAAATAATCCATCAAGAGCATGCTGGCTGGGGAATTCTGAAGTCCAGAAATCTTATAAGTTGAGAAATAGTGATCTAATCTGAAGCTGACGGAGGTCATTGGGTTCCTCCAGCAACTATCAGTAGTACCTGGTGAATAAATTGCAACTCGGTCGATTCCCCGGTCTTCTGCTTGGAGTTGTTGTAAGAATACGCCGACAGAGTCTGAGAGAGGTTTAAGTGTAAACTGGCAGCGTTCACGACGAGAAGGAAGACTCAAGGATATCACTGGTAGCCCATTTTGGTAAATTACTGTAACATCTGAGAAGGATAAACAAGGACAACTGAAACAGATTCAGAAAGGCATGTTAAGATGTACACTGTTGTTACGTTGAAGCCTATAGACAAAAGGCACATGTATTCCTATAATTAGGTGTCCTATCATAAATAGTTTAATTGTTTTTTCTGAACACTGCAGAGGACTGGGCTGGAGGTTTCTTCGGGGCCTTTCCAATTCTGTACTTCTAAGATTCCTAGAAGATTGCTAAGTATTGACTTCAATTTTTTCTTTATATGAAGCTTCAGTAAATCAATGTTACACTTTCTATTTGAGAAGCATTCCCTAGGAAAAGAGGTTTTTTACGTAACAATCATTTCTGAACAAATGTCATGAAGTAGTAGCTACCTTATTTTAAGTAAATGTTATCCAAGTCCCAGAAGGGAGGAGATCATTGCAGATATCAATGCTATTTTTTTTTGTCTTTTAATGACCCTGTAATCCCTTGCATCAGGGTGGAATTGAGGCAACTGAATGGAGCTAAGTGTTTACTGGCCGGATGCCCTTCCTGTCACCAATGCAGAGTTCACAGCTGATATATACTCATTGTGCCCAGAGAGAGAAATATTTGTCGCTATCTAGGATTGAACTCACAGCCTCCTGATTGTAAGGCAAGAGCTCCACCTCTAGGCCACTGCACTCACAGATCAATGCTATATCCTGTGGAATATAGAAAATGGAATTTGTTCTTTGGTATTAAGGTAAATGGATTCATTTCTAAAATGTTTGGAGTCACATTATAGACAGTAAAGAAGATGACCTTGAGGGAAATATGCAAGCTCCATCACAACATCAAGAAGGGCTTTTTTTTAAAAAAAGTCCAGAACATCCAGATAATATTGAGAAATAGTTTAGACCAGAGGTCTCCAAACTTGGCAACTTTAAGACTTGTGGACTTCAACTCCCAGAATTCTCCACCCAGCAATTCTGGGAATTGAAGTCTACAAGTCTTAAAGTTGCCAAGTTTGGGGACCTCTGGTTTAGACAGATGGCACCCTAATTCACTGAATTATAGGAAGAAATAGGCAGTGCAACCAATTTGGAAGATCCTGTTCTTATAGCCAATCTAAGCAAGAGTAGTTTTAGCCTTCATGTGAAATTGATTTCTTGGTCTGTTCCATCTTGCAGGACTGACACACAGAGAGAGATAGGGCTGGATAGCTTTTAAGGGAAGTCTAAATATTTCATGACAGCTTAATGCATGAATTGATTCCACAATGGAAATGCCAATTTCAGAAGCACATTCTAACTGTTGTAAAGGTAAGGCTAGGTATTCCATGAACCGCAGGCCCTCTGTTGTCCACACTTTGCAATGTGTTTTAAGTATTGGCAGAGTTTTATATGCAGGTCAAAATAGGACAATTGCTTTAGGTAGCAGATGTGATTTCATGAAATGGGGATGAACAGCATCAAAGGTATTGGAGAACCAAACTCTAAAACCACCACATTTAAAGAATTGCTTCAGATGCAGTTAAAGAAGCCTTCCCACTATCTGTGTTAAATATGCAGACATAACAACCCACCACTATTTTATATTAAAAACCTAAGTCACAAACTTGTATATTTTGTCAGTCATCCTGCTTTTCCGTCCTTGAATTCATCCATTCCTGAATCAGTATAACTACTGATTATTGAAACAAGGTTTTGCATGTTGACAAGATGATGCAACCTCTGGCTTCAAAAGGATACTCCCTATGCAAAGTTAGCCTTCGGCATCTGTGAACCAATTAGATTTAGCTGAGAGATAAACAGAGCACAAGCAGTGCCATTAAAAAGGAGAAGGCAGTGAACCAGGCCTGATCAATAGCTCCAAATACTTGGGGGGGGAAACACGGGCTGAATCTTCAGCAACCAAATAACCTTTTTTAAAAAAAAAAATTGTGCTATTGTTCTTCTTCCTCTCCTGTTCCCCATGTAAAGTCCCATATGAAATTTTATACTTTGATTCTGCATTCAAACATTTTAAATATACTGTGTTCTAATTCTGCAATATTTTCTCTCTTGAACTTAGGCAATGGCATTTTTGTAGCGTCAACAGTAGCATCCATCAATCGTAGTCAGAAACAAGTGGCAAAATTTGATTACATAAGGAGATATGAAAGATCTACTTCTTCTAATTATCTTTCCTTTCTTAAAAAGGTAAGAATTTTTTGTTTGAACTACAGGTGGACCCCCAATTTGTGACTGTTCATTTAATAATAGTCAAGAATTACAATGGCCTCAGAAAAGGTGCTTTCCAACCCGTAAAAGCATTTCCAGTTAAAATACCATAAAATAACAGGAGTGGAAAGGTCTTGGACATCTTACCCCCTGCTTGAGCAGGAGATCTTATATCATTCTGGACAAATGGTTGTCGCAAAGCATTGCGTCACCACCACCACAATTATGTGACCATGATCTGCATGCTTGGCAATTTGTCTTCACATAAGTGTGGGATGCAGGCAGCGTGTAAAACCAAACTCTCTCTGGTCTGCAGAAAAACCTCTTTCCATGGAACTAGTCCCTGGTGCCCAAAAAAGTTGGGTACTTCTGCCTTCTCCTATCTGTTGGGTTTTTAAAGAAAAAAATATATCCTCCAGCTAACTAAATTGCTTACAGAAAAAAAATATATCCAGACACGAAGCAATAACTTTATTCTTCCTGTTCTCCTAATTAAATATAGTACAACTCTTTTGTTTTACATATATATTCCTCTAAGGGAAATATCGCAACAGTACCTGTCTGAATGCTAAGTAATTTAAATGGAGCTACTCAAAATTGTAGTAAGCAAGGGCTCATTTCCAGCTTTACAGCACAACAGGCAGCTGTTCATACGTACCACTAGATATTTATCAACAGACTAGCGTGCACTGATTTTATTGCCTATCTGGGAAATTGAAGTTTGCATGATAGTCAACTAATTTTAATATCCCACCAGTAACATAGTAACAGGGAATCCCCAAGAAAAATCTCATATTGATAGCATGACGGTTTTTAAATACTTTAAATGGCCAATGCCTATAATTACAATAAAATGTCAATTTTTTATTTATTTCTACAACATTGTATTCTCTTTAGGCTCTTTAGCTTTTTAACATACCAGTTTGAAAAACAAATAGTTTTAAGCATTGATTATTCACTTCTTCTTTTAATAGAATAACATGAGTCTTCAAAATGCATTTTTAGAGTGGAAAGAAGTTTTTAATATATCCTCTTTATCTTATAATATTCAAAAGATTGAGCAATGTTTAGAAATTTAAATCCAGAAATTTATCTACACCATGCAAGTCTTCTTTTAGACAGCCATGAAGTTATTTTTTCCCCCTTAGTTGGATTTTATATTTTTGTGAACTAGTCAGTGGGCACTCTTTTAGTCTAACCCCCTGCTGAAGCAGGAGACCCTATACCATTTCAGATAAGTGACTGTCCAATCTTTTCTTAAAAACCTCCAGTGATGGAGTGCCCATGATTTCTGAAGGCAAGCTATTCCACTGGTTAATTGTCCTCACTGTTTGGAAGTGCCTCCTTAATTCCAGGTTCCTTCTGTCTTTGGTTAGTTTCCAACCATTGCTGCCTTTGTTTAGTTTCTTGTTCTGCCTTCAAATACTTTGGAAAATAAGTTATTTGCTATAACATTCCAACATGAAGGTATAGATTCCATGTCTTACCACTATTTCACATTTCACTTGGTTGTCTTTCAGCATTTTCCAGAACCAGGTGAGTTACAGACAGACAGGACAAAGGTTCACAGATCACAACCTTTCCTAAATACAGATTAAAGTGTATTTAGAAGCAAATGCCTAACGAAAGGAATTTGGTTAAGAAACTCAACCAATATTTGTTTGTCACAAATGATAGATGAGGTGAACGATGCACAGCAGAGAAAGCTGAAATTTGTCAGCTTAAGATCACATCTGCATTTCAGATTCAACACGAAATGCTGAAAATAAAGCAAAGGTCTTAAAAAGCACCGGTTGTGAACATTTCATCCATGGATATATTTGCAAAACAGAAAGAATGCAGAACTGTAATAAATGCACAGAATATATACAAGCTGGCTTTTGAAGGAGAAGCAGGAGCACAGATGTGCCTGAGAATGTCTGCAAAAGAAAGCTAACCTTCAGAACAAAGGCAGAAGCTCCAAACAGCTTTCCCACAGCTTACAGAGATGGGATCTTGGAAAAGGAATCATTTGTTTTTTTTGTCGTGAACAAATAGCCGTGGAAAAAGATCCTTAACAAAGCAGATACATGCAAAGGAAAAACAAATGAGCCCTCCCCCAAAATAACAGCGCATTGCATTTTGCAATTCAGTATTGTGGAAAGACTAAAGCAAGCAAGATGACTTATTAATTTATTTGAACAGAAAAAGGTTCCCCCCCCCAAAAAAACCCCAAACCCCACACCAAGAACTCTACCAGGTCTAAGTTAATCTTCTCTTTTAATTTTTTTTTCATTTTAAAAAGCATAATTATTAATAACAAATTCCTTGAGCATCTAACAAAAATCCTTTAAGGAAAAGTTTATAGATATGGTACTCACCATTAGAGGGCACTACAGTACTGCAATAGACAGCTCCCATAGTCTGCAAAGGAGGAAATCTTTGGTGTGCCTAGAAAAAAAAATGAGCATTTTTTTTTTGTTAAAAACAGGAAATGCTCCGTTGCTTCAGATGACCCATATGCCATGATACTTAATCTTGCCATCTCCTAACAACTACATCATGGAAGATAGTAAACCAGGTTTAACAATGGAAGGGGGAAAAATCATCATTTGATGTAGCTATTCTCCTAAACCAGTTCTCATACCTTTCATTTTTGATCGTCAGATTGTTAAAAGGCAAATTAGGCAAACAGTAAATGTTTTAAGTGCACTTTGGGGATTAATTCCTATCTGGAGTTAACAAATGGAGAAAAGACATTCATAGACGGAAACATTTTATAATATTGGACAGAACCAAGAATGGAATGCTGCACTAACGGCACGGGCTAGAAATGGAGTCATATACCGCCACTCCTTGATTTATGACATACTGTTCCAGTGACCAGGCCATTAAGTGAAATGGTCACTAAATGAACACATGATGAGAGAGAAAAAGAGATGACGTGACGATCATTGTTTATGAACGTTTCATTCAGATAAAATTCCCTCACGCAGCTATGTTGGTGTTAATCTCATTAGACCAGGGGTGTCAAACTCAATTTCACTAACAAAATCAGGGTTGTGTTTGATCTTGTGGTGGGGGTTGGGGTGTGTGGCCGGGGGCATGGCCAGCTTGATGTCACTCATCAAGGCTCTGTTTTCAGCCACAATGACCCAGGCTCCATTTTCGCTGGCAGATGGCTGCAGGAGGCTGTCGTGGCTGAAAACATAGACCAGACGGCTTGTGTGCAGCCTCTCCAAGCTCAGTTTTCATTGACAAAGGGCTGCAGGAGGCCATAGTGGCCAAAAATGGAGCCTGGGGGGCCGTGCATGGTCCCCTCAAGCTCCATTTTCACTGGCAGAGAGGCATTGTATGCCGGTTCTTCTCTGTTACCAGGGCGGGCCCGCAGGCCAGATCTAAGCACCCCATGGGCCAGATACACCCCCCGGGCCTTGAGTTTGACACCCTTTGGCCTTCTAGTCCAATCCTGCTCAAGGCAGGAGAGCCATCCTGGTTACATGGTTGTCCAGATTTTTTTTTTTTTTTTGAAAACCTGCAGTGATGGAACAGCCACAATTCTATTGCATTCATACCAAGCAGCCATTCCAGCATTCCCATGAAATTTATTTGTAAAACATTGGCCAGAAAATGATTTATTACCATTCATTACCGTTGTATTTGCAAATGGTTTTTAACCAAGATTGTCACTAAAAGAGGAGGAGAGGGTATATTCAGCAATCCCAGCCAGTATATCTAACACCTTGACTAATCAGTGTGCTGCATTTTATGCAAGCAAACTTACAAGAGAAATGTCAATATATACACACAAAACTAAAGTAGTATTATAATGGGGAAAGAGTAAGAACACCATAGGAAGTACTGATAAATCTGTATTAACTGCACACACTTTCCTTGTTTATTAAATTAAACCACATCACAAAGATACAGAGCTTGCAAATAATTCAGATTAAAGTGTGCTGCTTTTTAAAGTCATATGCATCTGTTAAATAAAGCATGATTTCCATACATTGGGGATAGTGATCAAATAATCCTTCCACCAAAGATTTGTTAATAAATCTGTGTGTTTTGCAAAAACAAACAACTACAGGACTTGCTACAAGTCATTTTTTTTCTTTCACACAAATGTTTAAATATTAAGAATCTGCAATCTAAGCCATTCTATGAATTCTACACTTGCACGCTTAAAACGTTCTTTGGTAGATATGAGACCTGTTTTGAAAATGCTTGTTTACAAATAAGATAATTAAAATAGCTTTGATAAATTCTACGGTTTACTTCTTAAGGAACTCTATGCTTTTCAAGAAATAGTCCAAAAAGACTGCTGAAATCTACAGTATTTATATTTGGTTAAGATAATCTACATCAATATATCTGATACAAGGAAAATTGTCTTGGTAAAAATGCCTTTGATATTTACTCAGATCAAACACTAATGTTATGAAAAAGTATCTTAATGTAGCACACTATCCACCATTCTGTGGACTGAGAAAACTATTTTAGTACTGAAAAAAATACAAGTTCCTCTAATTTGCACAGGATCTGAACTTCACACATTTTACTGTATGTGAGACCCTGTCACTAAACGTTTAGTAGACATTTGCTAGTTGTCCAAATCCAGCATTATGCTTTCTAAGACTAAGAGCAGTCAAAGTGAAATCTTCTTGCTATTTTGAATAAATGCAGGGACTAAACACCCTCTGGAACAGCAATGTATGAGAGATAAGAATGGTGCTCTCACTTTTAGGAAAACCTTGGAAATTGGCTTTGATTCCCAAACTTGGACTTGTTTGCATTTTTAATGACCCTTGTTTTATTCCAATAAATTGGATAATACATAAATTTAAAGGACTCTAAAGAGCAAAGAGGAAAAAAACCCAGTCTCTCTCCAATGTATTAGATATAGCATCTCTACATTATTTTCATGTTGACTAACATTTTTGTTCATCCCATCTTCCAGATGACTCGTGGAGGAGTAAGTTTAAAATAAGAAGTGTGTAATATAAAAAGTGTATAGAAATGTGTGGGCTTGAATATTGAAGAGCACCAAGATATACTACTCCATGCAGGAAAATTCACAAATAATCTTAAAATCTTGTTGGCTAACTTATAAATTGGTTCATATTCATTTAGGTAATATTTTCATTGCTACAGCCCTTGCTATGCTAGAAGGAGAAAATAATGCTTATTCTGATAAATTATTATATTATCTGTAAATATAATTCCTGTACTACCAGCAAGATCTAGAACAATACACTTTTTAATATTTTGAATGAGTATTTCAGTTTTAAAGCAGCACAAATCTTGTAGATTTGTCACACTTGTAAAAAAAACGTGTGTTTTATCAAAATCGACTCCTAAAAGCTTTTCAGCTTCCATTCTTTGGATTAACAAGAGTTATAAGCTTCCCTATTTTTTTTAAACTTTTCCCAATCATGCTTCTTGCCGTATTTTTTAGGAGAACAGCACTTTCTTGTTGGATACTCTAACATAGTTAATTGTACTCTTTTTGTCCTGGTAATACTGTTTTTACCTGCCCTAGTTCAGAAAGTCTAAGCTGTATATGTTAGCCTGTTTGGACCAGAGACAGCAAATTAATTCACTTCACCAATAACTATATTGATACCTGTTTCCATATGAAATGTTATTTGGAATTAAAAAGATTAAAGATACACATGACCAGTAAGCTAATATGGATATCTAATAGGAAATCTCTTCTACCAGAATGGTTGAGCAAGTCTTACTGCTCAATAAAATTTAAATGGGAACATGTGAGCATCGTGTGTTGCCATTAGATTAGGGGCTTTGGACTGTATTTTGACTTTCAATTTCTTTTCTGAACAAAGTGTGAGGAACTAATGACAATGCTACTTCCTGATATTATTAATAAGTACCTTCACTTGCCTGGTTCCTGGTTGCCTTAAATTTTCATCTATGGCTATGCATTGAGAACTGCACTGAATAATTACTGCACGATTAAAATGTAACTGAAAATCAGAATGTAAATCTGATTTTTAAAGAACTCCGAAACTAATGTTTGCATTCCTCACAGCATAATACTGCATTTGTATCAAAGAAGCCACATATTTTTTTTGCCTTTCAACGTTTTCCATGAGTTAGGCCTGGCTGAGAACAAATTAAAATTCTCTTTGCAGTATATTCACACTCTTACAAGATAAAGTAAAACCAACTTACATGTTCACATGTGGTAATTGCAAGTACATGCTGGTAACAGTTGCTTCCAGTATTTAGCACACTCGGTAAACATATTTTAAAAACCCCTGGGGATAATTTTGTATACTTCCAATTTCTTATTTTAGGACCAAAATCTAGCATTGGCGTTCAGTCAGTTAAATACCAAACCTCTGAAGGGATTCTACTTGTAGTACTTACAAAGATTAGTTGATAAGAAAGTTAAAAAAATATTTGTATCACAACGTTGTATGTAGATCCTCAAAAATGAATTCAGTTCTACTGATCTAGAGCTCAGCTACGCTTATGGCAGGAAAGAAAAAAAAAATCTTGCTTCCAAGCTCTCTACTCTGAAATAAAAATCAATTTTTGGCTCACACAAGTAGTACCTCAAAATCTATTGGCTGTAATCCCAGTAACATTAGAAGCTGCTCTAAACTTTTCTGAAGCAATCTTTGTCAAGTAAATGGTGTGCAAAATCATGCTTCAGTTGTGTGCATGCACGTGTGCATGTGTCTGTGTGTGAGTTTATGTCTTATAGAATAGTAGTCATTAGGTTAATATGGGTAATTTAACAAACTATGTATAGAGGTTAAGAAAGTTAAAAAACTGAACAATTACTACTAAATGAATTTCAGTTAAACAACAAATAGCTCTGATGACAAGGAGTTATTTTCTTTCTATTATATCAGCTCAGGGCAATATTTAGGATCTCAAAAATCAACATAATGCAATCAGAAAGTTTTTAAAATTATACAGTTCCTGTTTCCACTAAAAATTTTACAGGAAACAACCTGTTTGTTCTGATAGCTGGAGTACAATGGAATATGGAAACTGTTTTTATCTGAATCTGAAAGAAAATCCTGAAAAAAAAAAATCTCACTTGTATGTTGTTACATTGACTGTGGAAGATCAAATTTTGCTAATTCAGAGGCTAGACAGTACACAGATGAAACATATTTTATATATGCATGTGTATTGTATATATGAATATAAAATTCATATAATCAAGAGATGATATTCTCATTTTAAATAAACAGCAAGATGAGAGCAGGGCTGAGTACATATTTCCTTTCAATCCCAAAATATTCAGGCAACAGAATATCTTTCCAGCTCATTCAAATACTGATTCCTATGTCCTATTCCTATGCATTATAAAGTTCTCTGCTTCAGCTAGGAATTATATAAAATATTCTCAACACATAACTGTCTTTTCAATCCTGCAAACCATCTTTGTTTACAGTTCTTGCCATTTGAGTATCTGTTCCAATAGCTTGATTTCCTTAGGTCTCTGAACACAGAATTTACCATTTAAGGTGAAGTAATGAGTTTAAGGACAAGTGAAAAATTTGGACAGCGAATCACAACTAGGATTACAATTTTTGTTCCAAGTTTTCTTGCAAAATAAGCTATAATTTAACTGTAGCAATAATGTAATGAAGATGCTCGATAACTAAAAAAGGATTTAAGAACATTTTGATCACTTCACTCCAGTTTCCAATATTACATATTTGGGGTGAGTTAGGACCTATTTTTTTGAAAGGGTTCCATTTTAAAGATAGTTACATACAATGTACACATGGTGTGTATAAAGTTTGTTTTGTACAGTTTGAATTTTTAATAACTTCACTTCTACATAAGATATAAACTATGTGTGAAGCACCACACAGAGGAAATTTATTCATGATCTAAATAAAACATATACTGGGTAAAAATGTTAGGATAACAAATGGGATATGTGCTATAAGTAAAACACAACTGCAAAACCTGTTCATATAATTTCAAAATTGTGTTGTTTTACATCCCAAAAAATGGTGGATATGCTAAAAAGTAACATTTCTACTAATATATATGCTAACTCTTAAGTAAATTCCTTTGATGTTATATTTTGATGTCACTTAATGTGCTATCGAGGAAAAACTGAGGACCTTCTGGTTTTATATATTAATAGTGTTTATGACACAGCTAGATTAAAGCATTTGAGATGTTTAGGTGCTGATACTGACATTCAGGAAAACACACTCCAAAGCTGCAAAGATGGAATCAGAGTGGGAACACAGAATGTATGAAGCATGAGTGCAATAAAAGTTCTGGCTATAATGTGAGCTGCTAGACTAAGTTAGGATAATGAAATGTGGACTTTTGTCAATACAAATGTAATTGTGGATAGAAATATTGAATATTTAATTATATATATACACAATACTGATATATTCATAAGGTTCCTTAGAACCTTTGATTTTGAGATTTGTTTAGACTCCTTAGTTTGTGGTACTGGACAACAATACAATATCCCTAGGTCTTTGTGTATTGCATAATTCATTAGAATATAAATTGGTACATTATGCTGATGATATACTGGTAATGTATGCGGATGTCATTTTTGAAGCTCCTTCCTTGGATAAGTTCTTGTATACCTAATTGACACATTCAGGCAAAAGGTGTGATACTTGTTAACCAGTCTCGCAGAATTTGTGCCAAAGATTACTCTATTGACAGACTAAGTAATTATCATTTTATAAATCTTAAGTTACAGCACTATACATATCGTTTGGTTAGTACCAAATTCAGTTTATGCAAAGGAATATTCATACAAGACACTTTTAAATAATTAGATGGTTTAGACTTCAACATATAATATAATGTATCTTCTGTTATAGTAATAAGGTGGCCTAGAGCTGGAGCTCTAGTCTCATAATCAGGAGGTTGTGAGTTCGATCCTGAGGTGGTATTCAGCAGGTTCTGACCAGTTCTGGAGAACCGGTAGCAGAAATTTTGAGTAGTTCGGAGTACTAGCAAACACCACCTCTGACCGGAGATTTTACAGTATCCTTCCCCTGCCATGACCACCAAGCCACACCCACAGAACCTGTAGTAAAAAAAATTTGAATCCCACCACTGATTCGATCCTAGATAAAGGCAGATATTTCTCTCTGGGCACAATATATCTGCGGAACAAAGCTCTTAATTGACAACAGGAAGGGCATCCGGCCAGGAAACACTCAGCTCCATTCAGTTGCCCAGACTCCACCCCACAAGGAATTATGGGGTCATTAAAAGAAGATAATGATGATCTTCTGTCATTACTGTAGAGTCAAAATACAGTACTTTTTCTGGAAAATTGCTTTCTTTCTTTTCCTGTTAAATTAATGCATATTCTGAGCTAATGTATAATGCCATATCAGATTGTGAAAATAAGAACATAGGAAAAATGGAATTAATAAGAATTATTGGGTTGGGGAGTCAAGAGGAAGATCGCACCTATGCTTAGTTTTGCATGGGGAGAAGCACAGCCATTTTTGATAAATTGATCAGAAGAATCTCTAACATATTCTCATAGATAGTCCTTGTCTGACAATCAATTGCTTAGCAACCATTCAAAGTTGTGATGGACCTCCCTAAGGGTTTCTATGACTGATTTGAAGCTCCAACTATTGCCCCCACAGTCATGTGGCTACACTTATGACCGTTTTCGGTGTGTCATGGTCGCATGACTGTGTGTCAGCTTTAGAAGCCATATTGAGACCAGATGCTCCCACGCGGCCACATTTTGAGCCTGGGAAAATGGAAGGGGGGAATTTCTTGGCGTGTATGTAGTTACAAATAACATTCTTTTTCTAATTCAAGGTCATGTTATTTTGCACATAAGTAAGGGGAAATCTGAAGTTGGGATGGATGGTGATTGGGGCATTTGATGTGATGATGGGTGCAGAGGATGTGTTTGAGTTTTTACTTATTGTAAGGAAGCCCAGAACTTTCAGATTCGGGATTCTCCAGATGTGCCAGTTTACCATCCAATTAAAACAGAATTTTTGAGAAGATGTCTGTCTCAAGAGTTATTTGCTGGAGTGGAGGTTTTCTGGAACACTGACACTGTGCTTTACGACATTTTTGCTGAAATGCGTCATTTACTTCTGGATTTCAGCAAAATTGGCCCATAGTAAACCATTCCTTTGATTGAAGACCACGGTATTCAGTGAATGACCATGGTATTCTCTTAACAACCACTGCAAAAAATGTTATAAAATCACACCAGTCACATATGTGATTCATTTTACAACCATCGACTTACAACTGTGATGGATAGAGTCCATTGCAATCGTAGGACTATCTGTAGAACATTCTTCTTAGTAAACAAACAGTATATAAATAATTATTTAAGAAGTTATCAATTGAAATGAAACTTCAAAGAACTATTTTTGTATCATATGTGCAAAGTTCCTCTTTTCTTTCTGCTAGTTTTTACTTGAAATAAATATTTATTAAGCAAATAATAAACACAAAGAAGATTCTTAAATTATTGCTATGTTCAGAGTCCTCAGAATGACCCCCCCACATTGTTCACAGATGGTAGCTACTGAAAGAGTAAAGATAATATTCCTCTTAGCAATTTTGTCTTGAGTATGCTATTTCATCTCTCATTTAAAGCCATATAAAAGATAATAACAAACCCGTCTGTGAAACACAGAGATCTGTAACTCAGTATGAAGTAGTTTACGTTTCTGTTTCATGAAACTAGAGACACATAAAGACAATTAAACCCTTGGATTTAATTGTATTCTTATTCTTTAATGCAGTGTTTCTCAGTCTTGGTAACTTGAAATATGTGGACTTCAACTTCCAAAATTCTATGCTGACTGGGGAATTCTGGGAATTGAAGTCCACATATACTCCAATGCAGTGGTGTCAAACTCGCAGCCTGCGGGCCAGATGCATCACACACTGGCAATGTCCATTCCCATTTTAGCAAAGGGGGGGAAAGTCACGATACATCTCTACCTGACTCTGTGGTTTCTTCCCCAAACCCCCAAAACTTTAACCTTAGACTGTCTATTATTGACCTCACACCTTTCCTAAGAGGTCTGTAAGGGGCGTACATAAGCGCACCAACGTGCCTACTGTCCCTGTCCTATTGTTTCTTTTTATTTCTCTTATATGTATCCATTTCATGTATTCATAACTATGTTTATACTTATACCTATTATTTTGTAAGCGATTGACAAATCAAATAAATAAATAAAAAAGTCATGTGACAACAATGTGATGCCACAAGTTTGGCACCCCTGCTCTAATGCCAAAAGGAAATTCTCCCATTCATGCTTTTTAAATATTGAAAGGCAATATTAAATTCAATATTTATTAAATATTGAAAGGCATGTTTTAGGCATGTTTAATTTGAAGCTTCTAGTTAAATGTTTGAAATTAAGCATTTTAAATCAGCTCTCAAAGAATGAATACATACATCAGATTGCAAATGCACTTTTATTGTTTCCTAGACATGTAAGTACCATATAGCATTTAGCAATAATAATAGGAATAGCACTTAGACTTATATACTGCTTTACAGTGCTTTACAGCCTTCTCTAAGTGGTTTACCGAGTCAGCATATTGCCCCTAACAATCCGGGTCCTCATTTTACCCACCTCAGAAGGATGGATGGCTGAGTCAACTTTGAGCCTGGTGAGATCTGAACTTCCAAATTGCAGGCAGGCAGCAGAAGTAGCTTGCAATACTGCACTCTAACCACTGCACCACTATGGCTCATTGTACTGTATATTGTACTATAATGTAGAGTAAAAATATTTAAGAAACATAGCTTACACATTAATTTTGCTATCCATATTGAAGTTTCTTTAAGAAACCAAATAATCTATGGATATATAACATTAATAATATAAACTTCACTACTTCTTAAAACTGTATTCCTTAGCATCCATTCTCCAAATGATGCACAGTACATTTTATCCTTACCCATAAATGTATATATTTTACAATCTATTGTAAATTATTTTCAACTGATTTATTCTCAAGAACTATAAAAAAAATTGAAGGAATTCTTCCATTATCATCCCCATCATGACAATGATCATTTCAGTAGTGTGAATAGAAGAATGTGATTATATGTCTCCCATCTGGTTTCTAAATGCAGGGCAGATATTTGAAAATCAATTTTAAAGGAATTATATTCAACATGATAAACCTTAATATTCTTCTTCCTTGCAGTAATTATTGGTTCAGTAATGATGATGCTAAAGCTCCAATATTGCTTAGCAATAAATGTCTTAGCTCCTCAGGGAATCATTTTTTAAAATATCTCATAATCTGAATGTGCTGTAAATGTTAATAATACTAGACATCCCATGTTCCACAGCATCATTGTTTCAGAAACATTTCCTCACCTAGAGAAATAGAATGACCAAGACTGGAGGGGGGGGAATCAGCGGGAGCAGGTATGTGTTTTGACATCCAGACAGCTTTCTAATTGAATCTTTTTGTGGGAAACTGGGGGAGCACCTTTCCACCCCTCCCACAGCAAGTGGCTGCTGCTGAGTGGGGAAGGAGGTTGCAAGACTGGCTGGGAAACTGTCGTGAAATATTGAAAACGAGGGTCTCATAACTGCAGGAGCAAATCATCAGTAGAGCAGCAGCTAATAGCTACAACTTCCCCAAATTTCATTTCCTCAGGAGTCATAGGTTCTGGATTTTGGACACATTGTGTAAGTTAGCCCATAAGAGGTACCTTGAATCAAAAATGGTTGCCTTAGTTAAAGATCATGAAACTGAGCCTCTCTCTCTCTCTCTTTCACTCTTTCTCTCTCTCTGTATTTCAAAATCAATATTTTTAAAAGCTGCACAAAAATCTACTAAACCTTATTTTGCCTGGTTGCATTTGCTTCACTTTTTATTATACATTTGAGGTTATTTTAATTAATAATGGTTTTCTGAGGACAATGCCCACACAATAAGTGCAACCAAGTCATATATCTTCCAATGTCTTAAGCTGATGTAGTTGGGTTTGTGCAGTAAGCTACAGTGACATATGTATTTTGCAGAAGGAATTTGAATTTTGCTCTCATTGATATTGTACAGGGCAAGCTGAAGGAAAGGATGATGGTTCTTTAGCATGGCAGCCTCTTTCTCTGGCAAAGACTATACACATGGACTACAAAACCTATCATGGAATCACCTTAGAAACAAATAAGAAACATCACTTAGTATACACAAGGAAACACAGTGTTTTTAGAAAGTTTATTTACCACAAGAACTGCCATCTCCTAGTGCTTCCTTATTTTACATCACAGTTGATGAGTATTTAAGTTCAGGAGCCAGTCTTTCAGGTTAATTTGTTGAATGTAGGATTTAATTTTGAATCAATCTCCAGGGCACTGTTGTTAATAGCAACAAATGCAAGAGGAAAATAATCTACTATATTCTTGCTGAAGAAAAGAAAGTGAAGGCAGGGTCAGTTTTTTCTTTCTTTCTTTCCGGCTCAGTAATATTAAACTTATGTTGCCTAGAGATATAGACACAGAAACAGAAATAAATCTATATTCTCATTATCCACTTGGAAGCTACATTCATTAAGTTGCACAAAATTTGTACTTATCAATGCTACAATTCAGAATCATTGAATTGTTTCGTGACATCTTCACGAAAAGAAACCAAAGACTAATGAGTCCATGTCATTCCAATTTTCCAAAACTGAAACATATTTTGTATTATAATTATTTGCAGTCCTACTTCCTGCATCCTTACCCTACAGAAGCATTCAAGTCTGCTTAACAATATATAGTTCTCTTTAAACACATTTCAAGGTTTATTCAGGTTAAAAAAAATAGTTTTAGAAAATGGGCGTTGGTCCTTACCTGACACGCCATTTCTCTGGAGCCAGGAGGATCATCCAGAGAGTGGGAGGTGCTTCAGTCTGATTACTGAGGAATGCTCCACCCTCCGTCACGTGGCTCCCTTGCATTCCCCAGTTTACGCGAAGACGAGAGTGAAGAGAAGATCGTGCTCTCATCTTACTATGCTAAGCGGTTCTTTGGCCGAAACAAGACCCCACCAGACGGTGAACTAAAAGGGTGGGGCTGGATGATCCTCCCGGCTCCAGAGAAATGGCATGTCAGGTAAGGACCAACGCCCATTCTCCTGAGAGCCGGTCGGATCATCCAGAGAATGGGACATACCAAAGCTTGGCTGCCCTACGGGAGGGACTCCGTCTGGTTCTGAAGTCCCTGCAGTTCCTTGAGGACTCGCTGGAGAACTCGTCTCCCAAACGAAGCCTCCGCCGAGGCAAATATGTCGATCTTATAATACCTAATGAAGGGAGATGGGGAGGCCCAGGTGGCCGCCTGCCAAATATCAGCAATTGGAGCGTGGGTGACCCAAGCTGCCGAGGTGGCTGCACTTCTGGTGGAGTGTGGCGTTATTCCGCTGGTCCCTAGAGCCTGGGACAAGTAGGCTTTGGAAATAGTAGCTCTAATCCAGAGGCCGATGGTTGCTGGGGACACTTTGTGTCCTAAGGATTTAGGTTGAAAGGAAAGGAATAAAGATTCGGACTTCCTAAAGGGCTGGGTACGTTTAATGTAAATGCGGAGGGCCCATCTTACATCCAGGGTGTGCCAAAGCTTCTCCCTTTCCCGCGAGGGATTGGGGAGAAGTTCGGAAGTGTGAGTTCCTGTGCCCTGTGGAAGGCTGAATTGACCTTAGGCAAGAAGGTATGGTCCAGCCATAGAACCACCCGGTCGGCATGGAAGATGCAAAGGTCTTTCCTCACCGACAAGGCGGCTATCTCCGATATTCGGCGAGCCGAAGTAATGGCCACCAGGAATACAACTTTGAAAGTTAGGAACTGGAGTGAGGATTCCCTGAGAGGCTCAAAGGGATGTTTAGTAAGGGACGCCAGGACTTTGTTGAAGTCCCAGGTAGGGTATCTGTGTACAGTTGGGGGACACAAGTTAGTTGCTCCCCTAAGGAATGCCCTAATGCGAGGGTGGAGGGAGAGGGTACCCAGATTGTTGCAAATAATCACAGTTGAGAGGGCTGCTACCTGACGCCTCTGGGTGTTCGAAGAAAGTCCCTTCCTCAGACCTTCTTGGAGGAATTCCAAAACTTGAGCAATGGAGGGTGAAAGAGGGTTGATCTGGAAATTATGGCACCACTTGCAGAAGCTATTCCAAGTGGCATTGTATATTCGGGTTGTTGAGGGCCGCCTTGCGGCTAAAATGGTATCAATAACCTGGTCAGAGAACTGCTCCTTCCTTAGACGTTCCCGCTCAACCTCCAAACGGCTAACTGGAGCCACTGAGGGTCCAGATGTTGGAGGGGCCCCTGGGAAAGGGATATCATGTGCGGGGGAATTTTCTAAGGGGGGGCCACCGATAGATTGCGGAGGTCCGCAAACCATGGGCACCTGGGCCAGTAGGGTGCCACTAAAATCAGCTCTGCTTTCTCGGAGATGAGCTTCTGGATGACTCTGGGGACGAGGGCCAATGGAGGGAATGCATATAGAAGCCCTGTGGGCCAGGGGCAACAGAGGGTGTTGTGATTCTCGGCCCCGTGGGAGGGGTACCTCGAGAAAAACCTGGGGAGTTGGGTGTTGAGCGGGGATGCGAAGAGGTCTACTGACGGGAGACCGAACATAACGGTCGCTTCCCTGAACAGTGATGGGTGAATGCACCACTTGGACTGGTCCACCGTGGTCCTGCTCAGCCAATCTGCTTGGGTGTTTGAGACGCCTGAGATGTGCTCAGCTTTGAGGGAGAGGAGATTGCGCTTTGCCCAACAGCAGAGGCGCTCGGCCTCTCTCATCAAACTTATGGACTGGGTGCCCCCTTGTCGGTTGACGTGGGCCTTGGCGGTGAGTATCAGGACATGCCGCCCGCGTACGTGGGGAAGGAAGTTGCGCAGGGCCAGGTGGATGGCGCGAAGTTCCAACCAGTTTATACTGCGTGTGCGTTCTACCTGTGACCATTTGCCCTGTGTCGAGAGCGAGTGGATATGAGCGCCCCATCCGGACAGGCTGGGGTCTGTGGTGAGGATGAGGCATTGGGGTTCCTTGAAGCAGTGTCCCTTGTTGATGGCGGGACTGGTCCACCAGAGGAGAGATGTGAGGACCCTTGAAGGCACCTTGACTGCGGCCTTTGAATTGCTTCTGCTGGTCCTTTGGAACGGGAGCAGGAACCATTGTAGGGATCTAGTGTGTAAACAGGCCCAGGGAACAATGGAAATACATGAGACCATTTTACCGAGTAATTTAGACAATTCTAAAAGTGTTACCTTTCTTGATCCTCTGATATGTTTGACGGTTTCCTGGATGCTACGGAATCTCTCGGAGGAAAGGAAAATCTTTCCCTGAACCGAGTCAATGACGGACCCCAAGTGGGTGATCCGTGTAGATGGTAACAGATGGCTCTTCTGCCAGTTTACTAGGAACCCATGATCTTGGAGGGCAGAAAGAGTAGCTCTGATATCTTTTTCTGCTTGGGGTCTGGAGTGAGACAGGATGAGGATGTCATCCGGGTAACAGTAGAGACGAACCAGGAGGTCCCTGAGGTGGGCTACTAGGGCCACGAGGACCTTAGTGAAGGTTCTCGGGGCAGAGGCCAATCCAAAGGGAAGTGCCACATATTGGAAGTGGCGATGGTTGTGGCAGAACCTGAGGAATTTGGAATGGGAGGGCCGGATTGGGATGTGAAGGTACGCCTCTGAAAGTTCTATAGAAGACAGCCAGTTCCCCTGCCTGATGCCTAGTAGAATGGATTGTAGGGTGTGCATCTTAAACCTGGGATAGGTCAGGTAACGGTTAAGGTGTTTCAGGTCTAGGATAGCCCTCCATCCCCCTGAGGATTTGGGGACCACGAAGAGGTGAGAGTAAAACCCCTGCCTCCGCTGGGATGGTGGTACAGGTTGTATGGCCTGTATGGAGAGGAGATGGCGGATAGCTGAATCCATTAGGTTGCGTTTGGTGAGATCCTTGAAGGGGGGGATGCCATAAAAAATTCAGGGGGGGCACGCTGAAATTCAAGTGCGAGGCCCAGTCTGATGGTCTCCCGGACTCAGGCATCGGAGGTGGAAGAGTCCCACCGGTCGGCGAAATGCTTGAGGCGTCCACCGACGGGGAGGGGTGGACGGGGTCTATCTGTTGCACTGGAAGGGCTTCCCTCCTGAACCCCTGAAGGGATGCCTGTAACTGCCGCCCCTCCTGCTCCTGTCACCCGGATCGGCTCGATCCTGGGGCTGGAAAGGCCGGAAGGAGGGGGGTCTCGGGTACCTGGGGGGGAAAGGAAACTGGTAGAAAGTTCATGAGGAACCTCTCCGAAAGGGCTGTGCTCTTGACTCTGACCTATGGAAAAGGGGGGGAAGAAATTTTTTCTTGCTTCTGGTTTCTGATAGAAATGGCTCCAGGACGGTGCCAAATAATTTGTCCCCTTTTATGGGGCGGTGGCCAGCTTAACCTTGTTTTTTTATGTCCGCCTGCCAGTGCTTGAGCCAGAGCAGGCGGCGAGCTGTAACATGAGAGGATATTGCTCGGGCAGAGAACTTAACCGCGTGGTATGTGGCATCGGCCGAGAATTCTGCCACAGCCATCAATTTTGCTATGTCCTGGTGTGCCCTTGTGTTAGAGGGGGGGGGACATGCTGCCTCAGTTGACGGAGCCACCGGATCGAAGACCTGGTGAAGAAGGAAGCGGCAGTGGCCGATCTAATGGCCCAGGTGTCCACTTGGTGAGCCCTACGTAAAGCAAGCTCGGACCTCTTGTCCTCGGGCTTCAGGACCTTCAGGGGATCACTGGGGGAGGATGAGGATGCCAAACCAACGATGGGCTCATCTACCTCGGGAGTGTTGAGCAGGTTGCAGAAGCTCGACTCGAGGTTAAAGAACCTCCTGTCCTGGCTGGATGGGGCAGGGGGGGCCCTTGTGGAGTCTAACTGGTTTGAGACTAAGTCATGAAAAATGGGTGGGGCCAGGATCACCTCCGCCTCCACCACGGGCTGCCTAAAAATGGCGTCCTCTTGTCCCTCTGCCGGGGAAGGGAGAGCCGAGGAGGACTGCACAGACAGGCCAGAAATGTTCCTGGCCTTAAATAGAAGCGATTTAAACATGTGCGGCTTGAACAGAGCCACAAAGGTGGGTTGATCCGGGGTGAGGCCCTCGTTCTCGGACATGTCCCCCTCCATAGGGTCTATATCCGATAGGGGCTCCCCTTGGTGCATAGACCCCCATTCCAATTCCTCCTCCTCCCCGAACCGATCTAGGTCCTCCATGGCCTCCTCCAGATCCTTTTCTGGGAGAGGACTGCCCTCCTCTAAAGGTACATGACCAAGAGTGGGGTCCGATCTAGGCGAGGACCTGACTGATGGCGAGTCGTGTTCGGGCACCATCGAGGGAGGACCAGACCTGGACATCTGTTGCAGGCCCTCTGCAATCCCCTGGCGAATAGCCCGTTCCATCCATGCCTGCATGTGCACAGGGATCTCAACAGTGTCGACCTCCTCATGGCGCAGACCAGCGGCCGTGGGCGTAAATGTTGCTTCCGGCATCCACCTGGTCATTGGTCCAGGGACCTGATGTCCCTGGGTTGGGCCGAACCTGGAGAGGGAAGAGCAATCTGGAAGAGGGGGGGGTGTCTGGAGGTAGAGGGAGCAGAGGGTGGGGGGGCTGGAAATACCGGTTGTGTCTCTCTAGATCGCCTGTCAAATTCTTTCTCCAGTGCCCTATGACGTCTTAGAGCGTCCCTCTGAGAAGCTTTGGAAGTTTCCTTAGAGGCTTCCTTAGCCTGTTTGCGCAGGTGGTAGGATTTAGATTTGGCCTTCAAAGAAGGGCCTTTAGCGGAATTGTCGTCTGCCATTGTAGAGGAAAGGACTGTAATACAAATGTAAAGGCGGTTGGCTCGCCAAGGGTTCGACCTACAACAAAGGCTGGGTGTCCTTTTGCTGGCCCGCATCCCCTTTTGGAATTTTAGATGTATATAAACTATAATATAATTATTAATATCTTTATACGTAAGCCTACAATCAAGATATATAATCCAAGCAGTGTTGGCAATGTGAAGTAGCCAAATATTGATAAGATGTAAATATTTATATATGCAAATATGTATATATATCTATATATATCTATATATCTATCTATATATCTATATCTATATCTATATCTATATCTATATCTATATCTATATCTATATCTATCTATCTATCTATCTATCTATCTATCTATCTATCTATCTATCTATCTATAATTGCATATCTAAATATATTTAGATATCTATCTATTGATAAATATTACTATTATTATTATTATTTACAAATATTTAATCCAAGGTCTGGTTGGAACTCCCAGGAAGGAGTGACCCCAGAAATTACTGTTAATATTGCCAATATGCCAAATAAAACACCTGAGGCTGGAGTGAGGCCTCTGGCAGCTGGAGCTCCCAGGCAACAACCAGGAGGGATAGGCTTCTATTTCCTGCCCTGAGTGTGCTGCGGAAAGCCAAGAAGTTTGCCAATTCCCCTGAATATCTAATAGCTCTCACAGGCTGGAAGGCCTATAATTAGAGCTAGTCCCTTCGCAGCTCAATGAGGCCTCTAAAAGCGGTGCCCGACACGCAGTGGCGCCCAAATGGCGGCCGCCCATGCTCCCTTATTCACGGGCTTCTCAGGGCCAAAATCAGCCTCTCCGGAATGTCTAGTGGCCGAGAGAGGCAGCCAGGTGATTTTCGCCCCTTCCTGGGGCGATCGGTGTTTACGGTGGGAGGGAACACCAGCTGCGCTATTACAGCGCGATCAAATAAAGCCGCTACGAGTGTGGTGTAGAAAAGCAGCAGGAAGAGGATCGAATTGAGGGGGGGGAGGATTGGCGCCGGAGCGCGAAAGCCGCCCACTGTACAGCTCCCCCGGGGGCGAAGAAAACGCGCTCCCCTGCTTTGTCACTACCCAGGGAGCTTAGAGGCTAAGGAGAACCAGAAACCAAGATCAGCAAACCTGAGAATCAGAGTACTTGAATCGGCCGAGGAGTGGTGAAATACACAGCCTACTCTCATGAAGGCTGAGCGTAAACTGGGGAATGCAAGGGAACCACGTGACGGAGGGCGGAGCATTCCTCAGTAATTAAGCTCAGCCTTCAATGATGCAGACTGAAGCACCTCCCACTCTCTGGATGATCCGACCAGCTCTCAGGAGAATAACCATTTATTTTAAAAGCTGATGACCCTTGTGCAACCTTTTCTTCTTCTTCTTTTTGAACTTACAGTTTTTCAATGACTGCAGGCTGCCGTTAAGAGGCAAATAAGGTCATTCACCATTGAATCCCATTATACTCAATAGGATTTACTTTTAAGATTTACAGTATTATAGCCTAAAGCTTCTGATATTGCGTGAACAATCTCTGCCCTTAATGCTGTAGTTGATTGAACAATATCTAAGGAATCAAAATATTGTGTTTTTTTTTAAAAAAAACTAATAAAGAACTGTTTAATATCTTAAATAACCTTTAATAACATAATTATTAAACTGCAAAAAGATGATATCTAGTGTAAGCACTTCTCTTTATACAAGAAACATTAAGGAGATATTCTCTCACTCTTTCTCTCTTTTTTGCAAATAGAGAATATACTGCTTTTTATTTTGGATTGAAGGCACTAGCTTTCAACACTCAATTATTCTTGGACTATGTCCCAGAATACCTGGTGAGTCATGGAAATACTTTCAGAAACCACAGAGGCATACCAAAAATATATACTGGCCTATGACTGTAATAAGAATTGGATCACCAGAGCAACGGAATAGCTTGGCACCTTTTATACAAATAACATAAACAAAAGATTTTTAACAAGGATTTAACAGAAAATCTTTTAACAAGATTTGCCCTCAGTAATTGTATCATATCCAAGAGCCAATGTACAAAAGCCAATTTAGCCTTTCTAAATGCTGCTTCTTCCATGTTCAATTGTTTTAGCAAACCATCTAGAATTATAGACATTAACCACTAAAATAATTCTAGTATTTTAGTTTCTACTACACGAGTGACATCGAGCTGGCCATGACCCCCTGACCACTCCCCCCCCAAGGTCAAACACAACCCTGATATGCAGCCCTCAATGAAATCTGAGTTTGACACCCTTGGTTTAGGGCTGTGATGGCGAACCTACGGGACACAACTTGCCACCACCAACTTGCCATGGCTAACTCACTGGCCAACTCACTGCAGGATAACTCTCTGTGGGATAAGAGTTAAATTAATATCAAAGCAATGTTGCAATAGAATCATTTAAAAAAGGATGCAAAAGGAACAACAAAATGAAGCGTGAATGACAAAAATTAAAATTATTTTAAATCATTGAATTGAATTGTTCAATTGTCCAGCAGCGAGTTATCCTGTTCCAGTGATGGAATCCATCTGTTTTATTCCCATTTCATACAATAGCTATTCCAGTTGTCATTATACAATCTTTAGTAGGCAGACTGACAAGTTTCATGGAAGCAACATACCAACAAGGGACTCTGGGTGGTGTACAACAGAGCTAAAATGGTTAGTACATACATTAAGAAGTATTTAAAAAATAAACTAAAACAAAGAATAAAAGACAAAGTGATGTTATGAACCATTCTTAGATGCATGTCCAGAAATATTAATAATTATAATATGGCAGGTGCTTTTACATTAGTGAATGAGACAATGTAATAAAATTCAATGTATCTCTTGTGTATTATATACAACGTTACATTATGATGCACAGTGTAATTTGCTTCAGGAACATCCTTATGTAACATTAGAGTCTTTGAGTCTAAAGAGTGTTTCTCTTGGGTGATATTAACATGAATTGCATTTAGTTGTTGGAATGGCGGAATAAAAAACAGGAATTACCTTGTAGTTGGCTCACTCAATATATTCTGTCAGATATAAGCCATCAATGTATTTTTGTAAGTCACATTTAAATGTTTTAAAATAGATTGGCCTTAAAAAGCTTTTTAATGACAATTAATACTGTTGTGTGAACCATTTTCTCTAATGCTTTGAGGTTTTTTTCTTTTTTAGGGCATATCAGTTATGAAGGAGAAGAGAAAATTTCTTGTACATTATCTTTTGACTGATAATGGTGGAAAAGTTCTACCTGAAGCAACCTAAAATAAATCTGATAAAAAAATCTGATAATACAGCACCAAGATGCTTTACATTATACCAGGTGCAATAGTTAGATTCACATGAGAAAAAAATGCACTTTTATATCTAGTTAGCTAAGTTCAAGCACACATAAATGTTGGATTACCTCACAGTTTTAAACAGTAATTATATTGGACAATATAATTACTCTTGGTCTTGTATTTTATACCCTCAATTTCATAACTCACTTTCTGTTAAAAAGATATACCAAAATGTTTTATTTATTTGTTTACTTATTCAATTTCTATAGCCACCCAATTCAACCAAAAGATTCTGGGTGGCTTACAATTATAAAATTATAAAACAATTAAAAAAATTTTTAAAAGTAGAAACATCAATAAAATTAATATAAACTGTAGATAAGATTTTAATCAACAGTAACAGTCAAGAAATAGAGTAATAAAAGCAAAGAGTTTATATTTTGTTGATAAATGCATGCTTTGCAATATATATAAATACACACACACACACACACACACACACATAAACACAGCACGGTTGATGTGGAAACAGATGGATCATGCCTATATAAATGAACTCATGCAAATCTGACCATAATGCAAAAGATACAAACATCAAAAGCATATATTTCATTGATGAAAGTAAATGTTTTAAAGACTTTAACATGTAATGACAAAGTGACACAATAATCATATTTAAGAAGTGGAGAAATTTTAGCAGTGAATGTTAAGTCTAAAATAAGAGTATGTGGCAAGAAACCTGTTACATCATGGACTATGTAGAAATATAGACTAAATAACAGTGCTCCAAAGCTTATGCATTATTTTGTTTACAAGCAATGAACTGAACTTCTGCATTTTACTTATAATAAGAACATGCAAATTAAACATTTTGACTTATTCAAGGATTGACACTTGCATAGAACTTTATTATTTTCTTATGATTCTTTCAACATTTAAACCAGGTACTGGATTTCCAGGAATTTATTTTTGTTTTTAAGTCTCTGACCTATATACATATGTCATATATCCTTTTATATAACCAAATCTACTTGTTTACTGTTCATTTCTTGGGTGTTATCCATTTTTTTTCTAGTTTTGGGCTTAAGGTAAAACCAGCAGGAAAAGTTCATAGCGCTGTGTATTTCCCATTCATTATTTAGGAATAGTACTTATGAACAAAATAGTACTGCTAGTCTTTTATTCTTAAAAAGATTTGATTCAAAAAATACTTTTTTAAAAAAGTGTATTTAATCAACTTTCAGAATCAGATGAAAGGGACACCACGGTGGACATTTTCCTATTGCTGTATGTTGGGGCTGTCAAACTCGCGGCCGACGGGCTGGATGCATCACATGCTGGCCACACCCATGCCCAGTTTAGCAAAGGAGGGGAAAGTTGCAATATATCACGGGACACTGCTGTGACAATGCAAGTTTAACACCCCTGCTCTATGTGAATAACTGCACTGAATTTATATAGAGGTGACCTACGATCATTTCCCCATAATTTATAAAATTTCTCTGAAAGATGGCATTGAATTATATTCCCCCCCCCCTTAAATAAATAAATAAAATCAACTTTCAGTACCTCGTTCAAGTCTTTCCCCATTACTCAGAATTACTGTTCACTGTTTCCATCATATATAAGCATTAATTCACTGCTACACCAACAAGAACCAACACCTAACCATCTGGGATAATCTTGAACAATCAATGGTAAAACCTGGCTAATATTTGGGTGGGACACCACTAAGAAATTCCAGATTCCTCTAGGCTAGAGCTGCAATTTAAAATATAGCCTGTAGCAAAGCAGCAGCATTCACTTCTGTTTCATTGCCAAAACAAACAACTTGGCTATGTGTCAGTAGCTAAGAATCAGAACAATTTCATGAATAGGCAAAAGCGTAGATCAACTATGTCACAAGAATCTTACCTAACTGGCTGCATTCCCTTGGGAACCAGTAGATAAGGTTTCCCTGGTCTACGAAATTTCATCCTCTGGAGATACTCCATGCTGGGATGTCTTAACTCAGTGATGGCTCACCTTTTCCATGTTGCGTGCCAAAAGTGTGTGTGCACGCAATTACGTGCCTGCACCCATGATGCAATGCACGTGCAACTTTCCCCATGCGCCCTGCACATGCAACACATGACCCTCCTGTACTGCATGCCGCTGTGCATGCACGTACATCTCTCATGCACGTCTCCCCCACACATGCATGGCAGATACCCGACAATCAGCTGGCTGGCGGGGGCATGCGTGTATGCACAGTGAGGCTCTTTCAGGCGACCTCTCACGTGCTGGCAGAAGTGGCTCTGCGTGCCACTTCGGGCACACATGCCATAGATTCGCCATCACGGTCTTAACTCATCCCTCTCCTTTAGCCAGTGATTTCATAACATTGTAACATTTAAAGCACGTGTGATGAAATTTGGCTTTGCAGAATCATTGTCTTTATTTTTCTTTTTCATTTCTCTAACCCCTTATCATCAACAGAAAACTCTCTTCAGAGTTATACTCGGGGCCCCAAAACATTAATCTGGGTAGAAGGTCAGTTCACTAGATAGATATTGGAAAATTCAAATATTTTTACCAAAACTTGACTTAAGAGGACAATGGAAAATGTTTTAATTTTTAATTTGAAACTACTTTAATTATCCTTGATTGGGGCAAGCATAACATCATTCCCTCAGATGTTGAAAAAAAATCAATTAATGGATGTGGAAAATAACAATTTCATGAATGTCCCCCCCAAATAATAATAAAGCTAAGTTCCATCAATGGAAATAATCTGATCATTAGTTTCAGGCGATTTGATGGAATGAATATTTATTATTACTTTTTATATATTTATTTTTATTTATTTATTTATTTTTGTCAATTGCTTACAAGATAATAGGTATAAATAAAAAATAGTTATGAATACATGGATACATATAAGAAAAAAAAATAAAAGAAACAATAGGACTGGGACGGTAGGCACATCCTCTTAAGAAAGGGGTGATGTCAATAGTAGACAATCTACGGTTAAAGTTTTTGGTGTTTGGGGAAGAAACCACAGAGTCAGGTAGAGTATTCTAGACATTGATCACTCTGTTGCTGAAGTCCTATTTCCTGCAATCAAGTTGGGTGCGGTTAACCATGAGTTTGTATCAATTGTTTGCTTTAGTATTGTTATGGTTGAAGCTGAAGTATTCATTGACAGGTAGGACATTGCAATGTATGATTTTATATACTATACTTAGATCGGACTGAAGGCGGTGTGGTTCTAGGTTTTCTAGGTCTAGAATTTCGAGTCTGGTAGCATAAGGTATTCTGCAATGAGTATAAGAGTGTTAAACTCAATTTCATTGAGGGTTGCATCAGGGTTGCGTTTGACCTCGATATCACTTGTGTTGGAGGCACCTGTGATGGTCCAAGCACTCTGCCAAAAAAAAAAAAGAAAACTTGGGAGAGCCGTGCTCTGGAGCTCCATTTTTGCTGGCAGAACCTGTTTCCAGAGCAACCCCATAGGTCAAATTTAAGTACCCTGCGGGCCGGGTCCATCCCCAAGGCCTTGAGTTTGACATCCCTGTCTTTGAGTAGGATATCCAACTTTGGCAACTTTAATACTTGTGGACTTCAATTCCCAGAATTTTCAAGCCAGCATGGGAATTGAAGTCCACAAGTTACCAAGGTCGGATACCCCCTACCCTAAAGTCCCCCCCCCCCCACAAAGATGTGACTTCTGATATTCCAGAAATATAATCCTTTCTATTCAAACAGCATTGCAGATGACTTGAAGGGTGTGTTAACTTTTGGTGTGATAGTAGACTATACCAGCATCCCAAAAGGCAACATTCAAAGACATCTGCCAAGGTAAGTTGAAGTCAAGAGGGGTGATGTGATTTGTGCAACAATGTCATGATACACCTGATGTCATTTTGTGGCTTATAGCAAATGGCATGGGTGAGAGACCTTCTCTAATTCACTGAAAAATAAAAATGTACATGCAACTCATGCAATCCATCATTTATATCCTGAGTCTAAAAAAATAGATTATCTTTTACATAGATTCTTTCTCTTCCACATGCTCACCAGGATAAACCCAATCCTAAAAATAGCTGGTGTATGCTGCTCTATATCACATTTGCAGTGGTCAGTCAACTTTCACTAATGGGCTGCTAACATCTGTGCATGGAAAGAGAAGATGTCCTTGCAGCATATCCTATTCTCCCTAAAGAAGGCTTTTACTTCGTTAACAACCAAGAATTATTGTTATGTTTCCTTTGGATTACAGTCAAATGAAGTGTACTTTTTTTCCCCTCTGTTCAGTTATGTCTGGTGTTCAAATACTGCCTGGAACAAATCCCTGAAGTTTTCTTGGCAAGGTTTCTCAAAAGTGGTCTGCCATTATTTCTTTCCTAGGGCTGAGAGAAAGGGACTGGCCAAAGGTCATTCAGCTGGCTCTGTGCCTAAGGTGGGGACTAGAACATCAGTTTCCCAGTTTCTAGCTGATGCCTTCATCACTACACCAAACTGGCTGTTGAAGTTATTAAGTTTTCTATAAATTTATATAATCTATAAATTACAGCAAAAATCAAAGTTTTCTTTCTTCACGTAAACCTATTACATAAAAGCCAGTGAGGTAGGTTTACAAAATGTGAAAGAGCTGTAGTTCATTGACATAGGATTCTTATAAATTCACACTTCATACAACTTTTTCAACATGCAGCAGATTAGTTACTTGATCAAACAAGATTCAAATAAGTAAACAAGGAAGACAGGTTGCTAGTAAATAAAAATATAAATAGGGATGCTTTGGGCCATATTTTTCCATAAACACAAGAAAGGAATCTAAGAAAACTTTCCTCTGTAGAACTATAAATAAAACTACCACAAGCCTGTCTTTTAAAGGATAAAAGTACAAAATGTTTACCATTAAACATAGGCAAGTTAGGTCAGACAATAATGAACAAGATTTTGCCAAAGATTCTCTAATGACTTCCCATGATTAGAAAAACTAGTATCTAAAACAAACAAACAAAAAACAAGAATGGGTGGCAAATAAATTCAATAAATAAATTAAATGAATGAATGAATGAATGAATATCATAATTGTCCTTCTGTACTCTCCATTTTTTAATTCACGTTCAAAGAGATGCAATGTTGCTATTAAGACTTCCATTCTTTTTATTAAACACAAAACAGAATCAGTATCAGATTAGGGATGAAACACACACAAAATATCCCAGTTTATTCAAAGATATTCAGCAATACTGCTCAGTACACTTCTATGCCCAAAAAAGGAAATGTATAAAGAGCCACAAGTTTCACCACAGAGGATTAATAGAGTTAGATACTGAAGAAATAATGAATATCATACTTATTGTAATAACAATCCGCTTATTTAGAAATGTTCTTCTGAATGAATTTTAAAACAGAAAACCCATGTTACTTCAGAATTCACACATAATCTGTTGTTAAAGTAATGGTTGGATTAATAAATGAAAGCTACAACAAGTGAAAGGTAAGCTACAACAAGTGAACAGTAAGCTGCTTATTCAATAATGAAATTGCCAGAGAAGACTGAATAAAATACTTCAAGTTATATGTAAAACAGGAGATCCTACAATGTAATTTACATAGTCAGTCTTCACCTTATTTCAACTTATACTTTACACATGCTGGCAATATATGTAGGGAAAATGTCCTTAATTTTTGTTTAAAACCAGACTGCAATGCTGCTTCAGCTTTAACTCATAGCCTTCCCTTTTAACACACTGCCCCAAGAAAAACGCTGCTAATATTACTTAGGACAGCAATGAAATATTGCCACAAAAAAAAAAAAAAAAAACAAGCTTGAGAGACAAATTTGCAGGTAATTGATCACCATGAAACTTAACTGAAAGCCAGAGAACTCCAGCATTGCTACATGTCAACCCCAAGCTACATATTTTCACTACTATTGCCACAATATATGAGTACAAAATGAACACAGAAGTGGGAAAATTCTCCAATACAGGCTTCAGTTAGTAATTATTAAAAAACTAAAGTGTTCAAACATCTCATACAATCTGCTATCTGTCGCCTGGCTTGAAATAATAGATTATTTTAGACATACTCTTTCTCTCTCACCCACATGCTCATCAGGATAAACTCAACCTTAAAATAGCTGAGGTATGTATGCTATTGCTCTTTAAGACCATAATGGCAACTGTTTAGTCAGGTTTCACTAATGAGCTGCAAACGCCTTTCATGCATGGAAGATGCCCTTGCTATAATTGGTAAAGATCAAACTGCTATTTTCCAAATAGATGGAAAGTAGCACTATTAACATGGTTGAAAAACTGAGCAACCGATGATAGCTGAGGTGCATTTCCAACTATGCAAATACCCAAAATAATCAATAATGTACGCCTAAAATCGGAACCTACTTAGAAATCAAAGCATAAAATGCTAAATACCCTATAGATATTTTTTAAAAGCACAAAAACAAACTGAAGAAAAAGAAAACCAAACATAAAAATATTGAGGAGCGGTGGTGATGCGAGGGTTAGAATGCAGTATTGCAGGCTGACTCTGCTCACTGCCGGGAGTTCGATTCCGTCGGTCCTGACTGGCTCAAGATTGATTTAGCCTTCCATCATCCTGAACTTGGTAAAATGAGCACCCAAAGATTGTTGGGGGCAATATGCTTACTCTGTAAACTGCTTAGAGAGGACTGTAACAAACTGAGAATCAGTATATAACAGTATATAAGTGCTATTGTTATCACCCAAAACCAGTGGTGGGATTCAAAATAATTTAACCTTCGATTCGCCCAGGATCAGATTGGCTGTCGTGGGAGGCATGGCCCATATCCATCCTCCAGCTCCACCGTACATGCAGGACTAGCCTCCCACGATAACCAACCTGACCCTGGGTGAACAAGTTGTTAAATCCTCCCCTTCAAAGTGTATCCTGGGCGCTAGATTGCAATGAACAAACGGGACATGGAGCGGCTGGCATGAGGGAAGGAGGAGTAGGGATAAAAAAGACAGAAAATGGCCTTCTCCTTACCTCGCAAAGGCTGCTCTGTTGCCTATTTCTCCATTGCAGCACTACGCCCTGGATACACTTTGATTGGGGGGGGGGGAATTAACAACTTTTAAAAAACTACTTTGGGCCTATTCTCAAAATTACAAGTGCCAACCCATCCCAGGACCAGGCTCTTGGCTTGCATTTATGACTCATTACCAGTGATGGGATTCAAATAATTTAACAACCGGTTTGCCCAGGGTCAGGTTGACCATTGTGGGAGTCTCAAGGTGGAGCCGGGAGTGGTGATTCAGCCAGTTTGCTGAACTGCACACAAACTTAACTACCGCTTTGGGTGAACTGGTGCAAACCAGCTGAATCCCACTGCTCATTACACCATCTTATGGTCACATGATTGCAATTTACAATGTGTTTTTTATAGTTTTGCTGAAATTACAGTCCCAATTGTGGTTGTACATTGAAACCACTTGTATGCATTCATTTCTGCCATTTTAGGAATGTATTAGTTTAGTTTTCTAGGAAAGAAATTTTGAAAATACTGAGTGTCTTTCCCTCTTCTGGTTGAAACAGACTGATAACAGCACATGAAAATCAGTACATGTTCATTCTTTAGTTCAATGCCTTGAGCCCTAATTGCAGGCAGAGCTGGATAATTAATTTGGATATCCACTTCTCTTTTTGCTAAGTATATTACAGTACAGCTGGCAAGGAGCACACCAATCAAATACTGAAGTAGCCCAGTGCAGATAACAGTTAAGATTTAGCAAACTACATCTTAAAATGTTTATTCTTCTTATTAAAAATGAACTTGTTCAAGGGGCCTTGAAAAATGTTTAATAAGAGAACAAAGACTTGTAATATAACTGTATCTCTGAAAAAGATTACAATTTGTCTTCCACAAACACATTCAATATATTTAATAACCTGTTCTTTGAAATATACGTAGGGATAATCAGTGGCCCAGCAAGCTTCTTTTACTTTCTCTGAGATATGTCATATTAGTCCATGGGCCAGGCCAGATATCGGTACCATCTTGGGTGACCAAATCTTAATGGTACTAAAATGTTTATGGGTCCATACCAAGTACATTAAGATGTGATAGCCTTTTCAGATATGTAGCTTTGTATGTTTTTTAAGAAACCATCAATTTGACTGAATAGCGGCCTTGTGATATCACATGATAACACATATATTTGCGAAATGAAGCTGTAAATCATTAGAATTAAACCTAATTGATGTTGATAATTTATTAAAATCATGTGCAGAGACTTTTTGTGGTAAATGTAGAGCATCATAGCAAATTAAAATGTATTTCGTAAATTGCTAATATGTTTTTTTTTTCTCTTCCAACATCGTTACAAAGAGTTTTGAAGGGCAGATAGATTAAGTTTGTTTTCCAGGTAGAGTAAGTTTGTTTTCAAGCCTCTTTGGAGTTTGTGTAACTGGAAGGACATGTCCACGGTCAATGAAGTGCTGGAGCGGACCCTACACATCATGCAGGCCCTTCAGCTGAACCAGATTGTCTGTGTCTTTGACCAGGCGCTTTATGCGAAGGCTGTTGAGATAGTATGGAAACATGACAAGTTCAACAGCATCGTCGTCAGGATGGGAGACTTCCACACAATCTGCAATATGCTCTCCATCATAGGGAAGCGATTTCAAGATGCAGGGCTCAGGGATCTCTGTGTTGAAGCTGGTGTCATTGCAGAAGGCTCAGTGAATGGTGTGATGGATGGTCGCAAGTACAACAGAGCAGTAAGATGTCACAAGCTGGTTTATGAAGCACTATTGAGGCTTGCCTGGAAAGGATTCCTCCGATGGCTGGAGGAACACCATGCAAGAGACATTCACCACCTTGATGAAACCCTGAAGAAGATTGCCAGCTTCCACGAAGGTGTCTCTCAGGCTGCACTGCAAGACCTGCTTAATAACGAGTCATGTGTGCACACAATAAAGCTGTTTAAAGTCTACCTGGAGTCTCTCAGAAATGCAGATAACCTCTCTGCATTCTGGATGTCCTACTTGGACATGGCAGAGATCATGCTGTGCCTGATCCGAGCATCCAGAGAGGGCAACTGGATGCTTCACCTGGCAGCAATCAGGCAGATGATCCCATGGTGCTTTGCCTATGACAAGGTGAACTATGCCCGCTTCTTGACCTACTACTATGCCAAAATGTCTCGACTGCCAATAGAACACCCTGAAGTGCATGCCCACTTCATGCAGGGAGGTTTTTCTGTCCAGATTGGGAGTCAGAACCCATTTGGGCAGATACCTGTGGACCAGACAATTGAGGAGACGGTTAACAAAGACACGCAGACACCAGGAGGCACCAAGGGCTTCAGCCTGAAAGGTGGAGCTGTGGCAAGGTACTATCTGACATCTGAGTACCGCAGTAGATACTTGAGGCAACTGAGGAACATGGTAGGTCAGCATGACACTGACTTCCATCATCCAGACCTACAGCTGCCAAGGATAAGAAGAGATGAAGCTGATGTGCAGTCCCTCGTTCAGCTGATGGAGACCAGCTGGTTGAACCCTTTCAGCCCCGAGCATGAAGAGCTGGTGAGCTTGTCAACTGCCTCCATGGCACCACCAGAAGTGACCAAGGATCTTCTTGAAGCCTACAAGATTGGAGAGGAAGCGTACGAAACCTTCAAGCAAGAGCGCTTGCAAGAAGATATCCCATCTACACAGTTCCATGACAGGATGAAAAAGAAGAAGCTGCACACTTTCTCTGACATCAGGAAGAAGACGAACACCAAAGGCCGTGGCAAAGAGTTGGTGCTAAAGGCTGACAGAAACCTCTTTGGCCAGATGGTTCTGATTGCTGAGACCAGAAAGCTGCAGATGGGTGAAGTCTTGGCCCATCCACTGGGACCTTTACCGTGGGCACTGGCCAATGGTGATGGGTCACTCCGCAAGACCAACAAAGCGGCCCTTGCAAGAGAGTTGGAAAAGAATGTCGCCCCAGCTGAAGTGATCCCAGAGCCATCAGCGACCATCATTGATGGGATGAGCCTGATCCAGAAGCTGAAAGGGAATGACCAAACCTTCTTGCAGCTGGCAGAATCAGCCTTGTCCCATGTCATCCATGAAGGTTCTAAGAGCCATCGTGTAGATATTGTCTTTGACGTCTACAAGGAGATGTCCATCAAAGATGTCGAACGAGCCAACAGGGGTGCAGGCACAGGAATCCAGTTCAAGGACATTGCACCTGGGCACAAGATTCAGCAGTGGCGGAAGATCCTATGCAGTCCAGCTAACAAGACAGCCTTGATCAAGTTTCTTGTGGAGCAGTGGAAGGATCCACAGCTGAGGGAGAAGCTCCGAGACAAGGTTCTCTTTGTTACCTGTGAGCATCTGTGCTTCAAGATCACCAAAGAACACTGGGAAGAGGTCTCAGAATTGAGATCATCACAGGAAGAAGCTGACACCAGGTTACTTCTCCATGCTCTCCATGCAGCAGAGTCTGGCTATGAGTCTGTTGTTGTCACAGCAGAGGACACAGATGTCCTAGTTCTGTGCCTGGGGATGTGCAACAAAATACCTTGCCACATGTACCAGAAGTGTGGAACAAAGGCCCGGACAAGGTTCCTTGACATCACCAAACTCAGCAATGCACTGGGGTTAAGTGTCTGCAGGGCCCTGATTGGTATGCATGCTTTCACGGGTTGTGACACTATCAGTGCATTCGCTGGTCGTGGCAAGATGACGGCTCTAAAGCAGATGAAGTCTGACAGGTCTCAACAAGAAGCCTTCGCCGAACTCGGGCGTTCATGGAACGTATCTGAAGAGCTGTCAGAGAAACTGCAAGAGATCACCTGTCAGCTGTACCATCCTTCCACTCACACAACAGAGGTGAACAAGCTCCGTTACCAGATCTTCTGTGCCAGGCGTGGAGAAGTGGACTCAAGCCAACTTCCTCCTTGCAAGGACTGCCTGTCCATGCATATGCTACGTGCAAACTATCAGGCTGCCATCTGGTGGAGATGTCTTGAGCCTTTGCCATCTGTCCCAAACCCAAAGGACTGTGGCTGGACAACTGATGAAGATGGGAATCTCGTTGTTGAGTGGATGCGTGGCTCCCCTGCCCCTGATGTTGTGCTACAGCTCCTCTCCTGCAAGTGTGTGCGCTCATGTAAACTTCCAGTGTGCACTTGCCTCAGCAATGGTCTCAAGTGCACTGACATGTGTAGACTACAAACCTGCAGCAACCAGGCAACTGACGAAGAGGCACAAGCAGAACTAACAGACTCTGATGTTGACCAAGATGATGGTGGGGAATAACGTATGTATGCTATAGTGTATTGATTTCAGGATCTGTTATTCTTGTGGAACACTGTAGCTAATACAAATCGAATCTGCTCTTCAGCTAACATTAAATTGAATTATCAAACAAAAGTAGGCCTAAACCAAAAAAATTAGCTAGATCAACCCTACATGTAATTGGAACTTCCATTGCAAGTAATATGAACATTACTTTTACTGTTGAAAGTGCCTGAACGCTGCTTTGTATGGTATTGAACATGACTGTACTAGAGTCATGGGCGTCCTGAGAAAAAAATGCAGGGGGGGGGGCAAAAAAAATATTTTGGGTGTTGGACTGGAGGATATGTGCAATGGAGCGAAGGAAATGTGCGTTTTCTAAGCACGGTAAACACATATTTGAAAGGTAGAATTTAGCTGTTCTAGAGATTGTAATTAGACTTTGAAGGTGGCTTTGAGAATAAAATGGTGTTATTATTTCACCAATCAAAGGGAGAAGCTCAATTACATCAGCTGCGTCGGAGAATATTGATTATTGATAAAAATTTTATAAATTTTTATTATCGTCCATATCTTTTTTTTAAATCTTGTATTTCTTTTTATTATTTTTTTCATTTTCCACGTGGGGGGTGGGTGGCAAATGACCCCCCTTGCCCCCCACCCTCCCTCCGGACGCCCATGACTAGACTGTTCATGCATACTAACAATGAAAGGGTTCTGGAGATATTTTGGATAGTATATTTGGTCATTAGCATAAACGTGGTGATGTTCAGAATAGAGAATATTGTCAAAGTATATGTTCACCCTTTCTTTCCGTGTACATAGGGTGCATCTATTCTAAGAGTGATAACCTCGATTAAGCTACGAGTTAACAAGGGCTATCACATCAAAACATAAACTAGAGACATAAAAGAAGCCAAAAACACCTAAGATTATTAGTCACCTCGGGTGGTACCAATATGTGAAAATTCAGGTCTTGGCTCATGGACTATATATGGCACGATGATTTGCCAGAGAGTCACACTAATAATAATTAGAAATAGGTAGGTATCCTTTTATCAAAACATTAGGCCTTTGACTAATGAATCTGTTACTTCTAGTTTAAAAAAATGTGTTGTGCTATCAGGCTATGTACGCCCACTTTCAGTTCCTTCTGAATCAATCATAAACCCTACAGTCACCACTAAACTGAATCTTTGAAGTTGCTTTTATCTAACAGGACGGTTTTTTTGATATCAACACCAAAAAAGCTCTCCATGAGTCTAAGGGAATATGCCCCTTGGCAACTTGAGCATCAAATTAAGCTTTAATACATCATTAAAGGCATGCATAAATAACAAATGATATTTTGCTACTATTTAAGAAGCATTACAGTTTAAATCAGAACGATTTAAACAAATATAGCCTGTTCAGATCTGGAAATGTCATGTAAGATTTAGGATTAGTAACTCTAAATGAAATGAATGTAATTGCTTCTTAAATGCATTTTGGTATCTAAGGTTTTAATTTGGATTCTACATTTTATTGTAAAACATAAGGAGAATGAATAATTAAATTATCAAAGTCATTCCAGTGGTGCAAAATGAAATAATTTCTAATATTTCATTTTCTCATTGGCCCTTCCCCATATTCACTACCTAAAAAAAGAAAAAACTTCCCTTTTTTAAAAAAATTATCCTTTCAAAATGACACAGCTCAACTTTCAAAATTTCAGTTCTTTCTCTAGTCCATTATTTAGTTGTTTGTGCGTGCACACACACACACACACACAAATGCTTATACACATACTCAAATATACACCACATATAACGGAACTACCTGGGAGGGCTTGAAGTTGAAGATGCTGGTTTGTTTGTTCCTTCCTAGTTGAAATTTCCAAATTGGTGGTAAGACAGGTAAAAAAATCAAGGCCTTTGGTGCCCTTAGATTCGGCTAAGTCCCTCATTTTATTTTACATCTACATGAAGCAGCAGCTTGAAGAGATAATCTCTTGGCACAAAGTGAGATATTATCACCATAACTGGAAACCTCTGCATTATTACTGCACCCTGGGCTAAGCAAGAGATGCAGTGGAAGTGTTTGGAGGCTGTGAGGGACTGGATTGGAAGATAGAGGCGAAAGAGTAATCTCAGAAGGATTGCTATTGACCCTAGAAGTTCTCTGTTTCTCGGATAATTTTCATAATTGGCTCTAGAGGCTGCTGCATATACCTTGAAGCAGAACACTAAGATAAACATTGAGTCAGAAGTAAGTCCAAAAGCAGCAAACTAGTGTTTAATAATTAAATGGTTTGTATTTTTTTTTTCATAAATGCTTTACAATTAAAGTATAAAAGCATGTTTTATATCTTCATCCTGTTAACAGTATGTTTCAGAGCGGGAAAAGGGAAGAAAATTAAAAGTAGATGAGTTATTTTTTTTAAAAAAAAACAACCCTATGTATAGTTTACTGCAAATGTTTTTTTTATCCTGAACATGAATACATCCTTTTCAGCAATAACCACAAGATAAACTTGTGTTTAACTTCAGAAACCATCAAAAATGCTATACCAATTTCTGCATTTATAAGTACTGTATACGAACACTGCATTCCTTACATGAATGCAGCCTGTATAAACTTAATAAGCAAGAGTATAAAGAAACATAAAATTACTATTTCTGTACTCAATCTATACCTACTGTTGAAAGTTCACCAAACTTATAGATAAAGAACATCAAATTGCAGAAACATTATTTAAAATCCATTGCACACAGAACAAATTCATATGGAACACACCTCAGTTAGTCACTGGCGCACTAAAATGCTATTAATGGATTGTGTCCAGAACAGAATTAAACCCACTGATAACTCTTCAAACTAATATTGACTTCAGTGGGGCTATCTTAAGCAATCTAATGAATTTTAAAAGACCTCATGAAAGAGTTATATTTTTCAGGTCATCGGCTATGCTGATGATTAGGGGACTAAAGGTTAAAAGATATGAAGAAATTGGATATGTCTAGTTTAATGAAAAGAAGGACTGCTGGTGACATGACAGCAGTATTCCAATATATCAGAGGTTGCCCCAAAGAAGGAGGAGTCAACCTATTCTCCAAAGCAACTAAAGGCAGGACAAGAAACCTTGGATGGAAATTAATGAAAGAAAGATCCAACCTAGAACTAAGGAGAAATCAGAACAATTAATCAGTGGAATGACTTGCCTTCAGAAGCTGTGGATGCTCCAACACTGGACATTTTAAAGAAGAGATTGGACAACAATTTGTCTGAAATGGTATAGGATTTCCTGCAAAGGGTTGGACTAGAAGACCTCCAAAGTCCTTTCAACTCTATTATTCTGATTTTTCTTTAGACTAGGTGTCAGCAGCCTGTGGTCCAAATCTGCTTTCAAGCTTAGAATAAATAGGCAGGTGGCAGATTGAAGCTGGAGTCCCAGCAGAGAAAAACTTAAGGCAACCCAACCATCTAGGACACTCCCTCAAATCAAAAGTAATTCTTTCAAGCAAGACCCAAGAATATTCTTTAGACCAGGGGTGTCAAACTCAATTTAACTGAGGGCCGCATCAGGGTTGTAGTTGACCTCAGAGGGCCGGGTGGGCCTGGCTGAATAGGTGAGTGTAGCCAATTGGGTGGGCATGTCCAGTTTGATGGCACTCACTGGGCATGGCCGGTTGAGTGGGGGTGGCCAGCTTGACACAACTCCCCAAACTGCTGGCATGTTGCCTCTTCTCACTGGATAGACCAGGCCAAAGCCATGCTGGGCTGATGTTTTCTCTTCACACTTTACATTTTCCAGGGTGGCCCTTCAGGTTGGATCTGACCACATTGAAGGCTGGATCTGGCCCGCAGGCTTCTGCTTTAGACTAACCTGTACAAAATGTTGCCAACTGGGACACAAAGGGTTGGAAGCAATTGTGATGTCCTAGCGCGTGGCACAAAGGCAACACGATCAAATAAGCAAGAAGAGCCCCCTATGTCCAGGTTACCTTCTGCTGGAGAAAAACTCTCCCAGGAACACTCTTTAAAGTGGAGGAAATTCAGTCTGAAAACAAAGTACACATTAAACTGTATCAAAAAATCCAAACAAACCATGCTGTAGTAATTAACTTGACAGGGCAGGAGAAGGAGAAGGAATTGCAGCCTTGAAAGCACAGCAAAATACACACAATTGGGAAGATGCCAGGAACACAGATAAGCCTCGATGAAACCAGATAATTCATGATTTCCTCCCAACAACTTGCTGTACGCAGCTTCCCTTTTTAAACACTGTGTTCCCAGCTGCAGCTAATGAAGGGAATCAGGGCCCTTTCCTCCCCCATAAGCCATGCAATTCACGTTGCTCCCTTCTCTGTTCCTCCCTGCGTGCCCTAGGATGAAGTTGGGGTGGGCCTGGGTCTTCCTCCGAATTCCCTCTCTCTTGCTCTACCTTTCCCCTGCCCCGCCCAGCCAGACTTTGCCCTTCCCCAATTTCTTCCACAGCCAATGAAGCCATACTCCCATTCCCTGTCAGCTACTTGGCCTCTCCCTCTGAATCAGATTCCAACAGGGGCATGACAGCAATTGACAGCAGAACAATATGCAACAGCTTGGATATTAGCCCATTATGCATTCCGAGATGCGCTTATTGATAGGGCTTATAATGAAATATAAGAGATCCCATTAATACTTAATAGTTACACAGTTTTAATTCTGCAAAAACTGATTTGGTAAAAGATTTTATTCATTCTGACGCAGATACCACTTCTGTTGCAAAAATAGGAAAATAAGCAATGTAAACAGAGTGTGAGTGGGCTTGCACTCTGCCTGACTCATTTTTCAGATTTCATTCACCAAGCTTCTTTTCAACAAACTCCGCTGAGCAAGATTTCTTTAAAGAGCTTTGGATAATCATTCAAATAATGAATCACACAGAAAGTTTATTTAAACATGTTTTGATAAACCCCTGTAGGAAGGATTCTATGTGTAGAAATGAAGGTTATTAAAAGTTCTTTTCAGTTCTGAAATATTGTTATGAAATTTGTCACTGTGGTTTACTAAAGTAGTAAAATATTAAGAGAAAATAAGTGCAAAGAAGATATGAAACTGAAAGGACAGAGACGGATGGAGAAGCGTGGTGGTTAAATATTCGCAGGCGCCCCAACGACCTCAAAAGAGGTCACGGGATAGGTGAGGTGAGGTGATGGTAATGTATACTTAAGTACATTAACACACCAATCTGACAACCATTCACAGAGAATGCAAATCAAATAAAAGCATCAAGATGATAGCAATGGCATTCTGAATTCCATGTCTGCAGTAAGGAAATGTTTCCCTTCAAAAAAGAAACAAACATTTACAATAGGATTTTATATTAAGTTAAAGCAAATGTTATGAAGCCAAGTGCATCTAAATTATGTTAGCAAATCTTGGCTGCCTATAAAGCAATATTAAAAAGCAAATGTTTTGATGGAAGCTTTCTTCCATATATATTGTTTTAACTGGAAAAAAACCAGTCACTCAATTATTCCCATAGGAACAAACATTTTGTTATGTGGTTTAATTCAGTTTAACTTTAAACTATGATATAAAATTTAACACTCACAGGCCTCAAAAATTAGTTCGCATTAGAAATACCCTTAACCTACTGAAATGACCTGGCAATTGATTTGGGGCACAAAGTTCTTTATAAGTTTACTTGAAATCTGGAGACATGGCTGTATTAAATAACAAGTGGAAAAACTGATGGAAAAATAACTGGCAATGATATGATCAATTAAGCCAACCCCCCCCACTACTTCTCTAGTCTAAAAATAATTGGGGTGAGGGATTCACTCCAAAAAATAGAACCCACAAGACTTCATTACAGATATTTTACATAACAGCCATTGCCCTTAATTACATACCTTTGGAGATTCTCACTCATCCAAGTCATGATTGTCCCAAAGGTGGCTTTTTTTTTCTTCAAAAGGCAACTGGACTTTCTTTGTTTTTTCTTGAAGATATTTCGCTTCTCATCCAAGAAGCTTCTTCTCACCGAGTCGGAATTGTTGACTGAGTCAGAACTGAAGAAGCTTCTTGGATGAGAAGGGAAATGTCTTCAAGGAAAAAGAAAGAACATCCAGTTGCCTTTTGAAAAAAAGCACTTTGGGGATGCCCTTAGTTAGCTTTTTTGTTACATTTGAACACATTTTCAGCTAATTGTTACTTGAAGCTACCTTGTCAGGAAAAAATAAACAGTTCTCTTCAGATAAAAGTAGACTATGAGATAGCAGGCGAAGCTTAATATAGTGCTTCCTCTGTCCATTCAATGTTTTGCAAAATGGCAAGAATTTCCTATCCTTTCTTGTGTGGAAAGGATTGTTTAATTATTAATTTAAGACATTTCTGTACTTAATATCAGCCGTCAGCCTGTTTGTACAGAATAGAGCTCTAATTAGGCACTACTGTCTTACTCTCGCTGAGTCAGCACACATAAGCACACATAAACATGGATCACTAATGGCAATGGATTCATTTGGCCCACCAAGTGCCCTATCTGGGATAAATTATCTTTCTATTGAGAATTTGGAAACAGAGCACAACCTGCATTTCGTGTTCTTGATTTTGCAAAAAAATAAAGGTAAAACAAACAGCCAAATTAGCTTACTATAAGAATTTAATATTGGATGAGACAAGAATTGAACCACTTTCTTTAATCTTCTGCAGCCAGTAGCAAAGTTTGCATGTCATGTGAAATCATATTTTGTGTTGCTTCGTAGGATGATGAATTAGCTGCAAAGATTGTTAGGAAAAATAAGCACTTGCACCTTCTTCCCCACTTCCAATCCTATCTCAATGACTGAAACAGAAACAGAAAAATACGGTGAAAGAAATGTGATAAATTGATGCAACCTATTGCACAAAATGTTACTTATTTCCAGAGGGGAGATAGAACCAAATGCCATGACATAAATGATATATAAACTTCATTTCATGTTCCTATAATCTGATTTCTATTCTTAGTTCAATCCCTTAAGAGATAGAAAGTTATACAATTCTGAGTGAGTAAGAGTTATGGATTTCTCTGGGCATTGTTATATTGCCCTTTGAGATTAGTAATACAACTGCATAAGGCTGACTCATTACTGCACAACATAGGTGAGTACAACCTTCTCTTCTCATACTATTGCTGGTAAAATGACAACTTGCAGAATACAGAATAACAGAGTTGGAAGAACCTTGCTGGCCTTCTAGTCCCCATACCAGACATACAAATGGCTGCCCAACCTCTTCTTAAAAATCTCCAGGGATGGAGCATTAAATGCTTCATTACAGGTAGTCCTTGACTTACAACCACAAGTTGTAAGACATTTATTAAGTGAGTTTTGCCCCATTTTACAATTATTATTTTTTTGACTCTCTGTAACAGCCCCTCGAGTACTGGAACTGGAAGAGCAAAATCACGTTAAGAATTTTTGGCAAAAAAGCCTACCATGACTGTTTGCTTTACTGGCTCTAAAAGACATGTGGCAGTGTATTGGTTACACTGAGTGCACCTCATTATACATCACACCACATGGACTTATGGGAAGAAGTTATCCAAAGAAATGTTGAGAATGTCCTTCTGTGGAAGGTATCCAAAGAACAGCAGGTTTAGGCTTTCAGTGCATACATGGGGATTCACAGATTAACAGAGTTGGAAGGGACCGTGTAGGTCATCTAGTCCAACCCCCCACCCAAATGGCGCAAAGCTTTCAGAATAAGTGCTTGGAGCTGTTGAAGCAGTTGCATCTTTGGGATGGTTTACTTACCTCTTGCAACATGACACCCACCATCATATGACTTCCTTTAGGACTGCCAGAGCAAAGCACAGAATACAATATAGAATAGCAGGATTGGAATGAACCTTGGTGGTCTTCTCGTCTAACCCCCTTGGCTCAAGCAAAAGAATCTATACTATTCTGGACAAGTGGCTGTTCAATCTCTTCTTAAAAGCCTCTCTTCTTAAGAGCACCCGCAACCTCTGGAGGCAAGCCACTCTGTTGATTAATTGTTCTCACTGACAAGAAATTTCTCTTAAGTTCCAGGATGGAACTCTCTTTGTTCAACTTCCATCTATTCCTTCTTGCTTTGCCCTTGGGTGCTTTGGAAAAGAGGTTGAGCCCCTTTTCTTGATAACGGTTGTGGTTCGCTGGCAGCTGGTGCAGACGGCAGTGGAATCGGGCAGTGGGGAAGAACGAGGACCTGTCAGGGAGTTTGGAGAGGACTCAGACGAGGGTCCTGCGTCTGATGCAGGGATGGTGCCAGGACCATCTGGGAGTAGGGTGCTGCCTTCAGAGTCTGGCAATAGAGAGGCAGAGGACCCAAAGAAGCCTGTTCCCAGTGCGGCGTGTGCAGAGTTGCTAGAAAGCGAGAACAGCTGAAACAAAAGGGGCGACTTGGGAGAAAGGCTGGGAGGTGATGGCCCCTTTCATAAGGGATAAAAGTCAGGCCAAGATGATGAAACCTTTGCAGGAAGCAAAATGACTTGATTGGTTCCGAATCCTCATTGAAGCTCTTTGTACTTCGGTTGGTTTTTCTTGTACTTCAGTTGGTTTCTTTTCTAGTTAATTTGATACTTCTGTTTTGGCAGCACTTCACAAAACTGAAAGGTGTGTGCTTATCTTGGGGGATTGTTTGAGCTTAATTCCAGATGGGAATGAAAACAATTCCCAGTGTTACAATAAAATAGGTTTTGTTTTTAAAACAAGTTTGTGAATAATTATGGTTCATGAAGCCTGGGTCAAAACAGTAACAGCTGCTGAGATATTGGAAGACTGCTATCATGTCACTCCTAGTCCTTCTATTCGTTAGACTAGGCATATCCACTTCCCGTAACCATTCATTGTACGGTTTAGCCTCCAGTTCCCTAATTACTTTTGTTTCTCTAATAGTCTCTAGAGATGCACTGGATGTTGACACTGGATGTTTTCCTAGAACCAAGAAATGAACAGCAACAGGCTCTGCCAATACAGGGTAAAAACCATGCTCAATACAAGTTGTTAAACATGCTTGCTTCATCCATCCATCAGTTATTGTGCGAAAGGATTGCAAAAAATATTGATAAATGCCACTTCACTTACTACTTGTATATAATTCATCAAACCACTCATGCTTGCTGGTTTTACTACAAAGTTCTAATGTATCAGATTCCAGAAAAAGAATTGCAAAACTTTACGTTTTCATATTTAATGATAAATAAGAAGCTGAACACTTTTTAACTGGATTCTTTCATTAACAAATTGTAAAAGAACTTAAAAATAGCAAATAAACAATTTTAATATCATAAACACTAATTCATAGTGCCAAAGTTAGTAATGGCACTACGCAATGCTTCTATTTAGAGATGTATCATTTAAACCAGAGGTGTCCAACCTTGGCAACTTTAAGATCCATGCACTTCAACTCCCAGAATTCCTCGGCGACATGGGGAGGTCCAGTTGAAGCCCCCAAGTCTTAAAGTGATAGATAGGTAGGAAGGATAGGATAGGATAAGGTAAAGTAAGGTAAGGTAAGATAGATGAGCCACTGTGGCACAGTAGTTAGAGTGGAGCACTGCAGGTTACTTCTGCTGACTGCCGGTTGCCTGCAATTTGGCAATTCAAATCTCACCAGGCTCAAGGTTGACTCAGCCTTTCATCCTTCCAAGGTCGGTAAAATGAGGACCCAGAATGTTGACTCTGTAAACCTCTTAGAGTGTAAAGTGAAATATAAGTCTAATTGCTATTGCTTTGCATTAGATAGACAGACAAACTTTCTTCAATAAAACTTCCTTCCTTTATTCTTTAAAGATGTTCAGCCCAAAGAATACGGAACAAATGAGGATGCAGTTCAGATTTTTTACAAAAGCCCCATCTTCTCATCTTGCAAGTCTATTTGCATCCCATTCTTTACAATCGGAAGCTACAACAGTACAACTTTTTCTGCTGTTACAGCATGACTGATTATTCCACAAAACCTGTCACCTAGAGCCTTTAACTATAGCTTTAACAGTGCATAAAATTTGTGTATTCCCCCCCCCTTTTTTTCTCTGAAATGAGAATGATAACTTGACAGAATTGTAGATAAAAGCAGTTCAAAAGGTTCATATACTTTACCAGTCCCCCTTCTGGAGGAACAAAATTTGCTTTCAAGTTGCCTAATATTATCCCCTCTGCCAAGCAAAATAATAGATCTAAAAGCCTGCTAGCATAGAACAACTTCATTTTACAAGTAAAAATGACAGCCACCGAAATAATATTTTTGCTACCTACAGCATCCCAATTTGTTGGCAGAAGTGCAAAATCTTACCAGCTGGGCCTTTCATAGAAAATACATTTTTCTTTTGGTTTCATAACAATTGTCTCAAGCTACTCTCAACACTGTCCCAGAGTAATCTTTTATAAATAGTGGAATTCTTAAATACACCTAATTATTTTGCAAACAACTGCAAAAATAATTTGCTGAAGTGATTTAGCAGAAAGCTCAATGAGTACGGTTTTAATGATTACAAAATTAAAAAAAATCCATGGAACAGGGGCTACAATGAATATATTAAGGTAAATTTTATTCATTTATATATCAAATTTTGAATGCTATACAAAGGTGAGGTGACTCTGGACGCCAAACAGAAATCAAATAAAAGGATTATGCAAGAAATATTTATGAATGAAAAATTATATTCTCAGGTGGGACTCTCAAAATAGCAGATAGCAAAGAGATGAAAACTGTTCTGTCCTTCATTTACATACTCGAAATCCCCGCGTTTTGATTGGCTAAAGCGCGGGGATTTCTAATTGGCCAGGCAAGCCGCGCCGATTGGCTCGTTGAGAGTCTCCCGCGATTGGCTCGCTCCAAGAGCGGGAGACTTGAAATGCTGCCATTGGCCGCGGCCGCCGCGGCGAAAAGAATAAAAGCCGCGAGCTTTTTCCTTTTCGCCGGTTCGGTTCCTAGCTTCACAATAAAGAGCATTTAACGAAGTCACCGACCCCTGGCGTTTTTTGCGGACACGACACTGGCGACGAGGGTGGGATTCAGACCCTGAACCGAACCCCGTGTCCGACGAAAGCCAGACTTAGCACCGAAATGGCGAAAATCGCACCGCCCGCCCCCTTCAACCCCACCACCGAGGACTGGGAATCGTTCTCCGACCGTTTCCGCATGTATCTCGAGTGCACCGGAATGAAGGACGCCTCGGGCCCGCTAAAACGCGCCGTTTTCCTCACCCATTGCGGAACCGAAGTTTTCCAGATGGCCAAAGCATTGGCCAAGCCGGCCGACGCAACCGCCATGGATTGGGACGTCCTCGAACCTATCCTTCGGCGACATTACGCCCCCGAGGTCCCCATCCTGATCCGGCGCAACAAATTCTACCGGCGGGACCAGAGACCGGGTGAAAAACTGAGTGACTTCGTCGCCGAGCTGCGGCGCCTAGGGGGGCTCTGCGAATTTGACGGCCTGAACAGCCTCCTGAGAGACCGATTCGTGCTCGGCCTATGGGACCCTGCGCTCCAGAGCCGGCTTATGGCTAAGGGCGACATCAGTCTAGCAGACGCCCTCACCGCAGCCGCAGCCGCAGAAGCAACCCGCACTTCCGCCGACAGCATGCGCAAACCAGACGCGAAGGACCGCGGCGGAAACAACCCGGCAAGGTCGGCCGACCTAAAAAATGAAACAACCACACACCACGGCAATTTCCATTCTGCATCCAGCACGTCCGAAGACGAAGAAGACATACATCGATTGCAGACGGGGCGCGACCAACGGAACCGCAGAGGTCGTAGGTCGAGGACCAACTGTGCCGGTTGCGGCGGCGACCACCCCAGGTCAGAATGCCGATTTTTTGATTCCATCTGCCGGCATTGCGAGAAAAAAGGACACATCGCCCGGGTTTGCCGCCAGAAGAAAACTTGCAGTCTACCCCGATGGGACCAACACGACCGAAGAAGGGAAAGCCCACCGCCCCGGCCCAGAGATCGCCAATCGGACAGCCGATGGGACCGGATCCAACGACCCTCGAGAGGCGGCGACAACCGGCGCAGAGAAGAGACCCACCAGACGGTAACCATCGGCCACGCCATCTCCGACGGCGCCAGAAAAATCCACGTCGAGGTCCACATCGAGGGCCAACCATGCAAAATGGAGGTGGACTCCGGGTCCTACCTCTCCATGATTGCATGGCACGAGATAAAACGGTTAGTGCCTACCCTCCAAAGGAGGAACATAGACGCCCAAAGACTTATTGTAAAAGACTACCAGGGAAACCGCGTCCCGGTAGTGGGCACCAAAAACTTTAATGTGACATATAAGGGGCGCACCGAACAACTCCCCCTCACAATCGTCGATCGCGACCACCCAAGCCTGCTGGGCCTACAATGGTTCGCCCCGCTCGACATCACTCTCACGGGAGTCAACCACATCACCAACGACGGTTGGGAACAGCGGCTAGCCCAGGAGTTCCGGGAAGTCTTTGACGGAAGCCTGGGCAAGTACCAGGGGCCCCTTATCTCATTTGATCTAGACCCTAGCGTCCCCCCCAAGCGACTAAAACCTAGGCGGGTACCATTCGCCCTAAAACCTAAGATAGACGAGCAAATTGACAAGCTCGTCAAACAAGGGGTATTGCAACCAATAGACCATGCCCGGTGGGAGACCCCCATAGTGACCCCGGTCAAGCCAGACGGGTCAGTGAGAATCTGTGGGGACTATAAGGCCACCCTAAATGGCGCGCTGCAACAAAGCGCCTACCCCATCCCAATCGTGCAACACCTACTGCACTCACTGGGAGGGGGCAGGGTCTTTGCCAAGCTTGATCTCGCCCAAGCATACCAGCAGTTGCCGGTCGACGAACAAACGGCGGAAGCCCAGACCATCGTTACCCATCGGGGGGCTTTCAAGTGCAACCGACTCCAATTCGGAGTCAGCGTGACACCAGGCATCTTTCAGAGCCTGATGGAACGGTTGCTGCAGGGCATCAAGGGGGTGGTGCCCTATTTCGATGACGTGTTAGTGGCGGCGCCAAATGAAGCCGAATTAGAAAACCGACTCAGGGAGGTCTTGACAAAATTTAAAGTAACGGGACTAAAAGTAAAAAGGGAGAAATGCCAACTGTGCACGGAACGAGTGGAATTCTTGGGCTACCTACTAGACCGGCACGGCATTCACCCCACGAGTAAAAAAGTCAAAGCTATCAAAGAGGCCCCCACCCCTAGATCAAAGACTGAACTACAGGCATTCTTGGGGTTACTGAACTTTTATAATGTTTTCCTACCCCAAAAGGCAACGGCGGCGGAGCCTTTGCATAGGCTCCTGGATAAGGCGGCAACCTGGACTTGGGGGAAACGGGAGCAAACCGCCTTCCAAAAAACTAAAGACCTCCTCACCTCCGACGCCGTCCTGATCCAATTCAACGAAACCTTGCCCCTGGCCATCACTTGCGACGCATCACCTTTCGGCGTCGGCGCTGTCCTCAGCCATACCCTTCCTGACAGAAAAGAAGCACCCATCGCGTTCTTTTCAAGGACTTTAACCAAGCCAGAGCGGAACTATAGCCAACTGGACAAAGAAGCTTTGGCTATAGTTGCCGCCATTAAACGGTTCCACGAATATCTTTACGGCCGCCCCTTCACCATTGTAACAGACCATAAGCCGTTACTAGGCATCCTTGCAGGGAATCGGGCCACCCCGAACATTCTGTCTCCCCGGATGACAAGGTGGTCCGAGTTCCTGGCAGCCTACAGCTACGAACTTATACACAAACCGGGTAAGAAGATTTCGCATGCGGACGCTTTGAGCCGCTCGCCGTTACCGGACTCCGACCCTGACCCAGCACCAACGACAAACACCCTTAGCATCGAGACCCTACCCAACCTACCCATAACCGCGTCAGACATTGCCCGGGAAACTATTAAAGACAGGCGTCTGGCGCGGATTTTACATTGGGTGGAAAAAGGTTGGCCAGAAAGGGACAACGACGAGTCCGTCAAGACATTTAGGAACCGCCAAACCGAACTCTCGCTGCTTATGGGGTGACAGGGTGATCATTCCGGACAGACTACAGGGGAAGGTTTTAGAAATGTTGCATGAGGGGCATCCTGGCATCGTAAGAACTAAAGCCCTGGCCAGAAGTTACGCTTGGTGGCCAGGGATGGACAAGCAGATAGAGGCCTGGGTAGCTAGGTGCCAGCGATGCCAGGAGACTAGACCCAGCCCACCCACAGCACCCATCCTGGAGTGGGAAACACCAAGGGGGCCCTGGTCCAGAATCCATTTAGACTTTGCCGGTCCCACAAATGGACATACCTTCCTCATAACAGTTGACGCTTACTCCAACTGGTTGGAGGTAAGCGACATGAAATCTACAACCACGGAGGCCGTGATCAAAGAACTTTGCAAACTCTTTGCAACACACGGCCTCCCAGACGTCGTCGTCTCCGACAACGGGCCCCAGTTCACTTCCCTCGACTTCGAGAAATTCCTGGCGGAAAGGGGCATCCGCCACGCATTAACAGCACCGGCGCATCCGGCGGCGAACGGTAGGGGGGAACGGATGGTCCAATTTACCAAAAAAACCATCCGGAAAATGGACCACGGGGAGATCCAAGACAAAATTAACAGACTCCTCTTTATACAACACATCACCCTGAACACCACTACCAACAAAAGCCCAGCCGAGTTACTAATGGGTAGAAAGCTGAGGTCCCCACTCGACAGGTTACACGCAACATATAACCCGGAGCGGCCTCCAGACTCAAGTACAAAATACCGAACATTCACACCCGGGGACCTCGTGTATGCAAAAAACCTGACGGGGGACCCCCTATGGATCCCAGCCGTCATCACCCAAATCACAGGCCCACGCTCATACTGGCTCCAAACCACAGATGGGCGAGCCTGGAAACGACACATTGACCAACTCAGGTCTAGGACAGCAAAAGAACCCACCTCCCAAAACACAAACCAAGGGGGGAGGGAATACCCGAATAACCAAACGCAAGAAAAAATAAACCAGCAGTACTTACCGGAATGCAGCCATCGCGATCCCCCACCGGAGAAGAACCGCCAAGCCAGCTCGACCGACCCGGAAAGACCGAGCGGGAGCGGCGAAACCCGTAGCTCAACCAACCCGGAAGGCCCAGGTGGGAGCCACGGAGAAGGAACCGGCCCGATCAACCAACCGGTTCGCACAGAAGAGGGAGCAGCCAAAAACCCGACTGCTCCGGCCGAAATCCAGCTTACAACTGAGTTGCGCAGGTCAAGTAGGACTAGACGGAGCCCCGCCTACCTACGTGACTACGCAACGTAAGGACTGAACCAAGAGGGGAGGGGTGTTCTGTCCTTCATTTACATACTCGAAATCCCCGCGTTTTGATTGGCTAAAGCGCGGGGATTTCTAATTGGCCAGGCAAGCCGCGCCGATTGGCTCATTGAGAGTCTCCCGCGATTGGCTCGCTCCAAGAGCGGGAGACTTGAAATGCTGCCATTGGCCGCGGCCGCCGCGGCGAAAAGAATAAAAGCCGCGAGCTTTTTCCTTTTCGCCGGTTCGGTTCCTAGCTTCACAATAAAGAGCATTTAACGAAGTCACCGACCCCTGGCGTTTTTTGCGGACACGACAAAAACAATATTGTATGTTGACATATTTAGTGCATTAATTTTGATTGTTCTTGAGTTAGTTGGGCTTGAGAAGATTTCATTATTTGTAACATATTTAGACAATCACATTGCCCTTTAACTTTAACCTAACCCTTACATTAACTGGCACAAATTCTAATCTATCTGTGGCATGATAGCAAGCTCATATGACCTAATACAGAAAAATAAACCAGTGGTCCATTTGTAGATTCAGTTCGAGATTTTAAATAGCTTACAACATAGTTGTCTGAAGAACTGGCTTCTCCTCTTTAATGAGACATCGTTGTACAGTAGTTAAGAGTGCAGTACTGCAGGCTACTTCTGCTGACTGCAATTTGACAGTTCGAATCCCATCAGACTCATGGTTGACTCAGCCTTCTAGCCTTCTAAACTAGGTAAAATGAAGACCCGATTATTGGGGGCAATATGCTGACTCTGTAAACCTCTTAGAGTAAAGCACTGTGAAGTGATCTATAAGTCTAATCGCTATTGTTATTTATTTGCTTAGGTATCCAGTTCAATCGACTGATTTATGGTCCAACACCAAACAATTTTTTTTTTAAATTTTTAAATACAGTACAATAATCATAAAAACACATTTTTAAAAATTTGTGAGAAAATCCTAAAACAATTAGCAGCGAATAATTATGAGGAAGGTACCAGACAGTTTCTAACAACTAAGGCTACTGATGCAAATTTTGCAACCTTCTTAGAAGTTTCTGAACTGGCTCCACCCAGAAGAATAATAGCCTCCTGGTTGCGATGACAATTGGAGCAATTAAGAGTTATTAACAATTGAAAGTATTAAACTTAATTGCCACTGGATGCACTATGGACATTTTAATAACAGGTGTAATACAGATTCTACCCTTTGGTCCTGAACTGAAAGAAGTTCAATTTTCATACAGGAGACTTGTATATCTACCAGCTATTGTCCTCATAGGTAGTGCCCCACTTCAGGGCAAAGTACTTTCCTATGTTAAAGAAATATCTACAAGTTAGTCAAGGAGGAAGAATATTTGGACTTTGCCTCTGTCATAATGGATAACTAGATCCAAAACTTTGGTTTACTTCAGCCAGGGTTTTATCAAGTCCCTAAGCAGGTAGCGGGGACAGATGACACCACAAGATGCCAAACAATCATTAATTTGTCTTTTTCTAGGTTGGAAGAGAACCTATCCAGCAGCGTACGATGAGCTAAGAAGTTCCCCAACAGACTTGATTCTGCCAGAACATAAGATGACAAAGTCTTAATCAGGCCCCAAGCCTAATTCTAGCTGAATAAGGAACTTGTAGTAATATTTTCAAGAATCTTGCTACTGAACTGGGAGACTTCTCATAAATTCATAATCAGAACCATATAGCATCAAATCCAAAACTTTGGCTTCAAATAATTTAATAGCTGTTGAGACACAGTTCTTACCAAATTGACCTGCCAATTTAAGCAATTACAAGAGATGTTTTGGGGGCTTTTTCTAGGTTGTTTGAGTAGACTTGTAGACAGAAGATGGAAAACAGAGTCAGAGACTTAAGGGATTTAAAAGTGTCCAGTTATCCTGAGGATACTGCAGGTAAAGTCCTGTTTGTTGGTTGTTTGAAAAGGTTTTCTTCCAGTGCTGCTAACAACTGGATTGCATTCTCCGGAATTATAGTTGGTCCTCCTATCTTCAAAACACTAAAAAAAATAATTTTTTGGGTCAGGGCACAGCATTTTTTTGTCATACAATCTTCCTGAAAGAAGAATTAGGCTAAGGAATCTGATAGTTCATATACTGATCATAGCCCTCCAAGGTAGTCTAGACCAGTGGTCGCCAACCAGTGGGCCAGGGACCACTGGTGGTCCATGAGAAAATTTTGGCGGTCCACAGAGAAATGTCACCCCCAAAACACTCCCTCCAAAGCAATTAAATCAGGCTGCACAGGAAACACTGGACTGCACCACCTACATGCCATTTCAACTAAAGAGTCAAGTCCCCATACTAGCACTGAAAGGCCAGATGCAGCTTCAATTATACCTGACATCAGTGCTGAAAGCTTGAAATTTAGTTGCAGGCCTATGAAACCTAATTCAAGGCCTATGAAGACACCCCCTCACCCACATACACACACAAATGTAGGTGAACCCATGCAGAACCTGGTAGCACTTTAAGAGAAGATTGTGGTATGATTTCATTGCACGTTTGTGAAATGGGGGGCTATATAAATTTGATAAAATAAATACATAAGCTGGACACCACGGAGTCTCAGTTCCAGCCAGCTTCATTCTTGGTGAGGATTATAGAGGACAAAGGGATTTAAGACGGTTGAGAAGGCTTATCTCACCAGTCTTTTTTATCTTTTTAGTTACTTATCCAAATCCTTACACTCTGGACCAGATTTAATCATTGCCTGAATCTCACCTTTAAATCCTGTCATTGCTGCTTGCTGAAATCTTGCGTGCTGCAGCTGGCTGGCTGACCCTTTGCTACATCAATGGAAGACCATGGACTGATTTATGGATTTATGACTCAACTCAGTTCTTAGTGGACTATTTTATGACTGCTCTGTTTAATTCTCTTCCAAAGTTCTGAAAGCTTTGCTGATTTAAAGCTTTAACAATTTACTCTTTTAATTTTGTACTGCCTTTTTTTAAAATCAAAACGAAAAACAAACAAACCTGCAACATAAACATGCCAAACTTTAAATGACAAATACAGATAGTTCTCGACTTATAATGATAGCAACTGGACTTGGCATTAAGGCGTGCGGGTGTTAAGTGACATATCACATGATTGCACCCTATGTTATGACTTTCTGCCATGGTCATTAAGCAAATTGCCATGGTTGTTAAGTTAAACATCACAATACCATCCATAACAATTTTTCCATTGACTTTGCCCAATGGAAGCCAATTGGGAAGGCTCGAAAGAGGGATAACGTGATAAAAGTGAACACAGGATGCTGCATCTCATAAATGGGCAAAAGTTGACAACTGCCCAGATCATGATCTTGTGACTACAAGTATGCTAGGACAATTGTAAATGTGAGGACTAGTCATAAGTCACTTTTTTAGTGCCATCATAACTTTGAAAATCAAATGTATTACAGCCCTAAGGCTAGATACAAACAATGGTTGCTAAACTAGTGCTTGTAAGTTGAGGGCTACTTGTATGTGCAAGCAGAAATGTGATACTTTTGATGGCAACCAAAAGAAAAAGTTATAATCTGACCATCTGCTTTGTTTGCATTCAGATTAATGTAAAATGTGAACCCTCCTATTACTGTGTAATGTTATGTATGAATCAGGACATTATGACTTTTAATTAAACCATGATTTTATAAACTCTCCGTTTGTGTCTTATATGAAGTGAGCCACATCAATTAAACTCTGCAAAGAAGTAAACAAACAAACAAACACTATAGTGGCATTACAAACAGAGCTCTAATCTTCAAGAATTGGCCCTGCTGTCATTAACTCAGTTAAGAGCAACAAGGAAAGAATGAAGAACCAAGAGAACTTAAAATGGAACTTGCAAAGGGAATAAGGAAAAGAAAAAAATGTCAAAAGGAAGAGCTGATCGTATAAGACCTGTCTACCTTTGTTTGGTAACTAAAACTCTACAAATGGTGGGATTCCAATTTTTTTACTACCGGGTGTGGCTTGGTGGGCGTGGCAGGGGAAGGATACTGTAAAATCTCCAGTCTGATGTGGTATTTGCAGGTTCTCTGAACTACTCAAAATTTCCATTACCGGTTCCCCAGAACTGGCCAGAACCTGCTGTATACCACCTCTGTATGCCACCAACAGTAATTTATATCAATATCTTAAATCAGGACGCACGCAGCCCTCCCATGCTCTGTTTTTGCTGGCAGAGGCATTGTGGGCCGATCCATCACTGTTTCCAGTATGGCCCTGCTGGCCAGGTCTAAACATCCCGCTGGCCAGATCAGGCCTCCGGGCCTTGAGTTTGACACCCATCTTAAATCATAGGATTTCCCTTCTATTATAATAAAATATTATTAAGTGAGACATTTAAGTGAGTTTTGCCTCATTTTATGACCTTTCTTGGCACTGTTAAGTGAATCACTACAGTTGATAAGTAAGTAACCCGGTTGTTAAGTGAGTCTGACTTCCCCATTAACTTTGCTTGGCAAAATGGGATCACTTGTCCTTGGAACACAGCAACGGTTGTAAGTATGAACCAGTTGCCAAGCATCTGAATTTTGATCACATGATTATGGGGATGCTACTAATGTCATAACTGTTGAAAACAGTCATAAGTCACTTTTTTCAGTGCTGTTGTAACTTTGAATGGTCACTAAATGAACTGTTGTAAGTTGAAGTCTACCTGTACTTTTGTCAGGAGATAAAAACCCTTCAGAGTTCAAATTCTGGTATGACTCATATTTGATAGAGCAGAAGTGGTTCTCCAGGAATGAGAGTTGAAAAGCCAGATATTTTTATCAGAATTTGAAACTTAACAGAAGCAAACTTTTGTCTAATTAATGAGGAGTACTCTCATATTAATAAAGCAACTCTACAAAATAAATGACTTTGTATGAGCATGAAGGAAAGCTAAAATATTGGCGTTCGTGAGCACTGTAATTTCAGTGATGGCTACTTTAGAAAAATGTCTATGCAGCTATGAGTTGACCTTAATTGCAGACAATCTTTACCTTTAAAAAAAATCGAAAGGGATGAAAGTGTTCTGAATTTGAAACATTTCAAGTTTGAAAATACATTGTCTAGCTTTAAAAGGCTATTCCAACCTCACTATAAAACTCCAAAATGCTGTTCTGATCTTAATGGAAAGCTTGAAATAGCAGCTCTGCATCCAGAATGCTTTTGGAAAAATCAGAACTGTTTCAAATGTAAAATGTGTTTTACATTCAACATGTTTCAAAGGACATCTTTTTAGCAGAATGTTAAATTTGAAAAGTTCAAGTTTAAGACAGCTAGAACACCCATTTCTCTTCAATCATGAACCTCGGTGGCGCAGTGATTAGAATGCAAGTATTGCAGATTATTTCTGCTGCCTGTAATTTGGCAGTTCAAATCTCACAGGGTCAAGGTTGACTCAGCCTTCCATCCTTCCCAGGTGGGTAAAATGAGGACCCAGATTGTTGGAGGCAATAGGCTGACTCTTTAACCACTTAGAGTAAAAGTGTAAAAGCACTGTGAAGCAGTATATAAGTCTAAGTGCTATGGCTATTGCTATCATGACAGCCAATGTTGGAATATGAACCTCTGAAAATGGTTAGAGGACACAAAAACCTTGAATGCACTGAAACATTTATGATGTTATTATTTAACAATATACTTGTACAGAATTCCCTAAAGCCAATTGAACAATTCAACAAGATTAGTTCAGGAACGGCACATCTTGTAGCAAAATACGACCAGTAAAAAGTAAATATCACTATTAGGAAGAATAGGCAAAAACTCTTATGTTGCTTTCATTTCACATAACATTATTTGCACGTGTCAAGTTCAGACAGCCAAGTATTGAAATATATAAACAATTATATTCAGCTCAGATTAAGCATCGGAAGTGAAACACTATACTATGAAATGCTGCACACTATGAAGTGAACCAGAAATCATAAACTCTTTGTACAACTGCAAAAGCAAGATCTGAGAAGAAAGCAGTATAGCATTAGGAAATCATTTTGCAACAATCATACACACACACACACACACACACAGCCTGAAGCCCATTCCAATACTCAAAATTTGAATAGACTGAGTTTTTAAAAAGATGTCAGCAGTCCCAAATGCATCTTGGTACTTTAATATATATGATATTCAGGGAGCTTTTTTAAAAAATGAAATCTGAGATGTTACCTAAAGATTAAGCTTTCTTAAAAAAAAAAAAAACCCACAGAAAAAAGAGGTGAAATAAAAGTTTGCAGTTTCCGTCAATACTGTCAGTAACCTTGCAACCTATCAAGGTTATTCCCCAAGCACTAGCATTTTCACTGTCAGGGTTTTCCGCAGGCTCCTTGCTTTCCTTTTTTTTTTTTTTTTTGTAAAAGTTTTATTGATTTTAACAACAGACAAAAAACATATAAGACATAAAACATGACATAAAAAAAAATAAAAAATAAAAATAAAAAAATTATAGCATTCTTCATAAATTTACAGTGTATCGGTTGGTTTACCACTCCCTTTTGTGCATCCATTTCATAGTCATCAGAATAATTATATTACATAATAACTCACATTATCCATCATCAATAAAATATCCCAATATCATTATTGAACAATCATTTGACTATAATTTTACTAATTCATACTTAAGCGAGATAACTATAATTAAGTTAAATTATTTTATGACAAATCATGAAATCATATCAAATCTATCATAATAAAATATTCTTAAAAATTATCAAAACCAAGAAAAATTATATATTCATTGTTTCCTAAATTTCTAAATATTCTATTATTATATTGTATTATCTAACCATTGATAAAAAAGATCCCAAACTTCATAAAATTGTTTATCTTCTTGTTCTCTAATTTCAAATGTCAATCTACTCATTTCAGCACATTCCAATATTTTCTTAATAATTTCTTCCTCTATTGGTATTTTCTCACTCTTCCAATGTTTAGCAAATACAATCCTAGCTGCTGTTAATACATTTACAATCAGATATTTTAAATTTTTATAATATATATCAGGTACGATTCCCAATAAAAAAATCTCTGGTTTCAAATCTATGTGTTTCTTTATCATTTTTTCCAACCATATGCGAATTCTAGTCCAATATTTCCTGGCCTCCTCACAAGTCTACCACATATGGTAATATGAGCCAGGTATCTGATGACATTTCCAGAACTTTTCAGATTTATTCTTGAACATTCTTGCTATTCTTGTCGGGGGAAAGTGCCACCTGTAAAACATCTTATACAAATTTTCTTTATATGCTGTTGACATTGTCATTTTATAATTTTGTGACCACAGTTTTTGCCATTTCTCTAAATCAATCCCATATCCAAAATTCTTCCCCCAAGCAATCATTGTTTCTTTAACTATTAATATTAAAAAAGGTGCAAGACAAGGATGCCCATTATCTCCTTTGTTATTTGTATTGACCTTGGAAGTCTTAAATAGAAATATTAGAGAGGATATAAACATAAAAGGAATGAAAGTCAAAAAGGAGGAATTCAAATTGCAAGCCTTTGCAGATGACTTGGTCTTTATTTTGGAAGACCCTTTAGAGACAGCTTTAAAACTATTGGAAAAGATAGAGACGTATGGTGAGATGGCTAGTTTAAAAATAAATAAAGACAAAACAAAGATTCTGACAAAGAACATGTTATTAAGGCAAAGAGAAGAGCTGGCAGATTTATTGAAAATTCAAGTTACGAACAAAGTTAAATATTTGGGGATATATTTGACGTCAAGATGTACTACATTGAAAGAGAATAATTATATTAAGCTTAAACAGCAGATAGCATCCGACCTGAAAAAATGGGAAAACCTACAATTGTCATTGATAGGTAGAATTTCAACAATCAAGATGAATATTTTACCCAGAATTTTATATTTGTTTCAAACAATACCAATTAGGTTAAGTAAGGATTACTTCGAAGAACTAAATAAAATTGTGTTGAAGTATATATGGCAAGGCAAGAAAGCGAGAATAAAATTAAAACTTTTACAGGATGCTAGAATTAGAGAAGGATTTGGCCTTCCAAATCGGGAGTTGTATTATCAAGCTGCAAACTTAATGTGGGTTAAAGAATGGATAACGTTAAGAAAGACTAGATTGTTGACATTAAAAGGTCATGATTTATTATTGGGTTGGCATGCTTTTTTATGGTATAAGGGAACTAAATCACAGGGTTATTTCAGAAGGCATTATTTATGGGAATCGTTATGGTTGAATTGGGAGAAAACTAAGAAACAATGTTATTTGAAAATTCCAGTTTGGTTGTCAACTATTGAAGCTTTTTCGTATCCTATAACTTATAAGAAGGAACAAACAGTTAGATATGGGGAAATATTGGATGAAAGGGGTGAACTTAAAACGATGCAAAATTTAGAAGAACAAGGTATAAAGATGAATTGGTTTTCATATGCGCAAATACATGCAAGGTATCTTAAAGATTCTAAGATAGAAGGATTTTATGATAATTGACTGACTTAGATAGGATTTTGACAGGTACTGATGAAAAAGTGATTAAAAAATTATATAGTTATTTGTTGGAAATTAAATTAGAGGAGGCTCCTTGCTTTCCTGAGTATGTGATGTAGGAGAGACAGAAAGATGCTGGCGGTAGAAACTCCCTCTGCATGCTAAACAGGTAGTGCGGAGAATGAAAAAGCAACCAGAATCTCCACTTCCCTGATTGTTAAAAGGATCCCTTCTTCAGAAGGCAGCAGTCCAGCTCCCCAGTTGGCACCAAAAACAATTTATTTCAAAGTCCAAAAATTCCTTTTTGGTACAGGGAACGCTCATCTATGTCTTAGCAATGTAAGGCAATCCCTGTGGATTTTTCCAAGGCTAGAGACTTGAAACATATGCAAAATAGAAAAAGTACATTTTTGAATGCTGCTTTTCTCACTACGTTTGGCAGCTCTATTAATGTTCACAACAATCAACCATGAGTAAGGGGGAGAGTTCTCGATTCACATCTCAAAATTAGAGGTCCCTTGCTCTGCATTTGAATAATTAGCCAATTTGCTAATCCAAGACCTGATCTAAACATAAAGTTGTGGATTGGTACTATCCTGTACTATCGATAAATCTTTTCACAGCAGAGTTTAGCAACAGCACTTGGAGTTATAAACCACTTCAAAGTGCTCTACAGCATTCTTGAAGTGGTTTACAGAGTCAGCATGTTGCCCCCAACAATCTGGGTCCTCATTTTACCGACCTCAGAAGGATGGAAGGGTGAGTCAACCTTGAGCCTGGTGGAGAATCGAACTGCTGGTAGTTGGCAGAATTAGCCTGCAATACTGCATTTTAACCACTGCACCACCACATCTCTTTACCTCCTTAAAATGTACATATCCAATATCATCTGTACTTCATTATGCTCTTGTTTCCTATAATTGGCATCCAACATCATATTAACACCTTTACAAACATTCTGCAGTAACATAGGATATTTGAAACAGGTAATTTAGAAGAGAATCTCCCCCTCCTCCAACTCTCTCTTTCTCTCTCTCTCTCATGCAATATCTGTTCCATTACTATTCTGTTTTAGCTTAATATATAAAACTATATCACCTATGACTGTGATGGTGAACCTATGGTGCGCGTGCCACAGATGGCACACAGCGCCATTTGTGCCGACACGAGAGCTGCAGGCAAACTTACCTCATTGTGCATGCCCCTGCCTCACAGCTGATTTTCGGCCTCCAGAGGCTTCAGGAAGGCTTCTGCTGGTTTTTCAACTAGGGTCTGTTTCATCACTTCCTATTTTTCTGGAGATACTGGAAGCGACGAAATGGGCCTAGTTTTTGGCCTGAAAAGCCTGCAGAAGCTTTTCTGAAGCCTCTGGGAGGCCGAAAACGGCCTCAAACCAGCCGAAAATCAGCTGTGAGGCACAGTGCAGGTAAGGGGGCAGCGGGGTGGGTGGAGATTGTGCACGCATGCATAGGGGGCATGGAGAGGCACATTGCTTTCTGGGTGCTGGCACATGAGTGCGAGCATGCAAGTGCGCGCACAATTTTTGGCACAGGAGCCCAAAAAGGTTAGCCACCACTGCCCTATGACATCTTGATGTAAATTCCCTGGTTCTCTACTAATGCCATGGAAAACCAATCCACTATGGCATTATTCTGTGTAGCCACACTTCTGGACAATGGACATGGCATGAAAGAACAGACAATATATTCATTGCCAGCTAGCAATTCTCTTAAAACTATACATTTAAAGTTGATTCTGGATTAAGCATGGGATTTTTCAAATATGTAGCACAGGGTTGATGTATTCTACATAATTTTCAAATAATATAGCTTAAAAGAAGACCCAACAGACCTGGTAAACAGAGCACATCTCACATGTAGTTGATCTCAGGCCTAACACACAGTCAGCCTTATGCAGTTGTATTACTAATCTCAAAGGGCAATATAACAATGCCCAGAGAAATCCATAACTCTTACTCACTCAGAATTGTATAACTTTCTATCTCTTAAGGGATTGAACTAAGAATAGAAATCAGATTATAGGAACATGAAATGAAGTTTATATATCATTTATGTCATGGCATTTGGTTCTATCTCCCCTCTGGAAATAAGTAACATTTTGTGCAATAGGTTGCATCAATTTATCACATTTCTTTCACCGTATTTTTCTGTTTCTGTTTCAGTCATTGAGATAGGATTGGAAGTGGGGAAGAAGGTGCAAGTGCTTATTTTTCCTAACAATCTTTGCAGCTGATTCATCATCCTACGAAGCAACACAAAATATGATTTCACATGACATGCAAACTTTGCTACTGGCTGCAGAAGATTAAAGAAAGTGGTCCAATTCTTGTCTCATCCAATATTAAATTCTTATAGTAAGCTAGATTCGGCTGTTTGTTTTACCTTTATTTTTTTGCAAAATCAAGAACACAAAATGCAGGTTGTGCTCTGTTTCCAAATTCTCAATAGAAAGATAATTTATCCCAGATAGGGCACTTGGTGGGCCAAATGAATCCATTGCCATTAGTGATCCATGTTTATGTGTGCTTATGTGTGCTGACTCAGCGAGAGTATACAAAGAGTTTCTTATAGCTAATATTAAGATAATCACATCTGAGCTGACCTACTGACAGTATGAAGCAACCAATTCAAAGCTTGTTCCAACATGTACCTGGAGGACCAATTACAGGTCTTTTAATAAAATTCTCTGCAAGATTTAAACTTCTGTAGGACTATATTTTTAAGTGCTGTAATGACAGCTATGACAAATTAATTTGTATTGTAAAGATACAGACTGCTATCAGGAGGAACATTTGTTATGGCAAAGCAGTGCTTAATATTGTCATGTTTAGTGATATCCTATTTATGGCAACTACTCAGATGTCCTTTTCCGTCTGATTGCATTCTGGTGCTTCACCAGCACCGAAGATATTTATTAAAACACTAAAATGGATCGCAGTGATCATTTTTTTGATGATCACAATACCACACCAGGAACATTACCAAAATATTTTGCATCCCATTTTTATGAGAAGCATTCTGTAAAGCTTACTCTTACAATTATCACACAATACAAGATCAACCACATTACAATAAAAGTTTAATGGAACATCAATTACAATTCTTTACACAATGTTTACAGGGATTATGAAAATGTTTATAGTGGAAAAAGTGAATGACCTTGAAGAACAGGAGGAAGATCTGCTGCCACAATTCACTAACAGTCAGATAAAAGAAATCTGATTCCCAGCCAATAAGGTAATCTGAGGAAATTACTGATTGCCTCAGACAGAGCACACATACACAATTCTCATAACGAAGGGGGAAAGTAGCACATCTGAACTTGCAACAACTATAAAAGTAGTCTTGATCTGAGTGGTGTTTGTTTTCTTAGTCTGATCTACTTGGCATGGCTGACAATTACTATGGAAGCACTACAGCAATATGTAATGGGCACAGACCTGGTGTAAAGAGAAGAGCTAGTAGAATATCTGTAACAGTTCAGTCCATTGGTCATGCATGATAGGTGAGCCTCTCTCATCCAGAATCTAAATAATAATAATAATAATAATAATAATAATAATAATAATAATAATAATAATAATAATAATAATAATAATAATAATAATAATAATGGTAATAATAATGGTAATACTTTATTGTCATTGTACATATATATGAAGTATATATATACAACAAAATTCACATAACACCCAGAGACCAGACCCAAAATGCACACACACATGACAATCCCCAAACACCCAAATTCCTGGCCCCCTAAAACACACAAGCATCCACACAACAAACCAAGTAATACTGTACAACAGCTCACAGATGGAGGTCCTTAAGTTCATTGTTAAGTGCAATTATAGCTCTTGGATAAAAACTGTTCAGAAAACGTGTGGTCTGAGTTCTGTATCACTCCTTTCCTGAATTTTTACAGGACTATTGTGAAGACTTTTCAAGGTATTGAGATCCACTTTGTGATGCAGTTCCTTATGAAGCCATTTCTGGATTTGAGGAGATAGTTGAGTTGCAGCTTCAAAGGTCCCTAGAAGACACAGATTATTTGGCACCTTTTCAGTTGGGTTTCAGACATGAGTCTAGTATTGACATAGCACTAGTTGATGATCTCTAGCACCATTGGAATGATGGGGATATATTCATTTCACCATCTTTGATCTTCCAATGCCCTTTGATGGTGTTGATCTTGGTACCCTTTGGGACAAGTTTAGAGGATTAGTGTAGCAAGCTTAGATCGGGAGCATCATTTTGAAAGGTTTATCCTTCTTCTTCCGGTTCCATTTGATGTTGATCTGGTGTGAATAAATTTGCCCCTAGATCAGGGGTGGGCAAACTATGGCCCGTGGGCCACATCCGGCCCGTTGGTCTGTCCAATCCGGCCCACCCCTGAAAAAAAATCGTTGGGTGTGGCGTATTGCACTGTGCCACGTGGCCCTCAAAGCTGCAAAACAGTGCGGAGCGATCTAGGGGTAGGAAAGAAAAGAAATTTGCAAAGGCCCCGGCTGGGAGTTCGAAATCACCTTCAAGTGAGACCTCTCCGAAGGTGAGTCCCCGCCGATCTCCCTTTTTTTTCCGGGGCTTCCAGGCTTAAACTTTGCAAAGGCAAAGCTTGCAGGCTGGAGCGTCTTCCCGCCAAGGAGCGGGAAGGGTTTCAGCCAGCGGGCAGGGTGGGCTGCTTGGAGCCACCTAAAGCTAGGCCGCTGCTGGAGGAGCCTTGCCCTGCCTTGGTGCCCCGTTTCCCAGCTCAGCGGTCCTGCTCGGGCGGCACTTTAAAAGCCTGCTCCCAGCACCCGAGCAACTTCCCAGCAACTTTCGGCTTCCTTTTAACTTGCGGGCACTCGCGGCTGGCTCCAAGCCGTGCGGCGGAGGGGAAGCCCGGCGGGCAGGCGGGCTGCTTAGAGGCGACCCGGCAACACTCCGAGCTTCCCCTCTGCCATGCGGCTCGGGCGAGGCGTAAGTGCCTGCAAGTTAAAACGAAGCCGAAAGTTGCTGGGAAGTTGCTCAGTTTTCCGGGGCTTCCAGGGCTTTGCAAAGGCAAAGTTTGCAGGCTGGAGCGTCTTCCCGCCAAGGAGCGGGAAGGGTTCCATCTGGTGGGTGGGGCGGGCTGCTTGGAGTGGGCTGCCGTGAGGCTCGGAGTGAGGCGCGAGCTCCCGCCAGTTAAAATGAAGCCAAAAGTTGCTGGGAAGTTGCTCGGTTTTCCAGGGCTTCCAGGGCTTTGCAAAGGCAAAGTTTGCAGGCTGGAGCGTCTTTCCGCCAAGGAGTGGGAAGGGTTCCGCCTGGCGGGCGGTGTGGGCTGCTTAAACTTTACTCGGGTGGCACTTTAAAAGCCTGCTCCCAGCACCCGAGCAACTTCCCAGCAACTTTTGGCTTCATTTTAACACGCGGTCGCTCGTGCCTGGCCCCGAGCCGCACGGCGGAAGGGAAGCCTGGCGGGTGGCGGGCGGGCTGCTTGGAGGAGGCTCCGGGTTTTCCCTCCACCAGGCACGAGCGCCCGCGAGTTAAAACGAAGCTGAAAGTTGCTGGGAAGTTGCTCGGATTTCCGGGGCTTCCAGGCTTAAACTTTGCAAAGGCAAAGTTTGCAGGCTGGAGCGTCTTCCTGGCAAGGAGCGGGAAGGGTTCCGCCCAGCGGGTGGGGCGGGCTGCTTGGAGCCACCTAAAGCTAGGCCGCTGCTGGAGGAGCCTTGCCCTGCCTTGGTGCCCCGTTTCCTGGCTCGGCAGTCCTGCTCGGGCGGCACTTTAAAAGCCTGCTCCCAACACCAGAGCAACTTCCCAGCAACTTTTAATTCGTGGGCTCTCGCGCCTCGCCCCGAGCCGCATGGCAGCCCACTCCAAGTAGCCCGTCCCGCCCGCTGGGCAGAACCCTTCCCATTACTCAGTGGGAAGACGCTCCCGCCTGCAAACGCTCCTTTGCCTTTGCAAAGCCCTGGAAGCCCCGGAAACCCGAGCAACTTCCCAGCAACTTTTGGCTTCGTTTTAACTCACAGGCACTTGTGCCTGGCCCCAAGCCGCATGGTGGAGGGGAAGCCCGGTGGGCGGGCGGGTGGGCTGCTTGGAGGAGGCGACCCGGTGGTGCTCCGGCAGCAGCAACAGGCAGTTCTGCCCGGGCTCCGCTCAGGTGTCCAGCTGGGGCTGTCAGGAGTTGCTACCGCTGGCGCAGCTGTGCGCGGCTCCAGTCCCACGTTGCCTTGGGAAGGAAAAGGCAAAACCAGGAGCTGCTGAGCCTGAACCTCTGGTGCCACTGCCACTGCTGCTGTTGCAAAGCACCGCCGCCGCTCTTCCTTTTTGCCTTTCCCTTCCCGAGGCAACGCGGGACTGGAGCTGCGTGGAGCCGCGCCGGTGGTAGCAATTCCTGACTCAGGGGGCCTCTGACGGGAGGGGAAGGAGGAGAAGAGGGGGGAGGAAAGGTTGGGAGGGTGATTCCCAAAAAATCTTGTGCTGACCTGGCCCGTCTGTCAAATTTTAAAAGTCAATGCGGCCCCCGAGCCAAAAAGTTTGCCCACCCCTGCTCTATAACATCTGAAGGCAAGCCGTTCCATTGGTTAATTGTCCTCATTTTTAGAAAGTTTCTCCTTAATTCCAGGTTGCTTCTATCCCTGATTAGTTTCCATCCATTGTTTCTTGTCTTTACATCCATGCAAAGTACATAAAGACAGCCATCAGGATTGGTGTTCCTTTTAACAAGACATTACATGGAATATCCTGAAGAAAAGAAGAAATTTTTCCCCAAAGAATAGCAAGTATTTTGTGGGTGCTTTTTATCAAGTAGAATCCATTCTTTGACTGCTTTGTTCCACCTGCCATCATTTCTTCTTGCTATGTGACCAGCCCATTTCCAGCCCTAAAAAAGATGGATCAATGACATCAGCAAGTATTATGGGCCTGACTAGCAAAAGAAAGCTCAGGACCATATTGATTAGTAACATGCGGAAGAAGGCTTTATTCTGCACTGGATAGACAATGGCTAAAATGATGATGATTAAAAATTCTTGACATACGGCCTGCTGTGCACCATCATATAGAGTCAGGGCATGAATATTTTTAGAAAACATATTCCTAATACTAATATTATTCCATGCTGTAGAAATGTACAAGACATTATCATCTCCAATTCGTTGCTAAGTGGCCAGATTATGCAACTAGAAAGGCCTATCTGAATTGCTGAATTAATTTTTAGAAAGCAGAGTGAAAAACGGGGTTAAGAGAACACCCTATTCAATAAATGCAAAGCCTGGGAAGGTTTGCAGAAGTAGGAAAGGATAGAGTTTATGAATTAAAGAGAGAAATGTAATGAAACCACTGGATTTTCCAGCTGCCTAATTAAGGCCCTATAATGAAATTTGTGGTCAGCATCCTGCTGATTCTATGAGCTCTTAGCTTCCAAATAACTGTTACAATCACCTCCAGGAACCTTGTGAAATAACAGTTTTTCTGAGCAGAAATAAATAAGATAGCAACTGCCTGCCTTAAGATACTGACCCAATACCATAATGGAAATAAATATTCTGAATGAGAAAGTAGCAGTTAAAGAGCTTCGGTAGTTTTACAGCCATTAACATACTCCACTGTCCCCCATTTCAATAATAATGACATTGTCTATAAAAATTGTGCTTCAAGATACGGTTACGTGCCACAACCTAACAATCGAGGGTTTTTTCCCCCCCCTCAAACCAAGTATAGCGGCCTGTTAGAAGAGAGATAAGGCTTTAAGCATAATCTTTGTATTAATACTCAAAAAATATCAATCTGATCCTTTGCTGCCATTCATTTATTTTTATTTAAGTTGAGAGAAAACATACAGAGATAAAACAATTGATGGCCTCAGTCTTCAGGGGAAACTTAAATGTCCAGAATCAGCAATGGTGTAATATAGGTTATCTCTCCTTGTAAATCATCTACTTATTTATTATTTTATAATATACAGTACAAAAACTACAAAAGAAAACAGTAGCAAAACAGGAGAGGAAAAAGGGAAGGAAAAAGTATGCGGTAAAGCAAAAAAAGAAAGAAAAGGCATTGACTTCTGACTCCCTTTGGGGTGCAGTAGAATAAGATAATAACATCAAACTTCAACTTTTTACTTTTTCATTAATAATATAAACTAGCCATTTCTATAACAACAAACTATCTAATTGGCAAAACCCAAAATCAAAGTTTCATTTTTTTCAGCTCAAGCACAAAGTCCAGAAGCGTTTTCCAAGAAACAAAAATAATTGTATTTTTTCTTTGATCAAAGCAGTCAATTTGGCCATCCCTGCTAACTCCATCAACTTTTGCAACCATTCATCCATTGTAAGAATCAAAGTGTCCTTCCATTTTTGTGCGTAGAGTGATCTTGCTGCTGTCAACATAATGTAACATCAGAGTTCCTATTTTTCCTCCCAAGTCTTTTTCCATTAAACCCAGAAGAAAAGTTTCTGGTTTCATCTTTATATTTAGTCTGAGAATCTTCTGTATTAAGATATGAATTCTACTCCAATATTTCTTTGCAATAGGTGATCTCTCCACAACAATGTTCCTTAAACTTTCTTTCTCCTCTCTTCCCACTTTTAAAAATTATCAAAAAACCCCGAGCAGCTTTTATTTGTATGGGTTATATTTATCAATATTTAGCAGTAAAAATTAAAATTGATGCATTTGCTGCCATTACTGCATCTCATTATTGTTTAATGAGATTTTAGTACTGTGTTATTTTTCAACAAGGACTGGCAAATAATTGTGCTTTATTTGATTTCTGACCTCCCACCTCTAAGGGTCACTTCTATGAGTTGCTATAATTTGCCATCATCACCTTAAAGGAGAATGACACTCTGTAAATGTAATCCTTTCCAGTCTTCCTAACCATAAAGTTTCATCTGCTATGAGAAATGAGTAAACCTATTGTTGAATTCTGTAATTCTTCTATTAGACTTGTCCTTTCATATCAATGTTACGCTACTACTTTAAATTGTATGTTCCCTTTGAAAAGATAATTGTATAAATAAGCAAAATAAAGGCAACCTCAGAAGCATAAAATATATCCTCTCTCGTTGATATTCAGGCAATCATAATTTACCTTTCGATGCTATTTCCTTCCAACCTAGGCTATAAAAATTAATTAGCTATTCAGACTTTTTAAGGAGATTCAGCAAGTTTAAAAGTCACAGCCTCCTAAATGAGAAAAAACACTAAATGTTGTTAAATAAAAGGCTCTGAATATAACTGCGTGGGGGAAAAATCATGCAAGTAGAAGAATCTTCAAACTGTGCAATAGAATCTAAGTACATGATATTTTTTTGAATGGCAGGGATCTGGAACTACTTTACAAATGGAACAGCTTAAGAAGATAAAAAGCTTTAACAATATTGTGGTTCACATTATATCTGATTTTACTGCATACATTTTATAATATTTTATTATAGGAAAGTTCCCATGTCCCATTTTCCTCTTTGGATAAAGATGCAGATTTTATATTTAATGGAAGATATACTCTAAATTGAAAATGCTAACTTCTCAAAAACAAACAAACAAACAAACCACTTTAAAAAGATACCATCAAGTGATTTTATTCCTAATAATTGTATTGGAATTGGTTTGGTTTTGCCATACGGGATTTCCTCTACTTTTCCCAATCTAGTTAACAACCCTGAAATTCCCAGATAGTCCCCTCAAAAGCAAAAACAATTTTAAAAAGGTAAAAGATACCATCAAATCAGCTTACAGCACTTCTAATAATTGTACTGAAGTTAATCTGTATTGTTATATTTCCCCATTTCCTAGTCTAGCCAACAGCTCTGAAATTTCCAGATGGTGCCCCATCCATATGCAAATCAAGCATGATCCTGCTTAACCTATGAGATCGACCAAGGACAACTGGGTGCTATCAATGTTTAAGTCTAATTAACCAATGTACAAGTATAGACGGGGTGGGATCCAACTGGCATAACAACCAGTTTGGGGAGCGTGCGCATGTGTGTCAAACGCGCGCTGCATGTGTGTGCGTGCTACGGCAAGCATTTACCTTCCCCAACTGATGAGCAGCACTCACTGTGGCACACAAAGCAGCTGAGGAGGAAAACACAGCCACTAAAGGGCAGCCTAGAGCCAGAGCGAGTAGGAGGGCGAAACAGCAGACCGAAACCTCGTCCCAGCGAACCAGTTCGGTGTCAGCTGCTCTTCAGAGCTACTGGTTCTATAGAACCGGACCAAACCAGTAGGATCCTACCCCTGAGTATAAATCCTGAACTTACCATCACAACTGAGTCAAAAATTTAGGTTGCTAAATGAGACAAATGTTGAGTTTTGTTCCATTTTTGGACCTTTCTTGTCACAGTTGTTTAGTGAATCACTGCACTTGTTAAGTTAGCAACACGGTTGTTAAGTGAATCTGGCTTCCCCATTGAGTTTGCTTGTCAGAAGGTCCCCAAAAGTGATGACATGACTGTAGGACACTACAATTATCATAAATATGAGCCAGTTGCCAAGCATCTGAATTTTGATCACACGGCCACAGGGATGCTGCAACAGTGACAACAGCAAGTGTGAAAAACTCCCAAAACAGGTCAACTATCTCTGGAGAGGCCAGTCATAAGTTAGAACGCTTGCTAAACAACCAGCCATTAAGTGAGGACCACTTGCTTGCCAGTCACCTGGCCATGCCCACCCAGTCACATGACCACCAAACTACACCTACCCAGTCATGTGACCAGCAAGCCATGCCAGCCAGTCATGTGACCAGCAAGCCACGCCCACCCAGTCACGTGACCAGCAAGCCACTCCCACCCAGTCACGTGACCAGCAATACCCTTAAATTAGGCCATGCCCACAGAAATTTGAATCCCACACCTGGGTGGGGGGCACTGAGGATGAGTTTGTAGCACCAAGGGGGCGGTGGGCTGAAAAAGTTTGGGAACCACTGCAATAAATGAACTGTTGTAAATCGAGGACTACCACACTCCTTATCACCCATTGCTAGGATTTTTAAACTACAGTAGCTTTGCAATATATCCACTCAGAGAAAAATTGCTGCTGGGTACCTTATCTTACAAGTTCCTATAATCAATAGGGAATAAATAGTTACCAGATTACATAGATCACAGGTATCAAAAATATATTTAGAATAAAAAGACACCTATGGTGAAGGGGGTTAGTTGTGGGGGAAATCAAAGGGAACAGCTTCAGAGGTGATCCAATACAGTGCAGTTTTCTAGAAACCAGAAATTAACATGGATTGGTTCTACACTATGTCCCTTCATCATTTTTGCAGGTTTTTAATCAAGTATTTGAGGAGCTGGCACAAAGAAGAGGGGGTCAACTTATTTTCCAAAGAACCAGAAGGCAAGACAAGAAATAATGGTTGGAAACTAATCAAGGAGAGAAGCAAGCTGGAATTAAGGAGAAATTTCCTCACAGTGAGAACAATTAACCAGCGGAACAGCTTCCCTTCGGAAGTTGTGGGTGCTTCATCACCGGAGGTTTTTAAGAAAAGACTGGACAGCCACTTGTCTGAAATTGTATAGGGTCTCCAGCTTGAGCAGAGGGTTAGACTACAAGACCTCCAAGATCCCTTCCAGCTCTGTTCTGATTGATTGATTGATTACTACCTGTATTCCTATCCAACACAAAATGTATGTTCATTACAGGAAAACAGGAAAGTGCCATTCTAAAGTAAAGAGAGGAAAAAGTCCCAAAAGTTTTTAAACTGTTTTTCTATTCTAGTTTTTTTGACACCTCACATCAAAGCATCCCCAACTTCAAGGCTTTCAAAACACCACGATCAATATAAAGGTGAATCCTCAATCCAATAAAGAACACGCATTAAGCCCAACTCCAAGGGGCCTGAAGGTGAAATCTTATGAAAAATTTAAACTGGGGATCAAAAGAAGAACAGGGTATCAGAAGACATAGCAGCCTTCCAATATTTGAAGGCTGTCCCAGGAAAGGAGATATGGATTTCTTCTCCACAGCTTTTGGGGGCAGGACAAGAACTAGTGGAAAAGAAGCTTTACATAAGAGCTCCAAATTCAAAATAAGGAGTAATTTCCAGACTGTGAAAGGTATTAAGCAATAGAATGGCCTGCCCTCTGGAGTCAGGAATGTGTTCCATCATTGGAAATTTTTCAAGAAGGGGATGGACAGCCGTTTGTTTGAGATGGTTAGACAATTCCTGATCTCAGAGTTCTTCGATGCTCTCTGAGTTTGGCTGTTTTTTTGCAGACGTTTCATTACTCAAAGTAAGCATCATCATCAGTGCTAATAAGGAGGGTGTTTGTTATCACTTTATATTCCAGTGGCATATGTTTTACTTGATTAATGGTCTGAGGTTAACTCTAAGAGTAACATCAGAGCAACAATCAAGTAAACAACACCCCAATCAAGAAACTCCCAAACAAGCCAACAGTAAACAGCCCAAACAAGGAATCTTGTATCAAAATGGTCAAACAAATGGCAACTTCAAATCTCAACAAATAAATGCTCTGTCTTACATATTGGCAAAAAAAAAATCAGAAAATAAAATAGAGGCTGAATAGTCAAGACCTTGTTGATGATCCAAACTCTGTCAAGGACCTTGGAACACTCATCTCTAATGACCTAAGTGCTAGAGCCCACTGTAACTACATAGCCAAAAAGGCATTAAGAGTTGTTAATCTAATCCTATGCAGCTTTTTCTCTGGTAATATCACACTACTAACTAGAGCATACAAAACATTTGCTAGACCAATACTCGAATACAGCTCATCAGTCTGGAACCCACATTATGTATCTGATATTAACAGCTGAGAAAGTCCAGAAATATTTCACAAGAAGAGTTCTCCACTCCTCTACATGTTGTAGAATACCTTATGCCACCAGACTTGAAAGTCTAGACCTAGAAAACCTTGAACTACGTTGCCTTTGGTCCGATCTAAGTATAGTACATAAAATTATACATTGCAATGTCCTACCTGTCAATGAATACTTCAGCTTCAACCATAACAATACAACAGCACACAATAGATACAAACTCAAGGTAAACCGCACCAAACTTGATTGTAGGAAATAAGACTTCAGCAACAGAGTGGTCAATGTCTGGAATACTCCACCTGACTCTGTTTTTTTTCCCCAAACCCCAAAAACTTTAACCTTAGACTGTCTACTATCGACCTCACCCCTTTCCTAAGAGGTCTGTAGGGGGCGTGCATAACAGGTCTGTAGGGAGTGTGCATTAGTGCACCAATGTGCCTACCGTCCCTGTCCTATTGTTTCTTTTTATTTTTCTTATATGTATCCATTTCATGTATTCATAACTATGTTTATACTTATACTGTTATCTTATAATCGCTTGACAAAATAAAATAAATAAATAAAATAAATAAAAAACCTCTAAGACAGGGGTATCAAGCTCGATTTCATTGAAGGCTGCATCAGGGTTGTGTTTGACCTCCAGGGGGCGGTGTGGGCATGGCAGGGTTGGTATAGCCAGCTCGATGTCACTCATGTCAGAGGGCACCAGTGGTGGCCTGTGCACTTTGCCAGTGAAAACAGACTCCTGAGCTCCATTTTTAGCTGTGACAGCCTCCTGCAACGCTCTGCCAATCAAAACAGGGCTCAGGAGAGCCGTGCATGGCCCTCCAGAGCTCTGTTTTCACTGGCAGAGGCACCATGGGTCAGTCCGCTGTTTCCAGGGCATCCCCATGGGCCAGATATAAGCACCTTGTAATCTATTTCTGGCCCCCAGGCCTTGAGTTTGACACCCCTGCTCTAAGACCTCCCTCACTAACACTGACAGGGCAAGCTGCTAGAATATAAACCCTACTCCTTTTACCAGCACTGATGATGTTACCTAATTTGGGTAATGAAACATCTGCAAGAAAACCACCAAGCTCAATGAACACCAATGACCTCTGATTTCAACCCCGAGCTACAAATATTCTCCTTTATTATTTCCTGATCTGGTCAGTGTGTTGGACTAAGAATCTTTGAAGGTTCCTTTCAGTGTTATAATTTTGTGAACTCAAGAGTGAATTGAGAACATTTGATTGTCCAATCTATTATGAAACAAGATGATGATTACATCAAACAAGTGCCTGCAAAGTCAAACTAGATCATTAGCCATTCACATAATTAACAATTACGAATTTGGCATTTTGTAAATAAATTATAGATATAGAGGAGCCAAGGTGGACTACAACCTAATCCATGGAATAGAGGAATTTAAGCCTTTGCTCCCTGCGGAGATTTGGATTAGCATAAACAGAAGCTTCAATGCCACAGAATAAAGAATATTTAATCTTTCAATCTGAAGTTTCAGTCTGAACTGGAAATACATAAAGAATGGCTTTATGCAAGTCGAAGTCCCAAAATGCTTACACAGATTTGTTTTTTAAAAAAAACAAAAACCATTGTACATTTGTACTGTGTTTAGGTTAGTTGCTAAGCCTGCCAGAAGCAATTTACAAACATGTTTACCAATAAAACCATCTCAAGCTAAGTCAAGTTACTTATCAAGATTGTCACAAATGAATCTGCCCATGCAGTCTAGTCGTTGAGAAAGGGCCTACAAAGACTTCTTCCACTTGTGACATGTGGAAAACTTGGTTGATGTGACAGATCTTCTCTGTCAAAGTAGCCTCTGGTGGAATACAGTAGTCCTCAAGTTACAACCATTTGTTTAGTGACCAAAGTTTACAACGGCACTGAAAAAAGTGATTTGTGACTGTTTTTCATACAATCGTTGCAGCATCCCCATGACCAAAATTTGGACACTTAGCAACTGGCTCATATTTATGACTGTAGCTGTGATCGTGGAATTATGTGATCATCATTTGTGACCTTCCGACAAGCAAAGTCAATGGAGAAGCCAGATTCATTTACTAACTCAACAAATGCAGTGATTCACTTAACAACTGTAGCGAGAAGGGTCATATAATGGGATAAAATTCACTTAACAACTGTCTCACTTAGCAACAAAACTTTTGGGCTCAAATGTGGTTATAGGTCAAGGGCTACCTATATTCTCCTCTTAGAAGTACATCCAGCTCCCTTGCTCCATTTCATTTTCATAAACAAGTAAAGTTGTTTTATTCCAACTTACTGATGGATCCAACTCACTAATCATTGATGCCCATCTTTGGTTTTATCTTGGTTTTTCTTTGGCAGTTGATTTTTTGTTTCTGAAGTTAATTTGTATTTAATGATTTCCTTTTGTTTAATGTTGTGCCTTGTCCAAAATCCAAAAGATAAGGGTGGGTTAAACTGAAAATAAAATGATTAAAGCAGCCTACTGCATAAGCAGCAAGAATGTGAACATTTATTGAGGTCTAATGTGGTTACTGGTTATACAGGTTGTATAGATATTGGACTCTGAAGTGGCTAAAAATACTTAGAGGGCATGTTGTTGAAGTCTTGTTCTATTCTCTTTTTTAAAAAACATCCTAAGCAAGTGAAGTCGTAAGTTTAAAATGGATGTTTGAAATTATTGTCATAACTGAACTCTAAGGTCATATTGCTCATATGAAACTTTTAAATAGTATTGATACAAGCTGTTGCAACTGATAAACAGATATTTTGCTTTTAGCCTTATTGCTACAATTTTATACAATTGAATTAAAACTGAATTAATTCTAAGAGCCATTTGTTCCACTCTGTGTAGGAAATAATAAACCAAAAGACAGATTGGCACCTTATCTTGTGATATAGCAGAGGTCCTAATGACCCTTTACTTGAGGCATTTAATCTCACTGAGCTGAACAAAGGAGAATTTTCTTCATCTGGGATGGTGATAAGAGTTTCTCAGCTACATCTGGAAGAATCAAAGGACTGCAAGAAGAAATCAATTTGCAAGGTGAGCAGAGTGTGAATGAATTTTATTTCCCTACTGATGGGTTCAGCTCAATTTTGCTTGGAGGTTAAGTTACTGGAAAATTTTGGAAGAAAGTCAGAGGAAAGTTTCTGAGACAGATCCTGCCCAGAGCAATAGAAACTAGGGCCTGATGTGAAAGATTAGCTCCCAGTTAACTATAGGACCACCTCAAATAAAGTACAGTCCTGTGGAAATTCTATATATTTGCAAGTTCTTCTCAATATTCATCTTCAGAAAAGAAAATGTTGCACTGAACCTCCCCGGACGGAACTCTTTGGGGCACAGAACTCCATAAATAATCCAACAGACAAAAATGAAGAGGGAATGGGCGTTGGTACCTACCTGACACGCCCTTTCTCGTCGAGCTGCGTAGAGCATCCAGAGTGGGAGGTGCTCCAGTCTTCACTCTAACAGGCTGAGCTATAATTGAGGAACGCTCCTCCTCCTCCACGTGACTCCTCCACGCATTCCCCAGTTTTATGAAGACGAGAAGACATTAACTATCCTCTCATGTCAACAATTATACAATTCTCAGCTATAAACTATGTACATCATTGGCCGAAACAGGATTCCCCACCAGACGATCCAATTAGGGTGGGGCTGGATGCTCTACGCAGCTCGACGAGAAAGGGCGTGTCAGGTAGGTACCAATGCCCATTCTCCATAGAGCTGCTGCGAGCATCCAGAGTAGGACATACCAAAGCATGGTCTGTCCTACGGGAGGGACTCCGTCTGGTCCGGAATCACCTCTGGATCTCTCGCCACCAGTTGAAGGACTCGCCTGCCAAAGGATGCCTCAGCCGAGGCATAAACATAATGGTGTATAAAAGGAGATGGAGACACCCAGGTGGCCGCTCGACAGATATCCTGAATCGATGCCAAGGTGGCTGCACTCCTTGTAGAGTGAGCAGTAACCCCACTAGGAACAGGAAGAGCTTGAGCCAGATAGGCCTTGGATATGGTAGCTCTAATCCAGCGGCCAACGGTAGATGGGGATACCTTGCAGCCCAGCGTCTTTGGCTGAAAATACAGGAACAACGAATCTGACTTCCTGATAGACTGTGTACGACAGATGTAAATACGAAGTGCCCTTCGCACATCGAGAGTGTGCCACTGCCTTTCCCTTTCTCGAGATGGCTTGGGGCAAAAATTAGGCAGAACCAATTCCTGAGCTCTGTGAAATGCTGAGTTGATTTTAGACATAAAGGCAGGGTCTGCTCTCAGAACCACCCGATCAGTGTGGAAAACACATAAGTCCTTTCTTATGGATAGAGCTGCTATTTCAGATATCCTTCTCGCCGATGTTATCGCCACAAGGAACACCACTTTGAATGTGAGAAACATGTGGCGCCTCCCTGAGAGGCTCGAAGGGAGGTTTAGTCAATGCCATAAGAACCTTATTAAGATCCCAGGTAGGGTATCTGTGAATCACTGGGGGGTGCAGATTGGAAGCCCCCCTAAGGAAAGCCCTTATGCGAGGGTGGTGGGAAAGGGAGCCAGAAGAGCTGCCAGCGACCACCATTGACAGAGCTACTACCTGTCTTCTCAGGGTGTTGGGGGAGAGGCCCCTATCTAGCCCATCTTGTAGGAAGACCAGAATTTGTGCAATTGAAGGTGAGAGCGGATCAACGGACGACTTATGACACCTTTTACAAAAGATCTTCCAGGTTGCATTATAAATGTGGATAGTCGAAGGCCGCCTTGCTGCCAGGATGGTATTGATGACCTGGACCGACAGGCCCTCATCTTTTAGCCTTTCCCGCTCAACCTCCACACGGCTAACTGAAGCCACTGTGGGTCTGGATGTTGAAGAGGTCCCTGGGACAGTGAGATACTGTCTAGGGGGATCCTCCACGGAGGGGCCACTGACAGATTGCGAAGATCCACAAACCATGGTCTTCTGGGCCAATATGGGGCTATCAGGAGGACTTCCGCTCTTTCAAATATCAATTTCTGAATCACCTTGGGAATCAACAGAAGGGGGGGGAAGGCGTACAGAAGTCTGGAAGGCCAGGGGCAGCGCAGGGCATCGTGGTTCTCTGCCCCGTTGGCGGGGTAACGTGAGAAGGATCTCGGCGTCTGGGTGTTGAGTGGAGATGCGAACAGGTCCACCAAAGGCTGGCCAAATATCACTGCCGCCTCCCTGAACAAAGAGGGGTGTAGGCACCATTCCGATTGGTCCAGCGTGGCCTTGCTCAGTCAGTCTGCTTGGACATTCGAGATCCCTGAGATATGTTCCACCCTGATGGATAAGAGATGCACCTCCGCCCACCGACAGAGCCTCCCTCATGAGGCGGATGGAATGAGTGCCCCCTTGACGGTTGATGTGGGCCTTGGTTGTAGTGTTGTCCGTTAAAACCAGTATGTGGTGCCCTCGCACCTGAGGGAGGAAGGCGCGCAAGGCTAGGTATACCGCGTGAAGCTCCAGCCAGTTGATGCTGCAGTGCCGCTCGGTTGCTGACCAAATTCCCTGGGCTGAAAGCGACTGCATGTGGGGCCCCCATCCGGAAAGGCTGGCGTCTATCGTGAGAGTGACCCTTTGGGGCTCCTTGAAGAGATGACCTCTGTTGATAGAGGGTCTTGTCCACCAGAGAAGGGAGGCGAGAACCCTTGGAGGAACCTTCACCATGAGGCCTGAGTTTCTCCTTCCGGAACGTTGATAAGGCAGAAGGAACCACGCAGGGATCTGGAATGTAAGCATGCCCAAGGGATAATCGATATGCATGAAACTAACTTTCCAAGCAACTTGGATAAGTCCAGCAATGAGGCTTTTTTAGTCCGTCTAATAGTCTTGATAGTTTTTTGGATACTGCTGAACCTCTCGTGGGAAAGGAAGACCCTCCCTTCAACCGAATCAATCACAGCTCCTAAGTGAGCAATACGGGTGGAAGGGTTAAGCTGACTCTTCTCCCAGTTTACGAGGAAGCTGTGAGCCTGAAGCACCGAGAGGGTGGTCTTAGTGTCACTCTCGGCCTGATGTCAGGTAGGGGATAGAATAAGAATGTCGTCAAGGTAGCAGTGAATGCGGATAGGGAAGTGTCTGAGGTGAGCCGCCAGAGCTGCCAACACTTTGGTGAAGCTCCTCGGGGCCGAGACGAGACCAAAGGGAAGGGCCACGTATTGGAAATGCTGATTGTTGTCGCAAAATCTCAAATATTTGGAACATGAGGGGCGAATGGGTATATGGAGATATGCCTTGGAGAGGTCAATGGATGTAAGCCAGTCTCCCTGCCTGGTACCCTGTAAGATTGACTGAAGTGTATGCATTTTGAACTTGTAACGGATGATATAGCAATTGAGCCCCTTCTAAAATGCTTAGGGACCAAGAAGAGGAGGGAATAGAACCCCCCTCCTTGCTGTGAAGGCGGCACGGGCTGGATGGCCTTAATATCAGAAAGATGACTAATAGCGGCTGCCATGAGAGCCCATTTAGACGGGTCTCTGGAAAGGGGAGAGACCATGAAATGCTCCGGAGGAACAGACTGAAACTGAAGAGAGAGGCCAAACCTTACGGTGTCCCTAACCCAGGCATCCGAAGTGGATGAGTCCCACTGGTCGGCAAAATACTTAAGATGACCGCCAATGGGATGAGAGGCTGAAAGACTACCTGGGATGGTGGGGCGTCTTATTCCCTGCACCCTGGAAGGGCCTCCTGTAGCTGCCTCCCCTTCTGTTTCTGTCTCCTGAGTCGCTCCGGTCCTGATACGCTGACCAGAACGTCGGGGAACTCTGATACCTAGGAGTGAAGGATGGTTGGAAGGAGGTGAGAAATGAGCCCCTTTGAAAGGGCTGGGACCCTCTGGACTCTTGCCTGCGAAAAAGTGATGGGAGGAACTTCTTCTTATTCCTGCTCTCCATCAGCAATGGCTCTAGCGCCGGGCCAAACAATTTTCCCCCCGAAATGGGAACTGAGGCCAACTTAGTTTTATTCTTAACGTCAGCCTGCCAGTACCTAAGCCAAAGTAACCTTCGGGCAGTAACGTGGGAGGAGATGGCCCTAGATGAAAATTTCACAGAATGAAAAGTGGCATCGGCCGCAAACTCCGCTGCGGCCGTGAGTTTGGCAATATCCTGATGGGCCCTGGTGTTTGACGGGGGAACATGCTGTTTCAACTGCCTGAGCCACCTGATGGAAGATCGAGTGAAAAATGATGCGGCTGTGGCCGACCGGATGGCCCAAGCATCCAACTGATGCGCTCGCCGCAGCGCCATCTCTGCCCACTTATCCTCTGGCTTCAGCGCTTCCAGAGTGTCAGTGGGATTGGATGATGATGCTAGTCTTACTATAGGGTCGTCCACCTCTGGAATGTTTAGCAAGGTAGAAAATTACGGGTCGAGATTAAACAATCTCTTGTCCTGGCTGGAAGGAGCGGGAGGGGGACCCGCAGAGGCCAATTGCCTCGTGACCAAGTCAGAAAAGATTGGGGGGGTAGGAATAACCTCGGTCTCGACGACCGGCTGTCTGAATATCGAATCTTCCAGGCCCCCCAGAGTCGCTGGAGATGGTTCAGAGGGAGACTGAGAAGTCAGACCCGAGACATTCTTTGCCTTGAATAGCAAGGACTTAAACAAATGAGGCTTAAACAGGCCTACAAATACTGGTTGGTCAGGGAAAATGCCCTCGTCCTCTGACATCTCTCCCTCCATGGGATCTACCTCGAAAAAAAAGGGTTCAGAATATTGTAGAGACCCCCTATCTGAACCTTCCTCTTCCCTGAAGGATTCAAAAACCATTTCTTCCTCTTCCTGGGCCTCCTCCCCTTCCGGGAAAGGGGCTTCCACTTGGGAAGGTATCTGACCATGTTGTGATGCCGACCTGGAGAGGGATCTTCTGGATATAGATTCGACCTCGGGCGCCATCATTTGGGAACCCAGTCTGGATAATGTTGGATACCCTCTGCTATTCCTTGATGGATGGCCAGTTGCATCCACTCTCTGATGCTGTCCGGAATGATGGTTGTGGACAGGTCTGCTGGACGTAGACCCATGGCAGTTGGTGTGAAGGTCGCTTCAGGCGTGCGAGAGGCCTGATGACTTCGGGCGGGTGAGCACCTGGAAGGAGAAGGTTGTTCTGGCAGAGGAGGGGGTTGAGTAGAGGTAGAGGGTGGGGCAAGTGTTACAGAATGTGAGTCTTTAGATTGTTTGTCAAACTCCTTCTCCAAGGCCTTATGGCGCCTTAATGCATCTGTTTGAGTGGCCTTGGAGGAGTCCTTGTCCCTTTTGCACAAATAGTGCATCTTTGACTTTGCCTTCAAAGAAGGGCCGCTGGGATTGCCTTCTGCCATGACACCCAAAAAGATAATAGACAAGAAAAAAAAGGGTGGTTGGCACGCCTGGGAGTTCGACCTACAATGTAGGCCGGTTTTCCTAAAGTTGGGCCACATCCCCCTTTTGGATAAATTTTTTTTAATTCTGTACCTATCTATTTATTATTTATTATTTATTTTATTTTTATTTTTTTTATTTTTTTTGTGGGTGGAGCCCAAAAGGTGCCAATCAAGTCCAAACAAAAAAAATTAATGATAATTTGTTTTTAACTTATTGTTGATTTATACTTTACCAATAATAAAAAGAAGAAATTGAGAATTAAACCCTAATCATCCAATAGGCCAAATGAACGCAGAGGCCAGGAAAGAATATGTACAAAAAATCCAACAAGAGAAAAGGCCTCCTGAGGCAGCCTCCCAACAAAAATGGGAAGTAAGTGCCTGCGCCTCTGAGTGAGCTGCGGAACAAAAAAACAACCATCACTTGAAAGGAAGGGTAACAGGGCACAGAACCACACTATTCTTACAATTTAGGCTCCATATGGCCTGCTGGTCCCGTTGTGGGCCTTTACTGACTTCGCAGCCCAATCGGAGCAATATGAGAAAATTCAAAATGACGGCCGGCCACAAGGTGCACTCAAAATGGCCGCCGGCCCCAGCGCAATATCTCAGAGACGCACAAGCCCTTCAAAATAACAACGGCAAGCCGGAAAAACAGGAAAAAAACACGAGGGCTGTGAGAAAAAGCTCTCCTTCTTCTAGGGCGTTCGTGGGGGGAAGGCGCAATGTAGCGTTATCTAAAGCAGGAGTCAAAGCCGCTGCTTGGATGCAGCACAGCTTGCAAGGCGGCAGAGGAAAAGAGAGGGGTGGGGGGGGCGAAAGGCTCCAATTCCCCCTATTTCCCCCCTTGAGGGGCGAAAAAATGCTCCTTCACTAAATTTGGGATGAAACTAAAAGCGCAGGGAACAAGGAAAAAGGAGAGATCAAACCTGAATTTGCGAGAGAAGAGAAAACCTGGATCGGCCAAGGAGTAGTCGTTAAAGCTGCCTGTCTCTAGCGAGGCTGAGCTAAAACTGGGGAACGCGTGGAGGAGTCACGTGGAGGAGGAGGAGCGTTCCTCAATTATAGCTCAGCCTGTTAAAATGAAGACTGGAGCACCTCCCACTATGGATGCTCGCAGCAGCTCTATGGAGAACAGATTTTAAGCAATGTATTTTCTCTAGTCTAGAAGGAAAGAAATAATTTCAACAGACTTTCAGTCATTTCTGCTGGCACAGCTGCAGCATGAACTTTGAACAGGGAAAGTTTGCAAAACTGAAAAGACTTATCTTCCTTTTAAAGAAAAGAAAAACAGAACAGGAAATCTCCAGGGATAGCTTCATGAACTCACTGTAAATGTAAGTATTAACAGGCAATTGATTAAACAAAGTTTGTTTCAAGTAAAGCATAAAGTAAAGTTTTGTATTATTCCATTTAATGTTACATAGTCTCAATGAATAAAACAGCTTATTGGAAAAAGTTCACACAATGTTTGTATACATTACAAATTTTGGTCTGAATTCTCCCCCTCCAGTCTTCATTTTAGAACTGTGAGAAGGTAGAAATGACAGCCATTGTGATATAATGGTTAAGGTTCTGAACCTAGGAATGGGAAAAACCAGTTCACAGGCATCCTCAGCCATGCCCGCTGTAATTCCAATGAAATCATTAGATTTATTTTCAGAGAAACAAACCAATTCTTTTAACATTCTAGGGCTTCTTGGTATTCCTGTCTTAGTCAATGTACAACTAACAGAATGGCTTGCTAGCATTGCTGACAAAGAAAAGCCAAGCACTGGATTTTGCACTGATTTTGAAATCCAAAACAAAATAAAGCAAATGTAGAAGATGACCAGGTTGAGTCCAAGGGAGGAATCAAGAGGGTCAACAGTTTGGTGTCCCTTCATGCTCTCAAGAGATCTAACTTCAGTTATCCTTGAATTCCACTGACTGTTATTTACCGCAAAAATTTCTTGACAATTAGTTCAGATTCTTATAGAGCAAGGATGTCAAACTGGCTGCCCATGGGCCGCATGCCATGCCCACCCCAGCCCCATGAAGAGGAAAAACGTCACATGATGGAAACGTGATGCCATGAGTTTAGCAGCCGGGTTGTGGAGAGGCATAGCATGGAATAAACTTATATTCATTGAATAACCTGGGTTCCTGATTTCTTGCACCTGATAGCAAAGTTCTCCAAAACTTTTCTCTAGTGTCAGTTTCATGACACAAAATCACTCAATTTACCATCTCCAGCATAACTTCCATAACAGCACTTGGTACAGTGGATTTATGTCAAAATTAGTTGTGCTGATGATCGGTTTAGTCATTCCCACCATACACTATCCCCATAAGTGACTCTGGCTTGCCAATGAAAGTGTGACAAATGTTTTATGATATGAAAAATGTTTTACGATAAAGGTATAAATTTTTTTTGAAAAGAAAAATCTAATTTCCTGATCTCAGCACTGAAGAAACAGAAAGACGACTTGCTTGGTTGGTTGATCAGATTTTTGATGTTTTTCTAGCTCTGCACATTATTATCTCACTTGATTTTAAACAAGGTAACAAAGTCCTGCTTATAGTTATTAGTATTCCAAAAGTGGTCAGCTATCACTACAGTGTTCTGAATTCAAATACCTATTTAATTTCCCTTATTATAATAATATTTAGCTCTTTACTGTGGCTAAATGACTTCTGGGTCAATGTATGGATTATTACTACCTGGGACTTTCAAGAACTAGGGTCTATAATTAATATGGCCTATCCTACAAACCTAATGGATCTTTCTGGTTTCCGACAAGAACTTCTACATTTTCTTGGTATAATTTATCAGACAGTTTTACCATGTGGCTAGTCTTATTTGAAATTCAGAGAAGTCTACAGCATTGGATTTGATTGTTCATGAGCAACCTCTTTCTGCACCAATTATGAGAAGCCCACATTTAAGACTTTAGCAATAAGAATGGCAAAGTATAATTGTTCCCTGCATTTATTGCATCACAAGAATGCAGTCCTATTTAAGACAGTCCTGTTGGGAAGGAGGGAAAGGGCAACAAAAGTGAAAAAAAAAGCAGGAGTTTTTTTTAGTGTAAATGAAATAAGCCAATATAACTAAACTTATCTGAGGACTGATTTAATCCATTGGAAGTTTTGAGAGAAAAAGATTGCCCTTTCCATCTGTATTTGGGAATCATTTATTTGTTATTTCTCCTGGGATTGGAGCTTTTAATAGTTGATTACATATCTGTACGATATTTGTCTACCTGGTTGGCACAAGGTTGCCAGCAGTGCCTCTGAAGAATACCTAGTCTTTTCTTGCACTGGGAGACTCTTCAGTCAGTCGGTCACTCATGCCCCTGGTAGTCCCCTGGTCTACTGCAGTGCACTTTATAGGGAGCTGCCTTGAAGATCACTCAGAAGCTACAGAGTTGGTCCATAACACAGAAGTATGGGTAGTGATAAGCATGCCGTGCTAGGAGCATGTAATTCCAGTTTCACAAGCTCCATTTCCACTACTCCTTGACTTCCAGGTGCCATTCGAGGTGCTGGTTACCACATATAAAATTGTCCCTGAACTAAGGATTTTCTATCTGAGGGACTACCTATCTCTGAATTCTGTATCCAGCTGGTAGAATCAATAAAACAATGTTATCTATTGGGACAGAAGACACACCATCCCTGTTGCAGTACCAGCCATCTGAATATATCTCCTCTTTAAAATCTGTGCAATTCAGTGACATTCAGAAAGTAACTGAAAACTTGATTAGTTTCCCAGGTCTTGGGGCTGATTGGCAGTTGAGGCTGAAGTTTGTTTTATTGAGACTCTGTCTTCTAGGTGCTTACGATCTAGCTGACACTAAACTTTACAGACTCATCTTATGTTACACATAGAATGGTAGTCTGTGAACAGTTACTACAATAGTTGAGCATGTTTGAAGGCATCATCTTTCCTGGCTTATTTTATGTCAAAGATGCTGACTACTCTGTAAAGATGTTGTCTTTTGGCTTGTTTGTAGAAAATCTCTTGTTGCAAACTCTTGATGCAACACATGATAAATACATGATACGCTGTCTGGAATCGCATGGTGAGACAAAGGGACTTTCAACTATGCACTGCTACAAACCCTATAAATCCCCCACAATTATTTGAAAGAGAGAAAACATTAATGGGGGAAAAATGGAAGAAAAATCTCTACCGGAGATGTTAAAAAAATCAAATTACTAGGTAAACTGCATTGCTGAAATAATTTAATTTTTGGTGGCTAATCAGTTGTCTTTCAGAGGTTCTGTGCAGATAGTGTAGATTTTTAATGTGCCTTTGAGAGAAAATAAAGCAATTGTGAAACAAAAGGAAAAAGAGTTCTGCATTCAGTGACTGTCAATGCTCCATCAAGGTAAATGTTACCTTTTCTTCTAAGTTATGACAAAGACATTACTGGACTGGTGGATTTGCATAAAATTGTGAATGTTGGAGCATCAAAGTCCAAAAGACTTGTGTTATCATCTAGACCAGGGGTCTCCAACTTTGGCAACTTTAAGCCTGGAGGAAACTCACACAAACATAGGCAGGCAAGCTGGCTCGGATTTCACAGAGTTAATTCTTTGGAACTGATAATGTCCTTGGCATTCCAACACGCTCTGTCTGCCAAGTCCAACTGATAACAAGTAAAAAGCTACTTCAAAAAAATTACAAGGCAGACCATAAAATCATTCACAAAGAAAACCTGAAGCAAGATTAAACTTTGTCCCATACAAAGTTCCAGCCGACACCCACTTCTATCCCCTGTGGGGTGTGGCTCAATGACTCAGCTCACTCTCTGACTCGCCCACGCCGCCTACATTGCTGCTCACGTTTCTCCCTACGACGCTGCCTAGGATCAAGCCAAGGATCATTCTTCCTCTTGACTCCCTGTCAGGGGCTGCTCCAATATGCCTTCCTCCTGATTAATCTCAGGCTGTTCCTCTCAGTTGTCTGATGAAACCTGAGGGATTATCAGGGAGGAAGGCATTGCCAGAGAGGAAGGTCCTGGGGAGGAAGGCATTCCCAGTTCCTCCTCCTCATCTTCCAAGTCCTCTTCCTCTAACAGCACAGGCTCGGGAATCGGAGCCACAACATACATACATACATACATACATACATACATACATACATACATACATATGAAATATCATATATTTTTGTATTTATTAATCAAATGTATATGGCCACACATTTTGTGCACAACAATTGTTTGAAAATGGGCAACGTATACATGCTCACTCAAAGGCCTAACAGTAGTATTTTCTATTGCATAACACTGCAGTACAGCTATTAATCCAAGTGCCAAATTAAAACAGAAAGTTCAGCCCATATCAAAAGCAGCTGCACTGGAAGTCCTTACAGGTATATATCACAAATCACCGCAGCCTTCCAGCACTGAGAGGGCATGGCTGAACTTTGGCAGCAATATTGCCAATTTTCAGCAGTATGCATTTCATTTTTTCTAAAAAATATAGCTGGTAATAAATGACAAAAGTCCCTCCCTGTGCTGCCACCACTTTCCAGAGACTTTTAACTGTCTACTTCTACAACAGAGTGCTGGTATTACCTGAAAATAGCCACTTTATATACCTGTCATGGTGAACCTTTGGCACGCGTGCCAGAGGTGGCACGCAGAGCCCTCTCTTGGGCACACATGCCGTTGCCAGCTGCTCTTCTGGTTTCTGGCATGCACATGTGCACCGCCCAGCTGGTCTTCACGGGAACTGGAGTGCCTGAAAACGCCCCAAAATGGCCTGAAAACGGCCTGAAAAACAGCATGTAAATGTCTCCAAAACGGCCAAAAAACAGGCAACATTTCAGGCCATTTTCAGGCTAAAAACAGCCTGGAAAATGCCCCAAATATGCTCAAAAAACTGGCATGCATGCACCGGCCAGCTAGTCTTCAGGTTTCCGGCGCTCCGGCATGTGCACAGGCATTCACACGCATTCCGGTTTGGACATTCGGTGCTGAAAAGGTTCGCCATCGCTGTTATATACTGATTTTCTGAAAATCATCTTTTTAGATTTATTCCTGTGTAATCTGATGATTCCACTTAGAACTGCATGGCTGAAAAATATTATATTGCTGATTCTTTCTAGTCTCTAATACAAGACTTGTATTACAAGACTCCACATTAAGAAATATTGTTGATTCAGCTACAAGTTCCTCTCAGATGCAGCTCTGAGCAATACTTATGGCTACCGGCTATTAAATAAATATTTTAAAGAAAAAAATCTTTAGATAAAGGTTAGGGAGTAGGTCTGTTGCCCTAAGATTCTGTCTATTAAAATACCCAATATTGTTTGGCTACGGTGGAGGGATTCAGGGTTTTTATAGGATTGGCAATATCTAGAACAGGGGGTTGCTAACCTTTTGGACCTCAGGAACCACCAAACTCATAATTTTAAAGTCCCAGGGACCACTAACTGGTTCTGTGGGCATGGCCTAATTTGTGGGTGTGGCTTGGTGGTCATGTGACTGGCTGGGCATGGCTTGTATGTAAATATTATAAATATTTATATAAATATTGAATTGTTTATAAAAAAGAGCAACTTTTATCCAAAATCAGGCAAAGCAGGCAGGCAGATTGAGTTGCTCACAGAAACACAGATTCATTCAGTAATCTATTTGTCTGCCATCGGCTAGTTCAGTCTCTCAAATTTGCTTGCAGTGAGTCTGCACTGAATAACCAAACCTTCAGTCCTAAGGGAGGTTCAACTGTGCTTAAAAGCAGAGCCAAAGATCTAAAGATTAGCTAGAAAGCAAGAAATCCAACCATTTCCTGCTTCCTAGCTAATCTAAATCTCCTGGCACAGCAGAACAGATAATGGTTGGAAAAAGGAAAAACAGCAATTGAGCAGGCAAGTTTGCCGGGTAAGGAGTGAGTGGGATGGGAGGGTTCCTGCGGGCCATGTGGACAGCACAGCCTTGTATTTCTGCGCAGCCTGGATTAATTGCTTTGGGGGAGTGCTCTGGGGGTCAGATTTCTCTGCAGCCCACCAAAATTTTCTCACAGCCCACCAGTTGGCGACCACTGATCTTGAAGAACACAGATTGAGAACATATCGTTTACAACTAAGGCCTTTTCTGAACCAATTTTTCTTAACAGAGCTACCCTCCCTAAAGCAGCAAACTAGAACATAATTTCTAAACACCAAAAACATTAAAAGACAATTCAACATTGAGAAACAAATATATTGTTACCGGTAATTACTTTCCATCGTGTCAAGCCACTGTTTTCTATACTAACTATTCTTACAAACTGGTCACATAAAATGTTATATTACAGTACTGTGGCTTCAGCATTGTTCTCTTTCATAAATTTATATATGCAATTGAAACAATAATTACCAAAACTTATAATAAATAAAGTCCTTTGCATTACAAGATTAAAAATCACAATTAAAAAATGGATTCAAGTGCAAAAACAAATAATTTGAAAGAATGTTTAGGATACAATCTCGATTTCAACTCAGGAAATTTCTAAACAAGCCATGCTATTTTTTGCTGCTGAAGTAACATATTCAATATATCTCCTTTGAGACATGTATAAATGCAATCAAGATACAATTAATTAATATATGCCCTTAAAATCCTTTCCAATATCTGTTGAGAAAATTCTTTCACAGATAGACAGATAAAGAAAATTGCTGTTGAAAAGAAAATAGTAGTCTGATTTTGTATGTGCATACCCTTACTTCTTCCTCTTACCAAACTAAGACAAATCTTTGGCAAGTCAGATGGGGAAAGATATTTTAGCAAAATAAACATGTACTGCATGCAAGATTAATTATTTATAGCTTTCTGGGGCAATTTACATTCCAATTTAAAAGAACCAATTATATTTCTCAAAAACAGGTTACTAGCTACCAAATTAACAATCTTGTCAACTATTTTTATATCCTATTTGAATGTTAAATAACTCTATTTTTTAAAGCTATCCAAGTATCACTTCATCTTGGTACAATTGCTTAGTTCACACCCAACACTTTAAATATTTTTACATTTGTCTTTCTGTTCTGCAATGGTCTATCCTGTTTCATGCACTATATTTTATGCTGGAGTATTACCATATAAAACAATGGCTTACAGTTGCCAACCTGGAAAAGGGAACAAGATGGGACATTATTGCTAGTGATGGGACATTATTGCTAGTTTCACTACTTCCTAGTTCTAAAAAAAAGATATAAGCATTCATATAATCAAGACATCTTCATCTTCTAGAGTCCAGTTAAAATCAGCCAAATAGCTGGAGAATTATAGACAAGGAAAGATTTAAAAAGACAGGATGAAGAAAAGTTAAGGTAACAACAAAAGTCCTGATTAATAAATACAATATAATGACTTACTTTCTAATGTCAATTTCATTATACATATTCCTTGAGTTCACTGCTACTAAAACACACTTCTAGTGAGGGCAAATCATAATCCTATAATAATAGAATATAATTATTGAATTAAAGTCAAACTCACAATGGAGAAATATTTTTTTCCTTTGTGTTTTATGTATGAAGACAACTGTTTAGAAACTAAAAAAAAAAAGATATTTTGCTCATAAGGTGTTTCTATGGTCAGATTTGTGATAGCTAACCACCCAGGTATCTATTTAAGAACATGAACAAGAATCAAAATCCAAGTTGCACACTATAATTTCATCAGAATTCAGTTTCTACTGCATTTTTTTCTGCTGCTGTTTGTTGCTCAATGGTGTATTGCAAAATCAATGTAGTAGCATCCTACAGGTATGGTTTGGCTACAGGCTCACAACTTGTGTGTCCCAGTGAAAACCACTGGAAGAAGCAATTCAAGATGTTGGTTATTGCCTTCAAAGCCTTACCTAACAGAGGGCCAGTTGTTTGCAGGTCTGCCTCTCCCTGCGGGCATCTCCTCATACCCTCCCTTAAATGTTGTCATCTGATAGGATCTTGGAAGCCAGCCTTGGAAGCCATCCCAGTCCTTTGGAGCAGCCTCCCATCTCAACATTGAGGAATCCCTACTCTTTTAACTTTCCAGAGAGTTATGAAGACTTCTCTTCTCTCCCTGACTCTTTTCCCATGCTTTGGGCTAGGATGGGGGCTGAGCTATGAGGATGATTGTTTGGCACCTGGGGAAAGGAGCTTTTATTTTAAATATACTTTAATGGCTTCTGTGAGTCCCTAGTGGTAGACTATATTTATCTATCTATTTTGCCTATGGACAAATGCCCTAAAGAAATTGCTTGAGCTTTTATGGTTGTTATTCTTGGCTTCCGGTGCCTGACAAAATCTTGACAGACTAAAGCATACTTTTGCATATCTATCTGATAAATCCTAAGAAGAAATTAAGGGAAATCCCTCCTGTGATTCTTCTTGCTTAGCAATGATTCAAGGCTGATGATTCTCTTTCAAACAGACAAACAGACAGATCAAACAGACAGACCAAACAGATAATCAGAGTTGGAAGGGACCTTGTAGATCATCTAGTCCAACCCCCCGCCCAAGCGGGAGACTCTACACCATTTCTGACAAATGGCAGTCCAATCTCTTCTTGAAAGTCTCAAGTGATGAAGCTCCCACAACTTCCGAGGGCAACTTCTGTTCCATTGGTTGATTGTGCTCACTGCTAGAAAGTTTCTCCTTATTTCCAGGTTAAATCTCTTCTTGTTTGGTTTCCATCCATTATTCCTTGTCTGGCCTACAGGTGCGTTAGAAAATAGCTTGACCCCTTCCTCCCTGTGGCAGCCCCTCAAATATTGGAAGACTGCTATCATGTCTCCCCGGTCCTTCTCTTCACTAGACTAGCCAAGCCCAATTCCTGCAACTATTTGTTGTATGTTTTAGCCTCCAGTCCCCTAATCGCTTTACACTTCTCTCACACAACTCAGTGCCAGATTCCACCACACACTAGAGTCATTACATACATAAGTAGCCATAAAAGCCCTGTCAATGAACAAATAAAAAAAAATGCAATCTATGAATGATTCAGACTTATTGTAGTCATTCTTTAAGTTCCTAGATTACTCTCAACAGGAGTAAGCACTCAGGACTGCAAATATCTTTAACAATTATAGCAAGATAGAACAATATCACTCATAGTTTAGACTTCCTGTTTGGCTATTAAATCATATAACACTGGGCTAATAATCAGATGTCTTGTATTAAAAACTAATTTTCACATCAGGAAATATTAATACTGATGATTTCAGAAATGTTAAAAACTTCAAAAAAAATTCTAAACCTTCATTTTTGGTGCCTTTTCCTATAATCGGGAAGGGTTGAGAAGAATTGTAGCTGTGTTGTAAACATACAATTCAGTATTTAGTATGCAGGATCTGAATGTTTCATAACAATATAAATTCTTTTTTAAAATATCAACTGCACAGCAAGACAGAAAATTCTTCTCTGATAAGCTAACTCTGTATACAGGTAGCCTACAACTTACAACCACAATTGGAAGCAGAATTTCCAATTTCCAAGCACCCCAATTATGATGGCATGACTGTGTGGATGCTGTCACAGTCATAAGTACAAGGTCTGATTGTAATTCACTTTTTGTCATGCCATTTGTTTTGTCATAAGAACCATGATAGCACAGTGTTAGAGTACAGTACTACAGGCTACTTCTGCTGACTGCTGGCTGCCTGCAATTTGGCAGTTCAAATCCCACCAGGCTCAAGGTTGAATCAGCCTTCCAGCCTTCAAATGAGGACCCAAATTGTTGTAGCCAATAGGCTGACTCTGTAAACAACTTAGAGAGGGCTGTAAAGCACTGTGAAGCGATATATAAGTCTAAATGCTTCTGCTATTGTTAACTTTTAATAGCAATAGCAATAGCATTTAGACTTATATACCACTTCACAGTGTTTTACAGCCTTCTCTAAGCGGTTTAGAGAGTCAGCATATTGCCCCAACAGCAAAATTTTTAAAAAGCAAGAAACACAAGTTTTAGGAAGGTATCTTTAACCCTAGCAGAGATAAAAAAGAATAAATGAACCCCATAATGACTGAATCTCTAGAATTATAGTGAGCCAATTAAAGTAGAAACATTTTCTTCGTTTGGTTCTCACATTTGTGAAATTGTGTTGCCTCCTCTCACATGTTTCTTTTCCATCTCTCACACCATTCAAAGTGCACTCCTAGTCTAGTAACATTGTAACTAAATACCCAAGAATGCCAAAAATATCATTTGGATGGTGTTTTTTTTCCAAAAAGAAAATGTTAAAAATAGATATTGCTGCTTCTGAACCTCATTTCAATATATTTGAGATTTGGTGAATTGCAGTGGTTAAGATGCAAGAAATTTCCCTATGTTTAATTTATTTCACATGATATTTTTAACTGTCTAAATTAAAAATTGCCTGGCAGATATTTTCCGTCTACTTTACTATTTATATTCAGATTATTTGCCAAACATAAACAATTAAGTGATTTGCATTGTAAATTAATGGATCAGACTATTTACATTTCTTTGCATAGGAAAAAAGAGAGAGAAGGGTTTTATAAGAATGCTTTGAGCCCTCTCATTTAAAAAACAACTATATATCATAATTATTAAAAATGTGTTTCCTTTGCCTAAGAATACTGCTTTTTCTACATTCATTCAATAAAGCAACACTTAGCTAGTGTGATTTGAACCCGAGTTAGACTTATGTTTAAAAGTAATCTAGTATAGCCTGTAAACCCAGAAATCCAAGCAAAAAATCAGTGGCAGAATTGCAGTTTCCTAACTATTCGTTCGTTCAAATTGGATACTGATGTTCAAAGATTTGTTTTTACAACTCAATGGTATTATAATCATCTAGTTAAGTTTTAATGTAAAAATATGGTGATTTATTTCCAAAAATTCACTTTAAAAAGGAAATGAGCAGGAACTAATAATTTGACAGCAGTAAAATTAAGCAGTTATACTGCTTAAAAGTAAATATAAATCTTCAAGGCCTAAGCAATCAAAGCTATTAAAGTTTCCACCCCCAAAACAGCATCTCATTCCCAAGGACATTACAATATATTATGCTCTTCATATATTTGGTAATCTTAATAAGACCCAAATTGTTCAAGAACTGCATTCCTTCAAGTATATCCATCTGGATAAACTACAGTTTCCATCCAATGATGTGTGTCAGGTAATTTAGTTTATCCATGTAGGAATATGATGCAGAATACTCTGAAAACATATCAGAAATTATTAAAACTGAAGAACAGTGACTGTATTAAAAATTCTTCATCTTAAAAAAAAAAAATCTCATGGTCCTTTATAAACCAGAAAACTCAACTGAAGAAACTCAACTATACAAGGCATTTAAATTTTGTACTACAATTTTTACTTTAAAATGTGTTCTCAAGAGATGAGATAATGGAATACAGAAAAACAAAGTTGGAAGGATATTGGAGATCCTCTAGTCCACCCTGCTGCTCAAAAACAAGTGGTTGTCCAATCTCTTTTTAAAAACCTCCAGTGATGGAGCAGCCGCAAGTTCTGAAGGCAAACTTTTCCACTTGTTACGGTAATTGTTCTATCAGGAAATTCTCCACAGATCTTGATTGGTCCTCTGCTTAATTAGTTTCCATCCATTGCTTCTTGTCTTGCTTTCAGATACTTTGGAGAAAAGGTTGAGCTCTCTTCTTTGTGGCAGCCCCTCAAATATTGGAAGACTGCTATCATGTCACCCCCAGTCCTTTTTACTAGACTAGACTTACACAATTCTTGCAACCATTCTTCACATGCCTCAAGTCCCCTAGAGATTAAATGTTGCTTTCAAATGACTAAAGGATGTTTCAGTCTGTTCCTTTTAAAAGTATGCGTTCGATGGTTTTGAATAACTGATTGTTAGAAGTAATCTAATGCAATGAAATGCTATCGGTTCCAAAATAATGCCATGGGACAGGAAATCCTGCTCTTTTTTTGGTCCTGCTATTACAAGAAAGAAAGAAAAAAACCCAGGTTTTTTATTAACGAATATTGTGTATGCCACAGGGTTGGGAAGCTGTAATCTTTCACACTTTCTTTTTTTACAACATACTTTTCTGAGAGTTGAAACAAAGAGCATTCAATAAAAAACGCCACTCCAAAACTACAATACAATATAGAGGCAAACAAAACAACTGGTAATCTTTGACTTAAAACCACATTTGGGACTGGAATTTCAATTTCTACATGATGTGACTGACCATTATGCAAATCATCAGATGACCAGACTCAATTTTATAACCATTTTTATTGCAATTATTTTTTAAAAAATCACTCTTATCATTAAGTGAATTAAGTGGTCATTAACTAAATCCAGCTTCCCCCATTGCTTGCTGGCCAGAAACTGCCTGGACAGTTTAAAATCATGATTGCATAACTGTATGTTGTAAGTATCATAAATGTGAACTGGATATATGAATGTGATTTGCCAAGTGCCCAAATCACAATCACATGGCCACAGGGAATGGTGTGACAGTAGTAACTTTGAAGACAGGCCATGAGTAACTTTTTCAGTGTTGTTGTAACTCTGAACCTTTGTTAAAAGAATGCTCATAAGTTGAGAACTACCTGTATGCTTTTCCTCTTTTCAAATGGTTTCTGAAATTGTTTTAAAACCACCACAACCTCATGAACTGAGCTTGGCTCTCAATGATTTCATGGCTACATCCATGTGGCTCTCTTGACAATATAGAAAGTTCTGGCTTGTTTCTACAGCCTAGGTTTTCCTGGTTTCTGCCATCTGAATGCTAATTTGATCTCACCTTTATTAGATGTTGACATTCAAAACATTCTCAAAAAACCATCTCATCCTGGGCACCCTTTTTTTTAATTATTACCATCTGGCAGACAGTGCAGAATAATAAAAACAAGGACAAATAGGCTGAAAAACAGCTTCTATCCCAGGGCAGTAGCTCTTTTGAATTCTGCTGTATAGTGCAGTGTTGGTATGGTGTCGGGGGTTTTCGTTTCAATGTGTGGAGTGTGAAGAATGTGTGTTTGTGTTTATTTTCATGGTCATGATGTGCACTGAAGATGGTGTTTGATTTCATTGAATGAGGTGTAATGACTATAAAGTAAACTAACTAACTAACATCAGCTAAGTTAGGTTATATTACTGTCTCACTGGGCCAGAGGGGATATTCAGCAGGTTCTGACCAGTTCTGGAGATCCGGTGGGAGAAGTTTTGAGTAGCTTGGAGAACCGGCAAAGACCACCTCTGACTAGAGATTTTACAGTATCCTTCTCCTGCCACGCCCACCAAGCCACGCCCACAGAACCGGCAGTAAAAGAATTTGAATCCCACCACTGAGCTGGGCATCAGCCTTAAAAAGCATGCAAGAAGCAAAAAATGAAGGACAAAGAAACTTTGCAGGAAAAAACATTCTTTAGTCTAGAAGCCAAAATGGAAAATTCCCATTCTGTAGTTTCAATCAACTAAAAACATGTTAACTGGACTACCTGAGCACATTTGTAGGAGATATTAGGGGGCACATTAACATTTGTATTAAGTATAAGGCCAACTCAAAAAAAGAGCAAACTCTTTTGCCACACAAAAAGGTCAATTGTAGCCATTTTTCTCCAGCATCGTTAAACCTTAAATTGAGATACTTAAATTGAGATACTTCCACTAATACATAGTGCACCGTATGAACCATACAACAGTTCCCTCTCGACTGCAATACAGGTATTCCTCGACTTACAGCTACAATTGAACCCAACATTTATGTAGCTAAGTGACACATTTTTTGAGTTTTATCCCACTTTATGACTTTTCTTGCCACAGTTGTTAAGCGAATCACTGCAGATGTTAATATAACATGGTTGTTAAATGAATCTGGCTTCTCCGTTCACTTTGCTTGTCAGAAAGTCATGTGACAAGGAGGTCACATGACCCCGGGGCATTGCAACTGTCATAAATATGAACACCTGTCAAGTATTTGAATGTAAAGCATGTGACTGTGGCGATGCTGCAAAAGTCATAAGTGTGAAAAATGGTCAAAAGTCACTTTTTTCAGTGCCATTGTAATTTCAAACGGTCACTAAACAAACTGTTGTAAGTCTAGGACGACCTGTAGTTCAAAAAGGATATTTTTGAAGAGGGTACTGCAAGTGGGCAGAGAAATATTACTTGAGTTTAAAGAAAAAATGTTTCCTCTCTCTATTTTCCCCACTCCCTCCTTTAGAATCGGTCTTGATTTCTGGTGACTTCCTGGATAAGCCTTTGGAATTTACTTGGCAAAATTTTCTTTTCTTCAGCTGAGGGAGAATGACTGGCTCAATGTCACCCAATTTGTTTTGTGATTAAGACTAAAATTCACAGTCTCCCAGTTTTTAGCTCTGTTCCTTATCTACTATACCAAACTGGCATGCAACTGTCACCTGCCTCAACTCAAACCTTAAGCAAGAATGATCCATGACTCCATTTTAAGAGAAGGATATTCTTCACTACAGGTGTATCCTCTCCATGAAGGTTAACAGCATCTCACTGCTCTATAGCAGGGGTCTCCAACCTTGGCCACTTTAAGCCTGGCGGACTTCAACTCCCAGAATTCCACAGCCAGCTGGCTGGGGAATTCTGGGAGTTGAAGTCCGCCAGGCTTAAAGTGGCCAAGGTTGGAGACTCCTGCTCTATAGTAATCAGAAACTATTGACTATGATAAGGGGGAGATATTAACAACGCCAACCCTTCAATCACATCACAAAATCCACATCTATTTCTTTTTGGGTCCTAGGTGACCTAGAACAGGTCCATGGCTATCATGGGTACCATGAATTACTGAGCCACTTCTAACTCTTCTCCCAAGAAAGGCAAGCTGATACCTCTAAGAACAATCAGCTTTGGAAACTTTACTGGCAACCCAAGGATAGAATCCAAAAACTCAAGCAGTGAACTTTCCTAGACCAGAGACAAAGGTGCAAAAGCAGCATTATTTAGGCTACGAAGGTCAATGCTGCAATCTTTCACTGAAACAGAACAAACTGTTAGCAAAGATGGCACAGGCTAGGTATAATATAAAATCACTTCAATCAACTCTGTTTTGACTATTTGTATTCCCATATTCTGAGGCACTGGGCATAAACCTGGCATTATAACTGTAAGATGTACTAAAAGCACTCAACAGCCATAATGTTTTTCATGAAGATGTTAGGAAAAAGAAAACCAGAGTGCTACTTGCAGCCACTAATTGATTTAAGAAGCCAATTTTTATTTTAAAATACCATTTTGAATAATTCAAACGTAATGCTTAAGATCTAAGCAAATCTTTAGTTCTTCAATTCCTTCAACAAGAAACCTTCTTCCCCCCCCTAAAGAATTTTAGCTACGTATTTTTAAATATCCTCATAAAACATTTTCTTGGAAAGATTATTTTTTTCACATAATGTATCTGAGCTTCCTTATAACGTATCACATGGGCAATGTCCAAATTCATCTTGAAAGTAAGAATTCTCTAATTAAACTAAAGGTTTAGGAAAAGTCAAGAGGTAAAGGTGTACATTTTATGTGAATGAATTTAAATGAACCTAACTGTATAAATATTCTAAAAAAATATATTAAGTTTTATTTTAATAATAAAAACTTTGCATTAACAGAGCGGTTTCTTCATATGGTTCAATTCCAAATTATGGATGACTAAATTTCAAAGTTTCCTTTTCGCAGCGTGCAAATGGCTTTGCGTGGAGTTGGTCTTATAGTTTTTGAAGCATCCAAAGACTTTCTAACTTTCTGATCACCAGCACTTCTCACATGCATCTCCTTTGCTCAAAGACTGAGTCAAAACTGGGCATGCTCAGACCGAGGAGGCGTGTCCAAAGACCTGATTGACACAGTCTCCAAGCGGAAGAAGAGGAGTATACCCCATGCCTTGGATTCTCCATTCAGCACACCAGAGAAGGAATGGATTTAGGTACCAATTCTAATAACTTTTAAAATATTTTAAAAGTTTACAGTTCTAAAATATCAATCGACTGCCAAGTTCTATTTCCATCTTGTTGATTGTATTCACATATACCTCATACCATTACTTTTGATGAATGCTACCATTACTTTTGATGAATGTTATTGAAATTTTACTAAATTTTATTTATTTATATCCCACCTTTTTATTTTTACAAACAACTCAAAGTGGCAAACCTATCCAATACATTTTTCCTCCTCCTTTCCCTACAAAACAACAACAACCCTATGAGGTGGATTGGGCTGAGACAGAGTGACTGGCCCAGGTCATCTACTTGGCTTTCATGTCTAAGGCATGACTTGAACTCATGGTCTCCAGCTTTCTAGCCTGGACCCTTAACCACTACACCAAATGCTATTGAGAGACACTTTAGTATAGTGGCTAAAATATCAGATTAGAAACAGAGTGACTGTTGTGGTTAGCCAGCAGCAGATGCAGATAGCTGAGGAGAGCAATGACTCTGATGAGGGGCCAGGACCATCAGGGAGTGGACTGATGCCTTCAGAGATTTTGGGGTCTGGCAGCAGTGATGAGGAGGTTCCTGAGGAGCCTGTGCCAAGTGCGCGTGCACGAGGGATTGCTCGGAGGAAAGTACAATTACAGCAGCACAGGCGACTCGGGAGTAAGGCTGCAAGATAATGGCCCCTCCCTCAAGAGGATAAAAGCCAGGTTTGGAAAAACGTTCTTTGCAGACAGCAAAGAAGCTCTGAAGCTCAACTGGTGGACATCTTAGTTTGTGTTTGGAGAATTTTGTAAATTAGTTCTTATCTCTGGGTTTTTGGCAGCCTTGATGAACAACTTCGCAAAGCTCTTTCTTGTCGGAGCTAATTAGTGGAAAGCAGCCTTCAGAACAGAATTCATTATTAAGCCTTTAAAGGTTGGGGCTGCTGCCTTTGTCTGTATTTGGTCTTTGGGAACCTGGTTGGGTCAGAACAGAGACTGTAAGTTTCTATTCAGAGGTGGGCTTCAAAAATTTTAGCCAAGGGTTCTCTGCCTGGTTGCTGGGTGGGCTTCACCATGTTGGTCGTGGCCTAGTCGGCATCATGCACCATGTGGGGGTATGTTTTTGTCCTCCCGTGGCTCTAGAGCAGGGGTGTCCAACCTTGGCAACTTTAAGACTTGTGGACTTCAACTCCCAGAATTCCTCAGCCAGCAAAGCCCTGCTCTAGAGGCTTTCCTTGAGCCTCTGGAAGGGCAGAAACAGCCTCCTTGGGCTCCAGAAGCTTTCTGGAATCTGGAAATGGACCCATTTCCGGCCTTCCCAAACTTCCTGGAGGCTCATTTTTCACCCTCCCTGAGCTTCTGTGCATATCCTGCACTTACTTGCATCCAAAATGGGTGTGTAGGGACTCCTGGGAGGGGCAGGGTGGGGTGAGTGGAGCCAGCCAGGAGAAGGATTTGGGGGTTGTCCGACCTGCACAGAATCATAGCTGGGACTCTCCCGAACCCCCAGTAGCCCACCCTTCAGCACAAAACCAGCTGCGTGACCTAGATTTCATCTATGCTGGCTAGAGAATTCTGGGAGTTCAAGTCCACAAGTCTTAAAGTTGCCAAGTTTGGGGACCCCTGCTGTAGAGAATCACACCCACATTTTCACAATGCTATGGCTCCATATCAAGCTTTAGGAAATTCCTAAATAGCTAAATGAGCAGATAGTTTCAAGAATAGATACAATTTCTCACTCATATCCCATCATTACCAAGAGATAAAGTATATGTAATGATATTACTGACAGATCTCTCTTCCATATTGTAAAACCTGCTCTGATGTTAATGTGTTCTCAACTCCTATTTTAATAACTTGGAAAAATTAACCTGACTTTATGTCCATACAATTTTTATTCAGCTAAATTCAGGGTTATATACCAGTGCTGGGATTCAAACTTTTTCACTACAGGTTCTGTGGGCGTGGCTTGGTGGGCGTGGCAGGGGAAGGATACTGTAAAATCTCAGGTCAGAGGTGGTATTTGCTGGTTCTTGGAACTACTCAAAATTTCCGCTATCGGTTCTCCAGAACTGATCAGAACCTGCTGAATACCATCTCTGTTATGTATTGTCTAAATTAAAAGAGAAATACAGAGAATCAGTTTAAAAGAAAATTACTGATTAGGGCCCTTACAAATTGCAGTTGTAATTCACTTCAACTAATGATATCTAGGTTGGTTTGAGCAACTCTTCTTAATGACTTTCATTCTAGAATTCATTGGACAGATGGAACTATCTATTTCATGACCTATAGCTCAATGAAATCAGGTTATTTTCAATAAGCAGATACATTTCATGAGGCATATAAATTTAACCAATAAAATTAAAAGATAGGAGTTGCCAAATTAATGGGGACTTTTATTCCCAGAAATTTTCCAGATCTTTCTAAAGAGGATTTATAAATATGGATCTCAGATGTTATTGGTCAATGAAGTACTTGGTTAAAGTTGGGGGTTTTTTTGACGGGGGGGGGGAGGTTGCTTGTGTTTTAACTATACCTGGTCAAAATAATTAAGTCACTGTAAAACCCTTCTCTTGTTAAGTCATCAAATTCAATGCCCACTTCACTGCATTGGTATCCTCAGTCAGTAGAACAGCTGTCAGCTGCCCCTCTTTTTTCTTGTGCTTTGCTGCTATGCAGTGACAGACTGTCATGAACAGTGGGGAGGGGGAATGAAGGAGGGAAGGCTTGGGGAAATGAAAGTAAGTGCTGTCTTTCCTCAAGAAGTTGCCTCAAGGTCACCCAGCGGGAAGAAGGACGGAGATGTATACCCAAATGCGCTTGGATGTTATGAAACCATCTTGCCTGAACCTGATTGATTACACTGGGGTGGGCAGTGGGAGGTAGATAAAGGAGCAAGGGATTTTGGCACGCAACTCTTCAGTTCTGTCTCTGCCATACTGCAATTGCAATATACTTGGCTTCTAATAAACTATACCTTTCTCAACAAATGGCGTCAAGGTTCATTTCTATTTAGAGGTCTAAGTGGTGGCAAGTCCGACAACAGCATTCACTCCTCTCCAAAATAAGAATAACTTCAAAACAGTTAGTACAGCTTAAGTTTCATTTCAATTTCATTTTAGTTCTAGCTCCTGAAGAGATAATTCCTCCTACAGCTTGAGCAGTTTTAAATGATGCATAATGCTAGCTGGCAGAGATTGCCAATCAACATTGCATTTTTTCTACCTGCTAGTTAATCATTCAGCGCAACGATGATTTTCCAATATAAAAACACCCTTGCTGATTTTTTTTTTTTATTCTGGAGTTCTTTTTTCAGTTGCTATATTTTCCCATTTGTATGACTCGTGTTAATTCTTAAAAAGTTGAAGTTGTTTTCTTTTATATGTGCATGTGTGTGTGTGTGTGTGTATGTGTAAATGAATTGGTTTGACAGTGTTCTATTACAGAACAGAATAAATAGGATAAATAAAGCTACAAAAATATCTAGCAGAACTGGGATATAGAAATAAATGAAGAAAACTCCAATTGCCCCTTTTATGAGGATCATAAAATTGAGCATTTCATACTTAATGTTCATTTCAGAAGGGTTTTTATGCCAAATTAATTGTACACAGCAAATAGTTTAAATGTGTATTACATTCATACCCAGTGCATTTTAATTCCCTGTTCAAAGGGAATATTTTTGTCTACACCTATGAAAATGAGTGAAAATGGCCATTCCTCTATACAACATATAATATAGAAGATGTTAGAAGATGGAGGGTTTTTTTTTTTTGTTAATTTGGATATAGATGCAAATCAAGTTGTCGAAGTTGCATGTCACTCCTCTTGATTAAGAGAGACTAGAATCCAATTAATTCTGCATCATGCCCATGGTTTATGACATAATCAATGAATCCCTCTCTTATCTTCTCTCTTAATCATACACTGGTTTTTTTTTGCGTGTGTTAAGGTTTTAATTTGCATGACATTTGAACTGAAGAACTCTAATTTAGCAAACATCAGCATTGCAGATCCCGTTTGTTTATCCTGATCTCTTTACTTTAAACCGGCATATAGCAGAAGAAACCCAACATCAAAAGAAGAGAACCCAGGCTAGATTTATAACTACAGGTACTCCTTGACTTATAACCACAGTTGAACCCAAAATTTATGTTGCTAAGCGTGACAGTTAAAAATTTTGTAACTTTGTAAATGGTCATTAAATAAACTGTTGTAAATTGAGGATTACCTGTATTCCAAACTACTGTTATACATGCTCCTAATGTACACTGTGAATCCAACAATTTTTCATTTCATCTTGTTCACATTCTTAAAATTATTTTCACCTTGTACAGGTAGTCCTCAACATATGACCACAATTGAGCTCAAAGTTTCTGTCGCTAAATGTACCAATTAAGTGAGTTTTGCCCTATTTTATTACCTTTCTTGCCACATTTGTTAAGAGAATCACTGCAGTTGTTAAGTTAGTAACATAGTTGTTAAATGAATCTGGCTTCCCCATTGATTTTGCTTGTCAGAAAGTCTCAAAAGGTGATGATATGACCCCGGGACACTGCAACCATCATAAATACGAGTCAGTTGCCAATGATCTAAATTTTGATCACTTGATCATGGGGCTTCTGCAATGGTCGTAAGTGTGAAAAACGGTCACAAGCCACTTTTTTCACTTCACTTCAAATGATCAATAAATGAACTGTTGAAAGTCAAGGACCTGTATTGTGTTTTGTAAGCTGCCCAGAGTCCACTAGAGTGGAAGGTTATGTGTTCAATTTAATAAATAACCATAATAATTATATTATGCAAACAATGCTTGCATTGTTTTCCAATGATGTGTGAACCTAGCAACTAAGTTTTATTCAGCAAACTCAATGCTTAAACAAGTCATGCCTTAACATAATGTGTAAACAGGATCTGCCAAGGTATTCATCCATCCCTAAGATTAAGTTGTAGGTTGACAAACAGACATTGTCCCTAAAACTCTGTCTTTTTTCCCCTACCTACAGCAGGCTGGAAGCACAGAAAATCTCCTTTGCTAAACAACGCTGCCTTTGTGAGGCAGGTACAATAAAAAAATGTGGCTCTTGTTTTGTTAGGTAGCCAGTCCTACAGAGAGACTCATTTGCAGATTGATCTTTCCTCTTCTTTCTAAATTCCCAGGGCATTCTGATTATTCCACTTGCATTACCTGTTAGATAACAAAGGTAAAATCTGTGTCTTAAACATTGCCCATTCTTCTATTGTGTGTAAATACTGGCCTGCGAGCAGCTATAATTCCAAATGGTTATGCAATATTTTACCACGGTTCTTTCTCTTAGTTTATTATCATAATAAAGTCTTATATATTTGTCTTCTCTACTCTGTCTACATGCTTTTATTCTGAAGTACAACACCTATTTCTTTTATCTGGTTTGTATATAACAGTTATAATAGTTCTATCTAATAACAAGGGTTGGGTTTTACAGAAAATATTTTTTGAAGAGGATGTGTGAATAGGGTTGTAGGATTCATTCACAATTATGCTTATTTATTTATATCCTGCTTTTATTATTTTTATAGATAACTCAAGGCAGCAAACGAACATAATTTCTTCCTATTTTCTGCAACAGCCATTATGATGAAATTGTGACAAATCTTCAAGTGTCAAATCTCACTTTCTGATCTTCTCAACTGATCCTCTTAGTTTTTAAGTGCAAAATACAGCAACAGGTATATTATCTGAGGTTGCTGGCAGTGCACAACCTGGATTTCATTCTCGTCTCTTATCTTAATACACAATGCTTTTTCCCCCTCTTCTAATTCTCTAGTCTGATATGCAGCTTTGCTAGTAAAAGAGCTTAGGTTTCTATCTAAATTTCTCTGTTCCCACAGGTGGCCAATGATAGTATGAAACATATTCAATACCCATGTAGATATAGAAAATGTATCATATTTGATCTCAGTCAGGGATGTCAAACTCACAGCCTGCAGGCTGGATGCATCATATGTTTAATTCTGTAAAGGTTTCTATTAAGATCCATGTACTTTAATGAAACTGCTGAGCTTTTTAGATGCCATGCTTCTTATCTGAAGTGCTGTGACTAAAAACATGAAGACATTTATTCTCTTCAATTGGCCAAATCAATTATATCATGAACATCAGAGAGTTTTCTAATACATTCATGGTTCCTCTTTTTATAAAGAATATACGCATCCTCCTTGACTGTCATAATTTAACCAACACAAAGCTAACAGCACTATTTCAAAACCAATTTGTCATATTATCAACACTTCATAGAGACCAATTGCTGGTCTAACTATAACTACAAGAGCATGTTGCTACATCTGTAAGAGCACTGATAAACAGTATATTCAGGACACTTGTAGCACTTCTCGTGCCTTCATATGACCTGCTGATAAACAATTTGTATGAACAGACCCATTCAAACTCATTTGATCCTAGCCAAAAAGTCAAAAACCTGGCCAATGATTGCAATAAAACTTGATTCTATTCATCAAAATTCCCTGTTTCACAAGCCTGAAGTCTTGTAATCCTAAAAGAACCATATTTATTGACAAGTAAATCCATAAAAACCCTGAACTTACCAGAATCTCACTATTCTTTCTTTGGTCCTAAGATGTCAACTTTTTAAAAATCACATCTAAACCTACCCAATAGTTCCTACAGAGTATTGAAAACCAGTTAGCTATGATATATTATAGGGCAGGGGTCGCCAAACTTTTGGACCTCAAGGACCACCAAACTCATAATTTTAAATCCCAGGGACCACTAACTGGTTCTGTAGGCATGACCTAATTTGTGGGTGTGGCTTGGTGGTCATGTGACTGGCTGGGCATGGCTTGTATGTAAATATTATAAATATTTATATAAATATTGATTTTTTTTATAAAAAAAAATGTTTACTCAAAATCAGGCAAAGCAGACAGGCAGATTGAGTTGCTCACAGAATCATTCAATGATCTATCTATCTGCCATCGGCTAGCTAGTCTCTTAAATTTGCTTGTCTTCTGCATTGAATAACAGAACCTTCAGTCCTAAGGGTGGTTCGGCTGTGCTTAAAAGCAGAGCCAAAGATCTAAAGACTAGCTAGAAAGCAAGAAATCCAACCATGTCTTGCTTCCTAGCTAATCTAAATCTCCCGGCACAGCAGAACAGATGGTTGGAAAAAGGAAAAATAGCAATTTAGCAGGCAAGTTTGCCGGGTAAGGAGTGAGTGGGCAGGGAGGGTTACTGTGGGCCATGTGGGTGGCGTGCCTTGTGTTTCTGCACAGCCTGGATTAATTGCTTTGGGGGGAGTGCTATGGGGTTGAGATTTCTGTGGCCCACCAACATTTTCTCATGGCCCACCAGTGGGCCATGGCCCACTGGTTGGAGACCACTGTTGTAGAGTATAAATTACAACTTACAAGACTGAAAGAGATTTTCCAGAAGGAAAATTTAACTTTTAACTTGTTTATGTGTTGGATACTGCTGTTAAGAACAGGCAGGGATATTTAAGTTTCCATGTGTAATAAAGATCTTCAAATCTTTTAAATAGCCATGCCAGGAGAGTATACATTAGACAAATCATTTTAGGGTAATATAGCATAAAAGGAGTTTCAGCTTTTGGAAGTCTTTAGAAAAATGGATAATAGACTTTAGTAAATGTATAGAGGCAAGGCAAGATAGCTTGATCCCAGGGGTTGAGCACAGCTAAGTAAAAAAAGGAGGCAGCATTCTGAGAATTTGAAATAGGGTACCATATCAGAGGGCCTTCAAAGCAGCACTTCATTCAAATGTTAAAATGGAGCATCCCTAGTGTTTGTTTTATAATCAAATGTAGCTAAATAATAAACAGCGCTCGGGGGTTAACAGCAGTCTTAGTAGCAAAGAAGACTTTATGTATGAATTAGATTTTATATTAGATTTATTATTCAGGTACTCAAGGTAGGATACCCAGCATTCTGTCTTTATGCCCGCCACAATAAATCTCTGAGGTAAACTGAACTGAAAGAGAAAGTAAACAAAATCTCCTAGGGAGCTTTGGTGATTAGGGGTGGATTTGGACCTGAATGTTCCTGGTGCCAGTATTAACACTTGAATCCCAATAACACTCTGGCTCTTACATTAGATAGAGGATGGGCATGCCTTTTTTGTTTTTAATCTTCTGTATCTTCAAAGTTTTTTCCTTGTAGAAGTTGGCTATTATTAATTTTTATGAATTTTTTTTATGTATTAGATTGTATTAAGCAGATTATGTGCTATCACATCAGTATTGACTCTTAGAAGCCACATAGATTTTTCTCCATGACTATCTGTCCATAAGTTGGTTTTTCAAGTTGTCCAACAATGCACCATCACCAATATAATTAAGTTTACATTGCAGTTTTCTTACTGAACTTATATGAAACACATAATCCTTTTCTCTAAGCTATTTTGGTTTGTTCAGCAACTTCAATAAATATCTTTTAAAGACATAAATTAATTATCTTCAGGGGAATGTATATGGTGATCAATTTAAAAAAAATAGAAAGAATAATATTTGCTCTTATCTTGAAATAAGATGGACAATTCTTCTGCAGTAGTGGCTGCACTTTTTATTACAGTTATTTAGTGACTGCTATTGAGCAACAATGTCAAGATTGCTGATGCAACACTTTTTTCACCCCAGGACAAATATTTTATTTAAAGAGCTTGGTTTGCTAAAAAAAATATCTAAGGTTTACCACTTCAAATTCCTTCCCCCACAAAGTTTCATAAGAAATCATACCTCTGTTCTTTAGCAGTTTGATGTTGAATTGTTTCAGTGCAAAAAAAAAATAGAATAGAATAGACTAGAATACTTTATTGGCCAAGTGTGATTGGACACACAAGGAATTTGTTTTGGTGTAAATACTCTCAATATACATAAAAGAAAAGATACATTCGTTTAGAATCAAGAATCATAATGTACAACACTTAATGATAGTTATAGAGTACAATCAGCAATCAAATCATACTAGGAAACAGTCAATATTAATCGTAAGGATACAAGCAACAAAGTTACAGTCCTACAATCACAAGTGATAAGGAGTAATGAAAAAATAAGGGCTGCACAATATCCATAAATGATTAAGTAACCTACCACTGGCATTAAATAACAGCAAATGTGCTTGTTTTGTGACAATTTATTGAACTTTTTAAAAAATCATAGCAATAGTGTGGCTTTTGAATTGTATCTAATAGTCTTAAACAACAACTTACATCTTTCATACAAATGTAGTTCAAAATTGTTCATTTCATACAGTAAAGGACAACATGAGCCAGTTTGGTTTAATGATTAAAGCACCTGGCTAGTTGGCTACCTTTAGGCCAATCCCTCTCTCTCTGCCCTTGGAAAAAAAACAAATAAGCAAAGCATTTCAAAAAAACCTTGCCAAGGAAACTGCAAGGACTAGGCTGCAATGGAGACTGACTCACAAGACAAACAAAAGGCAACACAGTCTAGTAAAGTGGAACTTTTGATAATCATCTGCAAAATTAGAAAAAATATTAACATACAGGACATGTTTGCACGACAGCTTCACTTTGGGTACAATTTTGTAACTAGACAGGAAAAAATGGGAAGGTTATCAATCATACATGCACATTCATACATACTTGCTCACACACACATAAAAAGCCCTGCAAAAAGAATTCTTTACAACTACCAAGTTTACATTATGGTTGTAAAGATCCAAGCTAGACAATACACCAATACTGTAAGATTTGTGGAAAATAAATCCTTTTTTGTTTTTTGCACAAATTTTGAGTGATGTCTTTCATTGGGCAAAAATACCACACAGAAATGTTCATGCAAAAATTTGGTTACTATTTAATGAATGACGGGACTAATATACAGTATATTTATACTGGGATCGATGCATTCTGCATAAGTATGTGGAAGGAATTCCAGACTTAATTCATGAACTAACTCATGGAAGGCCAAATAATTCTTAAAGTCCACGGCCTCATTTTCCATGTAATCGTACTGTTTTTTTTCCTCCATCAAGTATTGGGTTTTTGAACACAGGAACAACAGGGACAAGGAAGATTTTCTTATTTTGTTTGATTTCTTAAACAAAAAGCATGTTCTACGAGCACAAAACTCTCTACTGCAACTGTCCTTTCCCTGCTCTTCCTTTAAAATGCTGGCAACAGCAGCAACTATATCTACACAACCATTGTGATGGGGCCAGATTAAGACACAAACATCATATTACCACCATGGCAACCTTGAATATCATTATGATGGTAATATAACCATGTAATTAAGAGGCTTCCACTGCCACCTGACCTTTCTACAAGATTGAAGATGATGATCAACGACACTGCGGAGATCTCACAACGATAGCAGCAATTGTAGTAAACATCAGGGAAGGTCAGATGACCCAATTCTTTGTGAAGTTCATTTATTCATTGTGAAGGAGGCAAGAGAACTTTGCTTTTTTTAAAAAAATGTGCCATGAATAACTGAACATGGAGGCATGTCTCGAGTGGCCTGGCTTTTAAAGCTTACATAGGCACAGGGCCAAATTATATACCGTATATACTCGAGTATAAGCCGAGTTTTTCAGCACATTTTTTGTGCTGAAAAAAACCCCCTCGGCTTATACTCGAGTCAGATTCCCCTCTGAAAAAAAAATGGTGTGGAGCTCCGAAGCTGGGCAGCCGCTTCCCTGCTTCCCTGTTTCCTTTGCAACTTTTAAGCATGGGAGGGGGAGGCTTTTCTGAGCTCTAGGCTGAAAAAGCGACCGAGCCGAGGTCACTCCACTCAGTTTCATTTCCTCAGCTCCAGCTGCTTTCAGTCCACTCGGGAGGAGGGGGAGGAGGGGGGGAGGCTTTTCTGAGCTCTAGGCTGAAAAAGCAACGCGAGCGGAGGTCGCTCCACTCAGTTTCATTTCCTCAGCTCCAGCTGCTTTCAGTCCACTCGGAAGGAGGGGGAGGAGGGGGAGGCTTTTCTGAGCTCTAGGCTGAGAAAGCAACGCGAGCGGAGGTCGCTCCACTCAGTTTCATTTCCTCAGCTCCAGCTGCTTTCAGTCCACTCGGGAGGAGGGGGAGAGAGAGAGAGAGAGAGATCATAAGAAAGGCTCTTGGTTTTTTCTTGCAAGGGAGAGAGTGACTCCTGCCTCCCACTGTCATCATCATCATCTTTTGGGTTAGTGAATCAATCAAACCTTTCATGATAGTGAGATCGTTTCCCAAATTTCCCTTAAATCAGGGAAGAAATCAGAAACAAACCTTTGGGCTAAGAATAAGCTTGTTCCTATGATGCCATTTTTGTTCACTTCAGTGTGAAAAGTGAAAAAACACACTTCTTTTTCTTCATCTTCTTGTTCCCTATTTACTGGTCTCTTTCAAAGAGGAAATTGTGAACATCAAACTTATTCTCAACTGTCCTAGTGAAAGTTTTTATTGGCATCTATTTTTATTTTTGAAATTTAGCAGTAGCTGCTGCATTTCCCACCCTCGACTTATACTTGAGTCAATAAGTTTTCCCAGTTTTTCGTGGTTAAATTAGGTGCCTCGGCTTATATTCGGGTCGACTTATACTCGAGTATATACGGTAATAAATAATAAAACAGGCTTAAAAGACCACGCATGCTTCTGTCACCAAAAGCATGCCAGACTTTCAAATCTAGTGCAGGGCACTGTTCTACATACTGTACATAAATTACACTTGTGATTCTTGAACTGTCTGTCTTTATTCAATGTGCCTTTTACTGAATAGCAGAGGAGTGAAAACAGTGAAAAGTACCTGATTTCTGACCTTATGAAATCCACCAGAATCCTGCAGTGCCATCTACTGCACGCACAGGTTGATTGCTCAGTGAAATATACCATAACCTTCAAACCAAATGAATGCAACATTGAACATTTTTTTAAAAAAATTCTTAAGGATGAACAAATATGCTTGATTGTCACAATGACAGAATTGAGCATGGCATTAATAATTCCTGGTTACAGAAATATAACTTATTTGTGTGTCTGTATAAGAATCAAGGAATGTTTTCACATGGTTATTATGCACCTGAAAATTATTTTATTTTTCGACAAACAAACCAGTACAAAACTGACCTCATGACTGACTATATCGATACCATATCAATAAATCTATGTCAATAAGTGTTTCATTTAACTTATTTTTGTAATAAGCAGTTATCATTTCTACTTTTTCAGACTGAAAAATATTCATTTCAGAGTATGTTTCGGCTAGGATAAGGAAGGCTACCAAAATATTTTGCTAAAATAAATTATATTAGACAAAACTGTCACTTATCTGTAGCACTATAAAGACTTTTTTTTTTTTGCCTGAATGCTGGCAAGTTTTTTCCCCCTCTTTGGCCTCTATATATCAAAACTATTGTCTATGATAAGTAAAAATAGAGTAAAGTGAACACAGCCAAAAATGTCCACAGCAATTTTTCGAATGAAATACAGTTCTACCCACTCAGTAGATATTAATTTTGTTAAAATATTGAATACTGAAATATTGAATTGTCATGTCCCTTAGAAATTCAAGGTTTAAATTTTTTTACACCAAAATATTAATTTTGCAATTTACTTTTTTATATTTGAAATAAGTGGACAGCTTTCTGGAACAATGCATTGATTTTTGTGAAATTCAAATAATTTTAACACACACATTTGCATACACAAATTACAGTGATATGTTTCGATTTATTGCCAGTTTTTTTTATCATTAGAACTTTGCCAGAAGTTCTGCTGGTTTGTTTTTTAAAGTAACAGATTCTTGAAAAAGTTTATATTCTCTGGCCCATTCAAACCGTTACAAATTTACAACTATGACTCTTGTTGAAAATTCATTGCTACATACAGGTAGTCCTTGACTTAACAACTACAATTGAGCCCAAAATTTCTGTTACTAAGCAGAACAGTTGAAAAGTGAGTTTTGCCCCATTTTATGACCTTTCTTGCCACAATTGTCAAGTGAATTACTGAAGTTGTTATGTTACTAACACGGTTGTTAAATGAATCAGCCTTCCCCATTGATTTGCTTGTCAGAAGGTCACAAAAGGTGCTCTCATGACCCCAGGACATAGCAAACGTCATAAATATGAATCAGTTGCCAAAACCTCAATTTCGATTACGTGGCTATGGGGATACTGCAATGGTTTGTAAGTGTGAAAAATGGTCATAAGTCACTTTTTTCAGTACTGTTGTAACTTCTGTGCTTCTGTTCCGAGCTCAGACTGTTGTAAGTCAAGGACTACCTGTAGTAGCCTCACACAGTGTTTCATTTGAGGAGTGTCACAAAAAAAATAAAAATAAAGCAGAGGTCACCACCACAAAGTACGCTGAAGTTACTCTGGCACAAAGTGAATTATAACATGTATTTGTTTTGAGTAAAGAAGCTAAAAGAAAAAAACTTAAACTGGGAAGAATAAAGAATGAATAAGCTAAAACATAGTAAAAGTCTGAGTTGGCAAAGAGTCCCCCCACCCTTCTTTACTCTAAAAAATATTATGTGTAACATGTACTCTTTACTTTTACAATTTTAAGACACAGCAAGATAGCAGGAAACTGCAGACAGTGTTCTCAAGAAGATTAAGGGCAGCAGCCAAAAGCACTCTAACATCCATCTTAAAACACAGAATAAAAATGAGTGAATTTTTACCAACTTAAATACGAACGAGCCCATCTTTTACTACACAGTTTGATGCAAGCCAAAGCATAAGAAGTACCAGACCACCTGTGAGTGACATGACTGGCTGTCAACTTGCAAATTTATTAGGGCTTTATTCCAACACACACACACCCCAATTCATTGTATCTGAAGGACAGACACCCTTGCTTATTGGTTTTCTCTACTGACTCAATTCCTGGGTTCACACAACACTATGATCCACAGCCCATGGGGTGGGTTTGCAGAGCAGCCGGGCTTTCTGAAACGCTTGGCTGGAATTCAAGGTGGCTTGTAAATCCTGACATATCGTCGACACGCTGTCATCCTCTGGAGCCTTCAGACACCACAAGCCAAACCCGCCTGGGGAGGGCAAAAATCGCTCCCGGCAAAGCTTTCTCATCCGCATCTTCGCTTGAGAGACGGGGAAAGCGGAGACCCCACCACACGTCTGAACACCGGTCACTTCCACACACACACCCCAAAAACAAAAACCAAACCTACCGGAGTCCAACCCGAGCTGTTTCTCGGAAAGGATCCTCCCCCCCCTCCGTCCCCCCCCTTTTTTTGCGCCCCCCCCCCAAGTTGGGGCTGAGGGCGAGAAAGAAGAATCCACAATTCCTTCTGCGCTCCTCGCAGCTACGACCGCTTCGCACCCAACGTCCGGCTCTCCTCAGCGGCGGCAGCTGCTGCTTCCTCGGAGCTCCTCGACCAAGATTATTATAATTTATTTTATAAATAACCCCAAAAAGATGGCAGCAGCCAAAGCAGCAGCGAGGGGAGAGAGGGGGAAAAAAGAAAGAGGTTTCAAGGCGCTGCAGCAAAGCAGCAAAAGCAGCAGCCACAGCGGCAGCGGCGGCACTTCCTTCCTATTCCGCAGCCTGCGGGGTCGGCTCTTTTACCCGCCCGCCCCCTCCTCCTCCTCTCCTCCAGCCGCCCGCCTGCCTTCTTCCTCCACGCCGGGACTTGGGAAAGAGGGTCGTCCTTGTCCCGGGCGGTCCCTCCATTGGCGGGGCGGACCTTGAGCCAAGACTGGGCAGGGCTCCCGACCCCGAGGGAGGGAGGGAGGGAAGAAGGCTCCGACGGGCGGCACCGGGAAGTCCGGCGTCCAAGGGCTTCCCCGCCGCGCCGCGCCGCCCGACGGCTCCCCCAGCGCGTTGCCCAGCCCTTCAACTGAAGGGCAACGACCCGAGCCCCGCAACCCCGACCGGGCGTCCTCGCTTGCTCGTCCCCGGGTTCTGGCCTCCGCCCCGGGGACTCACCGTCCTGTGCCGGTGCTGCTGCTGCTGCTGGTGGTGGTGGTGGTGGTGCTGCTGCTGCTGCTGCTGACGGCGCCTCTCCAGTCCCAAGAAGCAGCCGGCGGCGGTCAACGCCGGTCCGCCGCCGCCGCCGCAGCCGCCACCTCCGCCGCCGCCGCCGCCGCTCGTCCTGGAGAGGACGAGCAGAAGCGATCTGCCCGCGGTGGCCGCCATCTCTCCACTGGAAGTCGCCGCTCTCCGGCAGGCAGCGCTGCGGGATTGCTCGAAAGGGGTGGGGAGGTGGGGGTGGGGTGGAAGGGGTGGGGTGGGGGAGGTGGGGAAAGGATCCCCGCGCGCGCGCGCGCCAGCCAATCAGGAGGCCCTCCGCGTTCAGGGCGCGGGGCCCCGGCGTGTCAATCCCAAGGCCCGAGCCCGCCCCCCTCTGCCTCTCCCGCCCTCTCGCTCAGGCGCCAGGCTGCAGCGGTTGCGGGAGAGCCGGGGAAACGCCGCTTGGTGGGAAAGGAAGAGAGAGCGAGCGAGGTTTCCTCAGAAAGCGGTTCCGTGGGGAAGGAGCCACTGTGGCAGCAGCGAGGGAGGAGGGAAGGACCGTGGGGCGGGAGGGGGGGGACGCGCAAGACTCGCACACGGGCGGGGGATGTGAAACGCGAGGTGTGAAAAGATGAGAGAACCTCGGACTTCCCTGATTAAACTTTGACCTGGAAGTCAGTCCCGCCACTGATTTCAATCGGAATGGAGCTGGAAGGGACCTTGGAGGTCTTCTAGTCCAGCCCCCTGCTCGGGCAGGAGACCCCCGCCTGGACCGTTTAATATAGGGGGCTGTCCAGCCTTTTGCAGAATAGCAGAGGGAGTTGGAAGGGATTTTGGAGATCTTCTTGTCCAACCCCTTCCTCAAGCAGCCTTCTGGACAAATGGCTGTCCACTCTCTTCTTTAAAACCTCCATTGATGGAGCCACCACAACTTCCAGAGGCAACTTATCCCACTGATTAATTGTTCATACCTGAGATCTGGGCAGGAGGTGCCGGAGCTGCCTGCATAAATGTGGTTTTGCTCCAAAGGCCTGGGGTTCATTTTGGTTCCCTGGGATGTTCTCTTAAAAACCTCCAGTGATGTAGCCCCTACGACTACTGGATGCAAGCTATTCCACTGGTTAACTGTTCTCACTTTGAGGAAATTTCTCCTTCATTCCAGGTTCCTTCTCTCCTTGCTTAGTTTCCATCCATTGTTTCTTGTCCTGCCTTCTGATGCTTTGGAAAATGCTCTTTGCGGCGCTGGAATTTTGCTAGTTCTTCTTCTTGGATAGATAATGGTGCCTGTTATATAGTGCAGATACAGATAATGGTGCCCATTATATAGTGCTGGTAGTCTTTGATCTACAACTCCAATTGAGCCCATCATTTCTGTTGCTAAGCAAGACAGTTGTTGAGTGAGTTTTGCCCCATTTTACGCCCTTTCTGGCCACAGTTGTTAAGTGAATCACTGCAGGTGTTCTGTGAATCATTCAGTAACTAAATGAATCTGGCTTCCCTCATTGATTTGGCCTGTTGGAAGCCAGCTGGGAAGGTTACAAATGACAGCCGATGACCTCGTCATAAATACATGCCATTTGCCAAGGACTCCCAATTTTGATCATGGGGATGCTTTAACAGTTGTAAGTGTGAAAAATGGTCACAAGTCACTTTTTTCAGGGCTGTTGTAACTTCGAATGGTCACTAGATGAACAGTTGCAAGTCGAGGACTACCTTTAATTTTTTATTCATTACTAATGCTTTATGCAGCTGCAGGTGTGAGAGTCTAAGCAATGTATAAGCAGCAACACAATTCCCTAATCAACCAAAGAAATCCATATATCAGGGAAAGAAGAGATGTCATGAGCATTGATAATATTAAATAGAATTCTTTTATTGGCCAAGTGTGATTGGACATACAAGGAATTTGTCTTGGTGCATATGACCCCAGTGTACACAAAAGAAAAGATACATTCTATCTGTCTGTCTGTCTGTCTGTCTGTCTATCTATCTATCTATCTATCTATCTATCTATCTATCTATCTATCTATCTATCTTGTCATGCGATCACCATTTCCAACCTTCCTAGCCAAGTTCCGACAAGCAAAATCTGTGGGGGAACAAGTGTGTGATTGGAAGGTAGCCATGCAAACTGGGGAAGAAGGACTTGCAGTGCATAGTACCAATATGTGTACTTACGTACAAGTGGTCCTCGACTTACGAGGACTGTTGCTTAGTGACTGTTTGAAGTTACAACAGATCTGCTTTGGTATTACTTACAAGCTGGATTCCAAGTTCTGATGATCGGGACCCTCCCACAGTCACACGACCAAACTTTGGACATTTGGCAACCAGGCCAGATTTATGACTTGGCAGCATTCTGTGGTCATATAACCATATTTTTTTACTGTTTTGCTGAAAACCGGCATTTAGGTGTGTCATAAATCACATTCTCCAACCGAGGACTTTCCAAGGGCTCTAGAGACCACGCCCCTCCAACTGGATCAGTAACCTGGGAGATGCTTTGGTGAGGCATGCATGGAATGTACTTCTGTTTTTTAATTAATATTATTTCCTTTCTGCTCCTTCAGGGTTTCTTCCCCATATGGTACCTCAAAAGGAGGCCAAGAATGCTTTACTAGTTGACAGCCCAGAGAGAAATATTGGTTTGTTTAACAACCCTCTCACAAAAGGTCGTAAAATCGAGCCAGTCGTGTAATTGTCCCATTTTACAATTATTTTGACTTATGACCAGGTTCAGTTACGGTCATAGATCTCACCTGTTCTATGCTTAAATCACATTTTGTCTTTCTAACCTGGATTTCTATCCAACTCTAATTGGGAGCTGCAAAAACGTAGGATTGGGAACTACCCCCCAGAGTCACCTTGTAGGAAAGAAGGGCAGCATTAAAATAAATGACTAATATTTGCAGTCTTGGGTTGCAAGTCTATCTCTATGATAGAAGGTACTCAAATCCTTTTGCAGGTATGAATACAAACAAAATCCAGATAAAGACTGATTTTAAAAAAGTGCTGTTTCTGAACTCCTTTCTTGCAACATCAGCTAGGGCAAATAGCAAAAGTGCAAACACTATCACAAATTCAGAATAAATTAATGGAAGTCTTTACACTTGTCTTGGCTATAGAAGAAAGAAATGTCCCTTTTAAGGCCTCCCCCCTCCCTACCTCTTGCACAGATCAGAATAGGCTACTGCATCATTGAAGGGGCAGGGGATGGTTGCATTAGAGAATTTAAAATAGTATATCAGAGAAAAACAACCCAGAATGAATTGATTGGTTGAGTTGAATAGCTCAAAGGGTGTGGTGACAGGAAGAATTTGTGGGCATTTCTGTATAATAAAGCAAATCTGGCTGGGATCTACAGTTCTGGCAGTTGCAGTGTGCTGAAAGGAGATTAATGCACAGCTCATTACAGGGTTACAAAACTGAAATTGTTTAAGCTGTAAATGGAGCAGGACAAATGACGAGGGGAAACCCCACTAACCCTTGGAAAAACATGGATCTGCAAAGATGGATCATGCCAAAGGTAAAAGCTCAAAGAGGAAGTACAACAAAACCGCAAATGGTTAAGGGAAATTTTCCAACAGATTCTGTAGCCATGAATCTCATGGGATACAGATTGACACACACTCTTGGTCAGTTGACTGACAACCCTATTTCAGCGGGGTAGAATAAGTAAATAAGCATTTCCCGTGGTTCTGTTAATAGGTTGGAAATCAGACAATAACCTTGTGGTCTTCTAGCAACATATGCTCATTGCCACATCATACAGCAATTTTGCATAATTGGTGCAAGAAGAATGGCAGCCTAGAATTGGCCTCATGCTGAGCAGAAACAGTGGCTGAAGGATGCCAGGCCCCGAGAACCAAGAACAATATGAGTTCCTTTTCAGTAGTTTCCTTTATTGCTCTTTATCTATAGACAGAATCTTGCCAGATTAAACAACCATATACATAACTGTACACTCTGGGAATTGCTAGGGAGGAGCCATTTTAATTCTCTTCCTGCTAATGAAATTTCCCAAGCTCATCCGCCCCTTCACCCTTTGGAAAGCAGCCCTTCCCTCCTGGGAATCCAGACTACATTCCACTAGTAGGGGAATTAAAAAGCATTCACATATTCAGGTTTAGGATGTGAGGCCAGGGATGGGATTCTAGCAGTTCACACCTATTTGCTAGAACGTTAACATTCTAAGTTCAGAAAACTGGTTGTTAGAAGAAATTACTGGCCTAATCCTGTAAGGAAGGCAGGAAGGAAACATTCTGGTGTTGCTTACAGAAACTGCCTCTCCATTAACCCTTATTACATTCTTGGTAGGACTAGACTTCCTGTCTCAGGAATGTCTCTGGAGTTTTTTTCCCCTCTTTTGCTGGTACTTTGCTTGTGTGAAGTGACCATTTAAAGTTACAATGGCACTGAAAAAAGTGACTTATGACCATTTTCACACTTACGACTGTTGCAGCATCCCCACAGTCATGAGAGGCCAGTCCAGGAGATGCATTCCTCGATGTGAGTGATGTTGAGTTGGCTACGCCCAGCCAGTCACATGACCACCAAGCCACACCCACCAACTAAGCCATGCCCACAGAACCGGATGTTAAACATTTTGAATCCCACCCCTGCTCCATAGCACTAGTGTCTATGGAGATTCTCAGTCATCCAGGTCATGGTTGTCCCAAAGGTGCTTTTTTCAAGAGACAACTGGACTTTCTTTGTTTTTCTTTGAAGATGTTTCACTTCTCATCCAAGAAGCTTCTTTGGCTCTGACTGGATGGTGGCGAATAGAAGGATTTCTGGAAAGTTTTCTAACCCCAAGCTAAATTGGTCTATCCCTGCTTAGCATTTTGAGACCTGCCACCTTCTAGAGCCATGGTGGCTAACCTTTTTTTGGCTCCAGTGGCGATAATGGCGTGCACGCTCACTTGCTCTCTCTTGCGTGCCAGCACTCAGAAGGCAATGCGTGCTGGGGGTCCCCACGCCCCCTGTGCATGCATGCACAACCCTCTTGCGCCACACCCCTATGTGTGCCCATGCGATTCCCCTTCATGGGCCATGCGTCTCTGCGCAGGTGTGCACGATTCCTCCTCATGCACCACACATCTGCACATGTGTACGTGATTCCCCCCTTGTGTGCAGACCATCTGGGCATGCACGCACGATCCCCTCGCATCCATCCCACCCCCTGCGCATGTGAGCCAGATACCCGACAATCCGCCATAAGGTGGCGGCACACACACACACCGCTTGTGCAGTGGAGCTCTTCTGGGCAGGCCTTTTGGGTGCTGGGGGAAATGGCTCTGTATGCCACTTCTGGCACCCGTGGAATAGATTCACCAGCACAGTTCTAGAGGTTCTTGCTGGACTTAGTTTGCACTAAGAAATACAGATAATCCTCAACTTACCAGATTTCATTTAATGACCGTTCAAAGTTACAACGGCACTGAAAAAAATGAGTTATCATCATTTTTCACACTTACACCTGTTGCAATACCCCCACGGTCACGTGATCAAAATTGGGATGCTTGGCAACAGGCTCATATTTATGACGGTTGGAGTATCCTGGGATTATGTGATCCCTTTTTGTGACCTCCTGACCAGCAAAATCAATGGGGAAGCCAAACTCACTTAACAACCATGTTACTAACTTAACAACTGCTATGATTCACTTTACAAGAAAAGCCGTAAAATGGGGCAAAACTTAATAAAAGTGTCACTTAGCAAGGGAAAATTGGGGCTCAATTGTAGTTGTAACTCAAGGACAACTTGTACTTTAACTGCAAAGTGTGTGACTTAAACCTGTGGCAGCTTTTAATTCCAATCTCATCCCAAGCAGTCATTCTCCTTCCTCTGCCTTATTTGATGGAGTTTCCCACCCACACAGAAAATCAACCAGCACAGCTCAAACTCACATATTCTACTTAATAATGTCTAATATTAATACGGGTCTGTAATCACGCCAGGAATGCAGCTTGGAAATGCATTTGTTAGTTAAGATCAGGTTAAAAATAAATTCACTTAAAAGTCTTGCATAGCAACAGAAATGTTGGCCTCAATTGTGGTCACAAGTGGAGGACAGCCTGTACTCAGTCTTTAAGGGTGTGAAGTGGGGAATATAACAAACCTTCTAATGTGAACACACCTAGGACTGTTAACAAGCAGGTTGGTTTGGATTTGTTCTCTGTTGCTCACCCGGTGAGTACATAGGTCATGAACATCGTTTTTTTCACTCTCTCTCGCCAGTGGAAATAGATCTGACTCAACAATAGTTGGGATGCCTTCCCTAGAATATAATGTGCACAGGAGAAATGACCTAGGCTTCCCAAGATCATGAAGCCAACTCCTCGTCCCAATAAAACCCCTTTTATTTAGGTTAAAGTGAATTCCTCTCCAACAAACAGTCTTTCATGAGACTTCACAACTACAGACCTTTATCAGGCTTGGAAAGTTGCCAGGCCGATATCTTCCAAACGCCAAACTGTAGCAGCAATTACTTGGCAAGAAGTCAGGAACAGATCTTCACTCTAGTGCCGTGATGCTATGGCATGCGTACCACAGGTGGCACGCAGAGCCATTTGTGCCAGCACCCGAGCCACAGGCAAACTTACCTCATTGCGTATGCGCGCGCCTCCCAGCTGATTTTCAGCTAGTTTGAGGCCTTTTTCGGCCTCCCAAAGGCTTGAAAAAAGCCTCTGCAAGCTAAATAGGCCCGTTTCATCACTTCCTGTAATACCAGAAGTGACGAAACGGGCCTATTATTTGGCCTGCAAAGCATGCAGAGGCTTTTTTTCAAGCCTCTGAAAGGCCGAAAAAGGCTTCAAACTAGCCAAAAATAAGCTGGGAGGCGCAATGCAGGTAAGGGGGCATAGGGCGTGAGGGGGATTGCACGTTCATGCGCAGGGGGCATGTGTACATTGCCTTCTGGGTCTGTCACGCAAGCATGCACATGACAGTGCGCACCCAATTTTTGGCACAGGAGCCCAAAAAGGTTAGACACCACTGCTCTAGTGAATTGAACTAATTGTTTCCTGCAAACACCACTTCCCTTTCGCTCCTCTTTATTCCTTTTTGGGGGGGGGGCATTCACCGTTCACCTGAGACTTTACTCCCGAGTCGACCCTTGTTCCTTAAGTGTTCCCTTCTCCTGACATCTCTGCGCATGCACACACTGGGAACAGGCACCAGCTGTTCTTCTGCCCCACTGATCTCCGACTCCGAAGGCAGCTGATAACTGTCAGATGATCCTGGCCCTATCTCTGCCTCCGATGCAGAGCCCTTGTCAGAGCCTTCCCCAGACTTCAGGACTGGCCCAGGTTCCTCCCCAACCTCCTCACTGTCCGAGTCTGCCGCCAGCTCTGCTGGCTATTGGCCACAACAGGTTCTTCGATTGGCTGATCTCCCTTAGGAAGGTTTTTTCTTTCTTTCTTTGGGTAGTGCTGGTTTGATTTCAAGGCACACCATCTAAAAAACATTAATGTTATTTTGGAACATTACCCAGAGCTGGTGCATTAAAGTAATTTGTTTTGCAGAAATATACTATTTCTTCCAACATGTGTCAGGATGGTTGTGAATGAAAGAAAACATTTGGTGCCAAGCCTCTGGCTTTTCCACTTTCCCCGTCCTTTGCTCTGCAAATGAAAAATTAGAATGATTGGTTTCTTAATGAGAATGGATTACAGTGTTCATTTGGCAGGGAAGATTTATGGCAAAATGGTGGAGATTTTTTTCATGTCTGCTTTCTCACCATGCTGATTTCTACCCAATCTGCTGCAAAGAGCTTATTTTTTTTTTTCCTTTTATTTTGATTGTGTGTCTCTTGCTCTGATTTCTATCTGGTCTTATAATCTCTTCATAAGATATTTTGCATTTTGGGTCAATATTTCCTTATTCAAAAGCTTTGCTCACAGAGTACTTAAGTGGAATTATTTGTCTGCAGGTGCACCTTTGGTGAGTTATTATTTGAAACAGAACAAGGGCTGAGAGAGACATCAAGCAGGCTTGATTCCAGAGATGTAGGAAAAGAACAGGCAGAAATGGAGGCAGACTTAAGTGTATCATCACCTTAGAAGCATTATGTTACCCTAAGTCAGGGGTCTCCAACCTTGGCTCCTGGAAGCCTGGCGGACTTCAACTCCCAGAGTTCCACAGGCTGTGGAATTCTGGGAGTTGAAGTCCGCCAGGCTTCCAGGGGCCAAGGTTGGAGACCCCTGCCCTAAGTGGTCCACAGACACTGAATTCCACTGATCCTTATCTATTGAGATTTGAATTTTAGTTGACTTGATCAGTGGTTGCCAACCAGTGGGCCGGGGACCACTAGTGATCCGTGAGAAAATTTTGGTGGTCCACAGAGAAATGTCCTCCCCAAAGCAATTAATCCAGGCTACGCAGGAACACAAGGCTGCCCATATGGCCTGCCCACCCGCTGGCCCCCACCCTTCAGCTGAGCGCAAAGCTTACCTTGAGTAGAGCCGTGCAAACTGGAACTGGAAGGTAAGACCAAAAGCGGGGGGAGGGAAATCCGCCCCGGGGTGGCTTGCTGACATGGGTGGGAAAGTCGGTCCCATATTCCAGAGCTGCAGTAGTCACAGGACTGGCCCTTTGGTCATCCCGGAGCAGCTCCTCCAATCCATGGCAGGCCGGTGCACCCGGGTGGAGGAGCAGCTGCTCCAGGATGACCAAAGGGCCAGTCCTGTGACTACTGCAGCTCTGGAATATGGGACCGACTTTCCCACCAATGTCAGCAAGCCGCTGTCAGTCAAAATTCATATTAATGGTCCGGGATTTAAAATTATGAGTTTGGTGGTCCCTGAGATCCAAAAGGTTGGTGACCCCTGGACTAGATTCTTGTATGTAGACTTCAGCAATCTTCTGAACTGCAACTTAACGTATGGTCCCAATTCTTTGCAACTGACAGAGTAGAATCAAGCACCACTTTTATTTTATGTATACTGAGAGCATTTGCACCGAAACAAATTCCTTGTGGGTTCAATCACACTTGGCCAATAAAGAATTCTATTCTGTCCTGTCCTGTCCTGTCCTGTCCTGTCCTATCCTATTCTATTCACAACTTCAGATTCTCAACTCTGACACTCCCAACAAATGATCTGGCTACCAAACTTGTAAGAGCGTCTTCACTGCTATATAACACCAAACAGAGTATCATTGTATTTAGAAGAGACTTTTAGAATTAGTAGTTTACTTAGGGGTATTGCTCCTAACTAGTCCTGTTCCTGAAACTACTTAAGATGAGCTGGCTGGCTGGTAACAGTACAGGTAATCCTCAGCTTATGACCACAAGTGAGCCCACAATTTCTGTTGGTAAGTGAGACAGTTGTTAAATTATTTTTGCTCCGTTTTACGACCTTCCTTGCCACAGTTGTGAATCACTGCACTTTAACACAGTTGCTTAGTGAATCTGACTTCCCCATGGATTTTGTTTGCTAGAAGGTTGCAAAAGGTGATCACATGACCCCGAGACATTGCAACCGTCATAAATAGGAGTCAAGCATCCTAATTTTCACCAAGTGACTGGGGGCATACTGCAATGATTGCTACTTGTAAGTGTGAAAAACGGACATAACTCCGTTACCAAGTGTCTGAATTTTGATCATATGACCATGGGGAGGCTGTAATGATCATAAGGGTGAAAAACAGTTGTAAGTCACTTTTTTCCAGTGCCATTTTAACTTCAAAGGGTCACTCCATGAACTGTTGTAACTCGAGGAATATCCGTATTCAGTCTCTACCTGATAACACAAAAAGGCTGATGTAACTTTTGGAATGGGGAGCCAGTTTGGTGTAGAAATTAAGACATTCAGGCTAGAAATCAGAAGACTGACAACTCTTAGCCTTGCCTTGGGCAGGAAGCCAGCTGGGTGATCTGCGGCCAGTCTCCTCTCCTCTTCTCTTCTCTTCTCTTCTCTTCTCTTCTCTTCTCTTCTCTTCTCTTCTCTTCTCTCTCCCCCCCACTCCGTTCTCCTTCCCTCTCTCTGCCCTAGGACACAGGCAATGACAATGTCAGCTTTGGAAGCCATATTGAGATCCGATGCTCCCATGCTGCCACCACTGAACCTGGGAAAGTGGGAGGGGGGAATGTACTGGAGTATATCTAGTTAGACTTTCTAAAATTCTTTTTCTGATTCAAGGTCAGGTTGTTTTGTGCATAAGTGAGAGGAAGTCTTAACTTGGGACGGATGGTGATTGGGCCATGTGATGTGATGATGGATGCAGGGGATGGATTTGTAGTTTTTATTTTGTAAGGAAGCCTGGAACTTTCAGATTCGGGATTCCACTGTTGTGCCAGTTACTATCCAAATAAAAGGAACCTTTGAGAAGATGTCTGTCTCGGAGTTATTGGGTGGAATGGAGTTTTGCTGGAACACTGACAGACAAACCATTTTGAAATTTTGCCAAGAAAAACTGCAAGGACCTGTCCAGGCAGTTGCCAAGAGTCCAGGTTGACTTGACGGTGAGCACCCCCCCCCCCAAACAAACAAATCTAAACTTCTGGAACAGCTAATTCTTTCAATAGCTGTATTTTTGCCTCCCAGATTTATCCGTATCTCTAGAAGTCTCCCTGGATATTTTTTTTTTTTTCTGGACCAGATGGTGGCTCTTCGTTCTTATTTAAGATTGTGATTGCCAAGATTGTGAACTTTGAAACCCATATCAGTGTAATGTGCCAAGTCCCACTTCTAATAGTCAACTTTGTCTTCTTGAACTCTTGAGAAGAGACAGTATGATAGAAAGGTAGTACGTTACAAACTCTTTTAGCTATAGTTAGCTATCAAAACCCCGTTTCTGTTCACCTGAGAGTCAAAGAAGGACTTGGGGAATTAAGATGAAGGTATCTCCACAATTAACCCACATTATGAAATGCTCAGCAGGCATGTCATGGTGGTTATGGAAAAGGATTCCTGAGCTGCTTTTTCCCTGCAGGCTCCTTTGATCTAATCTAGATAAACTGGACCCATTGCTAGTATCTAGAACAGGGGTGTCCAACCTTGGCAACTTTAAGCCTGGAGGACTTCAACTCCCAGAATTCCCCAGCCAGCTGGCTGGGGAATTCTGGGAGTTGAAGTCCTCCAGGCTTAAAGTTGCCAAGGTTGGACACCCCTGATCTAGAAAGTTCACAGATTTGTATCTCAAATCCTGTGACCTATCAACTTCCATAACGCGTTGGAGATCTTTTTGATATAGAAGCTGTTTAGGTTCTCATGAAGTAGTTGTTTTATATACAGTAATAAAATACATCAGAAAATTGATGTAATGTATTAAATCCAATTTACGTTCACATCCAATCGCTGTAATGGTTAATTTTTTTTTTAAAAAAAAGATTCTTGTTGTCTTTGAAATTTACTAGGATCCTTGAAAGCCTCCAAGCATTTTGTAGAGAAGGATGAATCCAAACCAGATATTTTTGGTTGATGTTTGTCCCACTGCAGCAAAATCTCCCAATCCTTTTTAAAAAATATTTTTTATGCTTTCACATTTTATGTATAATATGTATTTCGGAGCTGTAAATAACTTGAAGATGACAGGCAAAATAAAAACATCTTAAACCAATACATTACTCTCACTGACTGAAATGATTCTAATCCCAAGATTAAATTTCATGCTTTTCCAATCCAAGAATATGAACTTCTGAAAGTTATGGGAGGCTAGCATCATTTTTTTTTAAACCCAAGAAGAAAAGACCAAGACAAGGCATGATAAAAATATTTTAATCCATTGACCAGCGATACAGCAATAATTAGGGCATACGCCAAATTATATGTCCCGCAAGGGGGAAAAATAGCAAGATCAAAATTCAGTGAATGAATCATTCCAATTCCATTTGGTTACCAACAACCCAATATGGGTGGTATTCAGCAGGCTCTGGCCCGTTCTGGAGAACTGGTAGCAGAAATTTTGAGACCTCTAACTGGCCCCGCCCCATCTATTCTCTGCCTCTCAAATCCCAGCTGATTGGCTGGGTCTTCTTTTGTTGCCCTGCACAGGAGAACGGAGCTGGAAATCAGGTTAGTGGGGTGGAGAGGGAAAGGGGTCTGGCAGTAACCTTTCCCTGCCACACCCACCATGCCACGCCTACCAAGCCACACCCACAGAACCTATAGTAAAAAAAAATTTGAATCCCACCACTGAACCCAATGTACGAATTGAAACTTTTGGATTCCAAATTGTTATATCCACCAAAAGTGTTGCCTATTCACTTGATGCCGCTTTTGACCTTGGATAGAGAAGAATCCTGACAGTAGAGTCTTTGTGTCAAGAGAGGAATAGCATCAAGAGCACAGGAAGTGATAGTACCCCTCTACACTGCACTAGTGAGGCTGCATCCTGTTCTGGTCACCACTATACAAAAAGGGATGTTGAGATCCTAGAACAGGGGTGTCAAACTCAAGGCCTGGGTGCCAGATCCAGCCTGTGTGCTTCTTAGATTTGGCCCGCAGGGCCACCCTGGAAATATTGAAGGACCGCCCCGCAGTGCAGTGGTGGGATTCTAAAATTTTTACTACCAGTTGGCTTGGTAAGTATGGTGTGGCTTGGTGGGCGTGGCTTGGTGGGCATGGCAGGGGAAGGATACTGCAAAATCCCCATTCCCTCCCCACCCCACTAACCTGCTTTCCAGCTCCGTTCTCCTGGGCAGGGCAACAAAAGAAGACCCAGCCAATCAGCTGGGACTTGGGAGGCAGGGAATAGAAAGGGGTGGAGCCAATCAGAAGTGGTATTTGCTGGTTCTCCAAACTATTCAAAATTTCCGCTACCGGTTCTCCAGAACCTGTCAGAACCTGCTGAATACCACCTTTGCTGCAGTGCCTCTGCCAGACCGCAGGAAGCCCCCAAACTCTGTTTTCACTGACAGAGGGTTGCAGGAGGCCATCCCAGCCGAAAACAGAGTTCAGGAGCCTGGCAGAGAGCTTGGGCCACCACAGGCGCCCCCCCCCCTGACATCATACTGGCCAGCATGTGGCCATACTGGCCATGCCCATCCTGAGGTCAAATACAACCCTCATGCGTCCCTCAGTGAAATTGAGTTTGACACCCCTGCCCTAGAAAGAGTGCAGAGAAAAGAAGCAAAGATGATAAGAGGTCTGGAGGCTAACTTGTACAATGAAGAGCTAAGAGAACTAGGTAAGTTTAACCGAACAAAAGAAGGCTTAAGGGAGACATGGCAGCAGCCTTCCAACACTTGAAAGGCTGTCACAGGGAAGAAGGTGTTGATTTTTATTCCTGAATGCACCTGAGTGCAGAGGCCATGCAACAGTGGGGGAAAGTTGATCAGAATTAGAACCATCCTGAAAATAAGGAGAAATTTTCTGACAGTGAGAGCAATAAACTAATGGAACAGGCTGCATCCCAGAGTTCTGGATCTTCCATTGGTAGAGGTTTTCCAGAAAAGATTGGACAACCATTTGCCTGGGATGATATAAGGACTCCTGCCTTGGTAAGGGGGCTGGTTTAGAAGACCTCCAAGGTCCCTTCCAGCTAGTGGTGGGATTCAATTTTTTTTTACTACTGGTTCTGTGGGCGTGGCTTGGTGGGCGTGGCAGGGGAAGGATACTGTAAAATCTCCAGTCAGAGGTGGTATTTGATGGTTCTCCAAGCTACTCAAAATTTCCACTACCAGTTTTCCAGAACAGGTCAGAACCTGCTGAATACCACCTCTGCTTCCAGTCCTGTGATTCTAGGAATACTTTAGATTAGAACTTGCCTGTAAACTTCGAAAAACCTTGATTTGAAGAACATAAATATTCCCAGCTAAACTACATCAAAGCCTGTCTATGAAAATTCTCAATCATCCAGGTCATAGTTCCACACCCATTTGCACCCCTCAGGTGACCCTGATGACACAGATAAACCTCCAGGTGACCTTAACGACTTGCTGAAAGATTGCAAATGATCTGCAAGGAGATTTAAATCCTTCCATTTCCCCACCATCCAGTCAGAGCTGAAGAAGCTTCTTGGATGAGAAGTGAAACACCTTCAAAGAAAAAACAGAAAGTCCAGCTGCATCTTGAAAAAAAAGCACTTTTGGGACACCCAATTTATCATTATCTTTTTTTTGTCATTATTATCTTTTTTTTAAATAAATGTATTTATTCAACACTTTGTCAGTTAAAAACAAATTTTCACATTTTACAATGTTGTTAAGCAATGTATACATTTGCATTTCACTTTTATTACCATGTTATATATCTTTGTATTTACTTCTTTGTCATTTTAAGCATTGTATATACCTACATACATTCATTTTTATTTACATTTATTTACACATAAACCTTATTGTTTTATGATGTTACAAAATTATCATTCAACTCCTTTTCCTTATCCATTCCTACCAGACATCCCATTTTTGATAATATTCTCCTTCTTCCTTTTCTTTCAATAACTTCGTTAATCTATTCATCTCAACACATTCATGTACTTTATTAATTATTATGGTTTCAGGGAGGGGGGGTGTCGTAGCCTGCTTCCAATTTTGGGTGAAAGTAATTCTAGTAGCCATTATGATATGGAGCATCCGTTATTGATATTTCTTATTCATGTTCGGTTCTACCATGCCTAGTAAAAACCAGTCTATCATTATCATTTGGTTCCTTTCCAGTTACTTACGATAAGGGCAGGGGTGGGATTCTACCAGTTCGCACCTATTAGCTAGAACAGGTTGTTAACATTCTAAGCAGTTTGGAGAACCATTTGTTAGAAGGAATTACTAGCCTAATCCTGTAAGGAAGGCAGGAAGGAAACATTCTGGTGTTGCTTACAGAAACAGCCTCTCCGTTAACCCTTATTACATTCTTGGCAGGACTAGACTTCCTGTCTCAGGAACTTCTCTGGAGTTTTTTTCCCTCCTTTGTTGGTACTTTGCTTGTGTGGAGTGACCATTCAAAGTTACAGTGGCACTGAAAAAAGTGACTTATGACCATTTTTCACAGCATCCTCACAGTCATGAGAGGCCAGGCAAGGAGATGCATGCCTTGATGTGAGTGATATTGAGTTGGCCACGCCCAGCCAGTCACATGACCACCAAGCCACCAACTAAGCCATGCCCACAGAACAGGTTGTTAAATATTTGAATCCCACCCCTGGATAAGGGTCCCCAACCCCCAGGTCACAGCCCACTATTGGGCCTTGAGGCATTCAGAACTGGGCCATGGAAGTAGTTGGCGAGCATGCATGTATGCACATCTCCACTTGTGCAAGCAGCAGGCAAATACACACCCGCATTCCATTTGTGTGAGCGATGGGCATGTGTGCTCGCTGCTCACACAGAATCATCTCTTCTGCTATGCCCTCCCCACCAGTCTGCAAAGCCAGAAAGGTGATGGAACTCTGACTTATGAGACACCAACTAAATACGATACCACTTCCTGCCAGAGTTATTTCAGAGCAACTGGTATTCAAAGGCTGGCTATTTCTGAGCCAGGAGGGAGCATACAAACTTGATGCTGACCCTTTATCCTGAGATACCTTACAGTGGTGTGCTGATGCATAACAGCTGGCTCCTCCAGTTCCATTGCCTCTCATGTACTGCACCTTGAACTGCCAAATAGATGGTTGCAGGGATGGCATGCTACCAGTTTGGACCGGTTTGGCCGATCCGGTAGTAAAAAAAGGCCAGGCCTCCGATAATAAAAGTGCACAGGATCGGCCCTCCAACATACCCCTGTGCTTTTTTAAAAAATCCTCTCAGCTGATTGGCACTGCAGGCCTCAGCTGATGTGTGGAAAGCTGTGTGTGCCTTAGATGTGTGCATGTTACGTGTGCGTGTGCATGCGATCACCGAATCAGTAGTGAAACAGGTAAGATCCCACTGCTGGATGGTTGGCTGACAAGCAGTTGTGACTTACCTGTGCTCTCAACTGGCTTGCAGAATCCCAAAGAAATTCAGTTATTGGCTCTCATGCGCATCTACAAGCCAGCTCCAGCACCATTACTGGATACCTTTCCATACCTTCCTGCTGCTGTAGCTAATTAAGCCTTGTTAGTCGCTGCTATGGCCTTTTTATTGCATGGCATATCCCCAAAGGGCTTCATTTGAGCAGGTCAACTTCGGTACCTAGGATGCTGCCGTAAAAGCCGCCACACAGTGCTGTATTGATCACATCAGCTCTACCAATCTTCCATTTGTAAACAAGTTGTTTCTCCTTCCCTTGTTTGGTCTCTTATGTCTGACCAAGTTGGATCTGCACAATCTACTTGGCCTATCATTGTATGGGTCATTCCCTCCTTCCCAAGTGCTGGCACACATGACCTCATCCACCTCCCACATCAAGCCCGTTGCACGTTCCCAGCTTCAGTTAAAAAAAAATGCTGTTTTTTGTCCTGCCCTTTGGAGAAGTTAATGTCCAACATTTCAGGCCACTCTAGCAGCTAGCTCTGCATGGCTACATGGCTGGCATGTCCTTTCTCTGCATAGGTTGGTTGCTGCCCCGGGCTCCCATTTCATGCTGGGTTACTCTGTTCTCTGTTTTTCAGCAGTTGTTATTTTTATAATCTTGGGGTTAATGCAACTATGAATTAACTGCCAAGTTTAATGGGATTAAATCAATGAACTATCTACAATGCTAGTAGCTCACACTCTGTTCAACCATTACATCTCCCAGTGGGCTTTGCAGTTCCAACTCAGGTTGGGTTCATTAGACTCTTCTTCCTTCCCCACCTCCTGCCTTCAGTACTGCAGACCTTCCTGTCCTTTTCAATTTTAAATACAACTTTAAATTGCAGGGTTGAAATGTTACTCTGAGAGGTCCTTGGTGCTCTCGGAGCTTGAAGACGTTTCCTGATCAAACTAGGTAATGCCAGCAGTGTTTGGAATGTTACTACTTTGCTTCAATGAAGTTGAACTATCCGTTCTTCACTGCCACATAGATTTTCATAGATCTACAGGAGGAAAAACCTGGAAAGAAAGACAATCTTCTATATATCTAAAAGCAAAATACCACTCATGCATCATCACAAAATCTCCAGAACCATAAAGCCTACAAACTTGAAATTTGGCACATATGTTCCTCTTGGCTTCTAGGTGCTCACTAAGAAAGGATTTTCCAAAATGACCATCAGAGCATTAAAATTACATTTATTATTATTAACATGCTCTGATGCTAAGGAGTTCTACTCCCCCTCCCCACCGGAAAAGAAATCCAAATGTAAAATACAAGCAAATGAGAGGAGTTTCAGTTTTAGTTTCACAGCAGCAACCAGCTTTAGTACAGAATAGTTGAGCTAAGCCATGCCCAGACTCCTTGCTGTCTCCTTCTTGCTCACACAGCAAATACTGTTTGAGTTTCCATGTTTCAAACAGCCCTCAACTCTCTCACACACTGACAGGATGCTAGCCAGATGAATACCAATGGATGCTGGTAGGCAGAGGCACAATTCCCCCCCCCCCTTATTTTCCTCCCCCAACACTAAGCCTGATCACATAGCTTTTGTAGCGAATCATGGGTATGAAGCTAGTGCTACCATAAAGGGAGAGAAAGGAAGGATCTGCTTTGGTATCACAGAAATAATGCAGGGAGAGGATATGATGGCATACATGTATATAAATGTCTGAGAAAGCAAAAGACATGGAGGTTAGCAAGAATGGAACAATATCTAAAAAGGAAAAGATGGGCAGGGTTAGGCCAGTTCACACAGAAGCTAGCTAACCAGATTTGCCTTCCCTGGTTGGTTGGGAAGGACAAGAAGCAAGGGAAGGACCAATGGTTTTGAGGTGGCCTAGTTTGAATTGAGCATTCCTCTGCACAAGCAGTCCTTGACTTAACAACAGTCCATTTAGTAACCATTCAAAGTTACAAAGGCACTGAAAAAAGTGACTTGTGACCATATGGCAGGATCTCCATAATCAGGTGATCAAAATTCAGATGCTTGACAACTAGTTCTCATATTTATGATGGTTGCCATGTCCAGGGGTCTTGAAATCCCTTTTTGTGACCTTCTGAGCAGCAAAAGTCTATGAGGAAGCCAGATTCACTTAACAACTTGGCGACTGACTTCAGAACTGCAGGGATTCACCTCACAAACCGTGGCAAGAAAAGCCATAAAAGGGGGCAAAACTCAATTTAAATAAAAGTCTCACTTAGCAACGGAAATGTTGGGCTCAATTGTAATTGTAAGTCAACTTGTACTTTAACTGCAAAGTGTGTGACTTAAACCTGTGGCAGTTTTTTTATTCCAGTCTCATCCCAAGCAGTCATTCTTATTCCTCTTATTTTATTTGATGCAGTTTCCCACCCACACAGAAAATCAACCAGCACAGCTCAAACTCACATATCCCACTTAATAATGTCTAACACTAATATGGGTCTGTAATCATGCTAGGAATGCAGCTTGGGAATTCATTTGTTAGCTACAGTAAGATTAAAAATAAATTCCCATGTTCAGTAGATTTAGAAATGCTGGTTTCTGGTTTCTGGTTCAGTTGATTTAGAAATGCTGGTTTCTGGTTTCTGCAGCAAAACCAGAAGCGGTTGAAATATTGGAGAGTGTGGGAAAGGACTAAACCTGGCAAATAACATTTTAGTTTTCCTATGATCAATTAAACCACATTAATAAAAAAACAAGAAGGCAGAATAATGACATATACATTTGTCATCTTGATTGGCATATTCAATTATCGTGAATCGAACATAGATATTCTGTGAGTTATCCACTTCTGATCTCTGTAACATTCTATGAATGACTTCAAAGTACTTATATAATAAATGCCTTATCTGAAATGTTTCATTTGGCAGCATTTCAATTTTCACTCACCACAACACCCTGATTTCTACATCATGACTGTTATCTGCAACCCGGCTAAAAGCACAAAAGATTATCAACTATGAAAATGTTCTTTTGTTCAACCGAACCCTGTTATGCATAGGACACTTCCCATCCCTGAGCTACTCACCCATCTCTGAGTCATCTAAAACCCAAAGTCCTGCCCACATGGCCAGGACTATTTCCTTTGTGTTCGTGCCAAGTGACTACGGGAACTTTTTTACCTTGATTTGGAGCATGCCGTGTATTATGGCAAAGCAATGTGTTGAATCCTTCAGTCTGACTGTTCTCTGTCTTTGTGACATCAACTGGTGGAAAACGATCAAGCCATCTTGGGATTCCAGCAAGGATGAGGTGGGGTGGAGTGTTATCTTGTGGGAATAAACTTTGACTTCAGTGTTGGGTAATGATTAGTCTAAGACTTTATACATACATGTCTGCCTAAGGGTCACTGAGATAAGCAAGGAAATTAAAAACAAACACCAGGAACATTTAAGCAGCTCAAATGACTGTAAACAATTCTGTGTAATTATTTTAATCCACAATGTGAATGCTTACTATGTACGAAATTCTCAATAAAAGGGAGCACTAGAATTTGCTCTGGACTCCCATCCTGAGTACACCAGCCTGTGTCTCATTCTTTCCATGGGAGACCACCACAAGTGGTGACCCCAACGTGATCCACTGCAGGTGGTACGTGTCTGGACCTCCGTGTTTCCTCGCCTGGAATAGGTAAAGTACGTACTTAACTATTGCTGGACAATAGGATTTTTTCAGGGAACATGGGGGGAAAACTCTCTCAGCCACAGGAACGGCATGTTAGTGAGCTGCTGAAGTTAGTCAGGACAAACTTCTTTATCTTTAAACCCTCCAGGCGAGAGCAAATAGTTCTTTCAAAAGATAATGTGAGAAAGCTGCTGCAAGAGATCTGGTGGCAATGTCCCTGGTATCCAGAGAAAGGCTCTTTAAAGTTAGACACATGGAGGAGAATTGGAACTATCCTTCATGAAGAGCCACGGGCAACAGCTGAAATTTTGATATATTGGAAGGTTGTTATGACTGCTTTAGAGACCCAGCAACAACCTCTTTTAAAAACTTTAGTAGAACCCCCTCCTTATAAAGGAATTGTATTGCACCCGCCTAACCCAAAACTGGAGTGTGCTTTATCATTTCCAACAGCGCCTACTCCAGTGGATGAGAAAATCCAACCAAAAATGGGAAAAGTTCAAGCAATGATGCATGAGGCTTTCAATGAGGGGAAATTAGAGCCTGATGAGATTCCCCAGATGAATTTGTTTCCAGTCAATAGGCAAATAGATGCTCAAGGCAATCTGCAGACTGAATGGGTTTCGATTCCTTTAGCAGTTCTTAGGGAAATTAAAAAAGCAGTTAAAGATTATGGTATTCAAAGTCCTTTTACAAAGGGGCTTCTGACAAGTTTGGCTACCTCACGCATGATTCCTAGTGACTGGAAAGATTTAATGAGAATGATATTGAGCTCTACTCAGTATGTGGTCTTTGACTCAGAATACCAAAGGGAAGCTATCACTAGGGGAAGGAATTCGGGGGGGCTGTATACGCCAGACCAAATCTATGGGGCAGGCTTGTTTGAATCCACTGCTGATCAAGCTGCTAATTTGCCTGATCACGTATTTCCAGTGGTTATGGCAGCTGTCCTTGGGGCGTTGTCCCGCATCCAGGATGTGGGAACCCCAGCACGGTCTTTTTCTCAAATTAAGCAAACAGCATCTGAGTCTTATAATGATTTTGTGGAAAGGTTGCAATTGGCTATTACCAGGCAAATCTCTAATGAGGAAGCTGCAAAAGAACTTTTGCTGAAATTGGCAGTTGAAAATGCAAACGCTGACTGCAAGCGTATCTTACAGCCTTTGATAGCTAGAGGTGAGGTTACTCTGGCTGATCTGTTAAAGGCATGTGCAGTGGTGGGTTCTCAGGCTTACAACATGGAGACTTTGGCTATGGCATTGCAAAAAGGGATGAAACCTACAGGGAATTGTTTTAATTGTGGAAAGCCTGGCCATTTTAAAGCCCAGTGCCGTGCCCCTGGGGGGGGGGGATGGCATTTAACAAAAACAAAATTAAGGATGTCCGTCCAAAATCGGTCTGTCCAAAATGCAAAAAAGGGTTTCATTGGGCAAATCAATGTCGCTCTGATCAGAATCAAAATCTGGGAAACTAAATTTGGGGCATGCAGCTAGCCCCGCTCCCAAGGCTGTCACAAAAGCATCGCCTGCAATTACTGGGAGTGCAGGTTTGGGTTTAAAAATGTTGAACTCAATTAATGTGACCTTTCCTAATCAAGTGTACATTGAGGACACTCATTTGCATGGGCCACTGCCAGAAAAAACAGTGGGATTGGTACTTCCCATGTCTTCTGCATCAGAAAATGGGCTTTTTGTTATTCCAGGAATTATTGATCAAGATTATAAAGGGGTTATTAAGATACAATTGTACACTGATACTCCTGCATCATTAATGGCCGGTGACTCTATTGCCCAGTTATTATTGCTTCCATACATCCCTATAAATCCTTTAATTGGGATCCCACGAACTGGTGGTTTTGGGTCCATTGAAATGGCAAGTTCTCCAGTTGCTGCAGAATTGCTAGCGCTGACAAAAAATTTGACGACAGACCAACCAAAAATGACAATTGAAATTCAGGGAAAATCATTTTCTGGCCTTATAGATTCCAGAGCAGATGTCTCTGTGATACGCCAAAAGGAATGGCCAAATGAATGGGCGCTTGAGGACTCTCCGGCTGTTCATGGAGTGGGTGGTATGCAGTTTGCAAGAAGTAGTATACATTGGTTGAAGGCATTGCATAGAGAAACTGGTGAGACTGCAAGGATTCAACCTCTTGTGTTGCCCCTGCATATAAACTTGTGGGGTAGAGATTTGCTGTCACAACTTTGCACAAAAATTGTTATTGGATAATGGAAAAATTACAATTGTTAACCTCTCAGCCAGTCTGGATTGAGCAATGGCCACTTCCAAAAGAAAAGCTTACAGCTTTATATCAATTGGTAGCTGAGCAGCTACAATTAGGACACATTGAGCCAACTTCTAGTCCATATAACACTCCGGTATTTGTTATTAAAAAGAAAAATGGAAAATGGAGATTTTTGCATGATCTGAGAATCATTAACTCCATCCTTCAACCAATGGGAGTGTTACAATGTGGTTTGCCTAACCCTAACCTGATCCCATGTAATTGGGATCTAGTTGTAGTAGATTTACAGGATTGCTTCTTTTCTATCCCTTTGCATGCAGATGACAAGAAATTATTTGCCTTTACCTTACTTGAGTTGAATAACAATGCACCTACCTTTCGTAACCAATGGAAGGTTTTGCCACAGGGAATGCTAAACAGTCCAACGATGTGCCAGTCATATGTTCGAATGGCTCTGGCTCCATTCAGAACCTCTCATCCTGGGTGGAAGGTTTACCACTACATGGATGATATTTTAATTGCAGCTCCCAGCCCACCAGGAACAGTTAAGGCAGCGTTACCTTGCCTTAAAGAGGTATTATTACAATTTGGACTTCATATTGCCCCAGAAAAAATTCAAAGTCAAATGCCATATGCCTACTTAGGGCATAAGGTCCTTGCAACCTATGCTCATCCGGTCATTCCGGAAATCAAAATTGAGGAAAAATTTCTTTAGTAAAATTATAACAAATACTAGGAACAATTAACTGGGTTAGATCTTACCTGGGGTTAACTACAGCAGTACTCCAGCCCTTGTTCTTGGCCCTAAAGGGCTTTGCGAGACCAGATTCTGCTATAACCTTATCAGCAGAACAAAGGAAGGTACTGACACATGTAAATGCAGCTTTAATGCAGCGTTGGGTTGATCGATGCATTCCTGATACTCCGTTTGCTTTGTCAATTTTACAAACTCCAGCCTTGCCTAGTGCAGCTTTATTTCAATTACATGAAGCGCAGGTTTTTATCATTGAATAGTTGCATTTGCAGAATACTCCCAGAAAAACAATTTCTACTATGGCTATGCTTTATAGTGAGCTAATCATCTAAGGCCGAAATCGCAGTATGCATTTATATGGCATAGATCTAGTTCAGCTATTTTTACCTATCTCCCTCACTCTGTGGGAAACTTGGTATAGTCAATCCATTGAATTGCAAATTGCTCTTGAAAATTGGCCAGGGAAGATTTCTTGCCACACCCCCAGTGACCCTCGTTTCCAGTTGCTTTGAAACGTATCTGTAAATTTTAATTCAGTTATTGCTAAGCAGCCAGTTGGGGGAGTGACCGTTTATGCGGACGGTGGTAAGACCTACGGTGCTTGTGCATGGAGACAGGAAGGGGCATGGAAAACAAAAATTACCCCTCCTCAGCAATCAGCACAAAGGGCTGAATTAGCTGCTGCTATTTTGGCCTTACAGGAATTTGCACAAGAACCACTAAATCTTAATGTGGATTCTCTTTACGTTTATCAATTGATACTTAACATTGAATTTGCTTATCTTTCTCCATCTGTTGATACTAATCCTATGAGTTTGTTTCTAGCTCTGCAAAGTTGTCTTCATTCTCGCACACATTCTCTACATATCGCACACATTCACAGCCACCAGCCACTTCCCGGGGAGCTGCAGGAAGGGAATGACGTGGCTGATGCAGCGGCCTCGGCCATGTCCTGTCTCTCGCTTTCTCCTGTTACTCCATGGGACTCACATAGCTATTTTCATCAAAATGCTAAAGCTCTTTGTAAACAATTTGGTCTCACTGCTGCAGAAGCTGCAGCTATTATTCAACAATGTCCTAGTTGCAGTGCTCAATCCACTGCTCTTCCTCAAGGAGTAAATCCTCAGGGGACATCTGCTTGTCAACTATGGCAGATGGATGTCACACAACACCCTCCCTTCAAACCATGGCACCATCTGCATGTCACCGTTGATACCTATTCAGGATTTATTATGGCAACACCTCAACTAGGAGAGGCTACAAAACATGTAGTCAACCATTGCCTCCATACCTTCACACATGTGGGGCCACCAATGGAGATCAAAACCGATAATGGCCCTGCTTACATTAGCACCGCCTTTGCGGAATTTTGTCATTGATGGTCAATTATACATAAATTTGGCATTCCCCACAATTCCACTGGTCAGGCCATTGTGGAACGAGCTCATCAGACGCTAAAACAAGCACTCCTTCACACAAAAACAAAAAGAAGTGGGGAAGTGGATGGATATGGCTTGCCTTACATACAAAACATTCTTAATATTACCTTATTATACACTTTAAATTTTTTAAACATGACAGGATCTCCCGCTGCTACGGCAGCCAGTAGGCATTTTGCTTCCTCCCCTTCTGCAGGTACGCCAAGACCAAAAGTTCGGTATAAGAGACTACCAGATCCAACGTGGAAAGGACCTGTCCCGCTGATAACTTGGGGCCGAGGATATGCTGCTGTTGAAGATGAAGGGACAGTTGTTTGGGTTTCTGCTTGCTGTGTGCGTCCTTATCATCAGCCAAAGGGGCAAGGGGATAGATTTGGGGGAATGGAAAAGAAACACAATGATCCAGGACATGGGGAAGCTAGCAAACCTTCATAATAAAACTGATTGTTGGATATGTATGCACATGCCAACTCAGAAAACATCAAGGCTTCCAATGGTTGCAGTACCTCTGGCCGAAGGTGACTGGTATAAGGGACAATGCTATGGTTGTTCAGGGATGTGGTCTAACAGTTGGACTACAAATAACATAAATACATTGCATCTTGGAAGCCGAATCCAAGAGGTGGCGGGTATCTGCTGGACCCACAATGAGACAGTAGAGAATATGACTTACTTGGGACATTTTGTAACAAAACAATTATTATTGGCAATGGAAGTCGGGCTTATCCAGATGACATGAAAACTAAAAATCTCACTTACTTTGTACATAATATTTCTAAATTTGATATCATATATTTGATCAATGAAAATGAGTGTCCATTTATCCCTGCCACATGTTGTCCCACCATGATAGAAAACCAGCTGCCCAAATGTGCAAATGGGAAATACGCACCACCGCCCACTTATTTGGCTATGTTTATGGAATCTTTTGCACAATTAATCTGTGCTGAACCAAATACGGTTGGTCATCTCCTGGGAGCAAATCTATGGTTGCTGTGTGGACGGATGGCCTATGATTGCATGCCAGCACGATGGAAAGGAATCTGCACCTTTGGAAAAGTGATCCCATCTCATGTCATTTTAAAATCTTTGGGGACTGCTCATATCCGTAATGCGCATTCCGCAACGGAAGTAAACTCTGTTTTGAATCATGACTACTGGACACAGATATCAAGGGGAGTTATTCCTCCTTTAGGAGTCATGATGAACTATAGAGATTTGCATCATTTAAACAATTGGACAGTTACTATGTTTAAAGACACCATTAAAACTCTAAAGCTGCTTGAAGAAGAACAAGGAAAAATCCTTGACTTTGTCCTGCAAACCAGATATGCGGTGGACACTATTTTGGCTGTGCAAGGGGGAGTTTGCACTGTGATTCATACGCATTGTTGCATGTATATCTCTGATTATTCTCCAAACATTACAGCTACCATACAGCATATGGAACAAACCCTGAGTGAAAATCCATTACAATTGGAGAATGAGGGACTAGACGTGTGGTCTGCACTTTGGTCCTGGTTGCCAGATGGTTCATGGATTCGTCACCTAATTGTTGGAGTGATATTGCTTTTTATACTTTCTCTTTGTGTATGCTGTTGTATCCAATGTCTCCCTGGACTTTTAGGAATGTGTCGGGTGAACCCTACGGAAAGAGAACTGTTGTTGCAGATGGCAAAAAGCTACCGAGGCATCCGCGATCATCAAAAAACTAAAACAGGGGAGATGTGGGAATAAACTTTGACGTCAGTATTGGGTAATGATTAGTCTAAGACTTTATACATACATGTCTGCCTAAGGGTCACTGAGATAAGCAAGGAAATTAAAAACAAACACCAGGAACATTTAAGCAGCTCAAACAACTGTAAACAATTCTGTGTAATTATTTTAATCCACAATGTGAATGCTTACTATGTACGAAATTCTCAATAAAAGGGAGCACTAGAATTTGCTCTGGACTCCCATCCCGAGTACACCAGCCTGTGTCTCATTCTTTCCATGGGAGACCACCACATTATCTCTAACTTTCTTTCTGTGCCCTTATCTTATTTTATTATAATCTCACCACCACTTAAAAAAAATAAGAAGAAGCAGAAGCAGAAAGAGCAGACTCACAAAGAGAGCTGAGTCATAAATTACTTAACACTATTTATCCCCTCCCTTCCTTCCTTCCTTCCTCCCTCCCTCCCTTCCTTCCTTTCTCTCAAATTTCCATACCACCCATCTCACCGAAGTGACTCTGGGCAGTTTGCAAAGAAAAAAAACAGTCTTTTTTTTTTTTTTTTTTAAAGAGGAAAGTTAAAAACAATTAGAGTTGAGAATAAAGTTAAAGAGGTTAAAAGAGATACCTTCAACCCACCCACCATCTCTAGGGTTCCACACCTCCCTTACACCCCCATGCTAATTGGCAGAACCCCGTCATGAAGTTCAACTAAAAAGCCAGAAGAGTCAAGGGCCACCCATTTTTGTGGGATCAAATGTCCCAAAAGTCTGGGGCAATTGAGTCTCTTCCTGGATCTCACCAAATTTCTTTAATGGATGGGGATCTGCAACATACTCTTCCTGCCTAAGTGAATGAAGTGAGTCGATGTAATTGGGATGAGATGGTTCCTTAGATAACCTGGTCCCATGCCATGAAGGGCTTTAAAGATAATAACCAACTGAATTGAACTCAGAAACAACTTAATCCAAGCTTGCATAGCAAAGTTGTTACATGTGAAATGCACAGGTGATATTCAGCAGGTTCTGACCAGTTCTGGAGAACCGGTAGTGGAAATTTTGAGAAGTTCGGAGAATCAGCAAATCCCACCTCTAACTGGCCCTGCCTCCATCTATTATCTGCCTCCAGAGTCCCAGCTGATTGGCTGGGTCTTCTTTTGTTGCCCTGCACAGGAGAACGGTTTTCCTCCAGTTGAAATTCGTCTTCCTCTGTATCTCCTCCCCCCTCAGTTTGGTTATAAGGGAGTTCGGAATTGCCTGACTGCAGCCGTGATCGTAGTTGATCAATATGGTGCTTCCAAAGTCTATCGTCAGGGAACTGTACAAGGTATGATCTTGGGCCGGTTACACGGATTACCGTCACTTCTACCCACAGCGGATCACCTGATAAGTTTTTTAGCGAATACTAAATCACCTACCTGGAAGGTACAGCATCGGCCGCTGGATCCGAGTGGTTTTTCCGGTTCGTAAGCTGGGTGTAACCAGTTGAGGTGGGAGCGGAGCTTTCGTCCCATTAGCAGCTCGGTGGGAGTTTTGTTGGTGATGCTGTGAGGTGTGATGTGCTGTAGAAAAAGGATTCAGTTGATTTTCTTGTCGATGTTGTCGTAGTCTATTTTTTGTAGCGTTTTCTTGACGAATTGTACCATGCGCTCAGCCCTACCATTGGCCGCAGGGTGCGCAGGTGAAGTAAGCGCATGTCGGATACCGCGGTCAGCCAGGTACTGCTCAAAAGACAGCGTGGTAAATTGGGGCCCGTTGTCGGATACCAGAACGTCTGGTAATCCGTGGGTTGCAAACAGTCTTTCCAGTCTTTTGATGACCACTTCGGTGGTCGTGTTCCTCATTCGGCGGATTTCGAGCCAATTCGAGGAGGCGTCTACGGTTAACAAAAATGTGTGGCCTTGGTCGGCCTTGTTCCGGGGTCTGGGAGCATTTTTTATTGCTCTCAACTTGCTATCAGTAGGGTGAATACCCTGACTATCAATTAAGTACCCTAAGAATTCAACATGATCTGCACACAGCTTGCACTTATTTTTCTTCACCTTAAGGCCTGCTTCTTGGAATTTTTGTAGAACCAGTCTTAAACGATCCTGTAAAATTTTTGGAGTGGGGGCAGCAATTAGCACATCGTCAAAGTAGGGGACAATGCCTTTGATCCCCTGCAAAAGTCTCTCCATTAGGCTCTGAAAGATCCCCGGGGCTACACTCACTCCGAATTGGAGCCGCATACACTTAAAGGCACCTCGGTGCGTTACAATTGTCTGTGTCTGTGCCGTTTTTTCATCAACCGGCAGTTGATGATAAGCCTGAGCTAAGTCTAGTTTAGCGAAGACTTTTCCTCCCGCCAGGGAATGGAGGAGGTGTTGCACCACCGGCACCGGATATGGATTTTGTTGCAGGGCGTGGTTTAGGGTGGCTCGGTAGTCCCCACAAATTCTAATGGAGCCGTCCGGCTTAATTGGGGTCACAATTGGTGTTTCCCAGGGAGAGTGATTGGTTGGCTTTAACACTCCCTGGGCTATCAACTTATCAAGCTGTTCATCGATTTTCGGCTTTAGTGCGAACGGAACTCGATGAGGCTTAAGGCGGATGGGAGCTATTTTGGGTTAAAGCTAAAAGATATCGGGGTCCCCTTGTACTCGCCTAGCTTTTCCGTGAAGACGTCCTTGAATTCGTGGGTGAGGTCCTCCTCCCAGTCACTGCCGCCGATTCAGTTAATGCCTGCCACTTCAATGCCGAGTGGTGCGAACCATTGCAGGCCTAACAGGCTAGGCCGGTCCTTGTCGATCACCATCAGGGGTAAGTACACTCTGTGGTTCTTGAACGAAACCCGGACTCGACTGGATCCTACGACTGGAATCCGGTTCCCCTGGTAGTCTTTTAGCACAAGCCTTTGGAATTGAAGGTCTTGGCGCCGGATAGTAGGGATGAGTTGCTTGAGGGTCTTCCAGGAAACCATTGAAAGAGATGATCCCGAGTCAACTTCCATTTGGCAAGGCTGATTTTCGATGTCCACTTTAACTCGAATTTTCTTGGTATCCAATGAAGAGGCGTGGCCGATAGTGATTGTTTGGTGAGCCTCTTCTCGCCTCGTTAGGTGATTCACGGCTCGATTTCTGTAGAAGTGGTTTGCTGGTTCTCGCCTTACAGGACGGTTTCCTGTCAATTGGTGAAGATTGGCCCCCTTCGAGGTCTGGCTGGGTCCGAGGAGACTTCTGCAGACCCGTCTGATATGGCCTCGTTTCCCGCACTCGTGGCAGAGCACGTCGCGGAATTTGCAATCAGAACAGTAATGGTTGGCCCCGCAGCCAGCGCACAGTTGCTGGGACTTAGGGTAATGGTCCCGATCGGACCGCAGTCGATGGACCTCTTCTTCGTCGCTGTCTGACGATGAAGAGAGGTCCTTATGGTGGGCCGTCGAAAGCTGTCCTTCCAACTTAGGTGAAAGTTCGCTGGCTGGTTGGTGTGTCAGAGCGCGATTTCGGCGTAGTTGGGCAGCCGACTTCTTGGTCGCTTCTGCTGCCGTTGGCTCAGCAATGGCATCCACAAGGCCAATGTCACCCTCAGCCATTATTTTGCTCTGCACGTTTAGAGCATCTAATCCCAGAACTATTCGGTCTCTCAAAGCCTCTTCTAAGTCGGCGAAATTGCAGAGGCCTCCCAAGTTTCAGAGGTCCGCAACGAAATCGGCAACGCTTTCTCCTTTCCGCTGGTTTCTTTGGTAGAACTCTTGCTGTCTTACGAGCGTTGGAATGGTCGGTGCATAGTGGGCCCTTAGTAACGATTCGAGGACGTCCCAGTCCATGGCCTTCACTTCAGCCGGTTTTGCTAGCGCCTTGGCCATCTTAAATACGGTCGGCCCGCAGTGCGTCAGGAATACTGCCCGTTTCTTCCCGCCCGATTATTTGTTTCCAAGAACATTTGGAAACGGTCCATGTAGGACTCCCAGTCCTCTTGCACTGGGTCGAATGGAGCGGGTGGTACTACGCCGCTGGACATGGTTCTGCCATTGTGCGTTTCAGCCACGTGCTTGGTTGTCTTCTTCGTTGTTTTAGTTGGCTCTGACGTCATCCAATCCCACCTTTGTCGCCAGTGTTAAATCTGGAGCATGGGTGCGAATAATGGAGATGAGCCGGTAGAAACAGTGAACTTCAACTCTTTATTTACATGTTGTGACAGCTCAAACTGGATGGCTGCTATAGCCTTCCTTATATAGGCAACTTATTAACTATTCAACCAATAGCAATCCGGGAGCGCTAGCTCCCTTCACCAATGAGAATGGCCTGTTAATGGCCAATCAGATTCTCCTGAACGGACCAATCCGATCTTGCCATTAACAGCCAATCAGAAATGCAGGGCCAGAACCCTGCACTTGACTTCAAGCTCAAGATAACTTTATTTAACATTTATTCATTCACAACAGATTGCTTATGGAAGTAAAAACCTACATTTACTGTACAGTGTATCTGTGTACTGTGTGTGTATTATTCAAACACTTCTCTCAAATACGTCTCCCTGTATGCACTCATTCTCTTAATGGGGAATTACCTCAATAGGAAGCAGGGAAGAGCCTACCATTCCAATGCCATACACTTTCACACTGTTATGCTATTTCATTGTTCTGTTGTTGACTGTTTCATGTTTTCAGTTTTGTGCTAAACCAAAGAAGGTTAAAGTAACTAGGGGAAATCTTTGTATTCAAAAATATAGCATGTAATGGACAGAGGAAGGAACAAGGGAAGTCCAAATGACAAAAGCAGCATTACAACTCTGTGCTACAATGCAAACTTGTCTCTTTTTGTACTTCTGTTGTGACTTTGCAATGCATGCTCAAAAGAGTCAAACTGTACGTAGCGATAGTGTGATGCCATACTCTTGATTCTGTTGAAAGCTTTTGATCTTGTGGATGTGTCCAGTAATGGAAACAGCATCAAAAGGGAGCTATCCATTTACAGATTGTTAGAAGTGGAAAGGGTCAAGGCAGGCGTCTGGTCTAGGCTGCTCAATGGAACACCTGTGTTAAGCCTGGGTTCCCCAACTAGGGTTAAGGAGACAAGCTCAACAGAATGTGCAGCGTTAGTCAGATAGGCACACAGATAAATGAGTGAGATATGTTTGTATATTTGTTAACATACAATAAAAATAACAGATACGCTTGTGTTATCAAAAATATAGTTTATTCCATTTAGAGTTTTATAGCATAGTCAAAATAACAGTCCATTAGTCATGTATCATTTTAGTCAGTCCATTCAAGGATATTCAATTAGCAAAGTCCGTGTAGAATATCCAATGTCAGTTCACTTACAAATCAGTCCTTTCTCTCTCCCATTCCAGTAGGGGGAAAAACGCAGTCTTGAATCCATCCAGTAATTAGGGATCATCAAGCCAGAGAGAGCAAGCTGCCGTGCCTTGCTTCTTTTATGGTGCTTTTACAACCACTCCCTTAATTACATTCCTACAGTTAAAGTTGCAGACACTTTAACTAATAAACCATGATAACATATTTATTATTTTACCTAAACCAGTTAGGGTAAACAATGTTATCCCTAACAACCTGCACTTCAAGGGTTTTGAAATCCTGGCAGATGGCAACAGAATCTCTACTAAAACACCTAGAGAGACATTTGATGGGCACGTAATTTTATTCTACAGCCAAAGAGTTCCTTCACTGGAATCTTACCAACCTGAAATACCCACTTATTAGCTCTCTTCTAACATGATAGCAGATACGTTTGCTCAATTTTCTGAATAAGAACTCTTCAGATAAATGAAACATGCTATTACAGTTTCCCCAAGCTAAGGGGAAAATGACTCCTGGAAGGCAGATAAAAATATTGTTGTAGTTTTCTAGGCAACAGTTCCAAGTTGTCTGCCGTTGTTTTCTTCCAAGTTTTTTATTTATTTTTCTTTCCTATATCCCAGTCTTCAGTTCTGATGATTTCGCCTTCAAGTACAAACCAAGCTTGAGTTACTGGGGGATCAGCCCAAGACTGTCATCAGCTATAAACTCCCTCCATGTTAAACCTACTGGCAAAATCCTACTTATGTTCAGTCTTCTTGCCATCTTAGCTACTACCCTTTGAGACAAGATACTTGGCTGATTACTGTAAGAAACAGAATGCTAAACTTGAGATGATATTATGTCTGACTCAACTGTGTTCCTTCTAAATCCTTGCAGAATGTATTACTTCAATGAAATGTGCCAGCAACACCGTCTTCCTTTTGAATGGAAATAAATTTCTATCGTAGTAGGACTAGTTATCAAATAAATGATAAGTTAATTGAATTGGGCTCTGGAACAGTATACCAATAGCCTCTTTGACCATGGTAGATGTCTTTGCTATGGTGAAATGTACTGCCCAAACCTTTCATTTCTGAAAGTTTGCATGATGCAATTCTTGAAAGTAACATCGTGCCAACCAGACATGGTGAGCCTTCTGGATGCGTATGCATATTATGCTCTGAAATAAGCACAGACTGTAGTTAAAAGTAAGGCCATTTGTGTTGTGTCCGCAAAAGACGCCAGGAGTCGGTGACTTAGTTTAAAGCTCTTTATTTTAAAGTTGAGAACCGAACCGGCGAAAAGGAAAAAGCTCGCGGCTTTTATCCTTTTCGCCGCGGCGGCCGCGGCCAATGGCAGCATTTCAAGTCTCCTGCTCTTGGAGTGAGCCAATCACGGGAGACTTTCAACGGGCTAATCGGCGCGGCTCGCCTGGCCAATTAGAAATCCCCGCGCTTTAGCCAATCAAAGCGCGGGGATTTCGAGTATGTAAATTAGGGACAGAACACCCCTCCCCTCTTGGTACAGTCTTTACGTTGCGTAGTCACGTAGGTAGGCGGGGCTCCGTCTAGTCCTACTTGACCTGCGCAACTCAGTTGCAAGCTGGATTTCGACCGGAGCGGTCGAGTTTTTGGCCGCTCCCTCTTCTGTTATACCAGTTGGATGATCGGGCCGGTTCTTTCTCCGTGGCTCCCACCTGGGCCTTCCGGGTTGGTTGAGCTACGGGTCTCGCCGCTCCCGCTTGGTCTTTCCGAGTCGGTTGAGCTGGCTTGGTGTTTCTTCTCCGGTGGGGGATCGCGATGGCTGCGTTCCGGTAAGTACTGCTGGTTTATTTTTTCTTGCGTTTGTTTATTTGGGTACTCCCTCCCCCCTTGGTTCGTTTCTTGGGGGGTGGATTCTGTTGCCGACCGTGACCTGAGTTGGTCAATGTGTCGTTTCCAGGCTCGCCCATCTGTGGTTTGGAGCCGGTATGAGCGCGGGCCTGTGATTTGGGTGATGATGGCTGGGATCCATAGAGGGTCCCCCGTCAGGTTTTTCGCATACACGAGGTCTCCGGGTGCGAATGTTCGGTATTTTGAACTTGAGTCTGGGGGCCGCTCCGGGTTATATGTTGGGTGTAACCTGTCGAGTGGGGACCTCAGCTTCCTACCCATTAGTAACTCGGCTGGGCTTTTGTTGGTAGTGGTGTTCGGGGTGATGTGTTGTATAAAGAGGAGTCTGTTAATTTTGTCTTGGATCTCCCCGTGGTCCATTTTCCGGATGGTTTTTTTGGTAAATTGTACCATCCGTTCCACCCTACCGTTCGCCGCCAGATGCGCCGGTGCTGTTAATGCGTGGCGGATGCCCCTCTCCGCCAGGAATCTCTCGAAGTCGAGGGAAGTAAACTGGGGCCCGTTGTCGGAAACGACGACGTCTGGGAGGCCGTGTGTTGCAAAGAGTTTGCAAAGTTCTTTGATTACGGCCTCCGTGGTGGTAGATTTCATGTCGCTTACCTCCAACCAGTTGGAGTAAGCGTCAACTGTTATTAGAAAGGTATGCCCATTTGTGGGACCGGCAAAATCCAAATGGATTCTGGACCAGGGCCCCCTCGGTGTTTCCCACTCTAGGATGGGTGCTGCGGGTGGGCTGGGTCTAGTCTCCTGGCATCGCTGGCACCTAGCTACCCAGGCCTCTATTTGTTTGTCCATCCCTGGCCACCAAGTGTAACTTCTGGCCAGGGCTTTAGTTCTGACGATGCCAGGATGCCCCTCATGCAACAATTCTAAGACCCTCCTTTGCAGCCTGTCCGGGATGACCACCCTGTCACCCCATAAGATACACCCCTTAAGTAGCGAGAGTTCGGTTTGGCGGTTTTTAAATGTCTTAACGGATTCGTCATTGTCCCTTTCTGGCCAACCTTTTTCCACCCAATGCAAAACCCGCACCAGACGCCTGTCTTTAATAGTCTCCCGGGCAATGTCTGACGCGGTTATGGGCAGGTTGGGCAGGTTTTCGATGTTCAGGGTGTTTGTCGTTGGTGCTGGGTCAGGGTCGGAGTCTGGTAACGGTGAGCGGCTTAAAGCGTCCGCGTGCGAAATCTTCTTACCCGGCTTGTGTATTAGTTCGTAGCTGTAGGCTGCCAGGAACTCGGACCACCTTGTCATCCGGGGAGACAGAATGTTCGGGGTGGCTCGATTTCCTGCAAGGATGCCCAGCAATGGCTTATGGTCTGTCACAATGGTAAAAGGGCGGCCGTAAAGGTATTCGTGGAACCGCTTAACGGCGGCAACTATAGCCAAGGATTCTTTGTCCAGCTGGCTATAGTTCCGCTCTGGCTTGGTTAGGGTCCTGGAAAAGAATGCGATGGGTGCCTCTTTTCCGTCCGGAAGGGTATGGCTGAGGACAGCGCCGACGCCGAAAGGTGATGCGTCGCAAGTGACGGCCAGGGGCAACGTTTCGCTGAATTGGATCATGACGGCGTCGGAGGTGAGGAGGTCTTTGGTTTTTTGGAAGGCGGCTTGCTCCTGTTTCCCCCAAGTCCAGGTTGCCGCCTTATCCAGGAGCCTATGCAAAGGCTCCGCCGCCGTTGCCTTTTGGGGTAGGAAAACATTATAAAAGTTCAGCAACCCCAAGAAAGCCTGTAGTTCCGTCTTAGACCTAGGGGTGGGGGCTTCTTTGATAGCTTTTACTTTTTTACTTGTGGGGTGAATGCCGTGCCGGTCTAGAAGGTAGCCCAAGAATTCCACTCGCTCCGTGCACAGTTGGCATTTCTCCCTTTTTACTTTAAGTCCCGTTTCTTTAAATTTGGTTAAGACCTCTCTGAGTCGGTTTTCTAATTCGGCTTCGTTTGGCGCCGCTACTAATACGTCATCGAAATAGGCACCACCCCCTTGATGCCCTGCAGCAAACGTTCCATCAGGCTCTGAAAGATGCCTGGTGCCACGCTGACTCCGAATTGGAGTCGGTTGCACTTGAAAGCCCCCCGATGTGTAACGATGGTCTGGGCTTCTGCTGTTTTTTCGTCGACCAGCAACTGTTGGTATGCCTGGGCGAGATCGAGCTTGGCAAAGACCCTGCCCCCTCCCAGTGAGTGCAGTAGGTGTTGCACGATTGGGACGGGGTAAGCGCTTTGTTGCAGCGCGCCATTTAGGGTGGCCTTATAGTCCCCACAAATTCTCACTGACCCGTCTGGCTTGACCGGGGTCACTATTGGGGTCTCCCATCTGGCATGGTCTATAGGTTGTAACACCCCCTGTTTGACGAGTTTGTCAATCTGCTCGTCAATCCTAGGTTTTAGGGCGAATGGTACCCGCCTAGGTTTTAGTCGCTTGGGGGGGACGCTAGGGTCTAGATCAAAAGAGATAAGGGGCCCCTGGTACTTGCCCAGGCTTCCGTCGAAGACCTCCCGGAACTCCTGGGCTAGCCGCTGTTCCCAGCCATCGTCGGTGACGTGGTTGACTCCCGTGAGGGCGATGTCGAGCGGGGCGAATCATTGTAAGCCCAGCAGGCTTGGGCGGTCGCGATCGACGATTGTGAGTGGGAGTTGTTCGGTGCGGCCCTTGTATGTCACATTAAAGTTCTTGGTGCCCACTACCGGGACGCGGTTTCCCTGGTAGTCTTTTATAATAAGTCTTTGGGCGTTTATGTTTCTCCTATGGAGGGTGGGCACTAACCGTTTTATCTCGTGCCATGCAATCATGGAGAGGTAGGACCCGGAGTCCACCTCCATTTTGCATGGTTGTCCTTCAATATGGACCTCTACGTGTACCTTTCTGGCGCCGTCGGAGATGGCGTGGCCGATGGTTACCGTCTGGTGGGTTTCTTCCTTGCGCCGGTTGTCGCCGCCTCTCGATGGTCGCTGGATTCGGTCCCACCGGCTGTCTGATTGGCGATCTCTGGTCCTGGGCGGTGGGCTTTCTCTCTTACGATCGTGTTGGTCCCATCTGGGTGGACTGCGAGTCTTCTTTTGGCGGCAAACCCGGGCGATGTGTCCCCTTTTATCACAATGCCGACAGATAGAGTCAAAAAATCGGCATTCTGATCTGGGGTGGTCGCCGCCGCAGCCGGCACAGTTGGTCCTCGACCTACGACCTCTCCGGTTCCGTTGGTCGCCGCGCCCCGCCTGGACTCGATGTATGTCTTCTTCGTCTTCGGACGTGCTGGATGTAGAATGGAAATCTCCGTAGTGTGCGGTCGTTTCGTTCTTTGGGTCGGCCGACCTCGCCGGGTTGTTGTTTCCGCCCTTTGCGTCTGGTTTTCGCATGCTGTCAGCGGAAATGCGGGTCGCTTCTGCGGCTGCGGCTGCGGTGAGGGCGTCTGCTAGGCTGATGTTGCCCTTAGCCATAAGCCGGCTCTGGAGTGCAGGGTCCCATAGGCTGAGTACGAATTGGTCTCTTAGAAGGCTATTCAGGCCGTCAAATTCTCAGAGTCCTCCCAGGCGCCGCAGCTCGGCGACGAAGTCGCTCAGTTTTTCGCCTGATTTCTGGTCCCACCGGTAGAATTTGTTGCGCCGGATCAGGATTGGGACCTCGGGGGCGTAATGTCGCCGAAGGATAGGTTCGAGGACGTCCCAATCCATGGCGGTTGCGTCGGCCGGCTTGGCCAATGCTTTGGCCATCTGGAATACTTAGGTTCCGCAATGCGTAAGGAAAACGGCGCGTTTTAGCGGGCCCGGGGCGTCCTTCATTCCGGTGCACTCGAGGTACATGCGGAATCGGTCTGAGAATGATTCCCAGTCCTCGGTGGCGGGGTTGAAGGGGGCGGGCGGTGCGATTTTCGCCATGTCGGTGCTAAGTCTGGCTCTTGTCGGACACGGGGTTCGGTTCAGGGTCTGGATCCCATCCTCGTCGCCAGTGTTGTGTCCGCAAAAGACGCCAGGAGTCGGTGACTTAGTTTAAAGCTCTTTATTTTAAAGTTGAGAACTGAACCGGCGAAAAGGAAAAAGCTCGCGGCTTTTATCCTTTTCGCCGCGGCGGCCGCGGCCAATGGCAGCGTTTCAAGTCTCCCGCTCTTGGAGTGAGCCAATCACGGGAGACTTTCAACGGGCCAATCGGCGCGGCTCGCCTGGCCAATTAGAAATCCCCGCGCTTTAGCCAATCAAAGCGCGGGGATTTCGAGTATGTAAATTAGGGACAGAACAATTTGGAAGGGATAAAATGGCAGCTTATGTATCCCAGTAGACTTAATCTGTCAAAGGAACACTTAATATGTCATATGTTTCAAGATCACATGCTCAAAACCATGGCTATCTAGAGCTTAGGGGGAAATGATGAAATATATCTCTTACAGCTTGCATATCTTGTCGCTTTGGCATTAGCATGGTTGATCTATGATCAGAAATATAAACCTGTATAATAACAAATAAGAACTAGGTCTTAAAAGGATATATTTGAGGCCAAATCCTGCAAACTGTATTCTGGTTCCAGGAACTGTCTTTAGGTGCCACAAACTATTCCCAGTACAGAAGGGAAGAAATTGAATTAAGCTTGTATTTATCCTTATTATTTATCCTTATGTATTATCCCCAATTTCCTTGGGGAAATTCAGAAAAGAGATTCAAGGAATAATTGAATCTGGAGAAACAGTGAGGAGAGTTTTGGCAACACAGAGAGGCCCAAATGAAGAGACTGTGCAGTCCTGAGCTGGAAGTGGTCCAGGGTAGCCACACCCCACAATCTCTCAGGATAAATGTAGAAGGTTAGAAAATTATAGCTTTAGCTTAGCAATATTCTGTCCATTAGGTATAAGCAAATATATGGTAGAAGTTACACCTGATGGAGACCATCTTGCTCAGCTAAATTTATAAAACTCAGTTGGATTTCGCTGTATTGTCTCTGAGTTTGGGCCTGGCCTCCAGTGATTTATGAACCAACATCAGAAGAATAGAATAGAATAGAATAACAGAGTTGGAAGGGACCTTGGAGGTCTTCTAGTCCAACCCCCTGCTTAGGCAAGAAACCTTACACCACTTCAGACAACTGGTTATCCAACATCTTTTTTAAAAAATCCCAGTGTTGGAACATTCACAACTTCTGGAGGCAAGTTGTCCCACTGATTAATTGCTCTAACATTATCGAAAACATTATCGCCACCTTTAACTTGCATAGATAGGACTCATTTTCAATGCATCTGTTCTTGCTACAATAATACAATCTTCAGATAGACATAAAAACACACTGCACACACATGTAAATTCTGCCAATAAATACAAGATCTTGAATTTAAATTTTCTGAGTCCAAGAAAGATATCAGTTTGGAAAAAAAATACCTTATTACATTTTTGGCTTGGAGTTCTGCTATTCGGATCCTTCCTGAGATGCTCCAGATACTTGCAATGAGGTTGACAACTGGTATGCAATCCAGCCCTGATTGCTCAAAGTGAGTTCGACTGTTAGTCTAAAATAATTTTCCTACTGTCATCCAGAATACAAAGCATGACATCTCACAGACTGTGTAACAATAGCTTCAAGGATGACAGCTGCACAAGTACGTTCACATGAAATTTCAATTTAATACAGTAGTTGGTTCTATTCTTCAGTTTCTTGGGTTTTAAAATTTATATTTTGTATACTGTTATTTGGAGGTATTTCTTCAGTCCAACTAACATCACAAATTTCAGTTGTGATGATCTCTGTTTTAAGAACTTTTTAATTTCGATTTTGTTGAAGAAGAAGAAGAAGAAGGAGAAGGAGAAGGAGAAGGAGAAGGAGAAGGAGAAGGAGAAGGAGAAGGAGAAGGAGAAACCACACACCTCATTCATGTCAATTCCTTTTGGACCTTCCTAATGAAACAGGAAAAATGAAATTATGATGGTAGTTTTGTTGAACAAATAGATGAGAAAAAGTGAAAATTATATTGTAATCATAGAGTAAGCATTTAATTTAAATGTAGACCTATAAGTAATTTCTTTATATTTTTACTTTTTTTCATTTTTGAACTTTGTTCTTTACTTCCCCTCACCCTTTATTTTATGTTAAATATTGGTCTTTGCTTTTTACCTTTCTGGTTTAAAAATCTAATAGGTGAGAAAAAGTTATCACAAAAAATACTTGTAGATGGCTACCACTTATAGGAAGTGTCCAATATAAATATATTAGTTGCTGTTAAGTATTAGAAGTGTTTATTGCTTTTAGAAACAGTCTAATCACTATCTGCTTTTATTCATTTCCTTCAACTTGGCCATCTGTCTTTGACTCCCTGCTGGAAAACAGGACAAGCACCAGGCCAAGTTGATGAGTCACTGTTTTGTGCACTTCTGCAAAAAAAAAATCTTTACATATCTGTTAGCCCAAGAACCACATTTCTGGATTTCCCATCTACATAAGAGTAAGAGCAATAGGTGTATAAAAATATGTCTTCCCTTGGCAATTGGCAAATATGTCTTCCCTTGGTAATTGGGAATTCTGGGAGTAATAGTTTCACACAGCTATAAATTCTATATTGGGAAAATTACTATTGTTTTCCCATGTAAGATAAATTATGTTAGTTGAAATCCATAACCTCTGGCTCATACAATGAAGGTTCTACCTTCACATACTCAAAGCTTCTTCATTCCCTAATTTTAACCTAAGCATAGCTGGAAGGAAAGCCATCTGCAAAGCTTTCTTCAATTGGCCCAGATCCTAGCAATTTAAAAATAGCTTGATAGGCAGAAACCGAACAGGTGAGGAGATAATGTTACTATAGCAGGCACAAAACAGTGAGACAAAAGGTTATGTGCCTTAAACAGAATTATCTCAAGGTTCAGCTTATCTTAGAAGACCAAATATCAAATTGTTTTGGATTTGGCACTTGCACTAACTAGGGTACTTACTCTAACCTAGCCAGCACATTTCTGTGATCCCAAAGGAAAAAAATAATAATGCAGGTAGGCCCAACTTACAGCCATATTTGGAACTGGAATTTCCATTGTAAAGCAAAAAAAGTTGTTAAGTGAGTCGTGGCCAATTTTCCAATTTTTTTGCTGTGTTTTTTAAATGAATCACAGCAGAAATTAAGTGAATCACTTTGGCGGAAAAACAAATCTGGTCACATTGCCAACTTCAAAAGCTGATACAAAAATTTATGCCACCAGATAAAGACTGAATGCACCAATTATCACATTAAACAAGAAGAAAAACTTTTATGCACCAATTCCACCCTCTCTTTCTACAATTTTATAAACAACAAACTAAAAGACTCAAGGTCCATCCCACCCCTGAAAGGATCTAATGGTAAAGACTGCAACGACGACACTATTAAAGCAAACCTCTTTAACACATTCTTTGGCTCAGTATTTGTAAACAGCAATGGATTATGCCCAGTATTTCCTAGTTGAACTACAGACAACTACAATGATCTAATACATATCGATTTTACAGAAGACATTGTTGAAAAAACACTACGCAATCTAAAACCATCCCTATCTATTAGACCAGACAGAATATGTGCCTACTACTTAAAAAAGCTATCCACTGCCATAACTGAACCTCTAAGCATAATCTTTGAAAAATCTTTCAGGACCAGCTCCTTGCCAAAACTATGGTCACAAGCCACGGTCATCGCCATCTTCAAAAAGGGAGACCACAGCCTAGTTGAAAATTACAGACCAATCTTCTTATGCTGCATCACCTGTAAAGTCATGGAATCAATTATTAACCAATCCATCATCCTCCACATAGAAACAAACAACCTACTCTCTAATAAACAATTTGGTTTCAGGAAAAAAAAAAGGATCCTATAATCTGCAACTCTTACACTGCAAAAACATATGGACTACACAACTCAACCAGGGCAAAAACATATGGACTACACAACTCAATCAGGGCAAAGCAATAGGCACAATCTACATAGACTTCTGTAAAGCCTTTGATTCGGTGGTACACGACACGATTTGTGTGTCCAATCACACTTGGCCAATAAAGAATTCTATTCGGTGCTATTGTAACTTTGAATGATCCCTACACAAAGTAAGTTTAAGACAGAAAAAAACTAAGAGAAAAAGATAGGAAGCTACCCACAGTCTGTTGGAATTGGGCAACTGCCAATCTGAATAAATAAGTAAATAAATATGTAAAATAAAAAGAATGTTTATAGTCCATCTTTTCAAATTCATTCTCTGAAGGGTTCAATAAAATCAGAACATAACCTGTTAATGAATTAATTTCAACCTCAAGTCCAAAGAAATAATTTCAACATTTTAAAAAGCCTTGTATTGATTAGTTTTCCAGTATTCCAACTCTTTATTCATACACGGCTGAATGGATAAAACCATCAACAAATATCAATAATTTCAACTATAAAGGCATTTTAATTCGCTACCATAATTTAAAAATGATGTAAAAGAAATTTATCTGTAAAAATGTTAGTATCTCAGGCAACTTGGAGGCAAGGAGGGGCTCAGTGGGGCAGAAATAGAACTGAGAGAAAAACAGAGTTGTAAACTTTACTTACTGAAATATAGAAACCAGAATTTATTTAACAGAGGGGAAAGGAAATTGAAATACAGAAAATTCAGAATAAACTATTCAGGACAAGACCCTAAGGAATGGAATCCAATAATTTATTGATTCACAGGTCTTAAAAAGGTCTTATTTCCCGCTATAAAGTCCTGGATTTATAGAATCTTACTGTACCTTTTGTGGAGTTGTTTACATATTGTAATTCTAATTAAAGCCCCTTTGGCAGACTACATGGTTGCAAATTACATTCTAACCTATTTCTAGAAGATAGATAAGTACAATATAGTGCAGAAATAAGGCATTGCAGAAGGGGTATACCACTCCCCCATCCCTTCTGGATTAATGATATGCTTCATTGTCTTTCCAACTGCTAAATAAAAAGTGTGAACTTATTTAATTATTAAAAAAATAACAAAGTATACACAACACATGCATATTATACTTGAGAATACAAATGTGTTTACATATTAAATACAATTTTACTCAACAATGTAACTGCAAAACTTGGAAATCTAGTACTTTAGGATTTTAATGTAATTTTTGAATCATTCTTTTAACTTACTGTAGATGGGAAAATTGATTGAATGGGTTTTTTCTTCTTCTTTCCATTCAATCGCGTCTGATTTTTCTAGATTGCCTGGACAAATCCCTGTAGTTTTCTTGGCAGGATTTTTCAGAAGTGTTCCCAAAGCTGTTTTTTTTCAAGAGGCAACTGAATTTTTTTTTCCCTTGAAAACATTTCACTTCTCATCCAAGAAACTTTTTCAATTCTGGATGAGAAGTGGATTCTCTTGAATGAGAAGTGAAACATCTTCAAGGAAAAACAAAGAAAATCCAGTTGCCTCTTGAAAAAATACCTTTGGGACTGTTGTGCCTGCGAAATGATGCCAGGAGTCGTTGACTTCAAATCATGCTCTTTTATTTAAAGTAGGAACCGAACTGGCTCTTCGCAAAAGGTTCGCGGCTTTTATTCTTTCAGCCGCGGCGGCCGCGGCCAATGGCACCGCTTTGAATCTCCCGCGATTCGAATGGACCAATCGCGGGAGATTCTTAGCGAGCCAATCGGCGCAGCTCGCCTGACCAATCAGAGTGCCCCGCGCTTTGGCCAATCAAAGCGCGGGGATCTCAAGAATGCTAATTAAGGACAGAACAGGGACAACCATGACTGGATGATTAAGAAGCTCCATAAACATTTTTCAGAAGTGGTTTGCTATTGCCTCCTTCCCAGGGCTGAGATAAAATGACCAGTCCAAGGTTACCAGCTAGCTTTCTGCCTAAGGCAGGACTAGAACTCATGATCTCCCTCTTTCTAGCTTTATGCCCTAACTACTACATCAAACTGCTTCTCTCATTGAATCAGTGGTGGGATTCAATTTCTTTTACTACGGGTTCTGTGGGCGTGGCTTAGTGGGCATGGCAGGGAAAGGATACTGTAAAATATCCAGTCAGAGGTGGTATTTTCTCAGAACTACTCAAAATTTCTGCTACCTGTTCTCCAGTGGTGGGATTCAAAAAAAATTACTACCAGTTCTGTGGGCATGGCTTGGTGGACATGGCTTGGTGAGTACGGCAGGGGAAAGATACTGCAAAATCCCATTCCCTCCTCACCCAACTAACCTGCTTTCCAGCTCCGTTCTCCTGTGAAGGGCAACAAAAGAAGACCCATCCGATCAGCTGGGACCCAGGAGGCAGAGAATAGATGAGGCAAGGCTAGTCAGAGGTGGTATTTGCCAGCTCTCCAAACTACTCAAAATTTCCACTACTGGTTCTCCAGAACTGGTCAGAACTTACTGAATAGCACCTGTGCATTGCATCTCTGCATTGAATGTACCGCTCCAGTGATCGCTCTGTCTTTTTTCTTTCATCCCTAATTTTAGGTAATTATAACTTTTTATATCATGCACAAGAAAGGCATGTGTATATGTAGATCTATACATGTGTTTGTCTTTAGACTCACTTGGAGATAATGCAGCACAAACAGCAATTAGAATATTGATAGGATGCATCTTACAAACAGCTAAGTGAATGGCACTTTGTAAATTGTAATTATACATGTGGATCTTTGCTATTATGGGCAGTCCTCAGACTGAAATCTGAGGCACATAATTCTGCAACAGATCTATACAGATCTCGTTTAGGTCAATGTTTTGCAAAAGAATTCATACATCACCTTAATGAGAAATAAATGGTTAGCTAAAGAAATAGCATTAAACAAATTCCAGATTGCAAAGAACTGGATTCACTTCAGAATATTTTATGGAGTAGCATGATAGCGTAGTTTTGTTTCTGTACAATTCCTATAAGAAATTGGAATGAATACAGAATAATAGAGTTGGAAAGAACCCTGGAGCTCTTCTCGTCCAGCCCCTGCTACTCAAGCAGGAGACCTCTGCCATTTCAGATAAGTAGCTGTCCAATCTGTTCTTAAAAGCCTCCAGTAATAGGACACCCACAACTTCTGAAAAAGGCTATTTATTCTCATTGTTTGGAAATTTCTCCTTAGTTCTAGGTTGCTTCTCTCTTTGATTAACTTCCAACCCTTATTTCTTGTCTTGCATTCCAGTGCTTTGGAAAATAGGTTGATCCCATCGTTTTGGTGGCAACACCTCAAATATTGGAACACTGCTGTCCTGTCACCCAATTCCTGCAATCATTTTGACTTTGGGTACATGGTCGCAAAATGTGCCATACATATTGTGGCATTGGGGAAAAAAAAGCACCTGTTCCTTTAAAACATGTACAGGATTTAAAAAGAAAGAGTCAGAACTGTACAAAAAGTATGAATAAACTCGTTTGAATCTAGCCCAGTGCTTTTGTGAGTTCATTTTGATAATATATTAACTCCCTTATTCTTCCTCCTTCCTTCTGCTGTTTTCCTAGACCAAGATTAGACTATTCTAATATTTCACATAGCATTCCCAGGCAGCATAAATCAAATGCTACTGTTATTTGTTTTTGCTATCAGCCTCTTTCAACATGTGGCTATACCTACAGCTTTTCAGAAGCAGATGGCAGTACCTCTTTCTCCTTTTACTGTTCTGCAAGCACCCCTCTGCCAACTTATAATATCATTTGTTTGTGTCTCTGCAGTAATTGTTCTGGAAGAATAATAATGAAGCAAAAGATGGATAGAATAGAGCATACTAAAATCCTTCTGTCAGTATCAGGATGGCTGGATCAAATGCCAATTTTCATGAAATGCATGTCCACGACTCATAAAAATTGATGTTCAAAACCCCTAATAAAAGTAGCAGGTAGGTAACCAATGAGCTTTAATTCATGAAGTTATAATTTAAGCTCAGTGAATCAGAGAAGGCAATATGTCTGTGTTATCCAGGTCATAGTTGTTTCAAACGTGCTTATTTTTTCCCCTTCAAAAGGCAACTGGACTGTTTTTTCCTTGAGGAAGAAGGAGAAAATATTTTGCTTCTCATCCAAAAAGCTTCATCAATTCTGATGGTAGGGGGCTGGAAGGATCCGTTTCCTAAAAACCAGATGACTGCAAAGAAATACAATTCTTCCATCCCACTGCCACCACCACTATCCTATCAAAACCTATCCTTCCATCCACCCGGCATCAGAACTGATGAAGCTTTTTGGATGAGAAGCTAAACATTTTCTTCTTCTTCAAGGAAAAACAATCCAGTTGCCTTTTGAAGAAAAAAGCACCTTTGAGATAGAAGGCAATATGTTCTGTCCCCTCATTAGCATTCTTGAGATCCCCGCGCTTTGATTGGCCAAAGCGCGGGGCACTCTGATTGGTCAGGTGAGCCACGCCAATTGGCTCGCTAAGAATCTCCCGCGATTGGTCTATTCGAATCGTGGGAGATTCAAAGCGGTGCCATTGGCTGCGGCCGCCGCGGCTAAAGGAATAAAAGCCGCGAACCTTTTGCATAGCGCCAGTTCGGTTCCTACACTAATAAAAGAGCATGATTTGAAGTCACCGACTCCTAGCATCATTTTCGAGGTCACAACACAATATTTTTTGGATCCTTAGCATCATTCTAAAATACACTATAGATAGCTACTGATATTATTAGCAACAAATGACTCAACAATGGTCTAATTAATTTATGGAATTCACCATCTTAATGGAGTTCCTTCTCACCCCATAATGCAGACTTATATTTTCTAACATTTAGATTATAATCTTATTTGATTGTTGTACGTATGCTGTCCAGATTTCCTTCCAGTAAGATGGGTGGCTATATAAATTTAATAGTGGGTTCTACAAAATAAGACAACCTCTATAGAGAGCACTTTATTTTCTGGGTTCCCCTGTCTGATTATTGTTTTTAAAAAGGTATGAATGTCCACCAAATTGGACATTTTAATTCATTCATACAATTGCAAAATAATAAAACAGAATGTTAATAAAACGGAAGGTGGGAGATCCATAGGAATTTTGGTTTCCACAGACACAACTGTGCTTGTCTATTCTCGCTTTGGTTTGAATGACTCAGCCATATAAACCCATCAACACCTGTCCTGCAATCCAAAGAGCTTTATAAAACATGAATATGTGTGTGTGAGATAAGCAAGAGTCAGGTTTATAGTCAGAGTGACAACTAAGCTTGGTGAATCTACTTAGGATTTGTGATCCATAGAATTTATGAATTCATCCTATCTTTCTTTGATCCACAAGGTAGAAGAGATACTGTGTCTCTGGTGACATATGCCAACAATACGTCATGTTATTAAAAAAATTCTTTAAGATTATAATATAGTGCATATAGTGCAAAGATGGAACAACTTTATACTATAATCAGAATTTTAATCCAATTTATCACACATTCTTTCACTTCTTCTTGTTCAAATTTCTTCTGTTTCAACTTTCTTCTATTTCAATTTTTTAATAAAAGTTTATACATTTTAGCAATTACATGTTCATCATTGGCACACAATTCTGTTTCAAACTCAATCTTACAATGTTCCAAGCCTTAAGCTCTTTCTAAAAATAGAAAATAAAAGAACGATTGATCAAAGAACTGATATAGCCTTCTGCAACCAGTTCTCTTCTTTTGTTTTTATTTTATATTCCCCTTGACAAAAGTTTGGTATCTCATGATAAGTTAGCCATTTGATTTTGCCTTTTATTTCTTATCTATAAAATGCTTCTTGTGCCGAGAATCACAAGGGTTTTCAGCAAAACCTGTTTTTTAAAAAAAACCTATTTCATATTCATGAAATATGGCATGTCTAACAATGATTTTCAAAATGTACCTTGACCTTGACTTTGTTGTATCACAAATATCCATGTCACACGAATCTCAGGTTGTATCCTTCAAGAGCCTTCTATTTCTTAGCAACAATCTTTCATGCAAACCAAACCGCAAGTTGAAAAATACAATTTCAAATCCTTCTGATTCTTTTGCATCTTATATTTAATTTGGGGTGGGTAGGTTCTGATGCCACACAAATTTAGATATATCCTTGTGTCTCTGTTTAAATGATACATCAATTGTCAAAAAAGGGATTGTCTGAAACAAAAACATCCTTCTAAGCAGGACATTCATTTTTAACACAGAAATTATCCCTAGAAATAACAGTTGTAGTTTCTCCCATCTTAACATGTCTTGTTTAACTTCATTCCTATCTTAATATAATAATTTTGAAATGCCATACTATTCATACTGTAACACCCATATATTTTATCTTCTTCTCAACCTTAAAAAAACCATTTTATTCATCATTTCCCTCTGATCTTCTATTTTTATATTTTGTTAACATTTTCATCTTCTGCTTATTGAACCTAAAATCTGATAATGTACCAAATTCTTTTAATTTGCGCATTAACATTTCAATTCTTTCTGAAGCATTTTCTAGAACCAATACCAAGTCATCTTCAAAAGCTTTTAACTTATAACTTTTTTTAAAAAAAAAAAATAGTCCCATAATCCTCCAAGCTTGTTTTATATCTCTATTCAGTATTTCAAGAACTACAATAAACAAGAGGGAAAGCAGTGGCATTATTGTTTTATTCCTTTTTGTATTTCACAAAGTTTAGTTAGGTTTCCATTAATAAACATAGATTTGCTCTTTCTGTAAAGTGTAAATCAGTCTTGCACATTATATATATTCTTTCCAAAATTCATATTTTCCAAAACCTTGAATGAGAAAATCCTGTTCAAATTCTCAATGATCTTCTTTCCATCAAAGAAAATCAATGCAGCTTGTTTTTCATTATGGAATAGTAAGAATTCTTAAGTTGCTCCAAATATTTCAGAACATCCAATACATTTCCAACACTGTTCTTGAATGGTCTTTTAGGTGAAATCGTTTTCCTAGTCAAGTAAATGTCTTCATTGATCCTTTTGAATAAATTCTTGCAAAATTATTTTCAGTCTTATTCGTTAAAATCCTTGTAAAGAACTTGCAGTTGCTTCTGATTCCTTGGGGTTTTTTTTCCACTAAAAAAAGGCAACCCTAGATAATGTTTAATGTCCCAATGAAGACATTCTAGAAATATCTTTAATGAAGAAGATATCCAGTAAGCTGATGAAGCCAAGATTTAATTACTTCTAGAAAGCCCCAACAAAAACAAACAGCACAGATGCGTGGGTGTCTCTTTCTGTTGCAATTGGCCTTTCCTTTCTGTAGACAATATTAGCTGATTATTTTCCCTTTATTGTGATAGCTTGGGGTATTCTGAGTAAGCTAAGGACAGCATATTAGTTTGAATGCTCCATTTCTTTTCACATCACCTAATAAAAATATAATTTTCCACGTCTTCTTACTTTCTCTCTGAAAGTCCAAGTAGGGTCAGACTATATGTGTAAGGTTAAACATGTTTTTTTTTTTTTCAAAAGCTAACAAAAGCTTTGCCACTTTAGCTTTTAAGAAAACCTCTCTCTTCAAATACTTTCTTTCACACCTGTTTTCAATCTCTCCACTCCATTATTCCTTCCCCAAGTGCTGTTTACAACCTTTGGCAAGTAGGAAACTTTTAGCAGGTAACAGGATGGATCAGGGGTGGTATTCAGCAGGTTCTGACCAGTTCTGGAGAACCGGTTGCAGAAATTTTGAGTAATTCAGAGAACCAGCAAATACCATTCTGACTGGCCCTGCCCCACCTATTCCCTGCCTCCCAAGTCCCAGCTAATCAGCTGGGTCTTCTTTGGTTGCCCTGCAAAGGAGAACAGAGCTGGAAAGCAGATTAGTGGGTTGGGGAGGAAATAGGATTTTGTAGTAACCTTCCCCTGCATGCCCACCAAGCCATGCCCACCAAGCCACACCACGCCCACCAAGCCACACCCACAGAACCAATTGTAAAACATTTTGAATCCCTCCACTGGGATGGATATATCAAATAATGCCATTTTAAAAGGCATTTCATATAACACATATTTTGGTTTTGATTGTGATCAGGCTGAGAATTAAGACTAGTTGGTATAGTGGTTAAGGCATTAGGGTAAAACCTGGGAGATAATGAGTTCTGGTCCTGCCTTGGGCACAAAGCCAACTGGGTGACCTCAGGCCAGTCTCTCTCTTTCAGCCCTAGGAAGAAGGTAATGGCAAATCATTTCTGAAAAACCTTTCCAGGAAAACTGCATGGTTTCATCCCAGCAGTGACCAAGAATTAGCCACAATAGAACTTCGGGGGGGGGGGGGGGGAGACTGAGAAAATATATTTGAGTTTTATTTTCCACTGAAAAATGTGCAATTAACTTTTATCTTTCTTTCTATTTTTCTTTTGCAATCTCACAGTTTCCAAAGCCAAGAGTTTTATATGCCCAAGGTAGAATAACATCTTCAGAGGAAGAAAATCAATTAATAGACCAGCCATCCTAGCTGGATTGGAAAAAGAATTTGATAAAGTTTGAAGATTCTGAAAGGCCCTGAAGAACCAAAAGAGATCCAACATTTCTGGTTTCCTTTCTTTCATGCCTTGAGAACTGAGTTAGATGTATTCCCTTCCCTTGCACTGCAATGGGGTGCAAAGAGTTTCAGAAACAAAGAAAAGAAAAAGGCAACAATTCAGTTTTATCTCTGCTTGTCTGAAAGCTCTAGATTTTTTTTTTCCACCCTGCCAGTCTCCAAGTTCCTGTAGCATAGTGGAGAGCTCTGACTTTGGAGCTTTCCAACCGAGCAATAGGATTGCTCTGCCTGAACATTTTAACTTGCAAAGAGAAAATACTTGATCTTCCTATTAAGGGCCCTCTTTTTTCAATAACTGTAATCTTCCCTTTAAAATTAATTGTCTGACTTTTACGCTGAAAAACAAGTGTTTTTTGAAACATTGAGAGCATCCATGCAGCTGAGGATAAATGGTCCTTCTGGAACAATTCCATTTATTCATAGTTGTTAAACAGTACAATTACTGCATGTTATAAGTTTGAAAACTCAGCTCATTAAAAATGTTGAAATAAACCTAGGTATGCATATGCAAATATTACACTGAACTGGATAGCAAACCCTGGGAAACAGCATATATTATTATTATTATTATTATTATTATTATTATTATTATTATTATTATTATTATTATTAGTATTATTAGTATTATTATTATTATTATTAATAATAATAATAATAATAATAATAATAATAATAATAATAATAATAATAATAATAATGCTAATAATGCTAATAATGTTGTTTTTGTTGTTGTTATTTTCATTTTTATTGTACATGTATACAATGAGATTGGCTGAGCCTCCCTTTGTGCACTCTCTCCCCAGTGAGGACAGAAGTCCTTAATCCAATCCCAATTTTATTACACGATGTGACCTTGTTGTACAACGCACCAGCCCCGCAAGTCTATCATACTATGTTGACATGAAGTTATTTTCCATTCAGAAGTCTGACAGCTCACAGGTAGAAACTGTTCTGCCTGTTGGTGCAGCTGGCTATGCTTCTCTATCTTCTACCCGATGGTAGGAGAGTGAAGAAGTGCTGACCGGGATGTGAGTCGTCCCTGAGAATTTTCCTCACTCTTCTAAGGCAGCGAGCCCTCGCGATGTCATCTAGTGGTATCAGGGAACAGCCCACGATGTTTTGTGCAGTCCTCACCACCCTTTGCAATGTCTTTCTACCTATTTCTATTAATATATTTCTCCTGCCAAGAACAAATATAACTTTTCAGTTTGAAAACAATAAATAAATGAAGGCACTGAAAAGAAAACAACAAAAATTGAGAAAGTCACAGATGGTAGTAAGTCCATTAACAGTGCAAATGCACTGATTAAATCCACACTTGAAACTATCTTGTTGGCTCTTCCTTACTATTGATAGGTTGTCCTTGACTTATGACTACAGCTGAGCCCCAAATTTCTGTTGCTAAGCGATTACAAGTATTAAGTGAGTTTTGCCCCATGTTATTACCTTTCTTGCCACGTTGGTTAAGCAAATCACTGCAGTTGTTAAGTTAGTAACATGGTTGTGAACAGAGGTAGGATTCAACCGGTATTATTACCGGTTCGGTACTTACATTTTGCATGTATGTGTAATACAATGAAAGCTGTGTCTCCCAGACAGCTGATAAGCGTTGTGCGCAGGTGCGCCGTGTTTGAAAAAAGCCTTTTTTACTGATTTTTCAGCCTCAGCTGTGCCATGCAAAGCAGCTGAGGTTGAAAAAGCAGGAAATAAAAGTCAGGTAAAAGCCTGGGTGGGCAGGTGGGCCAAACAGCAGCAGACACAGAACTGGTTCTGTGTCTGTTGCTCTTCAGACCTACCGGTTCTGCATCCCATCCCTGGTTGTGAGGTGAATCTGGCTTCCCCATTGACTTTTCTTGTCAGAAGGTCGCAAAAGATGATCACATGACCTTGGAGCACAACATGTACAGTATGTCGGTTGGTACACACTTTTTGTGCACAATGTCAACAGTCATTCCCTACTGTCCACTTGATATCGTACTATTGTCAAATCATTATTAAATGATGATTACCAATTCACATCATCCTTTTCGAGCAGTTCTCAACTTTTACAAAGCATGGTTCATACTGTCTGTCAGCTTTGGAATCTTTATTCATCGCTGCCACATAGCTTGAGAAAGTGGGAGGGGGTGATTTTTATTGAGTAGCTCTAAGTAGACAAAAGAATTCTTTTGTTAGTTCAAGGTCATGGAGTGTGGTGCAGGAACAAAAAGGAACTTGCTTTGGGATTGGTTCATGTGATGTGATGATGAGAGAAAAGGGCATGATTTGTAGTTTGAGACATTGTGGGAAGTCTGGGAAACTTTTAGTTTCGCGATTCCACAGATGTGCCAGTGTTGTAATGATGAGGCAGTCGAGTTGTTTGATCATGAACAACTGAATCATGATGATCTTTATTGGAGTCTAGTCTTGCATTTATACACATTTTTAGTTATCCTCCGTCATTGGTTAACTTTGGTTCTTGCTTAACTTTGGTTACTGTTTAGCTAGTAATCCATACAATTAATTATCTCTAGTTAAAGTCTAACATATGTTTACTTCCTCTCTCTAATCCTCCTTTAGATTAGTGACTTTGTTTGCTTGAGTTGTATTTGCTTGGAAACATTCTTTATCTGAGGTTTGCCATCCGAGATTGGAACATTCCTGCAATTACAACTCTACATGCCAGGTGCTATTCTAATAAAGGTACTTTTGAGATTATGCTTGTCTTGGAGTTACTGATTGGCATGGAGGTTCCCTGGAATGCTGACATTGTCACTTATTTCACAATAAACAATTATAACCTATCATTACATTGTATTATCTTTACTATTATATTATATTAATACTATAATGTATTTTATTTCTCTTTTTTTCTTATCTAGCCAGTGATAAAATAAACACCAGATTTTATAATACTCTTTTTCTTCTTGCTTTCTAATAGCAAATGTCAATCCACTCATTTCTGCACATTCCATTATTTTCTTTATCACCTCCTCTTCTATTGGAATTTTTTTTTCATTTTTCCAGTTTTGTACAAATACAATTCTAGCAGCTGTCAGAACATTAATAATTAAATATATCAATTCTCTACGGTATCCTTCAAGCAAGATACCCAATAAAAATATTTCAGGTTTCAAGTCTATATATTGTTTTGTTATTTTTTTCCAACCATGTATGAATTTTAGACCAGTATCTTTTGGCTTCCACACATGTTCATCACATATGATAATACGATCCAGGTATCTGATGACATTTCCAACATTTTGCCAATTCGTCCTTGAACATCCTTGCTATTCTTGCTGAGGGTATTCAAGCATGTGAATTTTGATCATGTGACCATGGGGATACCGCAACAGTCGTAAGTGTGAACAATAGACATAAGTCGCTTTTTTCAGTGCTGTTGTAACTTTGGACAGTCACTAAATGAACTGTTGTAATGTATTTGAATGTAAGTAGCTCAGGTTGGTAGTTGAGCTGTTGGTCTGAGCTCCCAGCTTGGCAATCTGGTTGCAAACATTTCATCCCTATTCAAGGAGAGGTCGTCTGTCCATCTTGGAATTATGCTTGAGAGACGAACCCAGTTCCAAGCGCACAGAGGTTGTCTCCTTGAATGAGGATGATATATTTGCAATCAAATTGCCAAGCTTGGAGCTCAGACCAACAACCCCCAAACTGTTGTAAGTCGAGGACTACTTATAAATAACCCAATAGATCTAGGAAGTATTTTAACCAATGCCTAGAAAATGCCAAGTTACTGGAATATCTACAGGAAAGGTTGAGAGTGTAGGCCATCTACAATCTGGCAGCTTAATACTATTCTGGAATCAGGACGTAATGTGTATACACATACATGTAACAACAGCAGTAAGAATGTTGTGTTACAGAACTGCTGTTTCTGCTTCCCGAGGGCTCTGTTGACACTAAGCCTCCTTGTGAAGTTTCAATCACCCAATCGCTATTTTTCAGCCTTGCATCTCCCTCAAGACTTGTGAAAATGGAGGAGGAAAGTGGCAATAAAATGTCACCTTGAACAGTTTGAAGGAAATGGAAGTCATCCATTAAAAAAAAAAGTTTGCTCGGCTGCTGGCCATTAAAAACAGATTGTATGCTTACTATGGCTTGATTTACACACTGAGAAACCCATTGTGGTAATGCCAAGTTCATACATAACATGAATCCATAAATCGTGACTGACCAAGAGTGATGGATGGCGCATTACCTCAGAAGGTACTCAGTACTGATATATTGACCATCTTCTTCTAATAATGTAACTCTACAGAAAATGATGGGCTATTTGTCTAAGAAACAGCAAGGAAGGAATCAGCTGAAGGGCTTCCTCCATTCTTTGGAGTGAAACATCAGATAATGAAGAAGAAAATAAAGCAACCCAACTCTCACCCCAAAGCAAGAAATCGTCATTAAGATCTGATTCATTTGTGCATATTAAAGATCAGGCATTGCCCGATTGGTTCCAAAACTACAGTTAATCAGTGGAACAGCTTGCCTACAGAAGTTGTGGGTGCTTCATCATTGGAGGTTTTTAAGAAGACACTGGCCAGCCACTTGTCAGAAATAGTATATGGTCTCCTGCTTGAGCTGGGGTTGGACTAGAACAGTGGTCGCCAACTGGTAGGCCATGGCCCACCGGTGGGCCACGAGAAAATTTTGGTGGGCCACAGAGAAATCTGACCCCCAGAGCACTCCCCACAAAGCAATTAATTCAGGCTGTGCAGAAATACAAGGCTGTGCCGTCCACATGGCCCGCAGGAACCCTCCCATCCCACTCACTCCTTACCCGGCAAACTTGCCTGCTCAATTGCTGTTTTTCCTTTTTCCAACCATTATCTGTTCTGCTGTGCCAGGAGATTTAGATTAGCTAGGAAGCAGGAAATGGTTGGATTTCTTGCTTTCTAGCTAATCTTTAGATCTTTGGCTCTGCTTTTAAGCACAGTTGAACCTCCCTTAGGACTGAAGGTTTGGTTATTCAGTGCAGACTCACGGCAAGCAAATTTGAGAGACTGAACTAGCCGATGGCAGACAAATAGATTACTGAATGAATCTGTGGTTTTGGGTAAAAGTTGCTCTTTTTTTAATAAAAAATTTAATATTTATATAAATATTTATAATATTTACATATAAGCCATGCCCAGCCAGTCACAGGACCACCAAACCACACTCACAAATTAGGCCATGCCCACAGAACTGGTTAGTGGTCCCTGGGATTTAAAATTATGAGTTTGGTGGTCCCTGAAGTCCAAAAGGTTGGCGACCCTGGATTAGAAGACCTCCAAAGTCCCTTCCAGCTCTATTCTGGTTAAATACAAAATTAGGCAGTGTCACGCTGGGGATACATGCTCTTAATAAACAATTATCATCCACTTTCAAGCTGTATGTTAGGGAGATGTGTGGATGATCTCTCAGTAACAGATCATATCTTTAAAAACCTCTCTGAAGACCTTTAAAGCAACTTATAAAAAATACTAATAGCAAACTTTTGTTTAGAGGGCAAAGAGGCATGTTTAAAACTGAGGGTACATTGAAATTCTATGGCACAAGTGCAGAAGAGGACAAAGCAAACAGGTTTAGATAAGCAGATCTAAAATTAGATTTAATAACCTTTCAGTTATGGTATATGTAGATTTCTTTATATGTCTGCTGTGATATCTCTTCCAAGCAGCTGAAACTTTTTTTTTTTTTTTTGCATGGTGTGGCATATGATGTGTCTCGTGGGAAGAATGCTCTTCAGTCTCTTCTCATCATTTGCTTTTTCCTTTAGACTCCAAGAAACAATCTTTCTGATGAAATTGTCATTTCCCCCCCTTATAGATATACTTTTCTACTGCAAAGAGAGCTATGGATCCTGAAATGAAGGAAATTAAAGAGGGAAGGCCCTTTTCCCATTTATTCATACTAAGGATAATAAGGTTTATTCAGTTTTGCCTTAGCATTATGGATGAACCACCTGATGCTTTGTTTGTTTATCATTTACTTGTAGAAACCCAGCCTGTTATGGACTAAGCCAACGCAGCGATACAACCCTCAACAACTTTACTTTACAGCAGGCTTGTAATCCTGCACTTCTCATTGGCCCGTAGATAGCGAGTCGTGATTGGTCATTTTTGGCAGTCTGATTGGCTGTTAATGGGGCCCCCTGATTGGACGCTTGTGAAAGCGGTAAACTCAATTCATTGGTTGTTTTGACAGCAGCCAGCTCTATAAAAGAGCTGCTGCTTCCCAAGTATTTTGCTCTGTTCTTTCTTGATAATAAAGAGTTGAAGTCACCGTTCGATGTCTCGTCTCCGTTCCTTGCGCCCATGCCCAGGACTTAACACTGGCGACGAAGGTGGGATGCGGACATGATAGAGCTGACTAAATACGCATCGAACAAGACAGAGCACGTGGCGAAAGAGTGCACTCAACAAACGGCAAGATGACCAGCGGCGCCATACCACCCGCTCCATTCGACTCAGCAACCGAAGACTGGGACTCGTATATAGATCACTTCCAGAAGTTCCTGGAGACCAACAATTTAAAAGATGCCTGGCAAGAAATGAGCGATGTTCCTGACTCATTGTGGCCCCGCCGTTTTCAAAATGGCTAAAGCACTAGCAAAACCGGCGGAAGTGAAGACCATGGATTGGGATACCCTCGCCCCAATCCTCCGGACCCATTACACACCCGCAGTACCTACACTGATACGAAGACATGAATTTTACCAGAGGGACCAACGGAAGGACAAGAGCGTTGGAAATTTTGTAGCCAACCTCCAGAACCTAGGAAGCCTTTGTGGTTTTGCAAGCTTAGAGGAAGCCCTAAGAGACCGCATAATTCTGAGATTAAATGCACCACATGTGCAGAGTAAGCTAATGGCGAAAGGCGACATCAGCCTTACAGATGTCATCGCCGACGCTACTGCCGCAGAAGCAACCAGGAAGTCAGCTGCTCAAATGCGCCGAGCGAATGCACCGCATCACCAACTCGCCAACGAGAGCCCACTCGCCACTGAGAAGCACGCTACCACTACCCACCATGAAGACCTCGAGTCACCCTCAGACAGTGAGGAAGAGGAGGTCAACCAGCTCCACTCCGAACGAGATCAAAGGAACCAGAGACGTCCGCGCCAATGTGCTGGTTGCGGGGCAAACCACCCGCGATTGGACTGCAAATTCCTCGACGCACTCTGCCATACCTGCGGAAAAAGAGGCCACACCGCAAAGGTCTGCAAAAGCAGATGAGAGTCCAGTCCCAACCGAAGGGAGAACAACCTCCATCGGGAGATAGGCAAACCTCCTGAGAACTGGAACCATCTGAACCACCAATGGAACAACCACTACTACTACAGAAATCAAGCACCTGCCTTTTCAACGAGACGAGAAGAGGCCCACCAAACCATTATTATCGGCCACGCTTCATCGTTCGATGCAAGAAAGATCCACGTAAGGGTTACTATTGAAAATCGACCGTGCATGATGGAAATCGATTCGGGATCATCCCTATCGATGGTATCCTGGAAAACCCTCAAACAGCTGATCCCTGCCATCTGCCGCCAGGACCTCAGCGCGCAACGAATCATCCTGAAAGACTACCAGGGAAACAGAATTCCAGTTGTCGGTTCCAGCCACATCCAAGTATCCTTCAAGGACCGCACAGCGACGCTTCCCCTGACTGTCGTCAATCGTGACCAACCTAGCTTGTTAGGGTTACAGTGGTTCGCCCCACTCGGGATTGAACTAGCCGGCATACATCAAACCAGAAACGATGACTGGGAAGAGGCTGTCATCCAGGAGTTCCAGGACATGTTCACAGGAACATTAGGCAAGTACAAGGGGACCCCTATATCATTTAATCTCAGCCCCGATGTAGCTCCTATTCGGCTTAAGCCTCGTCGGGTACCTCTTGCCTTAAAACTGAAGATCGATGAGCAGCTAGATAAACTGACAGCCCAGGGCGTATTGGAACTGATTGACCATGCCCGCTGGGAAACTCCGATAGTAACGCCCATGAAGCCAGATGGTTCGTTAAGAATTTGTGGGGATTACCAGGCCACCCTAAATCATGCTCTTCAACAGAGCGCTTACCCAGTACCGGTGGTTCAACACCTTCTTCATTCCCTGGGTGGAGGAAAAATATTTGCGAAATTGGACTTAGCTCAGGCGTACCAGCAACTACCTGTAGACGCAGCAACTGCAGAAGCCCAGACAATAGTTACACATAGAGGCGCTTTCAAGTGCAACAGACTCCAATTTGGAGTAAGCGTGGCACCGGGCATTTTCCAAAGTTTAATGGAGAGACTATTACAAGGCATAAAAGGCGTCGTGTCCTATTTTGACGATGTCCTAATAGCTGCCCCCACTAAAGAGTTATTAGTACAATGACTCAGAAAAGTTCTTCAGAAATTTAAAGACGCTGGTCTGAAGGTAAAAAGGGACAAGTGTCAACTTTGTACGGAGAGAGTGGAGTTCCTGGGATACCTTCTTGACAGACAGGGAATCTACCCCACTGAAAAAAAACTAACCGCAATCAAAAAAGCCCCGAGACCTAGGAATAAGACAGACCTCCAAGCCTTCCTGGGACTCATTAACTTTTATAATATCTTCTTGCCCCAGAAGGCAACCGTAGCCGAGCCCCTACATAGACTTCTCGATAAAAAGGCTTCCTGGGTCTGGGGACAGCGTGAAGAGAAAGCGTTCCAAGAGGTAAAAGACCTCTTAACCTCCGATGCTGTATTAATGCAATACATCGAGACTCTACCTTTGACGGTTACCTGTGATGCCTCACCATTTGGAGTAGGAGCCATTTTAAGCCATGTCCTGCCAAATGGAAATGAGGCACCCATTGCGTTCTTTTTGAGAACTTTGTCTAAAACCGAAAGGAACTATAGTTAACTTGATAAAGAGGCTCTCGCTATTGTATCCACAATTAAACTTTTCCATGAATATGTATATGGGAGACCCTTTACCATAATTATAGACCACAAGCCGCTACTTGGTATTTTGGTGGGAAACAAACCAACTCCCCATATCTTATCACCAAGAATGACACGTTGGTCAGAATTTTTAGCCGCTTATGATTACCGATTGCAACACCGCCCGGGGAAAACCATTCCCCACGCTGACGCTTTAAGCCACTCTCCACTACCAGACATCATAGAGGACCCTGCTCCAACCTTCGCTGTATTGCAAATCGAAACCCTCAAATCGCCGCCACTAACCGCTTGAGACATCGCCTTAGAGACAAAAAAGGACCCTGTTTTGGCACGAGTCCTCAGCTGGGTAGAATGGGGTTGGCCGGTCAGCACAACCAATGACACGTTCAAGCCATTTAGGAATTGTCAAACAGAGCTATTCTCCCGGAAAGACTGCATAGTGTGGGGAGACAGAGTCATAGTCCCGGAGAAATTGCAATATAGGGTATTGAAAATGCTGCATGATGGACATCCAGGCATCGTGTGGATGAAGGCATTGGCCAGGAGTTACGCATTGTGGCCTGGCTTAGATAAACAGATAGAGACCTGGGTAGCAAAATGCAGCAAATGCCAGGAGACTCACTCCACTCCTCCAAAGACTCCCCCAACTCAGTGGAAACGCCTCGAGGTCCTTGGTCCAGTATCCACATCGATTTCGCGGGACCCACAAGAGGACACACTTTCCTCTTAACAGTGGATGCCTATTCTAACTGGCTCGAAGTCCACAAGATAAAAAGCACCACCACAGACGCAGTCACTAAAAAACTGAATAAACTATTTGCTACCCATGGATTTCCAGATGTCCTGGTCTCCGATAATGGCCCCCAATTCACTGCCCTGCCATTTGAACAGTACCTGGCAGATCGGGGCATCTGCCATGCCTTAACATCGCCAGCTCACTCTGCGGCCAATGGTAGGGCTGAGCGAATGGTTCAATTTGTAAAACAGACCTTGCACAAAATGGACCATGGCGACATTGACAACAAAATAAACTGGATGCTTCTTCTCCAGCACATAACCCCAAACAGTACCACAAACAAAAACCCCAGATGAACTCCTGATGGGCCGGAAACTTCACTCACATCTCGATCGCCTCCACCCAAACTACATGCCAGAACAACCCTCGGGATCCAGCAGCAAGTGTCGGGCATTCCAGGAAGGTGACCTCGTGTTTGCGAAAAACTTCTCAGGCTACCCATTGTGGGTCCCCGCGACAATAACGCAACTTATGGGACCCCGATCCTATCGCCTACAAACTGCAGATGGTAAGATGTGGAAACGCCACATAGACCAATTCCATTCCAGATTAGCACCGGAATCTCTACCTGGGGGTGGGGGGGAAGGAACATTGAGGAGGCCGAAGAAGAAGAAATGATAATCGAAACCCAACAGCCTACACAATCAACCAGGGGATACTCACCATCCGAAGAACCGAGCCAGGGAGTGGCCTTGCCACGTGACAGCACTGCGATGGAAGCGGATCCAAGGGAACCCAGAAGACAGCACTGGCATAAGCAGGGAAAGCAGCCCAGGGCCACAATCCTCACCATCCAACCCAGCTAGCAGCCCACCGGAACCAGAACCAGGACAGAAACCGGTGGAACAGCGCAGGTCAAGCAGACAGGTGAAGCGACCTGCCTATTTATGAGAATACGTCACCCCACCCCTCAGACGGAACCTAGGGGGGAGGAGTGTTATGGACTAAGCCAACGCAGCGGTACAACCCTAAACAGCTTTACTTTACAGCAGGCTTGTAATCCTGCACTTCTTATTGGCCCGCGAATAGCGAGTCATGATTGGTCGTTTCTGGCCAATCTGATTGGCTGTTAACGGGCCCCTCTGATTGGACGCTTGTGAAAGCGGTAAACTCAAATCATTGGTTGTTTTGACTGCAGCCAGCTCTATAAAAGAGCTGCTGCTGCCCAAGTATTTTTCTCTGTTCTTTCTTGATAATAAAGAGTTGAAGTCACCGTTCGATGTCTTGTCTCCGTTCCTTGCGCCCATGCCCAGGACTTAACACAGCCAATTCTGGATTATTCAATTAAATCATTATTTAAATGAATCTTCTTTGTTTTTTCACAGAGGAAACCACTGCTCCATGGTTTGCATTTTCTAAAGGAAATGTCCTGTCAGGCTTTGATGTTACATATTGGAGCCATAAGTGATACCTTCTAATCTGGGCTTGGGTGTGTTTTTTTAGGACCCAAAGAAAATTCGAATCCCTTTCTTCCTTATTTGGTTTCTCCTTACCTTCACTCTGAGTCCATCTGCACAGTCTCCTAACCAGTGGTGGGATTCAAATTCTTTTACTACTGATTCTGTGGGCATGGCTTGGTGGGAATGGCAGGGGAAGGACACTGTAAAATCTCCAGTCAGAGGTGGCATTTGCCGGTTCTCCAAACTACTCAAAATTTCTGCTAGAGGTTCTCCAGAACTGGTCAGAATATGCTGAATACCACCTGTGCTCCTAACCCCGTGTGGCCACTTTTTCTTGGGAGCAAGAACGCATATCATATACTCCTTGACTTGTTCCTAGCCCACCAAGAAGGCAACCTCCATCTACCTTACATGACAGAAGTGTTTTCTTCCTTCTGTTGGGATAGCTGTGCAGTCTTGCTGTAATTTGTTGGTGGCAAGGCCTTGGTTCCAGTGGCCTTGTGCCCACTATGAGGGAAAACACCAGTGGTGGGCTGCATCTGGGTTTAACAACCAGTTCTGTTGAGTGCACGCTTCCTGCTTGTGTGCAGCGTTCAAAATACAGCAATTTGAAACTCGGCTGCTTACCTTCTAAGGCAGCCCCAGTCAGTAAAATAGCTGAGGTGTGGAAGTCAGCTGTGCCACGTGAATCAGCTGAGCCAGAAAGAAGCAAATACAGGAGAGGATAAGGTAGGTCTGGGTGGGCAAGGCCAGCTGATGGTTGGAAATACTAGTTCCCTAGAACCGGTCCAAACCGGCAGCAGCCCAGCACTGGAAGACACCTTTCCTTCCATTTACTGGTTATGACCATGATGGTGAACCTATGGCACGTGTGCCGCAGGTGTCATGCAGAGCCATTTGTGTGGGCTTGCGAGCCCCAGCCAATCTTACCAGCACTGCTCATGCACGTGCCTCCCAGCTGATTTTCGGCCCATTTGAGGCCTTTTTCGGCCTCCCAGAGGCTCAAGGGGAGCCTCTGCAGCCACAGGGAGGCCGAAAAACAGGCCGTTTTGTCACTTCCATTTTTGTCACTTCCATTTTCATCACTGCCAGTATGTGATGAAAATGGAAGTGACAAAAATGGAAGTGACAAAACGGGTCAATTTTTCAGCCTCCAAAGGCTGCAGAGGCTTCCCTCAAGCCCCGGGGTGGGGGGGAAAGGCTTCAAACAGGCCAAAAATCAGCTGGAAAGTGCGCACATGCGCCGTGCAGGTAAGGGGGTAGATGGTGTTGCACATGCATGCCAGAGGTGGTATTCAGCAGGTTCTGACCAGTTCTCGAGAACCAGTAGTGGAAATTTTGAGTAGTTCGGAGAACCAGCAAATGCCACCTCTGACTGGAGATTTTACAGTATCCTTCCCCTGCCACGCCCACCAAGCCACACCCACAGAACCGGTAGTAAAAAACGTGAACCCACCACTGGTGCATGCACGGGAGGAAGCGCATTGCATTGTGGGTGCTGGCACACACGCATACGCGCTTTCGGCATACCACAACAAAAAAGTTCGCCATCCCTGGGTTATGACTTATCTTCATTGTCATTTCATCTTGGGCCCCTGGCCCTATTTTCAAAGGATCTTTTTAATAAGGCTGGGATCTTTTGGTGGAAAGATAGATCAGTGCACAGCTGTACCTATTGTTCTTTTTCTTTTTAACTGGCCCAAGAGTGGAATGGTGAACAGCTGGACGTTTCTTTTCCTTTCTTTAGGAAAAAAAAAAGTACCTAGTACCCCTTGAAATAATCAACTACTTCCTTCTACGTTTATACGAGAAGCATTTTCAAAATAATGGCGGCCATGTACTTTGCACACATATTTCCCAGAATCCTGTCTCCAAAAAATGAGCAACTATATTTCATCAGATTTAAAGCATATTGTTTAGGGCCAAAAATAATTGCTTTCAGGATTTTGCAAACTTGGTATAAGAATAAAATTTATCCTATCCTAGCATGTGTTCTCAGAATCAGCGATACAAATGCTTGTTGGTTTTTTTTTTTATCAAGTTAATAGCATTCAAGGGGGGAAAATCTGTGTAACCTTGGCATCATACCAAATGGAAAAGATTTTTGTCCCCTCTTGCTTTCTATTTCTGCATCTACTTTATGGGAGGTTTCCACAGAAATCAATAGGAACTCCATTTGAAATGGATTTCAAACAGCAACTTCAGACTGGAAAGCCTTTCTTGTCTCATCCTGCATGATTTCACAGGGTTTCACTTCATTTTTATGTCCTCAGATATACATCTGCTCTCATTTTAACAATAATTAAATTTACATTTATTTTATTTCAATCCAACACCAGCATAAAATAATATTTAAAACTGCAGCATTAGGAATTCTTCAAAATATAACGCCACTATGTATGCAAATCATGAGATTAAGTTCATAGCATAAAATTCGGTGATATTTCATATACCCTCCCATTGCTTTTAAGAACTGGAAAATGGTATTGGGGTACAAACTGCTGGGACTTCATTTGATCTCATGACTTTTCTAAAATCCCTATCCAATTTTGTGACACAGCCTAAAACCCCTGGACTGTATATGACCCAAAAACTGAAGTCCTCAACACTTCTCCAGAAGTGTTTTAGAATTACAAAATAACACAGTTGGAAGGGACCTTGGAGGTCTTCTAATCTAACCACATGCTCAAGTAGGAGATACTATACCATTCTGGACCAATGGCCATCCAATCTCTTCTTTAAAAGCTCCAGTTGTCATTGGATTGTAACATGTGATAGGATAGAAGAGGAAAAACTATTAAATACCTTGTAAGAGATTATACAAATGTCATAAAATCAATATAATTTAATTCTTTGTAAGTGAAATGAGATTAGATTCAGCCTTCTTCACCCATTTCCTTGGCTTTGTGGCCAACTCTTCAAAGGTTAAATATGGCTGCCTAAAGATTTTAGAAAGTGACCCGACTTGATTGGCACAAACAGCATATATGCTCTCACCCTATTTTATCCCATGGACAAGATTTTCTCATGTTTTGTTTCCTATGTTCAAATTTATATCTTCCAAATATGTTGGCACTGCAAATTTTCAAACATTGAGGACAAGTCCTAACAGTAAGACTGGAGGCCATGACTTTGGATGTCATGTCCATTATAATAAAGAGGTTTCAAGTTACCCTTTAACTTTATCATGGAAACAGTCCTTTTTTTTTTCTTGTTATAGCATGTTAATCTTTTCTTCTTGGATATATATATCTCAATAGAACTGAACCTCTTGTTAGCTAAGGTACACTGTAAACCACTTGCACAGTGGCCTTGTGAATGGGAAGATGGGTGTGTTCCCACAAATTAAAAGGCACACCCTTCTATTCAGTTGCACAGTGTTACTAAGGATCGTATGGCTGTAGGTCTTTGTCAACATCTATCAAGGAGCTCTTTGTATACCTATACCCTGGAATGCAGCCAAGAGCCACTGCCATGGAAACTAATCCACCCTCATACTTCCATGTTGTAAATAAATATATAGTGCAGAAAATAAAGTGAAATTTTATTCTGGTCAGAAGAGCGCTCTGTAAAATACAAATCTCAGTAAGCCAGAGTTTGGTTCAGGACGGACCATGGGGGATCTGCAATGGTCGTAAGTGCGAAAAATAGTCATAAATCACTTTTTCAGTGCCATTGTAACTTTGAACAGTCATTCAATGAACTATTGTAAGTTGAAAACTCCCTGCACTTAGTAAAGCAAATGGTTTGTTTCAGTGGTGGGATTCATTTTTTTTTTACAACTGGTTCTGTGGGCATGGCTTGGTGGGCATGGCAGGGGAAGGACACTGTAAAATCTCCAGTCAGAGATGGTATTGGCTGCTTCTCCGAACTACTCAAAATTTCTGCTCCTGGTTCTCCAGAACTGGTCAGAACCAGAATATCACCTCTGGTTTGTTTTCATGGCTAAGCAAATGTTTCCAGAAGAAGATATTATAAATAAGGCTGCCAACCTTTGATTTCCTAAGTCATGATTTTGGACAGAACCTGTAGGTGCCTTATGGGTGGGCCAATGGGCAGGCAACAATTTTAGTGGCATTGGAGCAAAGAGCAAACGTTTTATGTTAGTTGTGATGGACATGCAACAGATAACTTGATATGGAGTGCTTATATTACTGTGTTGGTTGAAGAAGGGATGTAGATGTGTTAGCAACTCCCAGAGGGTAGGAATAGTGCTCATACTTAATAGCTGTTCACATTCTGTCATTATCTAGCCATTTGCCTCACCTGCCTAGGATATGCACAAAACATGACTCAGCCATCCATGCCAGTAAGCAGAAAATGAGATGGGAAACTTCCACTGAAATGAGCAGTGCAGTACCTCAGGAGATGCTTTCAAACATAATGGCCAGTTTACAGTTCACATAAAACCAAATACAAATAAATAAACCACACAGGCCCTTTTGTTATGGTTTTTCCAAGATTATCCAACTGTGGACAGGATTTATCTTACTTCAGCAAATGGGTAAATCAGAGGTGTGCCAGGATGTCATCAAAAAGGATTGCATATAAAAAACAAAACAAATGGAACTTCAGTTGCAACTTCAGTTTGAACCAAGTAAGGAAGAAAAGGATTAAATTTTTCTTTGGGTCCTAAAAAACAACAACAGCCAAGACTGGATTAAAAAGTACCACTGTGGCTCCAATATCAAAACCTGACAGGACAGTTCCTTTAGAAAATGCAGTGGTTTCCTCTGACAAAAAGGCTGTGTTTATACACAGTGCAAAAACAAAGAAGATTTATTTAAATAATGATTTATTGAATAATCCAGAATTGGCTGGATTTCTACAAGTAAATGATAAACAAACAAAGCATCATGTGGTTCATTCATGATGCTGAGGCAAAATCAAATAAACTTTATCATTAGCATGATACTAAATGATATGTTTAGTGTTTTATTTTTATTTTTTTAATACACAAAGAGAGAAAATGATGTGATCACCAGATCCTGCAGCTGTTTCCAACAATTCTGGCCACTATCAATGAAGTCATGGCTAGAACAGGTAAACCTTTCCTAATTACTTGGCAACCTCAATTCTAAGCAGGAGAACTCTGAAACAGCCATGAGCAGAATAAGATGGCTTTGCTTTCTTTTGAATATGTACCTTGCCACAGACAACTTTTTGATGCTGGAGGTCTGGTGTTTGTTTCAATGTCCAATGTTGTGGATGTGCTGCTTATTGCTAGGTAGGACACCAAAGGTTTCTCTACAGAGTTTGGAGGACCCTGTAGCACAAGGGTGTCAAGCTTGCTGTGTCATGTTGCCCTCACGTGACGTATCATGACATTTTCCCCCCTTTGCAGAGCTGGGTGGGCATGGCCTACATGTGACCATCCTGCCCACCAGTTTGACACCCCTGCTGTATATGATATAACAACTGGAGGATATGCCGCAATCAGAGATTGAGTACCTGGCTGGCGAATTCTGAGAGTTGAAGTCCACACATCAGAAAGAACACTTCCACCAAGTGACACTAGTATATTAAAAAAAAAAACCACTTCCTTCTAGCACTGATGATGTTACTTAGTTGGATAACAAAGCATTTGCCAGAAAATAAGGGCCAGAGTGTACCAAGAACTTCACCATGACAGGGTTCCAAGTAGTAGACCCATATCAAGCAAAACCCTGACGCATGTAGATTCCTCAAAGAATAGCTTTATTGGATATAACATATTGGCATAGATCTGGTGAAAACCAACTGAAGGTCCCTGTGGTTTTCATCTCATTAAAAGTAAAAGTTTTTCACTTTCTCAAAACTATCAATCACACAGTCCAATCATGGCACTGTCTGGTTGCCTGGTGGCATCACTTCACCTTCCTCTGACCAGGTGTGAGAATGTCCTTGGTTCCCAAGAGAAAATATTTTGTTTTGGCTACAAAATCCCAGCTATCTCAAATTCCTCCTCCCTATCCTTCAGTTGCAGTGTGGCAACATTGATGCTATCAAGAAGGCTACACAGTTCAACCCTGAGTACAAATTTTCTCTTCTTTTGGTACTACCACTTCTGAAAACTGTTGAAAAACACTGCTCTAGAGCTACTGGGACTATTTCAGGCATCAACAAGATCACCCCAGGTTTTGAAAGAGTTTGATGTTTAATGGTCTTGGATTCCATATCCTCTCACTAAACTCAGGGTTTATTCTAACATGCAGCTGGACAAATTTGGGGTAGTTGTAATAATATTGTGCAGGAGGAACTAGAATTTTCTGCAGTTGAAAATATACTAGTCAAGCAAGAGCTGTAGAAGTTTTTTTTTTTTCCCCTGAGGGAAAAAAGTGAAATAAACAAAATTAAGATTGATTCTTTCCCATTGCAATGATTTAATTGTGTATTATTGGAATGGTCACTTAACTAGCCAAAATCATTTATTAATTTTTTGAATTACACAAAAGCAAAAGATATACATTTATATGATAGTAACAAAAATTAATCGCCATTATTAGTTTATTACTAATTAAAGACCATGTGCCAGGCCTTCTCTCACATCATATTGAGCACTTCAACATTTTCTATGTTTTGAAATGGCTGGATCATTACTTTCTAGATATAGGTAGGAGAAACATCAGTGCATACAGTTCTCTGACAAAATTTCTGTAAAGCACAACTGCTCCCTTGTTCGAATTGTAACTTTGATTCTATGGTCTTCTTTAGTCATACAACAGAGAGCTAATACCTTAAGATCCATTCATTGAGTAGTGGCAGATTGTGAAAGATATGTATAACTCACTTTAAGAAGTAATTTCCTTCTTACTTAGAAGGAAATTTTGGGCTCAATTGTGGACATATATTATTGTGGTTAGCCAGCAGCAGATGGGGAAAAAACTGTCCTTGTATCTACTTGTTCTAGTGTACAGTGCTCTACACCTGTTGTTGTTAGCCAACAGCAGGTGCGGACGGCTGAGGAGAGTGAGGACTCAGCGGAGGGGCCAGGACCATTAGGGAGTGGACTGCTGCCTTTAGAGATTGTGGAAGCTGGCCGCAGTGATGAGGAGGTTCCCAAGGAGCCTGTGCCAAGTGCGCGTGCGCACAGGATTGCTCATAGGAAAGAGCAGTTACAACACCACAAGTGACTCAGGAGTAAGGCTGCAGGGTAATACCCCCTCCTCCCTCAAGAAGATAAAAGCCAGCTGTGAAACAAACCTTCTTTGCAGAAGGCAAAGACGTTTTGAAACTACAGCCTCGTGGACATTCCAGTATTCTGAGTTTGTATTTGAACATTTTTGTCTTGCAAATTATTTCTTGTCTGTTATCTTTTGGCAAGTCTCACACAGTTTGACAAGGCTTGTGCTTATCACAGCTAATTATTTTGTAAAAGCATTATAAGGTTTTTGTTCCCTCTGGATTGTGTTTGATTTGTTGGAAAAGGGCGTGGGTCAGAACATATATATCTTTCACAATCTGCTACATATGTATGATTCAATTGGGATTCTGTTTCTCTTTATAGGGTTAAACATGGTCCTTGTGCTAATGGGATATAGGTAGTCCTTAACTTATGACCACAATTGAGCCCCAAATTCCCTTTGCTAGGTAAGACAATTGTAAAGTGAGTGTTGTCCCATTTTATGAAATTTCATGCCAATTGCTAAGTGAATCCCTGCAGTTGTTAAATTAGTAACATGATTGTTAAATGAATTTGATGATTGACTTGGTTTGTAAGAAGGTCACAAAAAGTAGTCACATGAGCACAGAACACTGCAACCATTGTAAAACTAAGTCAAGCATTCGAATTTTGATCACAAGACCATGGGGATGCTGAAACACTCATGTGAAAAATGGTCATAACTCACTTTTTTTCGTGCCTTTATAACTTGGAACAGCCACTGAATGAATGGTTGCAATCAAGAACTACCTTAGATGCAAAGAGGTGCACCAGGAACATTGTCACCTGCGTCCATTCATTTGACAGTAGAAAACCAAGGATTAGATGAGAAGATGTGATCTTGCAAACTCCATTGATATTATCAAAGAGTTGAAGCTCTTTGTATTCTGGTGACATTTCTGCAAGATGAACATCCCTTCCAACCCCTCCCCCAGGTGAGGACTCCTTCCAGGGGAAAATAGCAAAAGGCTTTTGCATCACACTGATCAACAGCAGTATCAGCTTCAAAGGGCTGATTCAAGAACCAAACAAGAAAGTCAACAGTTTTATTACAGATGGCATCTCTCCCGTCATAAGCACATTGGGGGTATCCCTTGTTGTTAAGTTTTGAGCATGGGTGAGAAGGAATGGAGACAAGCCTCTGAACGGTGAACTTCAGCTCTTTATTTACATTGTGACGTCTTCAATTCAACAGCAGTAAAACCCGCCTTATATAGGCAAACCCTGTAACGTTTAACCAATAACGAGCTAGGAACGCTAGCTCTTATAACCAATAAGAACTCTCTGTTAAGGGCCAATCGGATTCCCTGGAACGGGCCAATCCGGTCCGGCTGCTTAACAGCCAATCAGAAGTGCAGGACCAGAACCCTGCATTTACTCCAAGCTCACACTTTATTAATCTTATTGCATACACAACACCCCTTCCCCCTGGCTTCTTATTTCAGGCTGCAGTTACATAGTCCCTTAGGTAGGACGGTTGTCTTTTTAGTCTCTGATTTTCGTTGTATCGGCTGGTTACAATCATGCTGAGGTAGATCGTTGTTTGGCAGTGGGGCTGTTTCTGGTTCAGAGTTCACTTGTATGTCGTTGCCCACATTTTCTGCAATTCCCTGAGGTGCAACTGTTTCTTCCTCCGGCTCCACTTCCTGAGTTTCTATTAAACCGTCGTTTCCTTCGAACTGGTTTCCTGGGAATTCATCTTCTTCCGTACCTGCCCTCCTCAGTTTGGTCAAAGGGGATTTGTGGACTGGCCGCTGAAAGCCGCGATCGTAATTGGTCGATATGCCGTTTCCAAAGTTTATCGTTAAGGCATTGCACAAGGTAGGATCTGGGGCCGGTTACACGTACTACTGTCGCTTCCACCCACAACGGGTTGCCCGATAGGTTTTTTGCATAAACCAGGTCTCCTACCTGGAAGGTGTGACAGCGGCTGCTGGATCCTAGTGGTTTCTCCGGTTCATAAGCCGGGTGCAACCGGTCAAGGTGGGAGCGGAGCTTTTGTCCCATTAGCAGTTCAGCGGGAGTTTTGTTGGTGATGCTATGTGGGATGATGTGTTGCAAGAAGAGGATTTGATTGACCTTGTTGTCAATGTTGTCGTAGTCTACCTTTTGCAAGGTTTTCTTCACAAATTGGACCATGCGTTCTGCTCGGCCATTGGTCACAGGGTGCGCAGGCGAGGTGAGCACATGGCGGATGCCGCGGTCAGCGAGGTACTGCTCGAACGCTAGTGCAGCAAATTGTGGGCCATTATCGGATACCAGGACGTCTGGTAATCCGTGGGTTGCAAAGAGTCTGTTTAAAATTTTGATAACCGCTTCGGAGGTCGTAGTCGTCATGTGATGAATTTCGAGCCAATTCGAGTAGGCGTCGATGGTAAAAGTGTGGCCTTTGGTTGGCCCCGCGAAGTCCAGGTGAATTGGGGACCAGGGTCCACGTGGTGTCTCCCATTCAGGAGGCATGGCTTTTGGTGGGGCGTCGCTGACTTCTTGGCATTTGGGACAAGCTTTAACCCACTGTTCGATTTGCTTGTCAATGCCCAGCCACTATGCGTAGCTTCGCGCAAGGACTTTCATTCGCACGTTGCCGGGGTGGCCATCGTGCAAATTTCTCAGTAGCGCTTTTCAGAGCCGTTCTGGGATAACAACTCTATCGCCCCAGATGACACAGCCTTTCTGGGAGAAGAGCTCGGTCTATCGAGACTTGAATTGGTGAAGTCATCTGATAACTGGTCCAATGGCCATCCGCGTTCTACCCAGCCTAGGACTCGTGCAAGGGTGTGGTCGCATTTGGTTTCTCTCACGATATCTCCGGCGGTCAGTGGCAGCGAGTTGAGTGCCTCGATTTGCAATGTGGTTACCGTTGGTGCCGGATCGTCGAGAGTCTCTGGAAGCGATGCTCGGCTCAATGCGTCGGCGTGGGGAATGGCTTTCCCCGTATTGCAGCTGATAGTTATAAGCAGCTAAGAATTCTGACCATCGGGTCATCCTAGGGGATAATATGTAGGGAGTCGGCTTATCTCCGGCTATTATCCCTAACAAAGGTTTGTGGTCAGTCACAATAGTAAAAACCCTACCATACATGTATTCGTGAAATCTTTTCACAGCTGAGACAATTGCAAGGGCTTCTTTATCAATTTGTCCATAGTTCCGCTCTGTTTTTGAAAGAGTCTTTGAAAAATATGCAACAGGGGCTTCGTTCCCATTAGGCAGTATGTGGCTCAAAATGGCGCCCACCCCGAAAGGCAATGGATCACAGGTTATAACTAACGGCAAAGTCTCATTCTACTGCATGAGTACAGAGTCAGAAGTGAGCAGTTTTTTAACATTTCAGAATGCCTGTTCTTCACGGTAACCCCATAGCCAATTTGCTTTTTTATCTAACAATCGGTGTAACGGTTCAGTGACAGTTGCTTTGTGCGGTAAAAATACATTATAAAAATTGATGAGGCCTAGGAACGCCTGGAGATCGGCCTTGTTTCATGGCCTGGGAGCGTTTTTGATCGCTTTTAATTTACTTTCGGTAGGGTAATGCCCTGGCTATCAATCAGGTACCCTAAAAACTCAACACTGTCAGTACACAATTTACATTTGTTTTTTTAACCTTAAGACCGGCCTCTTGGAATTTTTTTAGGACTAATTTTAACCGGTCCTGTAAGATTTTTTTTGTAGGGGCTGCAATTAATACATCGTCAAAATAGGGGACCACGCCCTTAATCCCTTGCAATAACCTTTCCACAAGGCTCTGAAATATCCCCGGGGCTACATTTACTCTGAATTGCAGCCGGGTACATTTAAAGGCACCTCGGTGCATCACCAGAGTTTGGGCCTGTGCCGTTTTTTCATCTACTGGTAATTGCTGATATGCCTGAGCTAAATCCAATTTAGAGAAAACTTTCCCGCCCCCCAGGGAATGGAGGAGATGCTGCACCACCGGAACTGGATACGCGTTCTGCTGTAGGGCGTGGTTCAAAGTGGCCCGGTAGTTCCCACAAATTCGGATTGACCCGTCTGGCTTAATGGGTGTTACAATAGGGGTTTCCCACGGGGATTGATCGATGGGTCCAACACCCCCTGAGCTATCAGTTTGTCGAGTTGTTCGTTGATTTTCGATTTTAAGGCAAACGGAACTCAATGGGGCTTTAGGCGAATGGGAGCTATTTTTGGATCTAAACTGAATGAGATGGGGGTCCCCTTGTACTCGCCTAAGCTGTCCGCGAAGACGTCCCTGAACTCATAGATAAGGTCTTCCTCCCAGTCACAGCCACCGACTCTGTTTACACCGGCCACTTCGATGCTGAGTGGCGTGAACTATTGGAGGCCCAGTAGGCTAGGCCTATCTCTATTGATGACCGTTAAAGGTAAGTATGCTGTGTGCTTCTTGAAGGAGACTCGGACTCTGCAGGACCTGACGACGGGAATTCAATTTCCCTGGTAGTCCTTGAGGATGAGGCGTTGGAAACGGAGATCTTGGCGTTGAATTGTGGGGATGAGTTGCTTGAGTGTCTTCCAAGACACCATCGAGCGGGACGATCTCGAGTCGACCTCCATGTGGCAAGGCTGGTTCTCGATGGCTACCGTGACTCGGATTTTCTTAGTGTCCAAGGCTGAGGCGTGACCGATAGTGATAGTATGGTGAGCCTCTTCTCTCTGCAAAGCTCGATTTCTATAGGAGTGGTTTACTGGCTCTCGCCTTATAGGACGGTTTCCTGTCGATTGGCAGTAGTTAGTCCCTTTTGAGGCCTGGCTGGGTCCTGGCAAGCTGCGGCAGACCCGTCCGATGTGGCCTCGTTTCCCGCACTCATGGCAGAGTGCGTCGCGGAATTTGCATTTGGACCTGGCATGGTTGGCTCCACAGCCAGCGCAAGGGCGTAAGGGCTTCGGGCGAGGGTCCCAGTCGGACCGCAGTCGATGGACCCCTTCTTCGTCACTGTCTGATGACGAAGAGAGGTCCTCGTGGTGCGTTGTCGTGAGCTGCCCTTCTGAACTAGGTGAGATTTCGCTGGCCGGTGGTGGTACCGGAGTGCGGTTTCGGCGTAGTTGTGCAGCCGACTTCCTGGTTGCTTCTGCTGCAGTAGCTTCGGCGATGGCATCGGCAAGGCTGATGTCGCCTTTCACCATCAGCTTGCTTTGGACGCCTGGTGCATCTAATCCCAGAACTATGCGATCTCTTAGTGCTTCTTCTAGATCGGTGAATCCGCAGAGGCCTCCCAAATTTCGGAGTTCTGCTATGAAGTCGGCCACGCTTTCTCCCTTTCGCTGGCTTCTTTGATAAAACTCGTGGCGTCTCACGAGCGTAGGCATGGTCGGGGCGTAGTGGTCTCGCAGGATAGGTTTGAGGTCGTCCCAATCCATAGCTTTCACTTCTCGGGGTTTGGCTAGTGCTTTAGCTATCTTAAATACGGTTGGACCGCAATGCGTTAGGAACACCGCCTCTTTTTTCCTGGCTGTGGCGTCCTTTAAGTTGTTCGTCTCTAGGAACATTTGGAAACGATCCATGTAAGACTCCCAGTCTTCTTGTGTTGGATCGAACGGAGCGGGTGGTACAATGCCGCTGGACATGGTTCCGTTGTTGGTGTCGTCTGTCACATGCTCAGTGTTCTTCGAAGTTTCATTGGTTCAGATATCTCCTAATCCCATCCTCGTCACTAGTGTTAAGTTTTGAGCATGGGCGAGAAAGAATGGAGACAAGCCTCTGAACGGTGAACTTCAGCTCTTTATTTACATCCTGACTTGCTTTGTTTAACAGCAGTAAAACCCGCCTGATATAGGCAAACCTTGTAACGTTTAACCAATAACGAGCTAGGAACGCTAGCTCTTATAACCAATAAGAACTCTCTGTTAAGGGCCAATCAGATTCCCCGGAACGGGCCAATCCGGTCCGGCCGCTTAACAGCCAATCAGAAGTGCAGGGCCAGAACCCTGCACTTACTCCAAGCTCACACTTTATTAATATTATTGCATATACAACACTTGTGTTAGTTCATTATTTTATTTTTTGCTAGCTGAGTTCCTTGCAGCATCACTATGCCATCTGGCTGGGTGACAGATTCATTTCTGAAACCATCGATCGCTCATGGATAGAGACACTTCACCCCATCATCCATGGAAACAAAAAACTCCATAATGTTGAACAGCTTTTATTAAGCATTCTGTACACAGACATTGAATGCAATAGTACAATATGTGAATTGAGACATCTGTGTTCCTGCTGTGGATATAGAACATTTACTGAGGCTGTGGATGTTGGAAAAGTGTCTTAACACTAGGGTTCTTTTTAACATTGATCTGAAAATAACTTCATGGTGAGCAAAAATCAAACAATGAAGACTGCCAATGTACAAATTATCAACAATAGGTGCCATCTTTCATAATCCGTAGGACCTTTACCAGTTAATTATAAACTAGATCCATTAATATTGGATACAAGACATGGAACAGCTTTAATTACTAACAAGATAATGTTTCAGGAATTAATGAATGTCCTTCAGTGGGTCAGGGGTTATTTTAAGCTTTTTCCAAAACAACTTATGCAGATGGTGGCGTCCTCATGACATATAATTTCTGGGCCACCTTGTAAAGGTTTCCAAATTAAAAAGAAAAAGAAAAACAACACAAGGGAAGTTTAAAAAAAAACAGAGGCAGCAAGAAACAGAGAGTTAGGAAGGTAGAAAATAAAAGTTCACGCATTTTAGAAAATAAAATAAAAAGAAGCTGCCTTTGAAAGAATAAATCTCCTTTCCTAAATTATGTGTGAGGGTTGAGTCCTTTTTGACAAAGAAGTCAATTAAGGGGTGGTTATAATTTATAAATAATAATATATTAAATAATATATTTATCTTCTATAACAAAGTGTACTCAGCAAAAATAAGTTCATGGTTCTAGTGGAAATGATTGAATCTAAAATGTCACCAAAGGAAATATGAGAATATTTTACATAATATAAAAGGAGAAAACAATAACTAGGAGGCAAGGAAATTAAAACAATTGAACAGGAATATGATAGGTAAAATACAGATTCTGCTGCGGAACAGATTTTGGGCAATACAGTATGAAAACATAAAAGCATGTTTGGATCAAATATATTCATTGAGCCTTCACTGTGTCTTTGGTCTAATATCTCTGGAAGACTCTTGGAGGCTTTCAAGAACTGTAGCATGGGCTACGTTATTCTCGTGTAGAATCTCTGCTTGCTTTTGTATCTTGTAATTATTTCAAATACTCAGAGACCGACCTCTGACACTCTGATCTGACTAAGGTTTGACTCAGAATTCCTCCCGCATACTCCTAGAGTAATAATAAAAGAACTTCCTGGTAGGAGCCATCTGGTAACTTGACAAAAGCAGACTGGGAATGTTTGTATTATTTCCTCAGCTCTTATTTGCACGCCCTCTGTGAGCAGCTATGGAAACCCTGACGCTGACGACGGGCGTTCTGTCTAATTCACCTGAGCAGGTGTGGCATTCACTGCCACTTGGTCTGCAGCCACATGGATGTTGCTGTCTGAACTGACAGAAGATCGCCTCTCTGCAGAGAATGCCGGGAATCGCCACGCCTTGGAAGAACGCAAAGACAAATATTTACAGTATTAGTAGCTTGGCTAGCAACAAGCATCACAGCCAAGAAGGGAAGGGCTGCCTTAAATACAGTGTATGCAAATAGTCTTCAGGAGGAGGGAAGGAAACCAGCTGCTTATGGAATTATTATCTTTTCATAGCAGTTCCATGCAGAGCAAAAATGACAAGCCCAACAATGTGGGTCAGCAACATGCAGCAGGGCAATTCGAACACATCGCTCGTTTCAGGAGTTGAAGCTGAAAGATATAAAATGGGGAGGCAGCAGGGGGCATTTGGAACCCCTAAATCAAACAATCTTCATCCCTGGCAATCAGCCTCTCGTAAGAAAAGGTCAAAGAATCCCCTTTCTTCTGCTTTGGAGAATGGAACAGCTGGATCTTTTTTCTCATTCAGAGGGTTATGGATTGGGGAAATAAAAACAACAAAACTATTTTACAGCTGGAGATGGAACGCACAGAGTTTTTTTCTTCTGACACTCCCACATGAGGCCAACATGGTACCAGAGGGAGAAAACCTTAAGTTGCATCTCAACAGGCTTAATATTAGACTTGGCCCAACTTCTGTAATGTAAGTGTGAGAGGATATTTTCACTTGCAGGTGCTGTCAAATCCTATCACTGGTTTTCCAACAGAATCACAGAATACCAGTAGATGGTAGTGGCCTGAATTTTGCTCTATGAACCGAGGAGGTCAACATTCAAATCCCTGCTCTGAATTTTAGCTCCTTTTTGCCTTCTTCACAGGACTGTTGGGAACAAATGTTCTGTCAAAGACTGGGGCAAAAAGCCTTTGCAGAAAAAGTAGAATATGAGTTTTATCACAATATTTTTAAATACCATAACAAAAACTTATTTGATCATCTTTTATTTCTCCCATGACTACTAGCTGGTATGATCTGCTCAGGTATGAGCACAACCTTGGAAAAACAAAGCCCTTCACTTCCAGATAGGTAGATCAGGGCTGTCAAGCTCCCAGCCCACAGGCAGGGGTGGGATTCAACTGGTGTTACTACCAGTTTGGTAACTACGCCAAAGGACCTAGACTTCTGAAGTCAAAACGCCAATCCTAATTTATTGTGCAAAAACATTCCTTTGGGTTTTTTTCGTTGTACTTTGCAAACAAGAGGAAACACAAACCACAGAGATTATGCTAAATCCCATTGATCAGCTTTGGTGTCAACTCTAGCTATGCCCATCAAATATATCTGCATGAGACAAACAAAGAATCAACATGGATGCCCCATATGTTTTCCAGGAATTTGTGGCGCTAAAGTATTATGTCTTTTTCTGGCAAAATGCAAACACATCCTTCTCTGGTCTCAATTTCATCTGAGAAAGCAGTTGGTTAAGCTTCAAGCTGAGAAAACCTGACATGAATGAAAACAGCCTTATCATTAGCTTGGAATGTGTGCTCATGAAAATTTCCCAAACTTTACTTTTGTTGTGGGTTTTATAACTAAAGCATGTGGCAGTATTGCATGGAAATATTTAGATATTGATGCTAAGCTTATATTCCACCTTGATGGGTATTCTTACTTCTTTGAATAGTTTCAAATTAAAGATCCTGATAATCAAACATTTTCCAGTGAACTAAATATATTCCTTAACATTGCATACTTAATAGATATTTCCCACCTTGAATTTCACAGCAGAGGGCAGTGCAATGAACCCAAATTTTCTTCCGGCATATCTCCTAATTATCACCAGGGATGCTTTCCCAAGGACAGGCTGTTCTGTTCTATTTTGATTTTTACACCAAAACTGTCACCATGGTATCTTCACTTCCTAGCGACTTATCTATCCATCTCGGTAACAAGTTCTTCTTCTACATCATCACCAACAAGTAAAACAATGCTCCAGGAACACATGGCTAAAGAACAAAGCCAAATGGAGAGAACTACTCATAACTCTCTTTTAGCCTTCAATCATTAAAAAACACATAATAAAAAAAAATCCAATGTGCATGCACTGTGGCAAAAAGTCTGCTGTACAAATGAAAACCACTATCATTGTAGTTGAGCTACAAATGGAAAGACACAAGTCCTAGGCTACTCTCAACCTTAGGGATTCTCTTGGACACACATCTCATGCTTGGGGACCCTATGACTTCTTGGGCTTCTTTGACTAGTTCCCCAATTATAGCATATTCTGGATTAAAAGGCCTTAGCAAAGTAACTCTTGCCTTCGTCACCTTGAGTTTGGACTACAGCAACACACGCTGATTGTGATTGTGATGTGGTGTTTGGGGCACTGTGCTGGAATAGCTTTCAAATTTCATTGTATTCATGGAATGCAATGACAATAAAGGTATTCTATTCTATTCTATGATTGGGGTTGACTTTGAAGATGACTTGGAAAATGAAGTTGGTTCAGAATCTGGATCCCTCTGGCAAAGCAGAACATGACACCTGTTTTGTGATTGCTAAGCCAACTTCCATATGTTTCTGTCAGTATTTAAGTAATTATGAGCTGGAATAGACATGGTAACAAGTCAGCCCATGGGGACTGTTTGAATAGACATGGCAACAGGTCAGCCAATGGGAATTGTTTGGAAACTGAAACAATATTTGTTTGTATGGGGCCCTAAGAGACTGTTTGGAGTCTGGTTGTGGCTTAGACTTGCTGGACTGTATATAAGAGTTGGTTTTCCCTCTGCTACTCTCACCTCTGTATATCTCTACTCTGCAATGACTTGCTTCTGTGAATATTGCTTTTGTGTTCCTGATTTTGTATGCTGACTTCTGCTGCATGGTATTGAATATAAAGAAGTTTCTTCTGTAAATGAATCCTGCAGAATTATTTACTTGTGTGCTGGTTGGATGTGCTGCAAACTCTTGACAGTTTCTAAGTACAGATCAAAATGCTGGTGTTAACTTACAAACTCTTTATTGTTTTGGAGATCATCTTCACTGAACCAAATCCACTCTTATCTTCTGTGTTCAACCCATTCACTGAGAAAACTTGAGTCTTTCAGAAGATGAAAGTAGTAGCGAAGATTATTTTGCTCGACCAGTCACTTGTGACTTAAGATTCACTTAATAACTTGCTTAATGCATGTATTCAATTTCATACATTACAATTTTACCCATCATATAATGTCCATAAAATGCAAGATACATCTCAAACCTACATGACAATTTATCTTATGGAGATCCTAAGGAGACATTCTTGAAGATGGACACCAATTCCTATAAGTTCACCTATCTTTTTCATGTTATTATTAAATAATTATATTGCCTCTGCATTTGCTTTCTTCAGGAATGAAAGATCTTTCCAATTTTATCCAAAAAAGAAATGAGATTCATGAGATTTTTGAAAAATATGAAGCTGTGAGATAAATAATATTTAAATGTTTCTCAATAAATTAAATACTGACGTACAAAGAGCCTGAACTCCTGAAACCAGCACCCACCAAGTCACACCACGCCCATCAAGCCGTGCCCACCGAACCAGTAGTAAAAAAAAAAATTGAATCCCACCACTGATACACTCTGTTAGATCAGGTAGATCGGTCCCCACAGAGACGCGAGACCAAAAGTGATCATTCAGCTCTTTATTTCTGTTAGGGATAACATTGTTTACCCTAACTGGTATAGGTAAAATAATAAATATGTAATCATAGTTTGTTACTTAAAGTGTCTGCAACTTTAACTGTAGGATAGTAATTAAGGGAGTGGTTGTGAAAGCACTTTAAAAGAAGCAAGATGACAGCTTGCTCTCTCTCTGGCTTTGATGATCCCTAATTACTGCATGGACTCAAGACTGCATTACTCGAATGGAAGAGAGACAAAGGACTGATTTGTAAGTGAACTGACATAGGATATTCTACATGGACTTTGCTAACTGAATATCCTTGAATGGACTGACTAAATGATACATGACTAATGGACTGTTATTTTGACTATGCTATGAACTCATAATGGAATAAACTATACTTTTGATAGCACAAGCGTATCTGTTATTTTTACTGTATGATAACAAAACATACAAACTTATCTCACTCATTTATCTGTGTGCCTATCTGACTAACGCTGCACATTCTGTTTAGCTTGTCTCCTTAACCTTGGTTGAGGAACCCAGGCTTAACAATTTCAGTATACAGTTTTGTACGAGACCTGCGATCTGCAGCAACCTTTTATATAGGGATTGCTCGCGGCTCGGCGGCCAATGACAGGGCTTTGAATCTCCCGCGATCGGCTCCGCCAATCGCAGTTGATTCTTAGCGCGCCAATCACGGCTGTTTAGTTGTCTAATCAGGTTGTGGTCCGTCTGGACCAATCAGGATTCAGGGTTTGGAGTATGCTAATATAGAACACACTCCATCTATTTTGGGTGGGTCTTGAGTTGGGAACATCTGAACACCATCAGGTCATTTGTCCTCAAGGCCAGGAACTGGGAAATAGAATGAGATAAAGGTTCCAGAAAATAGAGAAACAAACTGCCCATAAATGCCCAGGCCAGAGCTGCAGAATTTTTAAAGAATGTAAGCTCTATTTGCAGTTTTAAAGATGCAACAGCTGACACTTGAAGACCTCTGAAATCTCATTGGAATGTAGAAATCCAGCAAAAAGTTCTTTTGTGGACATGCGTCCAAAATACAAGGGCTTATATTGAATTCAAGCAGAGATTAATTCTATTCTGCATGTTCCTCTACCCTGCAACATAGCAAAAAGAGATTTGTAGTAAGCTATTTGTTTAGACTATTGCAACATCTGGTAATTTGCTAGAGTAGTAACCACTGAAACAGAAGTACACTTCGTTGGTTATGTTTGTTTAAATTTAAATCTAATATTTAATGGCAAAGTATTATGCTAATTGGGTTGCCGCTACCAATCTTGAAAATAAATGGCCTGATGACCTGGCTTGGCTTTGCAGTGGCCTAACTCATTAATTTGAGTGGGGGAGAGGGGGAGACAGAGGGAGAGAGGGAGGGAAAGAGAGAGAGAGAGGAGGAGGAAGGGAGGGAAAGAGAGTGAGAGAGAGCTCCAATTATGTGGGGAGTATTCATAATATTATCTGACCTAAAGAGTGGATTCAGTGTAAAAAATATCTAGAGAGGGGAAATAACCTAGGTTTTAAGGGCACAAAAACAGATTTAAAACAGAATGACGATACCACCCAAGCTTTAAATCTTTTTCCTGATCTTCTTTGGCCACGACTTCATCACTAGAATATGTATTTATTCCATGCCTTTGGAAATGTTCCCTCATAATGTTATCTGAGATGTCCTGTATTCTCATGCAGACAAAAGAAAGGGAAGGAGGGAGGGAGTTGAACTTAAATAGGCCACTGCAAAGTAAAGCCAGGTCATCTATCTATCTATCTATCTATCTATCTATCTATCTATCTATCTATCTATCTATCTATCTATCTATCTATCCACCCATCCAACAATAAAAGAAGACAACTTCTGGTAAGAGAGGCCAGTAAAGTTTAATTCCTATAGCATTTGTTAAATAAACAATTGATCAGAAAGTATCGGACACTAATGTTTCTAATGATTAGTGAACTTGCGCAAAAAATGAACAATTCTTCCATGTCTGCCTGCCTGCCTGCCTATCATCCGTGTCTGTCTGTCTAATCTATCGTGGAACAAGGAGTCTGGTGGATGGAAAGAGAGAAGCTATTAAAACAGCTCAGTCGGAGAGCACCAGAACTGCTTCTCAGCTAGTGTTTGTAGTATGTACTTTTAAATTTTAAGCCTTGCTCAAAATCCCTTAATGGAATTTGAAGTGGCATCTATTTTACATATTCATGAATTTCTAGATATTTATTTGTTGATAAAAGGAAATAAAAAAGGGAAAGCAAATTTAACAGCACCTAAAATACTTAAAGTGGAAAAAAGTAAACTAAGTAATAATACTTTAAAAAAAGGAAATGATTTATGTCTCTCCCCTTTTTATACAATTGCTAATTTGCTATATTTGCTAGCGTTTAAAGCCAGATTGTATATTTTTATATTGGATGTATTTTATTCATGGGAACCATTCTTGTTCAAATTTGATTATATTTCTATTGTATAAGTTTACATACTATTAGTTTTGTATATTGTATATGTATGTTCTCCAAATTTAAGTGTCCAATCAAAAAGATCATGTGAAGTGTTAATAATATCATTTTATAATGCCTTGGTAAGACCACACTTAGAATATTGCATCCAATTTTGGTCACCATGATATAAAAACGATGAGATGTATGTTGAGATGTTGAGACTCTAGAAAGAGTGCAGAGAACAGTAACAAAGATGATTAGGGGACTGGAGGCTAAAACATATGAAGAACGGTTGCAGGAACTGGGTATGTCTAGTCTAATGAAAAGAAGGACTAGGGGAGACATGATAGCAGTGTTCCAATATCTCAGGGGCTGCCACAAAGAAGAGGGGTGTGTGTGTCAACCCATTCACAAAAGCTCTGAAGGCAGGACAAGAAGCCATGGATGGAAACTAAATCAAGGAGAGAAACAACTTGGAACTAAAGAGAAATTTCCTGACAATTAGAACAAAATATCAGCGGAACAACATGTCTCCAAAAGTTGTGGGTGCTCCAACATTGGATGTTTTAAAGAAGAGATTGGACAACCATTTGTCTGAAAATGTATAGGTTCCCTGCTTGAGCAGAAGGTTGGACTGGAAGACCTCTACAGTCCTTTCAAACTCTGTGTCGGGGTCCGAGTTCACTTGGAGCCCGTCAACTCCAAATATGCCTCACAGCAAGTCAGCTGGCCATGTCACTTTATCTCTGCTGCTGCCGGATCTGTATTTCTGCTTGTGTGCTGACTGATGGCTTTGGAATGACTCAGCAGAGCTGAGGATGGATTCTGAAACAACTGTGGGGATGGGGGATGGATTCTGCAGCAACTGCAGGGCTGCAGGGTAGAGTCTGAAGCAACTGTAGGGCCTGAAATGGCTCTTTTCATGTATTGATGTGGTGCATATTGTTAAAGGGGGTTGGGGCACATATAATTAAGCCTTAATTAAGCCTTAGGTTAAAACATGGTGAAGATGGCACCAGGCGGGGATCTGTAGTGAGGGTCGGAATAGGGTAGGGATGTAGACATGTTATAGGGTTAATAACGTTTAGGGATAATGGGTTAGGCGTGGCCAGAACTAGAACTGCATATAGGCATGAATGTGGTAGGGTGTGTCTCATGATAATGGTAATAAAAGGAAAGGGAGCAAACTCAAACCCAACTCTAACCTTGCCTGGCTTTTAGCCATTCTTGCCTGATTAGAGTATTTGTTGTTTGATGCTATGTTGAATAAACCATCATTGTCCTAAAGAGGAGCTGGAGTTTGGATTCATTTAAAAACAAAGCTTCAATACTCAAGGACTGGCCGAGACTCTGTTATTGTGTTAAATATTGCTAAGTTCATGTTTTTTCTTCTAAAACTGAATGAAATTTATTTTTACTGCTTTAAGCAAAAATATCTCATTAAATTATGAAACTTCTTGTTAATATTTTTCTAAGATTATACCTAATAAGAGTTGCTGTTCTTTCCAATTGTTCGTTTCCAATTTAATTTCCAACTTTTCTGTATTATATTATGTATATTCCAATACTTCTGACTTCTTTTACATGCGCGGCATATATGATAAAATATTCCTTCTGCATCTTGGCAGTTCCAACATTTATTACTGTATGATTTGTCTATCTCAGTTACTGTTGATGGAACTGTGAATCAATTATAAAACATTTTGAACCGTATTTCCTTTAATTTATTACTAGGTGTAAATTTTATAGATGTAATCCATATTCTTCCTATTACTGCACTCTTTCTTGAATTTCTGCATCCATTTTATAAAGTCATAAAACTTTTGGTTTGTTGTATCTCTGTACCATATCTAAGTAAAAATATATAAACATTTCTAAAATCATGGGAATATAGACTAAAGTCCCTACTGATATCCTATTCCTATTTTATCTTTTTTTTTTTTTTTAAGGGCATATATCCCAAACATTTGAGAGAAATTATTGTGGTCCGCCAGCAGCCAATGCAGACAGTAGCACAGTCAGACAGTGAGGATAAAAGGGAACCAGTCAGGGAGTCTGGAGAGGACTTGGACAAGGGTCCTGCGTCCGATGCAGGGATGGATCTAGGACCATCTGGGAGTAGGGTGCTGCTTTAGGAGCCTTCCGAGTCTGGCAGCAGCAAGGAAGAGGACCCAGGGGAACCTGTTCCCAATGCACATGTGTGCAGAGCTGCTAGAAGGCGAGAACAGCTGAAGCAGAAGGGGTGATTCAGGAGTAAGATTGGGAGATGATTGCCCCTCCCATAAGGGATAAAAGTCAGACCTCAATGACAAACACTTTGCAGGAAGCAAAGCAGTTCAGTTAGATTCTGAATCCTTCTTGAAGCTCTGAGTACTCTGGTCAGTTTTTTCTGTTACTTTGGGGGGGGGGGGTTGTTATAATTACTTTGAAGACTTCTGTTTTTGGCAGCATTCCGCAGCACTGATAAGCTTGGGCTTATCTTGGGGAATTGTGTTTAATTGGTTCTGGCTGGGAATGTAAGTAATTCCCAGCGTTGCAATAAAATAGGTTTTTGCTTTTAAAATAAGTTTGTGTTTAAGTATGTTTGACAAACCCTGGGTCAGAACAGAAATACTGGAAAAGATCTATGATGCTGAAATGAGAGATGGGCTGGAAATGCAGCCCCTGAAAATAAATGTCTGTGTGGCTATCTATAATAAGAGTGCTATTTCAGAGACTGGTTTCTTTCAAATTGCCAAGGCTTGAGTTATGATTAAAGCCGGTGCCTGTCATCTAATAGGTTTCACATTTTACTTTATTTTCCATTGCTGGGTTCTTATGTGACCTCAACCAAGGCCAACTTTCTGTGCTGTGGGTAATTCAATAGCAATGCTAATCAAAAGGTGAGGTTTAATTTATCTGGCATTGGAAGCATTAGAAATATTAACAAATACCACCCTCAGAGGAAGAATGAAAGATAATAGACATTATTTCAATATTTCATGATATACTAGCCATTAAAGTGCACAAAAATTAAGATACAGCAGGGATGAACTAGTTTGGTGTAGGCAATTAAGGCATTTGGGCTAGAAAACAGCAGGATGCGAGTTCTAGTCCTGGTTTGGATAGGAAGCCAGCTGGGTGGCACTGGGCCAGTCATTCTCTCAGTCCTAAGAAGGAGGCAATGGCAAACCACTTTTAAAATCTTGCCAAGAAAATTGCAGGGACTTTTCCAGGCAATCACCAGGAGACAAAACTGACTCGAAGGTATCAAAATACAAGGAAGGAAGGAAGGAAGGAAGGAAGGAAGGAAGGAAGGAAGGAAGGAAGGAAGGAAGGAAGGAAGGAAAGGGCAAACATAGGTATGCCTATGATATGGTGGTTGCCATATCATATTTCTGCAGCCACTAAAGCCTCCAGATCAAGATTAAGGACAAAGTGATAAACAATGAAGATGCAACTGAAGGGTTTTTTTTTTTTACTTTAAAAGAAGAAAAACAAACCAAAGACAATAAAACATATGAAATCCCCTAATTTCTCAATGCCTGAAAAACATAGGCCTTCTGACTCCATATTACAAGTGCAATCTCACCAAAAATATGGCCCCAGTCACCAAAGTGTTGCATGGCACCTATTCCTTTGGCTAAGATTGTGCAATGACGTATTGCACTTGCACTCCTCCCAAAGTAGTTATTTTTCATAGGAAAACAAAATCAGCTTCCCAAGGAATAATCTGATGGCGGGCAGAAAAGATGCAGGGCGAAATGATGGCATATATACATTTCTTTGCTTGCCAAGATGCATTCGATAGCTTCTGTTTGTTAGTTATTGATAATACACACTTTTATTCTTGTTTGCTTAAGGAGTTTGGAATTGCAGCAGGTGCATTCAAGTTTTAATTTTACTTTTGACAAATCTTGTTGGAAGTACAAACATAAAATAAGACATTGGACCGATGTTGGAGGGAGGAGAAATAAGACAACAGCTTACAGTTTCTAAAATATGTACTGAAAGGATGGATGGGTGGATGGATGGGTGGATGGATGGATGGATGGGTGGGTGGATGATAGACAGACAGACAGACAGACAGACAGACGATAGGCAGGCAGGCAGCCACTCACAGAAGAATTGTTCATTTTCACACAAATTCACTAATCATTAGAAACATTAGTATCCCAGACTTTCTAATCATTCATTTATTTAGCAAATTCTATAGGAATTAAATCTTATTGGACTCCCTTATTAGGAGTTGTCTTACTCTTTTATTGCTGTCCCTGACTTCCTATGTTTGCTGTGTAATACAGGCTGATTAGTAATAATTATCACAATAAGAGAGCACTAAAAACAGATCCAGTACCCTCATATTGGTGGGCATATCCTTTTTTAATGTGGCTGTCTTCCCTGTAATTTTGAAGTATCTTCCCTGTTTGGGTCTGAACTTGTTTTCAGCTGATTTCCACCTTGCTTTTGTCACAGTTCTCATTTGTGGGAAGCCTTACCGCATCCTGCCTACTGATTCCTGCAGAATGGGACAACTTACCATGGTCGATTCACCACAGCCAACTCTCCACGGCCAACTTGTCAACTTGCTGTGGGACAATTGGCCATGGCCAACTCACCACAGGGATCACTTGCTATAGAACAATTGAACGTGGATTAACTCTCAAGAGTAGGACAAGTGAATTGCAGCTCACCCCAGCCTCAAGGACTTTTAACTTGAGAAGGTTCAAATCAAGCAAGACAAGGCCCACTACAGTTCACTTAGTTTAATTTTAATTTAGTTTAGTTTATTGTCATTGCATCTCATACAGTGAAATTAAATACCATCTTCAATGTACATTATGACGATGAAAATAAACACACACACCCTTCACATTTCATACATTAAATTGAAAACCCCTGACATTGCATTAATATTGCACTATACAGTAGAATTCAACAGAGCTACTGCCCTGGGATAGAAGCTGTTTTTCAGCCTATTTGTCCTTGTTTTTATTATTCTGCACCGTCTGCCAGAGGGTAATAGTTAAAAAAAAGAGGGTGCCCAGGATGAGATGGATCTTTGAGAGTTTGTCCCTGTCTTGAGTTATCCTGTGTTGAATTGTCCTGTGGCAAATTGGCCAGGGAAAACTTGGATGGAGTGAGTCGGCTGGGGTAAATGAGCCAAGAGCAAGTCATCCAAGACCCAATTCCTGAGTTGTAATTGGACTATTAGATCTTGCAAAAATAAATAAATAAAATACAAAAGGTCTTTTTTAGCATCCCTCTCCCCAGTGATGTTTTTGTTTTCATAGACAGCCACATAAATAAATACTACATGAAATAAGTTAATTTGCAAAAAGGCTTTCTTAGAAATAAAAGTGACACTGCCAAAGCCAATTTCCCAAGTAATTTGTCGCTTTAAATGAAAAATCATAAATCACTTTAAAGGATGAGAGCATCTGCTGTGTACCATGGCTGGTGCCGGAACGACATATTCCCAATACAAATATCAGTTTCCAGTGTTGGGTGTTAAACTTTACTGCATAGGAGGATTGTTCTGTGATCAAATTTCTAGTTATGAAGGGTTAGAAGATTCTTAAGAATTTGAGAAGATGAGATTGTACTACACAGTTTAAAGAGAACTTAACAGAAACTTAAAAATAAATCTCTCTTTTGAAACTGGCTTATTGGGTTTTAATATAAGCATTCCCTTATAAGTAATAGTGATCTTGACTTCAAAGCATTTCTTCTGCAGCTCTGCTGATTACATTTTAAAAAGGCCTTATTCAGCACAATCAAAAGCATTTCTAATCAAGTTCTATTACGAAAAAGCCGGGTGAATGAGAAATTCCTCTGAAATCCCACATTTCTTCCCTAAATGTAGATTTCTTTTAAAAAAAAATGAAACAAGATAGTTTGGAACTCAGAGAATAAAGCGCCAAAAGAAAAAAGTAATAAAAATATGACAACCACCTGATCTTAAAGATTTTTGTTCAGAAATGGTCTCTTTATAGCATCTGAAGGATGTGGATCAAAGAAATATTATTTTGAATTTTTTTCAATAATTTATAGTATGTATAACAAGGGGGGGTTGGATGACCAGGAGAGTTCCTTCTTTGCTAAAATGCTTGCTCATAACAGTTATGTTTAAATACTTGTTTAAGCTGAAAAACATGTAACCACAAATATTTCCTCCCTGGCTGCTTGCTGTAAGGTTTCCTGTTTCGATAGAATACATGAACCGCAAGTTCAAAAGGACATTCACTATAAATTGTATTGAAAAAGGAAGTGCCTTGCTCTTCTGACTCCAACTCACCAAAGAGGGATTCAGAATTGCCTGCTTTTGCAAAAGTATAATAAAAATTCTTGTTTGTTGACTTTATCTCGTTGTCCTGAAAATTTGTTAAGAATTTGGGATCACCTAAATCTGACAAACTTGGTGCCCAAGCTTTTCCTGGAATGGGAGGCATACCAGTTACCTCGTTGTTGACTGCCGTTCTAAACACCACCTTGGACTTGGTTGTACATAAATTCAAGACAGGACAGTGGGTTCTAGTTAAATCTTGGAAGGAAGAAAAACTGACTCCGGTGTAGGAAGGACTTTTCTTAATTCTACTCACCACTGAAACAGCTGAAAAGAAAAAGGGTGGACACATTTCTCAAGGCTTAAAGGGCCCGTGCCAGCTCCAAAGGAGTGAAGTGTGGAGTCTCAACAAGGAGATCCACTCAAGAGTACACTTCGAAAGAGCTAAATGGTGGGCAACACCCTTGCCCTTAGTGGTGATAATACTGATTATTGTTGGATTGTATATTCTTTTTTCTATTTAGGAAAGAGTGGCTGCCGATGTTATTTCCACAATTTAAAATAACCACCACTGAACAGATTCCACTGCCAAATCTACCTGATGTATTAGCTTTGTAAGAATATTGAATGTTTGAATGGTGGGTGTTTGCTGTGTAGATTATATTGTATACACTGGAATTTTGGTTTTATTATCGGGCAAATAGACAACTTTATTGTAGGATTACAGGACCAGATCCAACTCCTGTAGAGTTTAGCAGTCTGAACGTGTTAATTTTGCTATTGTTTGTGTGACGCCACTCCTTACTGTTGTTGTTGTTATAATTGTCCTGATTGTGGGCCAGTACATACATATGTTTATACATATGGTTCATGTGATAGGGAATATGGATTGCAAACAGAGGTTGGTCCACTTCCTGTGGTGTTGCCTATTAATGATCAAGGTCATCCTAAGCAAGGACCTTGAGTGTTGCCAGGAGGTAGTGCGAGCATGTTGGTGGGCCTGGACATCCAAAATATTCCCTTATGGGACCATATATCATGGAATTCCACATGAGAACATAGGAAGGATTGGTGAGATGAGTACATGCAGGGGTGAACAGGTATGTGAAATTACGCTGAGGACTTTTACAATCAAAAGTAATAAAAGGAATTAGGTATCTCCTTTTGAAATGATGTTTGGAAGACCCCCTGTCATAAGTACTAGTTTGAGAAATAATATAGGGGATTTAAGTCAATTAGGGGCTTCATGGGTGAGTCTAATGAGTGGTACGCTTGAAGAAGCGCCCCCTATAACTGCCCTACCAGCAATGGGCAGGCAACATACAGGCAGAAGAGGCCTTACTGGTGTCACTCCGGAAGCTGACCCTCTATGTACGGCTGAAAATAAGAACAAGTAAAAGAGATGTTAATGTGTTAGGGATAGAGTGTGTGGTGGAAAGATATATTCTTTTGAAATCTTTTAAAGGATTTTATGTATCAAAAGGGGGGGTTAGACTAGATGACCTGGAGGGGTCCCAAATTTTAAAAGCTAATATGTTTAAAGTGCTTATGTGAGTTGAAGAAACCACAAAATGTTTCTTGCTCAATTGCCGAGCTAAGAGTTTCCTGTTCAAGGTGGTCAAACTTGCCTGTCTCGATAGAATACCTAAACCGCAAATAAGTTTCAAAAGTAAAGGAAACTCTTTTGACTTCAACTTATCTGAGAAGGATTTGAAAATGTCTACTTTCACAATAGAAAGAAAGGAGAGAAACTTTGTATCAAACTTTTATGGGACCAAAGTGGCCTAAGAACAGGTGAACAATTTAGGAACCTTGAAAAAGCAACACGACCAAAACCAAGACCAAAAGTGTGATTGCAACTAGCCCCTAATAAATGGGGAAAGCTAACTCCAGCATCAATAGCCAGAGCTGGAAGATGAATATTAATTTGTAAATCAAAAGATAAGAATTTAGGAAAAATGCTGAGCTTAAAATATAACTAGTAGAAATATAAATTCTCTATGCAACTTATTACACGAGAAAGCATTTTTGGAAGATATATATAGGTGTCGAAAGAACCTTAAAGTCGTACAACAGGAAGAAGGGAGGAAGAAATTGTCTAAAATGTCTTCAACAAGACATTTGTGTGTTTTGCGTATGTGTGTGTGGAATCAAATATGGGAGATTAATGGAATCCAACAAATTTGGATTGTGGGTGCCAATTGTGTTTTGTCCAATGGGACTGGACTGAGCGAAGTTCTAATAAAAAATGTGACTAGTAGTGAAGTGTGTTATTGTAAGAATCATGAAGCAAATAATAGCAACTGGACTACTCCAGAAGTTATGTATAGGGAATGTGAAAAATATACCTATACTAGCCTCCCCACTGGATGGTTTGGACTCTGTGTAATGAGATTCATAAGGCCAATCTTTCATTAAAGCAACATAGGGGAATCCATATCGAAGGAATGAATTCAGCCTTGGAAAGCAAAGAGCCCTTGAATCCGTAGGTACCAGTGATGCTCCGGATGCTTGAAACTCTAAAAGGGCCTACACGTAGGTGGAGGATGGCACTCTGGGAGCTAATGGACATACAATTAAATTTGACTACAAACTGTGGTAGAAACCCCCTTAAAGGAGGTGACTGCAGTCTTGGGAACCTTAGCCAAAGTAAAGTGTGGAAAATAACATTGTGCAAAACCAGCTAGCCCTAATAATAAAAATTTTGGAGCGTAGCAAATTGGGTTGGTGAAGGGTTAATGAAACAAAGTCTGCTGTATTAGGATTCTGGGTTCTAATGTTTCTCTCCTGTTTGATTCCCTTTATAAGAGATGTGGTACTATCAAAGTTTAAAAGAATCAAATGTAATAAAAGAAAAAGGGTGGCTTGAAGGATGTGGGTCAAAGAAATATTGTTTTGAATTATTTTAATTAACTTATAGTATGTATAACAAGGGGCGGGGGGTGTTGGATTGGATGACCAGGAGAGTACCTTCTTTGCTAAAATGCTTGCTCATAACAGTTATGTTTAAACACTTGTTTAAGCTGAAAAACATGTAACCACAAATATTTCCTACCTGGCTGCTTGCTGTAAGGTTTCCTGTTTTGATAGAATATTTGAACCGCAAGTTCAAAAGGACATTCACTATAAATTGTATTGAAAAAGGAAGTGCCTTGCTCTTCTGACTCCAACTTACCAGAGAGGGATTCAGAATTGCCTGCTTTTGCAAAAGTATAATAAAATTGTTGTTTGTTGACTTTATCTCGTTGTCCTGAAAATTTGTTAAGAATTTGGGATCACCTAAATCTGACAGCATCTTAACTGCTAAAAAACATGCCCGGGACTACAGTTTAATACAATAATCCCATATTAGTTTATTTTTAGCCGTAGATGCTGTGAAGTTCACCTAACCAGAACTCTTAACAATTGTTATGTTGGCTGGGAAATATTGAACTTAAATTCCACGCCTCTGGAAGATTTCCAAATTGGAGAAGGTCATATTACAGATAACTTCCATATCAAAAGTCTGGCATTTACTTCTGACTATATATATGAAATTGGCATTAATGAAAAGTGAAAATAGATTTGTTAAACATCAGCAAATACTAATAATAATAATAAGAAAAACTGGATGCAACATTGTATATTGGAATACACCACGAGCCTGATAATTATTGATGTTTATTTATTCATAAATACAATAAGAGATTATACTTTGTGACTCTCCAGAACTATAGTATAGTACACCATTGGTGTCTGAAATTATTAGAGGTTGTAATACAACAAACTCCATAGAGCCACATCCACTTTTGATACAGGAAACTCAGTCAAAGTTACTAAGCTGTAAATTCTCTGAATTTATCAAGGCTTATTCTGAATAGACAATTGTGCCATTAGTCTTTTTCATTCCTAACTAATGCATGTTCTACCTTTTTTCAACATAAAAAAAATTAAGAGGGCAATCTAAGAAGGAAAATTAAATGACAAAAGAAACAAATTTAATTTTTAAGGGTAAAGATGATTATACATTTATTGAAATATAAATTATTTTAGCATGTAATATGTGTGTCTTTAAAATTGCATTAAACATTGTAGAAATTTATTCAATACTGAGTAAGCCATAACAGATTTCTCACTACATATTAATTTTCTTTGCAGTGTTCTTAAGATCAGTGTAACATCTCAGAAATTTTCTACGAAGACTCAGAATAAATAAGGATGAATCTGTTGCTAATCAACAAATGCTAATTTTAATGGATGCCATAAATTACATATGGAATAAAGGCCGAATCTAAACAAGTAAAAAGGGAGAGGACATTAAAAAATATTTGAGACTGTTGTATTATATTCATGTTCAATACAAGGAAAGGAATAAAAATACATCTTGTTTATGTAGAATACATCAGGGGTGGGATTCAAATTTTTTAACAACCGGTTCTGTGGGCGTGGCTTAGTTGGTGGGTGTGGCTTGGTGGTCATGAGACTTGGTGGACATGGCTTGGTGGTCATGTTACTGGCTAGGCATGGCCAACTCAGCATCACTCACATCAAGGCACGCATCTCTGCCTGGCCTCTCGTGAATGTGGGGATGCTGCAACAGTTGTAAGAGTGAAAAACAGTCATAAGTCACTTTTTTCAGTGCCATTGTAACTTTGAATGGTCACTCCACACAAGCAAAGTACCAGCAAAGGAGGGGGGAAAAAAAACTCCAGAGAGGTTCCTGAGACAGGAAGTCTAGTCCTGCCAAGAATGTAATAAGGGTTAATGGAGAGGCAGTTTCTGTAAGCAATACCAGAATGTTTCCTTCCTGCCTTCCTTACAGGATTAGGCCAGTAATTTCTTCTAACAACCAGTTCTCTGAACTGCTTAGAATGTTAACAACTGGTTCTAGCAAATAGGTGTGAACCTGTAGAATCCCACCCCTGGAATACACAATTAAAAAGTCAAATAATGTATAAAGTATTGTCAGGCCAATAAATATCTACTAAACATGTGGATCAGAGATGGTATTCAGCAGGTTCTGACCAGTTCTGGAGAACTGGTAGTGGAAATTTTGAGTAGTTTGGAGAACCGGCAAATAGTACCTCTGACTGGCCCCGCCCCCATCTATTATCTGCCTCCCAAGTCCCAGCTGATCGGCTGGGTCTTCTTTTGTTGCCCTGCACAGGAGAACGGAGCTGGAAAGCAGCTTAGTGGGGTGGGGAGGGAATGGAGATTTTGCAGTATCCTTCCCCTGCTACCCCCACCAAGCCACGCCCACCAACCTACATCACCCACTAAGCCATGCCCACAGAACCGGTAGTAAAAAAATTTGAATCCTACCACTGATGTGGATACTTAAAAACTATTTGGCAAGTGTAGAAACATGAACACTTCTTCTGTTGGATAAACCAATCAAACTTTTTTTGATCTTTCCATATGAACCTGAAATTTTTTGTGGCTGTTACATTAAATCAACACCCATTAGATTTGAATAAAGTCTAAGATTGGCTCTGTTGTTTGGATTGGCTTCTGTGGTAGTGGTCTCTTTGGCAATAATCTTGCTGCTCTAGGCCCACCTAGGAATAGGACAAAACACTTTTTGTCCAATTCTGGATTTAAAAAAAAAAAACATTCCATAGGAAACATCCAGAGGTCCCATTCTGCAAAGAAGGAGTTTTCCACTGGTAAAAAAAAGCAAATAAGCAAATTTCTTTCCTTCTCTCTCACCACCTGCCCGGCCCAAGTGATCATATTTTTTTCTTCCTCACTGAATCTGCAATTTTCAGCAGAATATCAGAGTCATATGCTTTCCCCCATTATTATTTCATTTGAATTAAATTGGAGGGCTCTGGGATTCATTTGGTATGCCATTGGACACAGCTGAGAGGTTGGTTTTACAGGGCCTCTGATTTAAAGCAGGTCTGCACAATTAAATATTAACTATTTAGCATACAGGAATAGGTGTAAAGATCTCTTGTGATTTATTCCCCCTCCCTAGAATTGAATCATTTTTCAAACATTATGGATTGGGATAAGACTTACTTTACCAGACTTTAGTCATTCATTGTTGAGTCCTTGATGTTCCCTGAGCTTTAGGCATTGAATATATTACTTTGAAATGTTTTGTAGGTACCATTATCTGTCTTATCTTATGATAGTCATACTAGTTCAAAAGCCTTTGGAGCAGCTTCTGCCCAACTACTGGACCCAGCAGGATAGTATGAAATATTGTGTAAGAATATATTCTACTGCATAAGTATTTATCGTCTTAAAGCATCATAAGGGTTAGGTATGAGTGACTCACGTTTCAAAATCGTGTATGTGCCTGTGCAGATTTCTCTAACTTTGGGCATATGGAACAATTATAATTGGTATATTGCACATTCTTTGAGATGTTGATATGGATGATGTTATCTAGTTTGGATTAATGAAACATCTACAAGAAAACAACCAAGCTCGGAGAACACCATGTATCCCTCATTTCACCCTGAGCTACCAATATCCTTCTCTGTCAATAATATCTGAATTGATGATTTTTGGTTACCAGATGTTCTGACCCAGACTTTGCAAGTAGTGGTGAGATGTTTACTAATGAGTAAAACAAACCCCTTTATATAATAGGGCAGGAACAGTCTTTTATTCACAGGGATGAAAAAAAAGTCAAATGTAATTAGTCCCAACAAACCTGGGTTTATCCAAGAAATCCGAATTGCTTGCTGTATATAGAAACAAACGGTTGTCTGCAACATCTGGCCACTCCCAAACCCCTCCTATTTATTTCCCATCCAGGGAGGGGCTGGCTATTGTCTGCCTCTGCCAGCTTACTGTTTGCTCTCCTCTCCTCTCTGTGTATACATTCCTCTGGGATGGTCCCCATCTGTTTCTCCCCCTCACTCAGCTCAGGTCCCAAAGACAGCTGCTTCTCTACCTGGGGGAGGACGGAAGGCTCCAGCTCTGCCTCTGCCTCTAGTGCTGTTTCCAAAGCCTCTGAAGCTGGCCCAGGCTCCCTCCCTCTCCCTCCAGCTCCTCCTTGTCTGACTCTGCAGCTAGCTCTTCTGGCAGCCACGGGCCATAACACCAGATCTCCACTTCAGCTTCCTGCCAATGGTCCTTTTCTCCCAGCACCCTGCCCCAAATCTGCAAGCACATGAAATCTGTAATTCTGTATATATTCCACTAAATTCCATTGAATCTAATAGGGTTTCTACAAAAGGGATATGAAAAACTTTGTGCTTGAGACATTCTGTGATTGGCTGTCTTTTCGGATACTTGCTTGAACAAAGGAAACTGCACCATATATTGTAATTGAGCAGAACCATCATTTTCTGGTTATTTATTTTGGCAGAATAACTAGAAGGTCCCCAAAGACCACCACGTGGTCCCCTGGCCATGTATGGTTTGGGACTTGCAGGCTGCCCATTCCTCTAGTTTCACTGCCAGCATTGGGAAAGTCAGTGAGACTTTCTTTAAGGAAACACTGATTACGATGCACTCTCAGAAGAACCTTGATTATAATTGAGTACTCTAGAACTAGAACCAGAAAGAGCACAACTTCTGGACCTTGGGCTTTCTAATTCAATCTGCCTTTGGATTATGGATTTCCTGTCTGGCCGCTCACAGAGGGTCAGATTAGGTAATCATACCTCTTCAGCCCTTATTCTTAACACTGGTACACCACAGGATTGTGTGTTGAGTCCCTTACTCTATACACTTTATGTGCATGACTGCATTCCTACTCACACTAGTAATACTCTTGCTACATTTGCAGATGATACAACAGTGGTGAGACTCATCTGCGGGGGGGATGAGTCTGCCTACTGAGATGAAGTGGACCGGTTGCTTTCATGGTGTGGAGACAATAACTTGGTCCTCAACACCAAGACCAAGTAGCTTATAGTGAGCTATAGAAGGAACAGATCAGACAACCAGCCCTTGTTTATCAATGGAGACGGAGTAGAGCAAGTGGCCAGTTTTAAGTTTCTGGGTGTTACCCTAAAAGAGGACTTGACATGGGGTGCCCATATTGCAGCCCTGGTCAAATGGGCCCAGCAGAGATTATATCACCTGAGACTTCTCAGAAAACAACAACTGAATGAGAAACTGCTGGTGACCTTCTACCACTGCACCATAGAGAATACCTTAACATACTGAATCTCTGTATGGTTTGCCAATTGCAAATAGGACAGCACTCCAGAGAATTAATGTCATTGCCCAGAAGATCATTGGTTGCCCTCTTCCCTCTTTGAAAGAGCTTTATAGCACCTGCTGCCTTAAGAAAGTTCAAAACATTCTCCAAGATCCATCTCATCCTAGGCACCCTTTTTTTGAACTATTACCCTCTGGCAGATGGTAAAGAATAATAAAAACAAGGACAAATAGGCTGAAAAACAGCTTCTATCCCAGGGCAGTAGCTCCGTTGAATTCTACTGTATAGTGCAGTGTTGGTGTGGTGTCGGGGGTTTCCGGTTCAATGTGTGAAGGGTGGAGGATGTGTGTTTGTGTTTATTTTCATGATCATGGTCATGATGTGCACTGATGATGGTGTTTGATTTTGTTGTATGAGGTGCAATGACAATAAAGTAAACTAAACTAAACAAAGATGATTAGGGGATTGGAGGTTAAAACATATAAAGAACTGTTGCTGGAATTGGGTATGCCTAAATAATGAAAAGAAGGCCTATGGGTGACACGATAGCAGTGTTCCAATATCTAAGGGGCTGCCACAAAGAAAAGGGAGTCAAGCTATTCTCCAAAACACCTGAAGGCAGAACAAGAAGCAATGTATGGAAACTAATCAAGGAGAGTGTTATGGACTAAGCCAATGCATCAGTAACAACCCTAAATAGCTTTACTTTGCAGCAGGCTCGTAATCCTGCACTTCTCATTGGCCCGCGAATAGTGAGTCGTGATTGGTCATTTCTGGCCAGTCTGATTGGCTGTTAATGGGCCTCTCTGATTGGACGCTTGTGAGAGCGTAAAATCAAATCATTGGTTGTTTTGACAGAAGCCAGCTCTATAAAAGAGCTGCTGCTGCCCAAGTATTTGCTCTGTTCTTATTTCACAATAAAGAGTTGAAGTCACCTTTTGATGTCTCATCTCCATTCCTTGCGCCCATGCTCAGGACTTAACACTGGCGATGAGGGTGGGATGCGGAGACGATAGAGCTGACTAGTACTCATCGAACAAGACAGAGCACGTGGCTGAAGAGCGCACGCAACAAACGACAAAATGACCAGCGGCGCCATACCACCCGCTCCATTCGACCCAGCAACCGAAGACTGGGACTCGTATAAAGATCGTTTCCAGATGTTCCTAGAGACCAACAATTTAAAAGATGCTACGCCTGGCAAGAAACGAGCGGTGTTCCTGACTCATTGCGGCCCCGCCGTTTTCAAAATGGCTAAAGCACTTGCCAAACCGGCAGAAGTGAAGACCATGGATTGGGATAACCTCGTGCCGATCCTCCAGGCCCATTATGCACCCACAGTACCTACACTGATACGAAGACACGAGTTTTACCAGAGGGACAAACGGAAGAACGAGAGCATTGGGAACTTAGTAGCTGACCTCCGGAACCTGGGAGGACTCTGTGGTTTTGCAAACCTCGAGGAAGCCCTGAGAGACCGCATAGTTCTGGGATTAGATGCCCCCATGGTACACAGTAAACTCATGGCAAAAGGAGACATCAGCCTTGCAGATGTCATCACCGGCGCTACTGCCACAGAAGCAACCAGGAAGTCAGCCACTCGAATGCGCTGAGCGAACGCACCGCATCGCCAACTCGCTAACTATAGTCCGCTCGCCGCTGAGAAGCACACTATTACCGCCCACCACAAAGACCTCGAGTCATCCTCAGACAGTGAGGAAGAGGAGGTCAACTGACTCTGCTCGGAACGAGAGCAAAGGAACCAGAGACTTCCGCGCCAATGTGCTGGTTGCGGGGCAAACCACCCGCGATCGGACTGTAAATTCCTCGATGCACTCTGCCGTACCTGCGGGAAAAGAGGCCACATCGCGAAGGTCTGCAGAAGCAAGCGAGAGTCCAGTCCCAGCCGAAGGGAGAACAACCTCCACTGGGAGACAGGGAAACCACCTGAGAATCGGGACCGCCTGAACCACCAATGGAACAACCACTACTACTACAGAAACCAAGCACCTGCCTCTTCAATGAGATGAGAAGAGGCCCACCAAACCATTATTATCGGCCATGCTTCATCGTTCGATTCAAGAAAGATCCGCGTAAGGGTTACTATTGAGAATCGACCGTGCATGATGGAAGTCGATTCGGGGTCATCCCTATCGATGGTATCCTGGAAAACCCTCAAACAGCTGATCCCTGCCATCTGCCGCCAGGACCTCAGCACTCAACGAATCATCCTAAAAGACTACCAGGGAAACAGAATTCCAGTTGTCGGTTCCAACCACATCCAAGTATCCTTCAAGGACCGCACCGCGACGCTTCCCCTGACTGTCGTTGATCATGACCGGCCCAGTTTGTTAGGGTTACAGTGGTTCTCTCCATTCGGGATTGAACTAGCCGGCATACACCAAACCAGAAGTGATGACTGGGAAGAGGCCCTCATCCAGGAATTCCAGGACGTGTTCACAGGAACATTAGGCAAGTACAAGGGGACCTCTATATCATTTAATCTCAGCCCCGATGTAGTTCCCATTCAACTTAAGCCTCGTCAGGTGCCTTTTGCCCTCAAGCCGAAGATCAACGAGCAGCTAGATAAACTGATAGCCCAGGGCGTGTTGGAACCGATTGACCATGCCCGCTGGGAAACTCCAATAGTAACGCCCATGAAGCCAGATGGCTCGTTAAGAATTTGTGGGGATTACCAGGCCACCCTAAATCATGCTCTTCAACAGAGCGCTTACCCAGTACCGGTGGTCCAACACCTTCTTCACTCCCGGGGTGGCAGAAAAATATTTGCGAAATTGGACTTAGCTCAGGCGTACCAGAAACTACCTGTAGACGCAGCAACTGCAGAAGCCCAGACAATAGTTACACATAGAGGCGCCTTCAAGTGCAATAGACTCCAATTCGGAGTAAGCGTGGCACCTGGCATTTTCCAAAGTTTGATGGAGAGACTATTACAAGGCATAAAAGGCGTCGTGCCTTATTTTGATGACGTCTTAATAGCTGCCCCCACTAAAGAAAGATTAATAGCTGCCCCCACTCAGAAAGGTTCTTCAGAAATTTAAAGACGCTGGCCTGAAAGTAAAAAGGGACAAGTGTCAACTTTGTACGGAGAGAGTGGAGTTCCTGGGATACCTTCTTGACAGACAGGGAATCCACCCCACCAAAAAAAAAACTAACCGCAATCAAAAATGCCCCGAGACCTAGGAATAAGACAGACCTCCAAGCCTTCCTGGGACTCATTAACTTTTATAACATCTTTTTGCCCCAGAAGGCAACCGAAGCCGAGCCCCTACATAGACTTCTCGACAAAAAGGCTTCCTGGGTCTGGGGACGGCATGAAGAACGGGCATTCCAACAAGTAAAAGACCTCTTAACCTCTGATGCTGTATTGATACAATACAACAAGACTCTACCCTTAACGGTTACCTGTGACGCCTCACCATTCAGAGTGGGAGCCATTTTAAGCCATGTCCTACCAAATGGGAATGAGGCACCTATTGCGTTCTTTTCGAGAACCTTGTCTAAGACTGAAAGAAACTATAGTCAACTTGATAAAGAGGCTCTTGCTATTGTATCCACAATTAAACATTTCCATGAATATGTGTATGGGAGACCCTTTGCCATAATTACAGACCACAAGCCGCTACTTGGTATTTTGGCAGGAAACAAACCAACTCCCCATATCTTATCACCAAGAATGACACGTTGGTCGGAATTTTTAGCCGCCTATGATTACCGATTGCAACACCACCCGGGGAAAACCATTCCCCATGCTGACGCTTTGAGCCGCTCTCCACTACCAGACGTCATAAAGGACCCAGCTCCAACCTTAGCCATGTTGCATATCGAAACCCTTAAATCGCCACCGCTGACTGCTCAAGACATCGCTTCAGAAACAAAAAAGGACCCTGTTTTGGCACGAGTCCTCAGCTGGGTGGAACGGAGTTGGCTGGTCAGCGCACCCAACGACATTTTCAAGCCATTCAGAAATCGACAGACAGAACTATTCTCCCTGCATCTTGTGGGGAGACAGAGTTGTAATCCTGGAGAAATTGCAACATAGAGTATTAAAAATGTTGCATGATGAACATCCAGGCATCGTGCAGATGAAGGCATTGGCCAGAAGTTATACATGGTGGCCTGGGTTAGACAAACAGATAGAGACCTGGGTAGCGAAGTGCAGCAAATGCCAGGAGACTCGCTCTACTCCTCCAAAAACTCCCCCAACTCAGTGGGAAACGCCTCGAGGTCCTTGGTCCCGTATCCACATCGATTTTGCAGGACCCACAAGAGGACACACTTTCTTCCTAACAGTGGATGCCTATTCTAACTGGCTCGAGGTCCACAAGATGAAAAGCACCACCACAGAGGCGGTCACTAAAAAACTGAATAAGCTATTCGCTACCCACGGATTGCCGGATGTCCTGGTCTCCAATAATGGCCCCCAATTCACTGCCCTGGCATTCGAACAGTACCTGGCAGATCGGGGCATCCGCCATGCCTTAACATCGCCAGCTCACCCTGCGGCCAATGGTAGGGCTGAGCGAATGGTTCAATTTGTAAAACAGACTTTGCACAAAATGGACACGGCAACATTGACGACAAAATAACCCGGATGCTTCTCCTCCAACACATAACCCCAAGCAGCACCACGAACAGAACTCCAGCTGAACTCCTGATGGGCTGGAAACTTCGCTCACATCTCGATCGCCTCCACCCAAACTATATGCCTGAACAACCCCCAGGATCCAGCAGCAAGTGTCGGGCATTCCAGGAAGGTGACCCCGTGTTTGCGAAAAACTTCTCGGGTGACCCATTGTGGGTTCCCGCTACCATAATGCAACTTACGGGACCCCGATCCTATCGCCTACAAACTGCAGATGGTAAGATGTGGAAGCGCCACATAGACCAACTCCGTTCCAGACTAGCACCTAGTCCTATCTCAGCCCCTGAATCGCTAACTGTGGGGGAAGGAACATCGAGGAGGCCGAAAAAGAAATAACAGATGACTTAACAATCGAAACCCAGCAGTCAACACAACCAACCAGGGGATACTCACCGCCAGAAGGAGAACCGAGCCGGGGAGTGGCCTCGCCGTGTGACAGCACTGCGATGGCAACAAATCCAGGGAACCCGGAAGACAGCACTGGCGGAAGCAGAGAGAACAGCCCAGAGCCATTCGAAGGAACAGCGGGACCGTTTTCACCATCCAGCCCAGCTAGCAGCCCACCGGAACCAGAGCCAGGACAGAAACCGGTGGAACAGCGCAGGTCAAGCAGACAGGTGAAGCGACCTGCCTATTTACGAGAATGTGTCACCCCACCTCTCAGACGGAACCTAGGGGGGAGAGGTGTTATGGACTAAGCCAACGCATCAGTAACAACCCTAAATAGCTTTAATTTGCAGCAGGCTCGTAATCCTGCACTTCTCATTGGCCCGCGAATAGCGAGTTGTGATTGGTCGTTTCTGGCCAGTCTGATTGGCTGTTAATGGGCCTCTCTGATTGGACGTTTGTGAGAGCGGTAAACTCAAATCATTGGTTGCTTTGACAGCAGCCAGCTCTATAAAAGAGCTGCTGCTGCCCAAGTATTTGCTCTGTTCTTATTTCACAATAAAGAGTTGAAGTCACCGTTCGATGTCTCGTCTCCGTTCCTTGTGCCCATGCCCAGGACTTAACAGAGAGAAGCAACTTAGAACTAAGGAGAAATTTCCTGACAGTTAGAACAATTAATCAGTGGAACCGCGTGACTCCAGAAGTTGTGAATTCTCCAACACTGCAAATTTTTAAGAAGAGGTTGGACAATGATTTGTCTGAAATGGTATAGTTTGGACCACCTCCAAGGTCCCTTCCAACTCTGTTATTCTATTATATTCTAAACATCAGTGGAAAAAAAGATTCATTTGATGAGGGTGTGATTCATTTCACAGCTGCAGTGATTTCTCAACCACTGGTTTAAAAAAGCTAATAAATTGGGTGTGACTCACTTAACATCTGGCTTAACAATGGAAATTCTGGTCCCCCTTGTGGTAGTAAGTTGAGGATTACCTGCACTTTAGTTCCTGGGAGGCTGCCAAGGAATTCAAGCCGTAAACCAGACTGAGAAATCTAAAAATATTCCAGAAAACCGAACCATTTTCCTTTTATTGCCAGGAAAGCTGCAGAGCTATATTCAGGTCCATGATATCACCAGGAATTGAACTTGATTTGAAGGATATTTTGTGTTTATTTCTCGGAAGAAGAATGTCGGAGCCATTACTATTAGAGGGCAAAAAACCCCAGGCAAAATTAATATTGCCAGACAAGGATCGTAAACATGATCTATTGCAATTGATGAAGCACAACTCTCCCTCTTCACATGTACTAAATTGCCTTTTAAAAATCATAATTTTATTGAATAATGCTGCTACAGCTATTCTTACTCCCCTTTTTCCCCCCCATCCTTTGTGTGGGACAGATTCTTTTTCTTAAAAAGGCAGATTTTTAGGACCATCTGTTGCCACATTGTATTGTGACTAAAGAAAGGGAGGATGCTCGCCTATACAGGTAGTTTTCAATCCATTCATTTAGTGACCCTTTGAAATTACGCCACTGGAAAAAAGTGACTTATGGCCAGTTTCAGTTGTGGGATTCAATTTTTTTTTACTACTGGTTCTGTGGGCATGGCTTGGTGGGCGTGGCTTGGTGAGCATGGCAGGGGAAGGATACTGTGAAATCTCCAGTCAGAGGTGGTATTTGCCGGTTCTCCAAACTACTCAAAATTTCCGCTACCGGTTCTCTAGAATTGGTCAGAACCCCTGAATACCACCTCTGGCCAGTTTTCACTCTTAACAACTGTTGAAGCATTCCCCAGAGTCATGTGATCAAAATTTGGTTGTTTGGCAACTAGCATGTATTTATGATGGTTGCATTGTCCTGAAGTCATGTGATCACTGTTTGTAACCTTCCCAGCTAATACAATCGAGAGAGTCCAGAAATATTTCACAAGAAGAGTCCTCCACTCCTCCACTCACAACAGAATACCCTATGTCTCCAGACTTGAAATTTTAGGCTTAGATAACTTAGAACTATGCCGCCTTCAGTCTGCCCTAAACATAGTACATAAAATTATCCAATACAATGTCCTACCTGTCAATGACTACTTCAGCTTCAGCTTCAACTTCAACAATATACGAGCACACAATAGATACAAAGTCAGGGTAAACCATACAAAACTTGATTGCAGGAAATACTACTTCAGCAACAAAGTGGTCAATGCCTGGAATACTCTACCTGACTCTGTGGTTTCTTCCACTAACCCCAAACACTTCAACCTCAGACTGTCTACTGTTGACCTCACCCCATTCTTAAGAGGTCTGTAAGGGGTGTGCATAAGTGCACCAACATGCCTACTGTCCCTGTCTTAATGTTCCCTTTTATTCGTATCTATTTCATGTATTAATAATCATGTTTATTCTTATATATACTGTGTTATCAAATGCATGCTTGACAAAATAAATTAATAAAATAAAATTTTAAGGAAGCCACTAATGTAGGTCTTGATATAGATGCTGGGGAAAGGTGCTATTTTCAGCTCTCCTTTATTATGACCATCTGTACCTGAATTTTTTTTCCAGTAGGAGGGACAGGTGGTGTCTTGCAGCCATATGCATCAGAGTGGAAACTGTTTATATTTAAACTGAGATTGTACTGTTACAATTCTGCTGCAGAGCTGAATGCTTCATGGTCAAAAGCATTCAGGTATGGCGAGAGAAGAAAAATGCATCATGACAAGCAAAATAGGCCCCAGCTAGGAACAAATAAAAAAGGCCTTCAGAGGTGTCAATTTGCTTTAAAGATAGATCTGATTTATTATCTAATGCTTATCAAAAGTAGCTTACATTCTTCTGCATTGCCAGTTCTTCAGGAACATTTGCCAGCAGTTGATTGCTCCTCTTTTATTAAAATTTCTGGGACACTGTGCAAAAGGTTTTTTTTTTTTTTTGCACTATCTGTAAAACAATCAAGATAAATTTTATTTTTTTACAATAGGAAAATATGTCTAGATTATGTGTAAGTTTTACCTACAAATGGCTGTGTTGTGAATGCATAAAGATTTAATAAAGTGTGAGCTTGGAGTTAAGTGCAGGGTTCTGGCCCTGCACTTCTGATTGGCTGTTAAGCGGCCGGACCGGATTGGCCCGTTCCGGGGAATCCGATTGGCCCTTAACAAAGAGTTCCTATTGGTTATAAGAGCTAGCGCTCCTAGCTCGTTATTGGTTAAAGTTACAGGGTTTGCCTATATAAGGCGGGTTTAACTGCTATTGAAGCAGAAGTCACAATGTAAATAAAGAGCTGAAGTTCACCGTTCAGAGGCTTGTCTCCATTCTTTCTCGCCCATGCTCAAAACATAACACTGGCGACGAGGATGGGATTTGGAGATATCTGAACCAACGAAACTTCGAAGAACACCGAGCACGTGACAGACGACGCCAACAACGGAACCATATCCGGCGGCATCGTACCACCCGCTCCGTTCAATCCAGTACAGGAGGACTGGGAGTCCTACATGAATCGCTTCCAAATGTTCTTAGAAACCAACAACTTAAAGGATGCCACACCAGGAAAGAAACGGGCGGTGTTCCTAACGCATTGCGGTCCAACCATATTTAAGATGGCTAAAGCACTAGCCAAACCCCGAGAAGTGAAGGCCATGGGTTGGGACGACCTCGAACCTCTCCTACGAGATCACTACGCCCCGACCGTGCCTACGCTCATGAGACGCCACGAGTTTTATCAGAGGAGCCAGCGACAGGGAAAAAGCGTGGCCGACTTCATAGCAGACCTCCGAAATTTGGGAGGCCTCTGTGGATTCGCCGATTTAGAAGAAGCACTAAGAGATCGCATAGTTCTGGGACTAAATGCACCAGGTGTCCAAAGCAAGCTGATGGCAAAAGGCGACATCAGCCTTGCCGACGCCATCGCCGACGCTACTGTAGCAGAAGCAACCAGGAAGTCGGCTGCACAACTATGCCGAAACCGCGCTCCGGTACCACCACTGACAAGCGACATTTTATCCAGGTCTGAAGGACAGCTTACAACGACGCACCACGAGGACCTCTCTTCGTCGTCAAACAGCGACAAAGAAGGGGTCCATCGACTGTGGTCTGACTGGGACCATCACCCGAAGCCCTTACACCCTTGCGCTGGCTGTGGAGCCAACCATGCCAGGGCTGAATGCAAATTCCGCGACGCACTCTGCTATGAGTGCAGGAAACGAGGCCACATCGGGCGGGTCTGCCGCAGCTTGCCAGGACCCAGACAGGCCTCAAAAGGGGCTAACTATCGCCAATCGACAGGAAACCGTCCTGTACGGCGAAAGTCAGTAAACCACTCTAATAGAAATCGAGCTTTGCAGAGAGAAGAGGCTCACCATACTGTCACTATTGGTCACGCCTCAGCCTTGGACACTAAGAAAATCTGAGTCACAGTAGCCATCGAGAACCAGCCTTGCCACATGGAGGTCGACTCGGGATCGTCCCTCTCGATTGTGTTCTGGAAGACACTCAAGCAACTCATCCCCACAATTCAACGCCAAGATCTCCGCTCCCATCGCCTCATTCTCAAGGACTACCAAGGGAATTGAATCCCCGTCGTCGGTTCCTGCCGAGTCCGAGTCTCCTTCAAGAAGCACACAGCATACTTACCTTTAACGGTCATCGATAGAGATAGGCCTAGCCTACTGGGCCTCCAATGGTTCGCACCACTCGGCATTGAAGTGGCTGGCATAAACCGAGTCAGTGGCAGTGACTGGGAGGAAGACCTTATCTATGAGTTCAGGGATGTTTTCGCGGACAGCTTAGGCGAGTACAAGGGGACCCCAATTTCATTCAGTCTAGATCCAAAAATAGCTCCCATTCACCTAAAGCCCCGTCAAGTTCCATTTGCCTTAAAATCGAAAATCGACGAACAACTCGACAAACTGATAGCTCAGGGGGTGTTAGAGCCCATCGATCACTCCCATTGGGAAACCCCTATTGTAACACCCATTAAGCCAGACGGGTCAATCCCATCATAACTGAAACATTTCCCTGGTTGTATTAAATGATTTTATGCTAACTGCTTTGGTGCTAATAGAAATCTTCCATGGCCAAATTTGGCTATTTAGTGACACAAAAGTGCCGTAAGGTCACCAAGGTAGTCCTCAATTTATGACCACAATTGAGCTCAAAATTTATGTTAAGTAAGTGTTGCCACATTTTTCTTGCTACATTTGTTAAGTGAATCACTGTAGTAATTAAATAACATGGTTGTTAAGTGAATCTGGTTTCCTCATTTGCTTGTCAGAAGGTCACAAAAAGCAATTACATAACTCCTGGACACCGCAATTGTCATAAATATGAGTCAAGTTGTCAAACATTCAAATGTAAATCATGTAAACAGGGATGCTAAAAATGATTGTAAGTGTGAAAAACGGTCATGTCACTTTTTTCAATGAAGTTGTAAATTTGAACCCATCACTAAATGAACTGTTGCAAGTTGAGGACTACCTGTATTACGTTTTATTTATTCTATTGGATTTTGACTAAGTTTCACTTTGATTTGTCCTTACAGCTTCACTCCTCTGAGTAAAGAATAGTTGCTGCCAAGTCATATCCAACTCTTCATGATCCCAAGTGTGACTTTCCCCCACTCCAACTGTCACCCCAAGTCTAGCCAATGTCCTGCCCATTACTTTGATGACACTAATCAGGGTGAATAATTGACATCTGCAGAAGGACATGAGCTGCAGTGGCGCAGTGGTTCGAGTGCATTACTGCAAGCTACTTCTGCTGATTGCTGTCTGTCTGCAATTTGGCAGTTCAAATCTCACCAGGCTCAAGGTTGACTCAGCCTTCCATCCTTTCGAAATGGGTAGAATGACAGAGATTGTTGGGGCCAATACGCTGACTCTGTAAACCACTGTAAAGTGGTATATAAGTCTAAGTGCTATTGCTATTGCTATATGATTGACATCTGCAGAAGCATGCAACTTGACAGATTGCCCCGATTTGCATCCCTACCAAGGCGAGAATTCACGCCAGTATGTTAACAGCAGCGTGTGGTGACGTCATCGAGGTTTGCTGCCATAGAACTTTACATTTCATGCAGGATTGTACATTCAGACAAGCTCTTGCAAGTGAGGTTTATTGAAATAACCCGGAGACTCCTCAAGTACACGGCTTGCTTGCTTATTGCTTTCTATGTCTTCTCATGTCATGTCTCTCCAAACTGGGCTCTCGGCTTTGTAACGTCCAGAATTAAATCCTTAGGATTCTATACCGCTTTAGGAAGCCTGACTCTAGTTCTTAACAGCAATTCTTCAGACCATTCATGAAAGTCTTCAGGCGACCTTCCTAACGTTCCACAAGAAGCCACGCCCACCGCCCCCCCCCCACCTGCGAACTCTGAGGCAAAAGGGAAACCCTTCCAGGAGGCGAGGAAAGCGCTCCCGTGACGTAGGCACGCTGCGTTGAATCAGCGGTGGTGGTGGAGGAGGAGGAGGAGGTGGGACGAGCCCAGAGTGGGCGGAGTCAAGGGCTGGGCTCCGGCATTTCGCTTTGCCCGGTTGGGCGGAACATTTCCTGGCTGTCTCCCCCGCGGCCCGGCGTTGGTCTCGCTCTCTCCGGAGCCCTCAGGCGGGAGCTGCGCCTGCCCCCCCCCCCGTGGGAGACCCAACAGGTAAGACTGCGGGGGGGGGGGGGAATTCCCAATGACGGGAGTGTTTACGTCTTTCGGGCAATGGGCGGATGGAGGCAAAGGGGAGCGGGGCCGAGTTTCCAGCCCGGTTGGAAGTCACAGAAAGCCAAACAGCTAGAAGAAGGACCAGCGGGGCGAGGATCTCTTCTTGCCTAGCTCCAGAGCGCGGAAAGCTGCCTTTTCAATCTATTCCCACTTTATGGGAATAGATATGGCGCTAATCCATAATATTCTTTTTTTGTGGTACAAAGCCGGTTTCTTCCTTTACCGTCCGTCCTATTCCTGCTTTCTGCATACATGCTGTTATTTTCAAGCCCTTCCTTTGTAACTCTTCTGTTCCGTACATCTGTAAGTCCCCCCCACCCCCAAATTTGCTTTTAACAGATAACAGATAATCAGAGTTGGAAGGGACTTTGTAGGTCATCTAGTCCAACCCTCTGCCCAAGAAAGAGACCCTACACCATTTCTGACAAATGGCCAATCTTTTCTTGAAAGTCTCAAGTGATGATGCTCCCACAACTTCCGAGGGCAAGCTGTTCCCGTTACATCCAGCGCAAGATCCCCCTTTGCTTTCTTTCCCAGGACTCCGGTGTGTGGTGTATATTTTCTCTTGTGCAGAATGTTTCTGTAAGCACGTCCAATATGAATATAGTAGAATTAGCATTGGGAAATAGACAGACAATATGGGGGAATAAACATTGGTGCATATTTGTAAGCCACGTGCATCCTGAATGTTGGAGAAATAAATGCTTGACACTGTGTAAAGTTAAGTCTTGCCAAGAAAACTGCAATTGTAGGAGTCGGCCCTGACTTGGAGACACCAAATAAAAAAATAAAATTTAAATATATGTTCATAATCTATCTGCTATATCTAGCTCAGAAAAAGAACCCAAAGGTGCTTTTTTCAAAAGACAACTGGACTTTCTTGATTTTTCTTTTGAAGATGTTTCGCTTCTCATCCAAGAAGCTTCTTCAGCTCTAACAGCATAGTGGGAAATGGAAAGATTTATATTCCTTGCAGACAGCTGGTCATTTGCTTCCTTTTAGAGGGTCATTGAAACACTTGGAGGTTTATCTGTATCCCCAGGATCACCCGAGTAGTGCTCCTGGTTCTGGTAGTCTGCAGTTTTTCCTCTGGAAATCCATTCCTACTCTCACACCATTTAAAGAGTGCTCATCCCAAATTGTATAGCTAAAAAGATTCAGAAGAAAGGCTTAGTTACCCATTTATATCTGCTTGGATCCATTGATATGGTGTTAACTGAGATGACAAAAAATGTGTGGCATATATCAGCCACACTTTTTTCTAACTTTAAGAATCCCATAAAAACAGCTAATTGGCTCTAAAAACCTTTTAAAAAAATCTACTGCAACTCTTTGCCAGTCATACTAAAGATTTGAAAGTTAGGCTATTTCATAATGTTGTACTTGTCAAACTTCAGATATATCTTTATCCAGAAGACAAAATTTTCTTGCTCTCTAATGGCCTATATTTGCCTAGAAACCCTAAAGGGGATTTTCAGCAATCTTTCCATAATCTCTACAGATATCTTGCACAAGCCAATTAGCTGTTTCTATGGGATGCTCCACCTCAGGTAGTCCTTGACTTGCAATCATAATTGAGACTGGAACCTATGTCTTTAAGCAATGAGGTTGTACAATGAGTTGTGACCTAATTTATAGTCCTTTTTTGTCACTGTCATTAAATGAATCACACAGTCATTAAGTGAATCTCACAGTCTTAAGTTCCTCTTCCCCCCTCATAGTTTTTAATTACAACATTCTTAGAACTTTCAATTAAGGATCATTTTCCCCCCAAAAATCTTGGTCTATTAGTTTCAGTAATACGACAAAGAGGGATGAAAGGATATTGTATGGTTGTTACTGAGATTTTCCAGCTGAATCATTTGTCACATCATTAGAACTAATTCTGACAAGATGACAGAATGTGATTGACACATCAACATTAGAGCATGATATGTTTAAAATACAGTTCATTGAATAAATCTGCCTGCAAAACATGGAATGCTGTTACAGTTTATTTAATTTTGGTTTAATGTGAATTTGTGCTGTGACCTTATAGCTGAATGGTGATACAATTAACTTCAAAATTGACTAAACCTCTATTATAGTAGAGAAAGAAAACTTCTTCATAATATACTACTGTACTGTGAGCTCCAAACTGTATGGTAAATATTCAAGAGTATAAATTCCATACTCCATATTTATATTTTTCATTTTAAAAAGTGGCTTACAAAGATATCCCCACAATAATTTGTCAGATCTCTTTAGCAGCACTCAGGATTGGAAGTGAACATCAGAAACAAGTACAACTTCAGTTAGTAAGTTTTATAGTGACATTAATTTAAAATGACAGCCCAAGAATTCTGACCAGGACTTTGCTTTCAAATATGAACTTTAAATATAAAATGCGGTTAGCTTTTTCTTTTCCTCCTATATTTATGCTGTGGAAAAAGGAAGCCTGTTTTTTGATAGGCCAATATCTATTGCGGATATTATTTATATAACAATTAATGTATTACACCTTGTTGCAAACAGGTTTGCTCTGTTGTCTGAAGTTGCCTGGCTGGAAATTGTCCTACTCCCCTACTTTGCAGAGTATCTCAGAGCTCTCCCCTCGCCTTTTCAGTGTATACATGAAATCGCTGGGAAAGGTGATCTGTTGGGACAGGATATGGCATCATTCATATGGTGATGATATTCAGCTATATATTTCTGTTCCTGGCTGTTCATATGAAGTTGTCAGAGACCCCTCAGTGCCTGGAGGCTGTGAGGATCTGGATGAGGAAAAACAGGCTTGACTCTATGAGTCCTGGAACTGGGGAAACTTGATCCTGGACCCTTGAGTAGAGTTGCAGGACCATGTTTCGATTCAATGTACAATTTGTGAAAGGAACAAGGAAACATTTTTTAATAAAAGTTTTCTTTTTTCAGTTTTTTAACTTTTCAGGTTTTTAAAAAACTTTTTTGGGGTTTTTTAATTTTTCTAGATTTTTAAAGAAAAGACTGGACAGCTGCTTATCTGAAATGATATAGGGTTTCCTCCTTGAGCAGTGGGTTGGAATAGAAGACCTCCAAGGTCCCTTCGAGCTCTATTCTAATTGATTGATCGATCGATCAGCTATGGGTGACAGAACCAGCAGGGTGGCACATCCAGTGGAGTCCAGGGCTTCCCAAAGAGTAGTGATGGGGGAGATAACTGGTGGGAGTGGGAGCTGAAGAGAAGACAGATCCTTACCTTACTGAGGCTTGGGGCTGTGGTAGGAGGGACCAAGCCAGGGATAGCTTGAATTAGGATGGCTCTTCACCTAATGAGTAGGTGGGATTTGATTAACCATGACAACTGGAACAGTCAGGATTGCCATCACTAAACAATGTAATGACATAACATTGCCCCATATGACCACATCACTTAGTGATGGAAATTTATTTATTAATTCAATTTGTATAGGCACCCAGGGTTTGACAGTGTTATTGACACAGTGGGCATGAGTTTGGGTAGACTCAGTGGAGGACAGGAGGGCCTGAAGTGCTATGGTCCATGGGGTCATGAAGAGTTGGGCATGACTTAGCGCAGGCCTCTCAAACTGCTGCTAGCCAACATTCCTTACCTGATGAAACCCTTAGGATGCCCAGCCTACAGGACTGAATTGGACAGGTAGAAACCACCCGAAGAAGGCAGTAGCTTGGGTAATTCTGCTCCAAATTACTATAGTTAACCAAGGATTGCCTGTTTTGGAATGCACTCTACATGGAGCTGCCCTTGAAGACCATCGAGAAGCTTCAGGCGGTCCAGAACATAATGGCACAGATAGTTATGGTTCTTTCCCCTGGCCTTTGGATCCGGTTGAGTGGAGACCCACCTGGATGGGTTACAATATATTTTAGTCTGGTTACAATTTTACTGTTTTAGTTGGGTTTTATTCTCTTTAGTTGTGTTTTGTTCTCTCTGTATTGCATTTGTTATGGATGTTTTTTTCTCGTACATTGCCCAAAGCCAAACATTTAAGTTGGACAGCCAGATTAAATATTATGAATACATAAACATCTAACTTAAGTTAACTAAGTTATGTTAAATAATCTAACACCAGATGTAACTGAGCATGTCATGCAAATACTCCCACTGATGTCATGCGTACAGCTTTTGTTAAGCCATAATGTGCTTTGTTTTGGCTTGCCCAGTGTATTGAGTGACTTCAGCCTGCTATCAGTTATTCAGTAAACTTCAGTTGAGCCTTGACTTAGTGCAGAAGAGTTGCATCAAAGAACTTGGCTGTAGACTTTGACAATGGATTTTATGGCGCGTTCTAGATGAGAAATAGAAGTAAGTAAATCTGTTCCAGATTTTGTGTTGATGTAATACAGAAATCATCATCATCATCAGCAGCAGCCATTTGTTTGACCATGTTTGACCGTCTATGGCTCAGCACTCTCTGTGCCTCTTGGTCTCTCACTGCCTCCTTCAGATCTGCCATAGTCATCCTGGTGTCATTCTTTGTAGTGTCCAGCCAGCATTCTTTGTAGTGTCCAGCCAGAAGGGTACCCTAGGGTACCCTTCTCCTTTTTCCGCTGATCATTCCCAGCGTGATTGACCTTTCAGGTCCTGCTATCATGACACGACCAAAGTATGACAGCCGGTTTGCGTATCTTGACTTCAAGTGGTAGTTTTGCCGACATTTGGTCTAGAGCTTCTTTGTTACTTTTGCAGTCCATGGGATATGTAGTAATCACTTCCATCACCACAGTTCAAAGTTATCTGCCTATGTCCTATCTGACCTTTTCAGAGTTCAAGTTTCATAGCCATAAGAATACCTGTGTATTCTCTGCAATGGTCACTATCTTTGTTTCCTTGATGTTAAAGTGCAGTCCAAATTTTTCACTTTCATCTTTGGCTTTCAGGTTTAGTCACTCCAGAGCCTCCTTGCTTTCCGTGAACAATGTTGTATCATCTACATATCGGAGGTTGTTGATATTTCTACCACCAATTTTAATCCCAATGGAAGATTAATGTGCATTTCTCATAACTATTTCTGTGTACTAACCGTACAACTGTAGAAAAACATTCTTACCTCACAACATCCCACAACATAGGGTAGACCTCCATTTTTTGCTATAGTTAAGCTCATAACATCTTTCTTTGCATAGTTAAGATAGTGGAAAACTGCATGGGGCTTGCCAATTCTTCCTTTTCTTTTAACAATCTGAGGGGATTTGTTCTTCACTTACATCCAGAATTTAGCAACACTTCCTTCCATAGGAGGTATTAAGAATTTGTGTGGCATATGGTCACTAACTCCCTCTTTTCTGTGAGACTAAGATGGAATTGGTTTTATGGTGCTTCAGTTAAAGGGTTTGTCAACACTAGCCATAGTTTTCAATGGTTATGTTTATAATGCCATCTGACATTCACAAGGTTTACAGCTGCTTTCTAGAAAGGGAATATACACCTTGCTTTAGACAGGATCTTCCAGAGGAGAGATGCTTCATAACCTTTCTGAAATAGTATTCTCCTGCTTGAGCAGGGGGCTGGACTAGAAGACCTCCAAAGTCCCTTCCATCTTCCCTTCCCTTCCATTTTTTCTCCAGGTGGAAGACTTTTTTTTTTCTTTTGGAAACTGGGAAGTTCTCCAGCAATGACAGATAAGATCTGGTTAGAAGAGTTTAATTTGAGGTAAAATTTTCATGGCACTTCTGGGCAATTTTTTGCTACATGTCCTTGACTTATGATCACAGTTCACATTTCTGTTGCTAAGCATGACAGGTATTCATTGCAAGTGTCATAAATACATTGCCAAGTGTTTAATTTTGATCATGTGACCATGGGGATTCTGCAACAGTTGTAGGTGTGAATTTGTTAGACAGTAGCATAAAGGAGAACAAAACATATCTTATCATAAAAGTTATATAGAATTAAAGAGACTTGTATCCGTTGGCTGCTAAAATACCCAATTATTTTGTATAGTTTTATCTTTGACTGGTATCATGTAGCTGTCCCCTGTCATTGTTTTTGGTTCCAGGAAAGAAGATTGATTTTTAAAATGTTGCAAGCAGATTGTTCAGCCCTGTTTTTTTCTCTCTTAATAATTTCACTGCACCACGAACTATGAAATGGTACTGTGTAATGGTCAGCTCCCCTTGACCACCAGAACAGAAGCATTTTAAGGGCTAGAATATTGCAAAATATGCCTTCCAACAATGTTGATGGAAGCCTATAGCAGCAAGCCAAGAAAGCTTGCTGGATGCTCACATGCCTTTCTGTCTAAATAGCAGGTTGGGTTATAAGCTTTATGGATGCCCAGAGGTGTCAAAAATAGCTACGCTCATAAAATGCAAACAAAATTAGTAAGATCTGTTTCGTCCTTTGGTGCTGCACAAATATTAAAAAACTATGTAATGCAAATTAAGAATAAACACAATCATACAAATAATAATAACAAAGTCTTAAGTTCTGAAATAAATCTGATTTCTAAAGTTAGCAAAGAAATTGTTTTATTAAAACTAAAAGATAAAATACAAATTCTGCTTAGTAGATAATATTGCTAGTTACTAGGATCTAGGACAGTGTTTCTCAATCCTGACAACTTTAAGATGTCTGAATTTCTAGAATCTCCAGCATGCTGGCTGGGGAATTCTGGGAATTGAAGCCCAGACATCTTAAATTTGTCACATTTGAAAAATACTGGTCTGTGAGGCTGTCAGGGGCCCATAATTGTATGTATTTGGATAGATGTGAAGGCTTATATCAATATCAATAACTGCACACACACATATACTTTTGAGAGCCTGATGCTAATAATAAAAATACTGGAAAAAGCTGCTATGGCTTCCCTTATGTTATTTCCCCCAAAATGTTTTTAGAAGGTCGTCTCTGAGGTATTGCAGGAAATTAAGCATGGCTGCTACTGCATTGATTCTGCTTATAATTTGCTGTCTAGTACTGAGATGCCTACAGGAGGCGTAAATAATCATTTTCTGAATAAGTAGATGGACTATCAGGGCTTGATTTTACAATTTGTCTGGCTGAGGCAGAAAATGGCATAATGGACTTGGTATATTAATTACTTTCCCAATCAATAGTTGTATTTTGGGTGCACTGGATCGGTCTGCCTTCATGAAATTATAAATAAATGCTGAGTTGTGTGTATAAGAGTAGAATGAAGAATGTGTAATGAGTGCATTGTTTGTTTTTAAACCTCAAAATGTTCAAATAGAGAGCTATTCATTGAAACGTGGCTCAAGATACAAGTAGTCACAATTGAGCCCCAAATCTCTATTGCTAAGTGGGACACTTCTTAAGTGAGTTTTGCACCATTTTATGACTTGCCACATTTGTTGAGTGAATCATTGCAATTGTTAAATTAGTGACATGGTTGTTAAGTGAATCTGTTTTCCCCTTGACTTTGCTTGTCAGAAGATTGAAAAGGGGGATCGTATAACCCTAGGACAGTGGTGGCTAAACTTTTTGGGCCCCTGTGACAAAAATTGTGTGCATGCTGGCGTTCGTATACTCGCATGCCAGCACCGAGAAGGCAATCAATGCATGTCCCCCCACGCCCTGCGCATGCGTGCGCAATCCCCCTTCCCCTTCCTTACCTGCACTTCACCTCACAGCTGATTTTCGGCTGATTTGAGGTCTTTTTTGGCCTCCCGGAGGCTTCAAAAAAGCCTCTGCAGGCCGAATAAGCCCATTTAGTCACTTCCTGTTAATACCGGAAGTGACGACACAGGCCTATTCGGCCTGCAGAGGCTTTTTTCAAGCCTCTGGGAGGCCGAAAAAGGCCTCAAACCAGCTATGAGGCATGCACATGCACAGTGAGGTAGGTTTGCCTGCGGCTCGTGTGCCGGCACAAATGGCTTTACATGCCACCTGTGGCACGCATGCCATAGGTTCACCATCACAACCCTAGGACAATGCAACCGTCATAAGTGTGAACCAGTTGTCAAGCATCTGAATGTAAATCACATGACCATGGGGATGCTGCAATGGTCATTAGTGTGAAAAACGGTCATAAGTCACTTATGCCATTGTAACTTTGAACAGTCACTAAATGACCTATTGTAAGTCAAGGATTACCCATATTTTACTCTTTTGTCTTATTGTTACAACTACTCCTTCATAATCTAATTATATTTGAGCTAAACGCCTCCGTGTATTAGTAGCTTTGTAAATACTGTAGTAGAATTTGTGGCTGTGATCTTTCTAATAAATAGTGATCATGAATTAACCTTTTTTAAAGATGCAAGTTAGTTGTACTAGCAATGTTAAGTTAGTAACAGCTGTGTTACTAACTTAACACCTGCAGTAATTCACTTCACAACAGGGCAAAAATTCGCTTAACGGATGTCTCACTTAGCAACATAAATTTTGGGCTCCATTGTGGTCGTAAGCACATCTGTGGGTTCACTTAGAGATCGCTTTGTTTAACGATGGAGTTGTTGGTCCTGAGTGTGGTCACTAAACAAAGACCGCCCATGAAGGATTTCAGTGATAGACACAGAATAAATCCTCCTTTGTAACCAGCATTAAACTTGAAATGGAAAACAAAACTGGTTTTAAGGATGGACCCAACTGAGCATTGTTTTGTCTGAAGGATATTGTTGTTGTTGTTAGTGGGAAAGGCCTACCTAGCCATTTTTAAAATGGAAAAATAAATCATGGGAAATGTTCCGAGGACTGCAGCCAACATATTTCAGTTGAGGAGAGACGATTTGTACAGTCAGTAAGTGATGGTAACGCACTTGACGATGATATGACAATTTGTCTTGTTATTGTTCCATGTGCGTGCATAACTAACTGCACCTCACAATTATGTCACCTGAAGAAAAATGAAATATGGATCGTATCTAAGACATGCTTATTGTTTGGCACTTGCAACGTTTTAACTATCACATCCAGAATTGTTACTAGAATCCAGAGCTGGTCAATCATTTATAATTTTAGGCACAGTTCAGTACTTATTTTGCTCTTTTGCAAAATGGATATTTATTGGGATACTGTAGGTATCCTCTCAAAGTCATAACAGATATTAATCAGGCTGGGATGATAAATTCTCTGAGGTTAGAAGATGATAAACATTTTGGCTTAATCCTCGGATGGTTGAATCTAGATCTGAGTGGTATTGAGCAGGTTCTGACCAGTTCTGGAGAACTGGTTGTGGAAATTTTGAGTAGTCCGGAGAACCGGCAAATACCACCTCTGACTGGCCCTGCCCCCATCTATTCTCTGCCTCCCGAGTCCCAGCTGATTGGCTGGATCTTCATTTGTTGCCCTGCACAGGAGAACAGAGCTGGAAAGGAGGTTAGTGGGGTGGGGAGGGAATGTGGATTTTGCAGTAACCTTCCTCCTAGAGTGAGGTGGGAATGGAGATTTTACAGAATCCTTCCCCTGACATGCCCACCAAGCCACACCCACCAAGCCATGCCGTGCCCACCAAGTCACACGCACAGAACCGGTAGTAAAAATTGTTGAATCCCGCCACTGATCTAGATGCTAAGTCTATGCCAGCTTTGCTCCCCCAAAGCTTTCAGAATCTATTAACAAACCCCAGAATAGTCCACATATACATTATCTATGAGAAGAATCATAGAATCTTAGGGCTGGAAGACACCTTAGAAATCTTCTAGACCAGTCCTTTGCCCAAGACAAAAGACCTTATTCCATCCTGGACAACTTTTCTCGAAGACCTCCAGTGATGGAGCACACACAATTCATGGAGGAAAGCTGTTCCATTGTTTGTTTTTACTGTCAGGAAAGTTCTCCTTAGTTCCAGATTGGACCTCTCTTAAATGAGCTTCCACCATTGCTGCTTTTCCTGTCCTCATGGGCATTGGGCTCTTCTCTGTGACAGTGGTTATTCAGCACATGAAAAAGATGTGAGACTTAATTAACAAAGCTGATCTACTGGCACATTGCCTATGACAGTAGCAAGGGGCTCTATGGCAAGAGATGAAGTTTCCCCTCTCAGTCTAAACCAGTTTTAGTTTCTGCTCCCAGGTGAATGGAATTCCCACTAGGTTGGAATTGATATGATAGCCCATTACCCCGAGTTTGGTCAAAGAAATTATCCATTTGCAATGGGTATCTTCTTCCAGAAATCAAATTCAGATTTATACCACAAGTATGGTAATAAAGTTCTCTATTGACAATTGTCTTATGTTGAGAGATTTTTGCTTCAGATGATCTGTCATTGATCAGGAATCTGAAAAGAGGTTAACACATTTCTATGCCTAATAACACTACATTAAATTTAATGGGTAAACAGAAATAAGTCTGTAGATTGTTCATAGGATTAAGAGACCAATTACAGCTTTTCAGTGGTGCCTGCTGTTGTATTAAAACAAGCCATTGTTAGTTGTGACACACACTTACACACACTTTGGTCTTAAGCAAAAATGGTCTTAATCAGAATTCTGTCTTAAGCATTATTCGTAATGTTTACCCCAAGAATAGAATAAGTTTCATATTTTCTTCTAAACTTGGATCTGCAAGAAAAGTAAAATGAATCTTCCACATTCTGCAGGAACCTGTATTTTGTTTGGATGTGATGTAAGGTAAATCATTGTTCTCCTTCCTCTCTAATCAACCCTTGATGTGATTCCAGTCTGCTTGAGTGGGAATATGGTATCTGTGACTTATCTCATGTTTATATTCTTGGATGCTCCAAATGTTTCAAAGAACAAAGACAGCAGGTCGTCCTTTCTGTTTCCTGAACTGAGCTTGGAGCTAGACAAGGGAGGAAGAAATTGCAGAGATCCAAACTCATAAGGGACACATGAATGAGAACAGTATGATCACAGAACATCATCAGGCTATGCAACTGTGGGGTGTGTCCAACAAAATCAGTTGAGGTAAGCTTCTACTGATACCACCAGCTAGACTAGGGGTGTCAAACTCAAGGCCTGCAGGCTGGATGTGGCCTGCAGGATGCTTAGGTCTGACCCGCAGGGCTGCCCTGGAAACAGTGAAAGACCAGCCTGCAGTGCCTCTGCCAGCGAAAATGGAGCTTGGGAGGGCTGCATATTCAGGCCTTCACAGGCGCCCTGACATGAGTGATGTTGATCTGGCCATGCCCACTCTGGCCACACACCCTGCTCCCCCGAGGTCAAACACAACCCTGATGTGGCCCCTCAATGAAATCGACTTTGACACCCCTGAGCTAGACAATGCTGCACTGAGCATATTGAAGGAGCAAAGCAATAAGAGTTGAAAGAAGCATCCTTGCCTACAGTTGAATACCAGAGACCAACACTGGCTACTACGAATCATGACTAGCCTCCTTCCTTTTACATTTAAAAGGGATATGAAGCTTTCTGCATATGAAATTATTCCTGTATCTCTGCTGTCTTAGGAAGCTGACTGTAAAGATTTTCTCATTCTTTCTATTTTTTCCCCATTTGCTAACAGCTCATGGTTAGCTCATCTATATGCGCCAGCTTGGATCTTTGTCATTGTTGCTGGGAGTTAAGGAGAGATTTCCTTATTTCCCATGTGCTGTAAGGGAAAAGTGTCATAGAAGTTGCTTTGATCTTCTTCCACATTTTTGACTGTGATCTCGGAGGCTGAACCAATCAAGTTGCTTGTAGAAACCGCAGTGCAGGAGCACGGAGTGTGAGACAACTTAGTTTCCCATCGACTAAATGCAAAGGAGTTCCCTTTTGTTGTCAGCCTCTTTAGTAATAGATAGCACTGTCTTTTTTCTTCTGGGTGTCTACATTTAGAGGGGGGCGTTTTTGCTAGTGCACATAAATTCAGCAGCATCAGTTCACAAAGATTTAACTCTTCTCCCCTTGCTTTCCTTCTTGCCCTTTTAATTAGTAAGCTGTTTTTTGCTAGGATTGGTAGATTTTTCCCCTGGACTGCTTTGAATAATTTTAGTAGTGCTGAGCCTTCATAATCAGAATATATTCTTGTGGAAGGTTTGGCTTGCAATTAACTGTCTCGGAGCTTCAGATGTTAACACTGCAAGTGACTTAGCCATCATTGAAAAATCAGGAATCGACAGCAGGAAGATTAATTGCAATCTTTCATAACCAGGGCTTTCTGAACGAGTGGTGGCAACTGTTACACAACAAAACATTTTCAGAGTCGGTAATGCCACAAAACTGACTTTATAACTGTCCAGTTAAAATCTTGACACTCTGAACGGCTGATGCTCTTTTTTTGTTTGAGCTTGTGTTCACATCGTTTGTCAGGGCTGACTTCAAAACCAATATGGACTTTTAATATTATTGGAAGTCTTAGGAAATAATCTTAAGAGTGCAGCGCTGCCTGCCAACTAGCTGTTCTGAAGAGGCCAGCAATGCATGATGTATTGTCGGATCTTTGATGAAGCAGTGAAAATTGGACAACGGTGGAGGCTTATGGGGAAAAAAAATGCCTACCAATAAAATGTTTTGAGTGAAACTGCTTTTAAAAATAGTTCATGATTGACTGACCAAACCCATGCTTCAGAAACATGTTCCTTCTTTCCTGCAACAGAATACTTTTAAAAATTTGTTTTTAATTCATCATAAGCATCATTCCATTTATAGATTTGTTTTTCGGGGCCCTGAAAAATCCCTTTAGCCATGAAAGGCAGGAAAGTTTGTGGAGATGGAATAAGAGAAATAGATGTTGAAAGTAGATTCTGTTAACTTTCTCCATTTCCAGTTCTCTTATTTTATGGTTTATTTCCTTTCAACAGTTTTGCCGAGTGTTAAGTTTTTGAATGGTACAGCTTTTTCTGCATCTTAGATATTTGCATGATGGGTATACGTTACACTTCACAATGCAGGCAATCCTCGACTTAAATTGAGCCCAGAATTTCTGTCGCTACATGAGACATTTGTTAAGTAAGTTTTGCTCCATTTTACAACCTTTCTTGCCACTGTTGTTAGGTGAATGACTGCAGTTGTTAAGTTAGCAACACAGTTGTTAAGTGAATTTGGCTTCCCCATTGAATTCCTCATCAGAAGGTTACAAAAAGGGATCACAGGACCCCGGGACATTGCAGCAATCATAAATATGAAGTAATTGCCAAGCATCTGAATTTTGATCATGTGACCATGGAGGCAGTTGTAAGTGTGGAAAACGATCATGTCACTTTTTTCAGTACCATTGTAACTTCGAATGTCATTAAACAAACTGTTTTAAATTGAGGACTACCTGTATTCCACAATTTCTCTTTCTTCTAACTATTGTAACTACTTCATCCATGTGTCTAGATCATGCAGCTTGCTAAACCTGAGCATACTATGTGTCAGGATGTTGTGGTTAGATGGCAGCAGGTGCAGATGGCTGAGGAGAGTGAGGACTCAGATGAGGGGCCAGGACCATCAGGGAGTGGACTGCTGCCTTCAGAGATTGTGGGGGCTGGCAGCACTAATGAGGAGGTTCCCGAGGAGCCTGTGCCAAGTGCGTGTGCACGCAGGGTTGCTTGCAGGAAAGAGCAGCTGCAGCAGCACAAGCGACTCAGCAGTAAGGCTGCAAGGTAATGGCCCCTCCTTCAAGAAGATAAAAGCCAGCTGTGAAATGTACTTATATTGCAAATCATTTCTTGTCTGTTATCTTTTGGCAAGTCTCACACAGTTTGGCAAGGCTTGTGCTTATCACAGCTAATTATTTTGTAAAAGCATTACAAGGTTTTTGTTCCCTTTGGATTGTGTTTGATTTGTTGGAAAAGGGCGTGGGTCAGAACAACCACATCATTTTGAGGGGAGGAGTTGAAACAGTTTATGTCCAGGATGTGAGCGGTCTGTAAATATTTTCACAGCCCTCTTTTTGGCTTGTGCAGTATACAGGTCCTCGATGGAAGGCAGGTTGGTAATAATTGTTTTTTCTGGAGTCCTAATTACTCTCTGGAGTCCCCATGACACTGCAACCATTTTGAATACATGCTGGTTGCCAAGTAGCTGAATTTCGATCACTTGACTAGAGGGAATGCTGCAATTGTTGTAAGCATGAGGACTTTCCCCCCCAGTGCTGCTGTATCTTTGAATGCTTCCTAAACATATGATTGTAAGTCGAGGCCTACCTGTATACAAAGAATCATGATGACCAACCGCTTCTTGCTACATCCTATAGGAATCTGACATTAATCCCCTACAGTCTTTTCAAGATACAACTTATTAAGGGGAGGCAACAGAAACTTACAAGGTTTCTGTTCCCTTTGGATTATGTTTGATTTGTTGGAAAAGGGCGTGGGTCAGAACACAGGGCTCTGGTAGTTACCCCCATTTAAATCATGAGTCTCTAGCCATATTTTCAAACTAAAAGAAGATTTATTAGGAGTAAACATGCCAGCACTGCCTGGATGTAGCCAACTCTGAGGCACATCATTCATTGTCACCCTTAACCCTTGTTTTCCCCCACCTCCTTGATGTATCATAATTCCTATTCTCCAATGGGACACATCCATAGCCGAGAGTCATCAATCATGCTCTCCAGTTAGAATTTTGCATGGCAGAAACCTTGGTCGCCTAGAAACTATCTTTGAAAACATTTATGGAATGCAAGCTGCCCACTGCTTCCTCTTCACTTTCAGTTGGCTACTCTAAAAGACCACAGAAATATTTTATGAGTTGACACTATGGTTTGTTTGGTTTATCTCAAGTGGTTTATATTCAGTAGCGTGAATTTGCACGGTGTGTGCATCCAGCTAGTATGAATTTCAATTTTAGTTGGTCATAAGTCTTTTGTTTTATTGCTTCTTTGATTTTCTGCTGACTGACTAGGGACGGCATGCTATGATTGAACTCTCTGATTTATATTAAGAAGTTCAGACAGATTTGTTTAATTATACATAGAAAGTAAACCATACATTAGCTAGATCCAGGGAGACTCAAATTATTGGGACTATTGAGAGAAGGGATACAAACTTCTAGAAGACTATTAGATTACTGCAAAAAGGTGCTTTCTGTATCTCTGCTGTCATCTAGAGTTGTTTACTTAAACATTTTATTTTAAAAATGGATACAGCTTCCCGTCTTAAGTACATAGCCCTGTTCCTCTATATTTTTGAAGCCTAGGCCTGTAGCCTTATTCATATTCATCTTCAATCATGGAAATTCCTTGGATGACCTGGAACCAGTTACTATCTCAGCCTTTTGGGAGGAAATGCTTTATATCGTGGAAGAAGGAAGAAATAACAATTCTTGCGTTTTCTTTTCTTTTCTTTTTTTAGATTTCTATTAGGAATTCAATGGATATTTTAAATATGCATGCTATGTTCAACTCAGCATAAAATAACAATTTGAGAATTCCTTTTAGCCTTATATTCTCCCTTCCCATCCTTCCTGGGCTTATTTCGTCTTTAACTGTAGTATAAGAAGCATATTGATACAATTGTAACTCGAGCTTAGGTTGAAAAAATAACCTGGAAGATTTTTGGAAGCCTCAATTTACTTTAATCATCCTGCATTAGCTAAATAATAATCTAATACTAATTATAATGTTAGCCTGGTTGTTCCTATTACATTAAGTATAAAGGGGGAATTGGAAAAAGTGATGATGTATTATGCAGTCTGGCCATACTTTCTGATCTAATCATAGTTATGTTCTTGTTGACGTTGGATTGAGGGATTTATTTTGTCTTGGAAATAATGGCAAAACCTCTTGGGTCCTGTAAAAGGAGATTTCATGCCACAAATCATTACAATTATTAAAATTTTGTACGTTTCTCTAAAATAATGGCATATACAGGTGAAATTCAAAAAATTGGAATATCGTGCAAAAGTTCATTTATTTCAGTAATGCAACTTAAAAAGTGAAACTAATATATGAGATAGACTCATTACATGCAAAGCAAGATAGTTCAAGCTGTGATTTGTCGTAATTGTGATGATTATGGCTTATAGCTCGTGAAAACCCCAAATCCACAATCAGAAAATTAGAACATTACATGCAATCAATAAAACAAGGATTGTACATAGAGAAAAATATCGGACCTCTGAAAAGTATAAGTATACATATGTACTCAGTACTTGGTTTGGGCCCCTTTTGCAGCAATTACTGCCTCAATGTGACGTGGCATGGAAGCTATCAGCCTGTGGCACTGCTAAGGTGTTGTGGAAGACCAGGATGCTTCAATAGCGGCCTTCAGCTCTTCTGCATTGTTCGGTCTCATGTCTCTCATCTTTCTCTTGGCAATGCCCCATAGATTCTCTATGGGGTTCAGGTCAGGAGAGTTTGCTGGCCAATCAAACACAGTAATCCCACAGTCATTGAACCAGATTTAGGTGCTTTTGGCAGTGTGGGCAGGTGCAAGTCCTACTGGAAAATGAAGTCAGCATCCCCATTAAGCTCATCTGCAGAAGGAAGCATGAAGTGCTCCAAAATCTCCTGGGAGACGGCTGCGTTGACCCTGGACTTAATGAAGCACAGTGGACCAGCATCAGCAGATGCCATGGCTCCCCAAATCAACACAGACTGTGGAAACTTCACACTGGACTTCAAGCATCTTGCAGTGTGTGCCTCTCCATTCTTCCTTCAGACTTTGGGTCCTTGGTTTCCAAATGAGATGCAAAAGTTGCTGTCATCAGAAAAGAGGACTTTGGACCACTGAGCAACAGATCAGGTCTGTTTTCTTTAGCCCAGGTAAGAAGCTTCTGACGTTTGTTGTTCAGGAGCGGCTTGACAAGAGGAATACGACACTTGAATCCAATGTCCAGGATCTGTCTCTGTGTGGTGGCTCTTAATGCACTGACTCCAGCCTCAGTCCACTCCTTGTGAAAGTCCCCAACACTTTTGAATGGCCTTTTCCTGACAATCCTCTCCAGGCTGCGGTCATCCCTGCTGCTTGTGCACCTTTTTCTTCCACACTTTTCCCTTCCACATAACTTTCTATTAATGTGCTTTGATGCAGCACTTTGGGAACATCCAACTTCTTTTGCAATTACCTTTTGAGGCTTTCCCTCCTTATGGAGGGTGTCAGTGATGGTTTTCTGCACAACTATCAGGTCGGCAGTCTTTCCCATGATTGTGATTCCTACTGAACCTGACTGAGAAACCATTTCAAGGCTCAGGAACCCTTTGCAGGTGTTATGGCTTAATTAGCTGATTAGAGTGGGACACTTTGAGTATAGAATATTGAACTTTTTCACAATGTTTCAATTTTCTGAGATTATGGATTTGGGGTTTTCATGAGCTGTAAGCTATAATCATCTCAATTATGACATATCACGGCTTGAACTATCCTGCTTTGCATGTAATGAGTCTATCTCATATATTGGTTTCACCTTTTAAGTTGCATTACTGAAATAAACAAACTTTTGCACGATATTCTAATTTTTCCAGTTTCCCCTGTATTATCTTGGAAGCTGTGTTGTTGAAGAACTAGCACCTAAAAAGCAAGAGATAACAAACAGCCTCAAACCACTTGCAAATTGAAGTCATCCTCATATGAATTGTTTCCATGAGATTTTATTAAAAGAACATCTTAATTACTAATGAATACTCTACAGAATGTTAGGCAATTTTTGCACTCTCTAGAGAGGGCAATCGGACTAAGTTACATTTTCCTTACCTAGCAAAGTTTCCAACTTAAACTATGTTTCCATTTGTATAATATACAAAAGAAATATGATTTGGGAGTCAAAAGGGGTACATCAGGGAAAGAAATTCCTCTGTCTCTGTTTCTCTCTCTGTCTCTGTCTCTGTCTCTGTCTGTCTGTCTGTCTCTCTCTCTCTCTCTCTCTCTCACACACACACACACACAGAGGGGAAAGAGTCTGAAAGTTTTCGGGTAGTGTTTGTTGAGATTCCTATGAAGACTTGAGGGTGTGAAGACTTGAATCTGTAACTCTAAATCTCTTAATCTTGAAATTAAAAAATTCAGGATAGATTATCTGGGTTATTTCCATAATTACTGGTCACTGTATTTTTATTATATTTTTGTTAGGATTTGCGCAAATTGTGTAAACATATACACTTGTAATTTGGAGAAGAGACTAACCCTAACTTTATATGGTTACAGTAGTTGGGTGATGATGGAAAGGTTTGATTCCATAACAGATATGTCAGTGAGTACTTTTACAACGTAAGTTAATGCATCTTTCCATAAACTGGTGCCCTTCAGATATTTTGGAGTGAAAATTTTGTTGATTGCATTAGTTCTATTGTTAGATTACCTGGAAATCTGCCTTCATTTTATTAGTCATACCAACATCCCTGTGAGGTTTTTAAAGGAGAGAGAGTGACTCAATCACCTAACGAGTTTCCATGACTGAAAGTACTGTAGACTTGAAACAGGATATCTCCTTAACTATCAATCAATCAATCAATCAGAATAGAGCTGGAAAGGATCTTTGAGGTCTCTAGTCCAGCCACCTGTTCAAGCAGGAGACCCTACATCCTTTCAATCAAGTGATTGTCCAGTCTCTTCTTAAAGACAACATTGTGGATGAAGCACCCACAACTTTTGACTGCCAGCTGTTTGTTCCACTGGTTAATTATTCTCACTGTTAGGAAGTTTCTCCTTAATTCCAGGTTGCTTCCCTCCTTGATTAGTTTCCATCCATTGTTTCTTGTCCTGCCCTCTGGTACTTTGGAAAATAAATGGACCCCCTCCTCTTTGTGGCAACCTCTGAAATTACTGCTATCATATAGTCCTTTTTTTTTCTCTAGACTAGCCAACCGCAAATCCTGCAATTGTTCTTCATATGTTTTTGTCTCCAGGCCTTTAATTATCTTAGTTGCTCTCCTTTGCACTTTTTCCAAAGTCTTGACATCTTTTTTATAATCTGGTGACCAAACTACGAGAGCTTCTCTGGATATTTTGGCTGGGACTGACTAGATGTGTGACCTAGAACATCTAGAAAGCATCAGGCTACATTTTGGGTTGTCAGGAATCAAACCAAATCATTCTAGACTGCAGACTGAGGTGATTTATAGTCTTCCCTTTTAATCTCATCAGCTCTAGGCCCAGAATGGAATTTTGTGCAACCAACCTTAGGAATCTCACTTTCCAGCTGTGTCCCAGTAGCCCCCTGGTTCCTTTTCTTCTTGGCTTGTCATGTTTTGGACTAGTCTCCAAACAGGTGCTGCCTTTGTCTACATTTTAGCCACTGAATTCTTTATTGTCCAAGTGTGATTGGACACACAAGGAATTTGTCTTGGTGCAAATGCTCTCAGTGTATATAAAAGAAAAAATACACTCTCCAGCAGTTGAAATTTATATCCAAGACACCAGCCTCAGATTGACTGACTTGACATCTCGGTTTGATGATAACTTCTATGACATGGAGTTCAACTTGCTTGGCTGCCTACAAGATGATTATCCCTGAATTAGAGTAGAAATTCCGCCAGGGTTTAGGAAGTTCAGTGGTAAATTGTGAAGCTTAACAAGCTAAGAGGTGCTGTTGGGGTTTTTTGTTTTGTTTTGCTAGCTCGAAGATTGAAGAGGAGGTGAACACTGCAGCTTTTTAGTTTCTTCAAAAGCCCCTGATCTGCACAATTCAAAACTTAAGCTGCTCTTTCTTTTTAACCAACTTTGTGAAGAGGAAAAATAAAGTACAAAACAACAACAGCAACAACCAAAATTAAAAGGGAAGGGAAAGTTAAAAAGAGAGAAGTGGAGAAAAAGGGATACAAAAACAGTGATTTCCCAATTTCTTCACTACAGATCAGGACCATCAAACACGTGGCCCATGGGCCAGATGTGTCACGTGCTGGCCACGGCCGGTTTAGCGAAGGGAAAGAAGTCGCAATATGTCATGTGACGCTGCTGTGACTCTGATACAAACATATATAAATAAAATAACCTGTTACTGAATTAAAACGAAAGTATCCTATACTCAGTATACAAACTACACAGTCCACTAAAATTCAGTCCACAAACACTAAAATTCTATGCAAAATAACTACTTACTTGAAGTTTAAACATAAACATTTAAAAATATAAAATATAATATCTAGTAATAACAATAAAAATACTCAATATATCTACACAGATAGTCCTTAACTTACAATCATTTATTTAGTGACTATTCAAAGTTATAATAGGACTGAAAAAAGCAACATATGACTACTTTTTCTCACTTATGCCAATTGCAACATTCCCATAGTGGTCACGTCATCAAAATTCGGCCGCTTAGCAACTGGCATGTATTTATGACACTTGCCCTATTCCGGGATTAGTAATCACCATTTGTAACTTTCCCAGCCGGCTTCTGACAAGCAAAGCCAGTGAGGGAAGCCAGATTTTCTTAATGACCACACATTTCAGTTAACAATTGCAGTGATTCACTTAACAACTGTGGCAGAGAAGGTCATACATTGGAGCAAAACTCAACTACTGCCTTGTATCAACCCTGAAGATGACCTGACTGAGGCCATTTTGAGGCTTCAGGGATTGGAAGTGGGGAATAGAGGTAGCTTGGGTTTGTAGCCAAAACAAAATACTTTCTCTTGGGAACCAAGGACATTCCAGCAGGTGCTTGGAAGGAGGGGACTGAAGTCACCTAGCAACTGGACTGTATCCTAATTGGACCATGTGACTGATTGTTTTGAGAAAGTGAAAAACTACTTTTAATTAGGTAAAAACTGCAGGAACGTTTAGAGTCAGTTTTCACCAGCCTGTGCCAATATGACATATCCAATAAAACTATTCTTTGAGGAATCTACCTGCCTCCGAGTTTTGTTTGCTGTGGGTATGTTACTTGGAATCGTGACACCTTGCTTAGCAACAGCTCAGTGAAGTTGAGGGCAACCTACAGTCATAACAAATCAGATCATCAAAGCCTAAAATCAAAACTTCCTTTTTATCTTTCTCAAGTAAAAAAATCCAGAAGCGGTTTGAAAACCTAAGCCATTCTGATGCTTTCATTCTTACACTTTTCTTTATTTCCTTTCCCAGAATGTTGCGATTTCGTCTTCTCCCTACTATGGCGGCCTTGGTGGTCACTTCCAGGCGCCATTTTGGTACCACTCGTAATCACCAAAGCCGGCACAGGCTTATGATGGTAGCCTTTGCTGGAACAACAGTTCTAACCACAAGCACCGGGCTTCTTTGGAGAAGGTGAGTACTTTGAAACTACTATCCTACCATGCCATGTAGTTTGCATTGTTATATTATACCTTTGCAGATTAAAAAGCTATCTGATTGAAACTTGGCTATGTTCTACCTCCCTACCGTTTTGTTCCTTAACCCAGGTTTGCTACTGTTTGTGGTTGAGGAAGTAAAACATTTTTCAGGGTTACAGCTGTTTTATGAAGGGCAACCCAAGAGCTCTGTGCCAAACTATATATAGTGTGGCACTGCTAGTTGTGGTGACAAATTAGTCCACGATGCTAATGTAATATTGCTTTCCTTGCATTTTGTTTCTTTTTAAATAAATTGACGAACCTTTGAAAAAATGCAACAAATATACATGTATGAATTAAATAGCATCTAAATTGTCATGTAGCATTTTAGAATCACTTGGCAACAGCACGGTGACCTGATTGACCTGGCTGGGGTTTTAAAGTCTCCTATTTGTTTTGTCGACAAATGATTTATATGCTAGGACCCAGAGGTGGTATTCAGCAGGTTCTGACCAGTTCTGGAGAACTGGTAGCGAAAATTTTGAGTAGTTTAGAGAACCGGCAAATCCCACCTCTGACTGGCCCTATCCCCATCTATCCTCTGCCTCCTGAGTCCCAGCTGATTGGCTGGGTCTTCTTTTGTTGCCCTGCACAAGAGAAGGGAGCTGGAAAGCAGGTTAGTGGGATGGGGAGGGAATGGGGATTTTGTAGTATCCTTCCCCTGCCACGCCCACCAAGCTATGCCCACAGAACCAGTAGTTAAAAAAAAATTGAATCCCACCACTGGCATAACATAGTTAACTTGGATCCCGAAAAACCTGCTTTCTGGGACTTGTAGGATATTAATGAATCATAAGTGTCGATCTGGTTTAGTGGTTAAGGCATCAGGCTAGAAAGCAGGAGAGCATGAGTTCAAGTCCTGCCCTGCCATGAAAACCAGTTGGATGACTTTGGGCCAAACACTTCCCCCCTGCCCCCCCCTCTCAGCACAACCAACTTCACAGGGTTGTTGTTGTGGGGAAAATAGGAGGAGGAAGGTTCACCTCCTTGGATTATTTGTAAAAATATTTTTGCACATATTTTATTTACAAATATTTTTAAAAAAATAATAAAACATGACAAACAAAAAAAATAAATAATGTGGTGTAAGAATTCATAACACACAACACTTAAAAAGAGCCTGTCTTAAAGACACGATCCGCAATTGCTGTGTCTTTATATGATGTAGTTATAGGTAAGTTTAAGATAACCTAGGCCAGTGGTGGGGAACCTCTGGCAACCTCTCATTCATCTGCCCATCCTACGTATGCCAGAGGTGGCATGCAGAGCCCTCTCTGTGGGCACGCACCCCGTCGCCCCAGCTCAGCTTCACCATGCTTCTCCGTGGTGTTTCTCTCCATCATTTGCAGGGAAACAGAAGCTCACAAAAGCAAAAGATCTCACCTTGCAAAGCTGTCGGTGTTGGGATGGTCCGCCTACCACTGGCCAGCTGGTCTTGGGGTCTCTGCCATGCATGTGCTGGCGGGTGCCTTGCAATTTGGGCATTTGGGGTACTCAGTGCCTAAAAGGTTGGCCATCACTGACCTAGGCAAACTCAACCAAGATGTTGTTTTGATCTCTTTGTAAAGGATGTCAGTGTTCAAAGTCTGACAAAGGAATCTTTCGTGGCTGCTATTTTTCAACATGTCTACTGAGACATGTCTCCCTTTGTTGAACTCAGTGGGATTTAATCCTGAATTCATCTGGAATGTTTAGAAATCTCGAATTCACAAGTGTTTGTTTACATACCTGAAGTTGGAATCAGAAATATCTTTTAAGTTTGGTAAACTTGTACGGTGGAGCCCTTTAATGAGAAACGCCAGCTAATTCAAAGTGAAATTTTGTATAAATAACCTAACAGGGAAATTGAACCGCTGCAAACATGATATAAAAGAATGCATGGTGCTATTTTTTTCCTCCCCAATTAACTAGGCAGATTCATTTTCATGGGTATATAAATTCTTGCTGTGCTGCAGAGCTACAATTAAGTGGGGGCAGGAAGATAATGGATTTTCTTCTTCTTTGAAGTTTCCCTTGCATCATACGTAGACTGTGATTTGTGACACTAATAAGGAGTGTGTGTGGTTTCCAGTATGCTATCTAACCTTGTGTAGTCTATTTCTGGAGCTGTTTCTCTTCATGAGGAATTCAATGAGAAGCACCCTGATAGTAAACCCTGATCATTCATTTGCTTATGCCCTAAGACAGTGGTGGCTAACCTTTTTGGGCTCCTGTGCCAAAAATTGTGTGCGCGCTTGCACACTTGCATTCAAATGCCAGGACCCAGAAGGCAATGTGCGCCCCCCAACGCCCCCTATGCATGTGCACGTAATCACACAGCCCACCGCCCCCTTACTGCGCCTCACAGCTGATTTTCGGCCAGTTTGAGGCTTTTTCGGCCTCCCAAAGGCTTGAGGAAGGCTTCTGCAGGTTTTGCAGGCCAAAAACTAGTTCAGTTTTCACTTCCGGTATTTTCAGAAAAACAGGAAATGATGAAATGGGGCTAGTTTTCAACCTGAAAAGCCTGCAGAAGTCTTCCTCAAGCCTTTGGGAGGCCGAAAAAGGCCTCAAACTGGCTGAAAATCAGCTGTGAGATGTGCACATGCCCAGTGAGGTAAGTTTGCCTGAAGCTCCTGTGCTGGCACAAATGGCTCTGTATGCCACCTGTGCTATGTATGCGATAGCTTCGCCATCACGGCCCTAGGATGAATGGGATTTGTGAGCTATATTATCACAAGACAAATAGTTTTTAAGGAAAATACTCCTATGGACAACTGAAAGTTGTTCAGCCAGAGTATTTCTGAATTACGCTATGGGCCTTTGAATGGTGCGGGAAGCCACCTCCCTCTTAGAAGAATGAAATATTTTGAGGAATATTAAAAAGACAGATTATATTTCCCTAAATGAGAAATGGAAAAACATGTTTTTTTTAGAGGCAGGAAGCAGACTTAGTCTTAACAGTCTCCAGCAGATATTTTGTGCCCATTAAGAAAGACTGGGCCAGCGTATCTACAAAACAAAAGACCTTCAGCTCAGGATGATGGAATTATCCTACAGGACAAAGCCATTAATTCACAATAGGAATTGCCCAACAACGTTTCAGAACACAAGCTCCTTCATTGAATCATCTCAGAGCAGACCAAACTTCAACCAAACTTAGCTCAGACAAACACCTAGGATTTATACTTTGCCTATAGAGCCAGCTGTGACCCCTTTATAACCTCTACCTGGCCCCATGGGAGTCTGACAACAGCCAATAGAATGCATATTCTTGCATAGAAACAGGAAGCTCAAGTGAAAAGCCCAAGAGAAGATATAAAAACCTTCCACTCTCAACTCTATGTGGTCAGCTGCACCAGAACCCATGTGGTTCTGCTTCATCATTAAACCATCTTTCCAATCAGCTTCCATGTTTCCAGTGTCTTTCTCCAGCTTGGAGCTGAACCAGATGGATATTTCTTACATCAATGGCATGTTGAGATCTACTCTTCAAAAAGTAGAAGGGTGTAGGACAACTTGCCTTGGCCACTCGCTGTGGCCAACTTGCTGCTTCCAGTTCACCATGCCAACTCACCTCTGCCAACTTGCCGCAAGACAACTCCATGTAGCTAACTGAGGCCATGGTGACAAGTTGCCGCAGGCAGCCAGAGAAAGAACCGATCTGGTGGGCAAGTGGTACAGAGTGCAGAATGCAGAGCCCAGTTGGCAGGGGACTTCACATTTTCATACCATTGCTGCTGCCACGCCAGGTTCAGAACCGCTGTCGCCCTGGCTATGCCAGGCTCGGATGGAGGGCTATAAAAATGGGAAACCCTGGCAGCTGCCATGTCTCGCCATCTGCCCCGATGCACTCTGCCCAGCCTGCTTGCTCACCTGCCCATCCAACTCTCCTACCAACTGCCTGTAGCAAGTTGTCCTTGCAGTGAGTTGGTCCTGTGGAGTTATCCTGCGGCGGGTTGGCCATAGTAAGTTGGCTGTCGAGTTGTCCCTTTCGAAAAGCAGAGCGTGGAGCAATACCAATTGCTCTTCAGTTTTATTTCCCTTAAAATGTAATGTATTTAATGTGGATTCCCATGTCAGTAATACATTGAATAATTTCCCCCATCTATCCTATCAAAGAGTACAATTTGGTAATAATTTTGCTCTACCCTGAAGGCAGAGGATAAACCAGCTTCCCTCAATATAACGTAGCTTCCCTCAAAACAAAGTACTAATGCTTTAGTAGAGTTTCCTACTATCATTATTAGGTTTAACAGATGAACAGAGTTGGAAGGGACCTTATAGGTCATCTAGTCCAACCCCCTGCTCAAAGCAGGAGACCCTACACCCGTGATGGTGAACCTATGGCATGCAGAATCCTCTCTGTGGGTACGCACGCCGTCGCCAGCTGCTGTTTTAGTTTCTGGCACACACTGGCCAGCTGATGTCCGCCACATGACCACAGAGATGTCTTCGGACAGCACTGGCTCTTTGGCTTTGTAACGGAGATCGGGCATTGGTTCTTACCTGATACACTCCTTCTCGGCGAGCCACGAGGAGCATCCAGAGAGTGGGATGTGCTTCTGAGTCCTCTTCTTGCAGGCTGAGCTTTAGCTGAGGAAACGCTCTGCCCCCTCATGTGACTCCACATAGCGTCCCCCCAGTTTTTTGCGATAATGAGAAGAAAGGTTATGAAGTCCTTCTAATCAACTATTGGCTCCTTGGCTGAAACAAGTCCCCACCAGATGGAGGAGTTAGGGTGGGGCTGGATGCTTCTCGCGGCTTGCCGAGAAGGGGCGTATCAGGTAAGAACCAACGCCCGTTCTCCCTTGAGCCGCTCGGAGCATCCAGAGAGTGGGACATACCAAAGCTTGGCTGTCCTACGGGTGGGGCTCCGTCTGGTCCGGAAGCCCCTCCGGGTCACTGATGACCCTCTGTAGGACTCATCGGGCAAAAGAGGCCTCTGCTGAGGCATATACATCTATTTTGTAATGCCTGATGAATGGGGACAGAGAGGCCCAGGTGGCTGCCCGACAAATGTCAGTGATTGGGGCTTGTGTGGCCCAAGCCGCCGAAGTAGCTGCACTCCTGGTGGAATGAGCGGTTATTTCACCAGGTGCGGGCAGAGATTGTGATAGGTAGCACCTGGCGATAGTCGCCCCAATCCAGCGACTGATGGTTGAGGGAGAGACTTTGAGCCCCAGTGTCCTGGGCTGAAAGGAGAGGAAGAGGGATTCTGATGTTCTCAGGGGTTGTGTGCGCTTAATGTATATGCGCAAGGCCCTTCTAACATCCAGGGTGTGCCAAAGGATTTCCCTGTACCTCGAGGGTCTGGGGCAAAAGTTTGGGAGGACCAGTTCCTGTGACCTGTGGAAGGGTGAGTTAACCTTGGGTAAGAAGGTGGGGTCGGGGCGAAGGACCACCCAATCAGTGTGGAACACACATAAATCGTTTCTGATTGACAATGCTGCTATTTCCGAGACTCGATGAGCAGAAGTAATGGCCACTAGAAAAACTACCTTAAACGTTAGAAATTGAAGGGAGGACTCCCTCAGAGGTTCAAATGGGTTTCTTGTAAGCGAAATGAGGACCTTGTTGAGGTCCCATGTGGGGAACCTGTGAACAGTTGGAGGGCACAAGTTGGTGGCGCCCCTGAGGAAAGCCCTAACCCAGGGGTGATGAGAAAGGGAACCGAAGTTATCACAAGAGACAACGGTTGAGAGGGCAGCGACCTGCCGCCTCAGGGTGTTAGGGGCAAGCCCTTTACGTAGGCCTTCTTGAAGGAATTCCAGGACCTGCGCCATAGAGGGAGAGAGGGGGTCGACTTGGGACCCGCTACACCACTTGCAAAAGCCCTTCCAAGTGGCATCATAAATTCGTGTGGTGGAGGATCGCCTAGCGGCCAAAATAGTGACGATTACTTGACTGGAGAATTTCTCTCTTGTCAAACGGATCCGTTCAACCTCCAGACGGCTAACTGGAACCATTGAGGCTCCGATGCAGAAGGGGCCCCTGAGAGAGGGAGACCCTGTCCAGGGGGATCCTCCATGGGGGCGCTACCGAAAGATTGCAGAGGTCCGCAAACCACGGTCGCCTGGGCCAATAAGAAGCCACCAGGAGCAGGTCTGCCTTCTCGTGAATGAGTTTTTGTATGACACCGGGAACTAGCGGCAGCGGAGGGAAAGCATATAGGAGCCTGGGGGCCATGGGCAGCGTAGCGTGTTGTGGTTCTCCGACCCGTGAGACAGGTACCTGGAGAAAAAATGTGGAAGCTGTGCGTTGGACGGGGAAGTGCAGAGATCCACCCTTGGAAGGCCGAATATTCTGGACGCCTCCTTGAATAGGGATGGATGGAGGCACCATTCTGCTTGGTCCACCGTGGCCTTGCTCAGCCAATCCGCCTGGATGTTGGAGATTCCGGAGATGTGCTCGGCTTTTAGTGAGAGGAGGTTGGATTCTGCCCAACGGCAGAGACACTCGGCCTCCCTCATCAACTGAATAGACTGGGTGCCTCCTTGCCTGTTGATATGGGCTTTGGCCGTGACGTTGTCCGTGAGAATAAGGACGTGACGTCCGTGGACCAGGGGGAGGAAGCTGCGCAGGGCCAGGTGGACGGCGTGAAGCTCCAGCCAGTTGATGCTGCATCTTTGCTCGATCGGCGACCACTTGCCCAGTGCCGAGAGCGTGAGCACCCCAACTGGATAGGCTGGCGTCCGTGGTGAGAGTTAGCCGCTGAGGTTCTGTGAAGAGGTGGCCCCTGAAGAGGAGAGATGTGAGGACCCTTGGAGGCACCTTGACTCTGGACTTCGAGTTGCTTCTTCCGGATCTTTGGAATGGGAGCAGGAACCACTGAAGGGATCTGCTGTGTAAACGGGCCCAGGGAATAATTGAGATGCATGAAACCATCTTCCCAATAAGCCCTCAACCAGCAGGGGTTCCAAGGCCGGGCTGAATAGTTTGTCTCCCTTGATGGGAGCAGTGGCCAGCTTAACCTTATTTTTAACATCCGCCTGCCAGTGCTTGAGCCACAGCAGGCGGCAAGCTGTGACATGGGACATTATGGGTCTGGAAGAGAACTTTACCAATTGGTTAGTGGCGTCAGCTGAGAACTTGGCTGCGGCCACCAGTTTCGCTATGTCTTGGTGTGCCCTCACATTGGACGCGGCAACATGTTCTCTCAGCTGCTGGAGCCAGCAGATAGAGGACCTTGTGAAGAATGAAGCGGCCGTAGCCGATCTAATGGCCCAAGCATTGGATAGATGGGCCCGGCGCAACGCCAGTTCCATCCGCTTGTCCTCAGGTTTCAAGTCCTCTAAGGCCTCACTGGGGGTAGAGGAGGAAACAAGGCCCACAATGGGATCGTCAGCCTCCGGGATGTTTAGAAGGCTAGACATTGCTGAGTCGAGATTAAAGAATCTCTTGTCTTGGCTAGAGGGTGTAGGGGGAACTCCCGTGGAAGCAAGTAGCTTCGCCACTAGGTCTACGAAGATGGGTGGGGTCGGGATGACCTCAGTCTCCACTACTGGTTGTGTGAAAATGGAGTCCTCTGGTCCCTCTGAGGTGGGGGGGAGGTCAGAGGGAGACTGGGGAAGAAGACCAGAGATGTTCTTGGCTTTAAAGAGGAGGGATTTAAACAAGTGTGGCTTGAACAGCCCCCCGAATACGGGTTGGTCTGGAGAAGCCCCCTCGTCCTCCGACATCTCCCCCTCCATGAGGTCCGCCTCTAAGAGGGGCTCACTATAACGGGAGGATCCCGTCCGGGAATCCTCTTCCTCTTCCCTGAAGTCACCAAAGTCCCCTTCCTCCTCCTCCTGGGTCCCTACCGGAGGAGGGCTGTCCCTCTGAGAGCGTACCTGACCAACCGGGGGATCTGGCTGTGGAAGGGATCTGATGGATAAAGAGTCGTGCTCGGGAGCCCGTGGAGAGAAGCCTGATCTGGACATGTGCTGCAGGCCCTCCGCAATGCCCTGGCGGATAGCCGATTCCATCCAAGCCTTGATGTGGGCTGGAACCTCAGATGTAGAGAGTTCTTCCTGGCGCAGACCAGTGGCCGTAGGTGTAAAGGTGGCTTCAGGGGTCTGTCTGGTCAGTGGTCCAGGGGTCAAGTGACCCTGAAGTGGACTGCGCCTAGATAGGGAAGATGGGCCTGAAGGGGGAAGAGGTTGAGTAGAGGTGGAGGGAGTGGGAGTGGGAGGAGGAAGGGCTGGAGGCCCCGAGCGGGACTCCCTTGACCACCTATCAAACTCCTTTTCCAACATCTTATGGCGCCTTAAGGCGTCTCATTGGGAGGCCTTGGAAGGTTCCTTGTCCTGCCTGCGCAAGTAGTGGGACTTTGCCTTAGCCTTCAAGGAAGGTCAATTAGAGAGATTATCGTCTGCCCATTTTGATAATGATGATAATAATAATAATAATAATAATAATAATAATAATAATAATAATAGTAATAATAATAATAATAATAGTAATAATAATAATAATAATAATAATAATAATAATAGTAATAATAGTAATAATAGTAATAATAGTAATAATAATAGTAGCAGCAAAGGGTGGTTGGCTCGCCTGGAATTGGCCTGAGTAGGGCTGAGTGAGGTTTGAGCTGGCCCGCTCCCCCTTTTGGAATTTAATATGTACAGTGATAACAGGTAGTAAGGTGTGTATATATATATATATATATATATATCCCGTATATACTCAAGTATAAGCCGAGTTTTTCAGCACATTTTTTGTGCTGAAAAAAAACCCCTCGGCTTAGACTCGAGTCAGATTCCCCTCTGAAAAAAAAATGGTGTAGAGCTCCGAAGCTGGGCAGCCGCTTCCGTGTTTCCTTTGCAACTTTTAAGCATTGGAGGGGGAGGCTTTTCTGAGCTCTAGGCTGAGAAAGCAACGCGAGCGGAGGTCGCTCCACTCAGTTTCATTTCCTCAGCTCCAGCTGCTTTCAGTCCACTCGGGAGGAGGGGGAGGAGGGGGAGAGAGAGAGAGAGAGAGAGATCATAAGAACGGCTCTTGGTTTTTTCTTGCAAGGGAGAGAGTGACTCCTGCCTACCACTGTCATCATCATCATCTTTTGGGTTAGTGAATCAATCAAACCTTTCATGATAGTGAGATCGTTTCCCAAATTTCCCTTAAATCAGGGAAGAAATCAGAAACAAACCTTTGGGCTGAGAATAAGCTTGTTCCTATGATGCCATTTTTGTTCACTTCAGTGTGAAAAGTGTGAAAAAACACACTTCTTTTTCTTCATCTTCTTGTTCCCTATTTACTGGTCTCTTTCAAAGAGGAAATTGTGAACATCAAACTTATTCTCAACTGTCCTAGTGAAAGTTTTTATTGGCATCTATTTTTATTTTTGAAATTTACCAGTAGCTGCTGCACTTCCCACCTTCGACTTATACTCGAGTCAATAAGTTTTCCCAGTTTTTTGTGGTTAAATTAGGTGCCTCGGCTTATATTCGGGTCGACTTATACTCGAGTATATACGGTATATATATATATATATATATATATATATATATATATATATATATATATATATATATATATAATATGTACAGATATATAATCTTCTGATTTTTTTTTTTATTATGCTATCTGCATGTAAAGGTTATCTATGTATATACATATAAATACATATAATTTTATATATAAATTTTTCTCTTTTTTTTTTATTTTTCTTATATAAATGATAACAGGAAGGAACTAGAAAAGTATCACAGTACAAGCCAGATTTACCAAATAAACGCCTGAGGCCTAGAGAGCGAGGCCTCTGGCAGCAGGCCTCCAGACAACAAACTGGAGGGCGGGGGTTGCAACTTCTCCCTGATGAAGGTTGCGGGAGGCCAACAGAATAATGAAAGCGAGCCAGGAAGATCGCTAACAACGACTAAACTCTTAACCCAAGGAGTCTGGGATGCTTGCATCAACCACAGCGGCAAGAATCGGAAATGAAAATGAAAATGGCGTCCGACCACGATGTGGCTCCAAGATGGCGGCCGCGAGCTGAGCTATGTCAGGTGCCTTCGGGACGGCAAGGAGGGCTTGTCCGGTTAGCTCAGCATGCCTGGTGCTCTTAAGGAGCGACTAGCCCTTCCCGGTCGGCGTTTAGGGTGGGGGGGAATCAAGCAAAAATGCACGCCACAAGGCAGCGCGGAGGCAGCAACATGATCTAATAATGGGGGGGGGGTCGCGCAAAGAGCTGCGAACCATCCTCTTGACCCCTAGGAGCGAGGGGAGACTTCCCCTAAGTCCCAACCTTTTGCGCAGGAGGAGGAAAGGAAATACCCAACCTGAGAAATGAAGAAAATAGCCAGAATAAAGTATGTGATTTGAATCAGCCAAGGCGCTCTTTTCAACAGCAGCCTGACTCTTTGAGGCTGAGCAAAAGACTGGGGGAACGCTACGTGGAGTCACGTGAGGGGGCGGAGCGTTTCCTCAGCTAAAGTTCAGCCTGCAAGAAGAGGACTCAGAAGCACATCCCACTCTCTGGATGCTCTGAGCGGCTCGAGGGAGAACAGCACTGCCCCCTAGAGCTGGAAACGACTAACACGTATGTGCGAGGGGAACCTTTACCTAAGGTTATGGAAGGGTGGTATGAAAAGTCACCTATTTCGAACGTTTCTCCAGTCGACAAACCATTTTCCGCTACTACCTTGACAGGAAGATGTTGATGATATCTCTGCGCTTAGCCAATTTAGGCAGAAGATTCCTAATTCATACAGGCGGAAATACAAGTGGTCTTTTATTAATGGAAAATGCATCTTTTGAGAGAGGAGCTCACAAGGGTGTCCTTGGACATTCCAAAAGGGCAGTAGAAGTAATTTATTTTTATGAGAATGAAAGAAACCCAAGGCTGCTATTATCTCAATAATAGGAGATTGAGATGGAAACAATTACAATTACAATCAGCAGAGAGCAAATGTTCATAAATGTGAGTTGGAGCTCTTGAACATGTTCTGATGATTAGAGATCAGTCTTGTATCCATATTTTTCATTTCTACAGTGCATTTATCTTTGTCTCTGGAGTCCAGTACTGATTTTATTCATCAGTCCGTTTCTATCTCTTCTATTACTGGGCAGGAACATAGGATCAAAGCTGCAGCATAGTTAGCTGTTTAGTTGTTTTTCAAGCGATGGCCAAGTTATGCTCACTCTCAGTTGCCTGGCCTGGTTCTTTTGCGGTAGCTATAATACGATTCCTGGATTTCGTGTTAAACTGGAAATCCACAACACGAATGAACAAGCTGCTTATTTCTCCTTTTTCAGTAGGAAAATTACATGGGAAGGATAAGTATTAAGGGATTAAGTGTTTGTAAACATGTCAGATCTCATACATCAATGTGAAGTCATCCTTCTAAGTCCAGGCATAATGCAGAAATGTCCTTTCTGCGTTGTTTATGCAGCATTAACAAAATGAAAAATTAACTGGTGGTTCTTATGGTGGCTTATGAAATCAAGAGTCCTGGTCTGACATAATACACAAATATTCATTTTGGTTTTTCTAGCTAAAGCTGATGAGTATATTGCTTGGCAGGTTAACATTCTTCTATGTAAAAATCTTCGCAGGACAAATGTATTTATTTTACGTACTGAAAATGGCATTGTGGACAAATACCATATATCCCTTAGAAAATGAAGAGATTTTCCGTCCTGTTGGTTGCTTCATACTAAAACCTGGAGTTCAGTGAAATTGAATTATGTGAAATTTAAAAGAATTATGGCATACAGATGGTCCTAGCTTACCAACTGCCCTGTTTAGCAACTATCTGAAGTTATGATGGTTGGGGGAAGGAACAGCTTTGCAACCAATCCATACATTTACACCAAGTATCTTTAGCAGACCATGGTAAACTAGTCATGATTTGTGTCATGCCCCTGTTGGAGACTGACTCTGAGGGAGAGGAGGAGGCTGGGGAAAGGCAAAGGCCAGCTGGGCAGTGAGAGAAAGACCCAGGCCCATCCCCTCTCCATCCTAGGGCAGACAGGGAGGAGAGGATAAGGGAGAGACGTGAATAGCATGGTCTATGGGGTGGAAAGGGCCTTGATTTTCTTCATGGGCTGCAGCTGTGAGAACTGGTTAAAAGGACAGACATGCATATGGGCAAGTGCTGGAAACAAAGCATGGAAATATCTCTAGTCTATCGTTCCTCTCTGAGTTTGACGTCCTTCCCAGTGCGTGTTCCGTTATCTGTGGACGTCTTCAAGCCCTTATCTTGCCTGGTTCCCTTAATTGCTTCTGTGTGGTTTGTGTTGTTTTTACTCTTTATAATTTATAGGCGTTTTTAATTTAAACGGCATTTCTTCCTTTTCATAACTGCTTATGTGGAAGTTTTTTGTCTCCAGTCAAGGCGATTTGGAGCTTTGAAGCAAAGTGAAGGAATAAAAGAGGCTTCACCTGTTTTTGTGACTGTGTTTATTTTGTATCCCACACTGGGTCATCACAATTTGCTTGTTGAATATCCACAATTGGCTTGGATCCTACATTCTCATTATTCTCATTATTTCTTTATTCTCTAAATCATGGGTTATAGCACACAGAATGTGGGTTCAAAGTTAAAACTAAATTGTTATGTTGGCTTTTAGAGTAATATATTACCTGAAAATTACTTCCAGTCTCAGGAGCAGCAGAGTTATTCATCTTGGAAAGACTTGAGTGTGAGTAGGTTGAGCGTGAGTAGGTGTGTTTGTGGCTATTTGTGGGATTTTTATGGACAGAGCATCTGTCTAGCAACTGGTAGAATGGAATCCTAGATTGGTGTGAATTTGCTACTGCTGCTAATATTCTCATGCTTAAAACTTTAAGTAACTCATCAAACATGTTTAACTATGTTTAAATTTGTTTAACTTCAAATAGAGGTAGTCCTCAATTTATGACCAACTGAGACCAGAATTTCTGATGTTAAGCAGTGTGGTTATCAAGTGAACCCTACCCAATTTTACAACTTTTTTGCCACCATTGTTAAGCAGAGCATTGCAGTTGTTCAGTGAATCATGCAATCATTAAGCAAATACAGCTTTCCTATTGACTTTGCTTGACGGAAGCTAGCTGGGAAAATGTTTGCTGGGAAAATATCATAAATGTTGTTCACATGACTCTGGGACACTACAACTATTGTAAACACATGGCAGTTGCCAAGCATCAAAATTATGACCATGGGGATGCTACATCAGTTGTAAATGTATAAGTCACTTTTTTTTAGTGCCATTGTAACTTAGAACAGTCACTAAATGAATAGTTGTAAGTCGAGGACTACATGCATGTATTTTGTGTTGGGCTCCGAGTTCACTTGGAGCCCATCAGCTCCGAATATGCCTCGCAGCAAGTCAGCTGGCCATGTCACCTTATCTCTGCTACTGCCGGATCTGTATTTCTGCTTCTGTGCTGGCCGATGGCTTTGGAATGATTCAGCAGAGCTGAGGATGGATTCTGCAACAACTGCGGGGCTGCAGGATGGATTCTGAAGTGGGGCTGCTGGAAATGGCTCTTTTCATGTATTGATATGGTGCATATTGTTAAAAGGAGTTGGGGCACATTTAGGTGGTAATTAAACCTTAGGTTAAAACATAGTGAAGGTGGCACCAGTGGGGATCAGTTAGTGAGGGTCGGAATAGGGTAGGGATGTAGACATGTTATAGGGTTAATAGCATTTAGGGATAATGGGTTAGGCGTGGCCAGAATTAGAACTGCGTAAAGGCCTGGGTGTGGTGGGGTGTGTCTCATGATAATGGTAATAAACGGAAAGGGAGCAAACTCAAACCCAACTCTTATCTTGCCTGGCTTTTAGCCTTTCTTGTCAGAGAAGAGTGTTTGTTGTTTGCTGAGCTAATGAATAAACCACCATTGCACTACATGGAGTTTGTATTCATTTCAGGACAAATCTTCAATACTCAAGGACTGGCTGAGATTTTGATTATTTGGTGCATATAAGTGACTTTAATGCTGGAATGGATAATGGGAGATATGGACCAACACATCTATAAAGCAGCACATTGGGGAATGCTCATCCACAGTCATTTATCTATTAATGATTGGCAAATTCCAGAGGTCTGGATTTAAAGCCAACAGAATGCTCAACCAGAATCTCACTGTGGACTGGGAATTCTGGGGTATTCTACATCTAGAAGACACTAACAGGAGGGAGAAGACAGTTCTAAAAGTTCTGGCTTTAAGTTATTGAGTCTGTTTAAAGTCTGTTTAAAGGGTCTGTGACAATTTGCCACGGCCAACTCACCTACGCAACACAGCCAATTTAACATAATCACCTTGCTACCTTGGCGTGGCCAACTTTCCATGGTACAACTCACCACAGCCAACTTATCATGAGTCAACTCGCTACGGGGCAAGAATTAAACTAATATCAATATTTTATAGATAAAGAATGGGATACTAGATGAAGAGATAAATGTTTGCTTTAGAGGGAGTGAGGAATAATTAAATTTGTTTGGACTTGTAGTGATAAAGATCAAAAGTTACTTCTTTATACGTTTCTTTCTGATAATAGCTTTATGATATTCTTACTTTTTCTCATTTTTTTCTCTTTTCTTGCACTTTTTACAACTTCCATCCTCTTTTTAAAAGTTTAGCTTGCTCCGATGTTTTTGGGTGTAACTGCTGGTAGACACTTGGTTGGTGATGGTGGTAGAGGTCAAAAATAGAGCGAAGCAGGATATTTATTAGAGGAAAAAGCTGTTTTTCCTGATCCAACATTAAATTGTTCCTTGTAGAAAAGGTATCAGTGAGCTTCGAAGTAAATATGTAAGATATCACTTTTGCCTGACATCATTTCTCTGCCTGTTGGTTAAATGAGAGTAAGATGCTTATACAGTACCATCAGAAATTAAAACTAATCACAGTGAGTGGCACAACATCTGAATCATAGGTATCGCTGTGATGGGAAGAATTTATGGGCTATGGCTGTCTATGCTTATGGGTGTGCACGTTTCAGTGACTGGCAACTCCCCTGCATGTTTCACATAATTGATGTATTGTTAGAATGAGGTATACTTTCAGGTATGGTAATTATACCAATGCCGGTTACGATACCAGCAGCGAAAAACCACTGCAAATTATTGCAAGCTGAAAACGTGCATCCATGTGTGTACAAATTTTCTTTGAATTTCCTTGTTGTCACTTTTAATTCCAGGGGAAATCACTGTTTCTACAGCAGCTTGAGCACCCTCTGGTGGATGACTCAAGTCCCAGCTTCTGAAGTAGAGTGTTTTCATTATGGTCTGATCAGGAGTTGAGATTTGGCTAATAAGCCTAATTAGACCTGTTTCTGTGGAACAGCAGAACAGATCTAAAATTAACCTTGAAATTCACTTACAAAAGGTATTAGATCTCTATTCTGGTTTCTGTTTTTCAACTGGTGCCCTTACTTCTCTTCATTTCAGCCCCAGAAAGGTTACAGTAGATTATCCTTTTAATTAAAGAAATATGTTCCGGGTCCTAAATTAACACATATATTGGGAATCAACTAGCTTTTGTTCCTTGGATTCTCTTGGGGAAAATACTACCTCAGCTAAACTATATTCTGTTAATTGTCAAGAAAGGATAGCAATAGAGTGACTGAAAGGATCTGATTGTTTGATTAAACATAGCATGACAAATATGCAGTGGCTACATGGACAAGTAGATTCTATTGAATTGCATTGATTTTAATAAACCCAAATGCTTATCAGCAGACTTGGAACTGATAATGAATATTGCAGCACCCAGTTCTGAAGTATTTTGCAGATGTGTGGCATTCCTTTTAGCTTTGCCCCCTGTCACATCAGCTTGCTAGAAACCAGTAAATGTATTCTTTTTCTGCTTTTATTGCCTTCTGTTATGTAAATGCATTTAACATATGTTGCTTCTAGGTAGCTGCTGCTTGTGTCTGTATGTCTCATGAGATTCTAACTTTCTTTGTGATGTCAGCAATACTATAAACAGGCATCATCAAACGCAGGAATGGGTTCAACAGATCCATAGTCAGTTCCAAAATTTGTGTCCTCCTTCCCACAGTTAATAGAATTGTTCTATAGCATATATAGGGTCATAAGAGGTTAATTGTATATCCAGAGTAATTCAGGAAATCTTGCCAAACCTTAGTGATAATGACATTACATTTGCAAATGCTTTGTGTGCCAAATTACAGTGTCTCTGAGCAAGAAACATTAAACCAACAAGCAGCCCAAATTAAAATACCCTGCTAAAAAAATCCACAAAACAAAACAAAACAGAGGTTATTAAACAATGATGGATATCAACCCCAGAGCTCATACCAAAGCCAGTTTTTCAAGGCTTTCCAGAACCTCAAGAGAGAGGGTGTTCTCCTTATCCTTTTGTGGGGAGTGGGTTGCTGTTCTAAAGGGTTGGTGGGTGCAACGGGGAAAGGCCCAAGTGGACAATATTTAAGGGAGGGGACCTGGAGTGCATCCACTCTACTGGAATGCACTGATTGAGGCAGAAACCTATAACCTGCTTTTTCCTTGCGTATGTGAATTTTTGCACTGTTATATTAAATAGTAGCCCTGCTGAGATGTGACATTATAAGTTGGTAAGCCGCTTTCATCTCAGAAAAAATGATGAATGCACTTTGAAAGAAGCAGAGTGAAACAGGCTGAGTTTATTGTTTTTCTCTAAAGCAGTTTGGTTTGTTTGTAGATTTGAAGGCAATGATATTTACAGAATTTGAGATCGTTGCCTATTGCTAGAATTATATCCCACCTCTATTTTGTATGAATTCACATAGGGGTGCATAATGGTCTATCCTCCTCTTTCCCCCCCAAATAACTGTCCTATGTTAGGTGGTGCAGTACTGCAGGCCACTTCTGCTGACTATCAGCTGCCTGCAGTTTGGCAGATCGAATCTCACCAGGCTCAAGGTTGACTCAGCCTTTCATGCTTCCAAGGTGGGTAAAATGAGGACCCAGATTGTTGGGGGAAATATGCTGACTCTGTTAAAAAAAAAAAAAAAAAATCGCTTAGAGAGGGCTATAAAGCACTGTAAAGCGGTATGTAAGTCTTAAGTGCTATTGCTGTGAGGCGATTGGGGTGAGTGAGACTCTGACAATAAAATAAAGTCCCCTTAACTTTCTTACCTAAGCGGGGGACTACGACTCATGATCTCCTGGTTTCGTGTTCAGTTCCTAAACTTATTCCAATCAGATTAAAATGAACATGTATTGCTGGAGTTGGATTTCATCCCTCCAAATAATTACTAAGGAGCGGAGTGTTTTACCCTTTGCTTTAAAATGACTTTATTGAGGATATAATTTTTAAGAAGGGAAGGTTCCTGTTGCTATGTTTTGAAAGTCATCTGGGTTCAAGGTTTTTTTTGGGGGGGGGGGCGGAAGAATTACGATAAGCAAGATACGTGGCCTTATTCCCCCCTCCTTCCCCAGGTATCTGGCTTACAGTGTGATTTATGTAGGAGATGACCAAGCAGAGCTGGGGAGGAAGGGCGGAGTTAAGCACATCATCAGATTAGAATCTTTATGTTGCTGCAAACAATCCAAGTCCAGCCCCTCCTGAATTCTGTTAACCCTTTTCTGGAGCCAATTTAGTTGACTAGACTTTTATGTATAGGCTTGAATAAATCTTCTCTGCTGCAATCTAATGGATAGTCCTGATTCTTTGCACCTAACAGTTTAGCTTTTACTTAAGATGACATAGGAGTTATTGCCAGGTCAAGCTGTCTTCTGATGCCTATGATTAATTGTGATGAGCCCTACATACTGACTGACTGACTGACTGACTGACTGAAAGAAGGAGCATCCATGTGCACAGCTATCTTGAAAACCTCTTGCCTATCTTCTGTTTGTCTTACCTCCTGCTTAGTCCAAGTTTTCCTTCTTTTGGCATTATGATAAGCAGCAGTAGTCTTCCTCGCCTTAGAATGGGGACTACTAATAACCACTCTCTAGACATGAATGGAAAGTCAGTTTGGTATTGTGGCTAAGATATTAGGTTAGAAACCAGGAAACTAGGAGTTCTAGTCCTGCCTTAGGCACAAAGCCAACTGGGTGACCCTGGGCTGGTCACTTTTTCTCAACTGTAAGAAGGAGGCAATGAGAAAACTAATAGACTTGAAGAAAAACATTTGGGGGCATGGTTGTCTGAACATAATAAAGCACTACAAGTATTTATTAATTGCTAAATGTTGGTTCTTCTCTTTGCTTAGAAAGAAATCGTTCTAATGGTTCACTGCCTTCTCAATCTTTTGGGAAGCTATGCTGAGTGATCACTAGAAATCTCTTTGCACAGCATGTTTCTTGCTTCACCCTAGAACAAATTAGGGAGAAAATAAAATCACTGCAAAGTGTATTTAGAGTTTAAACTCATGAAAGTAAACAGTGCAGATTGAATATGGAGACCCTCATTTTAATTCTTCAAAATGCTTGTTTTAAAGTTTCTGTCCAGCACATCTGGGTTTTTTATTATTCTAATGTTGCAAATTTTAATAACTTCATTCTGTCATTCTATGGTCCTGTGTTGTTGCTGTTGCTTTATTTATGTAATAAAAACATTAAAAAGAACCTTAAAAAAGAGGAAAGAATAACAAAAAGAGAAAAGAAAGAAAATGATACAAGATCAAGAACAATATATAAGGGCTTCTCGTGTTGATGAAGATTCTCAGTCATCCAATTAGAGTTATCTGGAAGTTCTGTCATGGCAGCTGAACATCTTTTCTTTTTGGTTTGAAACACATTAGTAGGGTGGGGTAGAGTAGAGTAGAGTAGAGTAGAATAGAATAGAATTATAGAATAGAATAGAATAACAGGGTTGGAAGGGACTTGGAGGTCTTCTAGAACAACCTCCTGCTTAGGCAGAAAACACTAACCACTTCAGACAAATGGTTATCCAATCTCTTCTCAAAAACTTCCAGTGTTGGAGCATTTACAGCTTCTGGAATCAAGCTGTTTCACTGATTAATTCTCCTTAGTTCTAAGTTGCTTCTCTCCTTGATTAGTTTCCATCCATTGTTCTTACCCTGCCTTCAGGTGCTTTGGACAGGGGTCTCCAACCTTGGTAACTTTAAGACTTGTGGACTTCAATTCCCATAATTCCTCAGCCCGCTTCGCTTAGTTTAGTTGGCTGAGGAATTCTGGGAGTTGAAGTCCACAAGTTGCCAAGGTTGGAGACCCCTGCTTTGGAGAATAGCTTGACTCCCTCTTCTTTGTGGCAGCTTATCCAGGTAGCTTCTTCAGCCTGAGCAAGTTGACTAGGGGAGCCCCATATTTGTCCTCCTGGATGGTTTTTGGACGGATAGGCTGAATAGGTGAGTAGGCAGAGAGTCATTAAGATTTCTTGCTCCTAAATCCTTCTCTTAGGTTGGTCATTAAGTGTGAACCTGTGAAGAGGTCTTGATCTTCCTGGAGACTGATGCAAGAACAGCATAACTTCCAGATTAGGGTTTCTCGTGTGTATCTGTGTGTCTACATTAAGCTCTACACAACCATTTCAATAAAGCATCGCAATATTTCACTGTAACATTCTATACATAATCCATCTCTATTAGCAACTTGTTTATAAGTCACAAGTAACAACATCAAGTCTTCAATTTACAGACATCTGGGCTCATAAATTTATCCTTGCGCTATTAGAAGACTGGATTTTTAGCCATAAAAAGGGGCCTAGAGAATCAATTTCGATTGTGCAGTTGCAAATTCCATGTAATAGGCACATATAATTCAAAAGAATATAAGCATCCAAAATTACTATATCTTCTTTCAAGGTCAAATTAACATATGCAATTATTTCGCCCTAGAACATAATAACATTAAAATTATTGCAAAAATACAGTATTTGTTTTAACAAAGTGTTATTCTCCTTATGTTTCTAATAACATTTCTTTTCTGTACAAAAACTCCAATTATTCTTTATAAATGATCCTTTAAATCTGAAATATTTGGGTTTTTTTGTTCAATCTAAAATCTATTGCCAATTTTTACATTACATTTAAAACAATTTTAGAGAAAATTGGGATATCCAATTCCTTATTTCATTCACTCTTTAAAATGCATGTGAATGAAATTGATTTTGACTCTAATTGTGGGCTTTTCTCTCTCACTAAATTGGATAACTATTCACTTCAAATGCATTAAGTGACTTTGAAGTTGAAAATGCCATTTGTTCACATCAGAATATCAGTAAACGTTGTAATTGTAAATAATACCAGTGATTGGCAATGGACAATGGGATTTATCTAATAATACAGAAAATGATTAAAATTCATCATTATCATCAATACCAGTAAAAATCCCAGCATCCAGCCAAATCTTTCAGGTTTTAAAATATATTTCAAGGTCTGAATAACCTAAAGAACTTCCTAGCTTAGTGTGCAAATCAGTTTTTAGTAAATTTCCAGAAGACATAGTATTCTTTGCTAAAGCATACAAGAAGCTTCAGTGTAATAACAGAATAGAAAATTAAGGAAAAAATACTTTAAATATTGAGGTGTGGTCTTTTAAAGTCAGGGTCTTTGATACAGCTAATCCTTGTTTAACAATGCTAATTGGGACTGGAAATTCCATTATCAATGATGTGGTTGTAAGTAAAACAACAACAACAACCCACATGACTGTGTCACTTAATGACAGCAATTCTGGCAGCCCTGGTTGCCATCGTTAAAAAAGAACTATGCCAGTCATTCAATGAGGACCTCACATGACTGCAATTTTCAACTTCCTGCCTGCTTTCCCATTGACTTTTCTTGTGGAAAACTGACAAGAAAGGACCCCAAATCAGGGTCATGTGACTTCAGGGATATTGTGATGGCCATAAGTACAATGTCTAGGTTGTAACTACCATTTCTTCAGTCATAAAACTGGATAGAACAAGTAATCACTAAGTCAGGATCAGTTGAGTCAGGATTATTTTTTTGTCTTAGTGGGTCTTTGGAGACTAAGAACAGAGGGATAATTTCAAGATCATGTGAGGTAATAATAGCGCTTTATGCTGTGCTGGTAAGACCACACTTGGAATACTGCATCTGGTTCTGGTCATCAGTTCTATTTCTTCTGATACAAAATAGAATCTGTATTGATGGTGCGATAAATCAACAATATAGAAATAAATTGTAAACTTATCTATGTAAACTCTAAAGCAGGGGTGTCAAACTGGATTTCTTTGAGGGCCGGATCACCATTGTAGTTCTCCGAAGGCCGGGGGTGGGGGGAACAGGAGGGAAATGGGATGGATGCCTCCTGTAGCACCCTCCCGGCCAAAATGGGCCACAGGGCAGCCATGCGCTGCCCTCCGTACCCTGTTTTTGGCCTGGACAGCCTCCTGCAGCACTTTGCCAGCCAAAAAGGGGTGCAGGGGGGGCTGTTTTTGGCTGGCAGAGTGCTGCTGGAGGCTGGGAAGGCCAAAAATGGACCACGTGGGGGCCTTGCAAGGCCTCTATGCGTTTTGGCCACCTGATGCACCACAGGCTGGTCCTTTGATATTTCCAGGCCCCGCAGCCTGGAGCTGGCCCGTGGGCCTTGAGTTTGACACTCCTGCTCTGAAGGGTACAGAGAAGAGCAACACAGATGATAAGAGGTCTGGAGGCTAAACTGTACAACGAATGTCTGTAGAGATTCTCAGTCATCCAGGTCATGGTTGTCCCAAAGATGCTTTTTCAGGAGGCAACTGGACTTTCTTGTTATTTATTTTGAAGATGTTTCGTTTCTCATCCAAGACGCTTCTTCAGCTCTGACAGGTCTTCAGCTCTTGTTTTAGGTCTCTTTGGTGGACACTTTTGTGAAGTTTATATCACAATGATATGAACTCATTGTGGCCTTTTAAATTCTCAGTCCTTTCCTAATTAGCATAAGTCTCTTCCTTTTGCTGCACCAATTGAACAGAGCCACTTTCTCTGTAGTCATGAATAGTTTCATTGTAGTCGACCTAGCCCATATCTACTCAGAAGTAAAACCTATTGTGCTGGTGAGAGTTACTCGCAAGAAACTCAAGATAAGATTGTAACAATGCGGCTTCAGTTTGATTCCCCTTTCCTGGGATTTAATAGAACTTGTTTCCCAAATGTTGCATAATGATTTTAATAGAATTTGTTTCCAGAATGTTGCATAATGAATTTCACTGAATAACCAGGGAACAAGTAGCAATCTATTCAACAAAAGCTTCGCCTATTTTAATGATGCATATGATTTGCTGCTGTGTTATCTTGACCTGCATCAGTTAATTTGCATTCATCATAATGATTTTGTATTTTAAAGACCATGGGCAGCATGGTCTAGTACCTCTCTCGGGTTTCCAACTTTACTTGAATATATTAGTACTTTCAAGTCTGTCACTTAGAATAGCTGTCAGAGGCAGATCAGGAATTAGCAAAATCAGAACTGTGCATCTTATTTTTCTCCCTTCTTCCTTTTGGAGATAGATCCCACTTTTTTGGTTCTTCTCTCTTAAATGAATACAGAATTTGAATGGATGTACTTTTCCAGTGAGCTCACATTTCTGGACGACTTTATCATTTTCTTATGATTCTTCAATCTCAAGCTACATTCACTTATTGCATTCTAGCAATAGCACAGACTTATGTATTGCTTCACAGTGCCTTTATAACTCTTTCTAAGCAGTTTACAGAGTCAGCCTATTGCCCCAAACAATCTGGGTCTTCATTTTACCAACCTTGGAAGGATGGAAGGTGAAGTCAACCTAGAGCCGGTCAGGATCGAACTGCTGGCAGTCAGCAGAATTAGCCTGCAATACTGCAGTCTAACCATTGCGCCATCACGGCTCTCAAATTACAACCCCAGTTGGGATCAGAGTTATTGTATGCTGAGCCAGAGGTTGTTAAATGAATCACAGCCAATTTTGTGACTTCTTTTGCCATGGTTGTTAAGAAAATCATAGCAGTCATTAAGTGAGTGATACAGTTGGTAAGCTAACCTAGCTTCCTCTGTTGACTTTGTTTCTGGATGTATAGGTTGCAAATGGGGAATCACATGGCTTCTGGGATGCTTTCACCCATTAAAAATACACGCCAGTTACCAACTGGTTAAATTTTGATCATGTGACTATGGGAATGCTGCAGTGGTTGCAAATGCAAGGACTGGTTGTCGCTTTTTTCAGTGCCACTGTAACTTTGAACAGCCACTAAGCAAATAGTTGTAAGTCAAGGACTACCTGTAGTAATTCAGTATGGGTTTATAGATGTCACTGTTGACAATTTTTCCAGTGAAATAAGAACTCACCTAATGTGATCATTTTATAAATCTCTTTAAAGAATTCAAAGTTGATTTCATGGCAGAGGTGAACACAAGTTCTGAAACATGCCTTCTTGACTTTCTGTTTCTTTTTTATCTGTGATTTTTTTCTTTTAAGATTTTTCTTAAGTCAATGTGCTGATAAATGCCTAATTTTGAGGAAAAAACAGTTTGATAGCCTTGTAATTTTCAGTTGGCTCAATAAATTTGATTCTCTGCCACAACCTGGGTGTTTACTAAATTTAGGGCAAAATTGTTTTCCTTTTGTTTGCTTCTCTGGTCACCTGTTTTTGTCACTAGGGTGAAGGGTTGCCCCCAATATTTCTGAGTCTGAACATAATCATCCACAGGAATTTGTGGATTTATCATTTTTCCTTAATTAGCTTATTCTGCGCTCTGGATTTGGTATGGGGTGTGATACGACAGGGTTAACTACCGGTTCAGGATTTACGAGCTTCCCTGCAGGCTGTGTGCCACGCGCCTGTAAATCGTCATCAGCAGCTGCCTGCAGAGAAGCAGCCTTTGAAACAGCCCTCTTTTCCTGCTTTTCTAACTGCAGCTGTGCCTCGTTCAGCAGCTGAAGTTGAAAAATCAGGAAATAAAGATCAGGTAAGAGCCCGGGTGGGTTGGCGAGCAAAAACATCAGTAGACATAGAACCGGTTCTATGTCTGCTGCTCTTCAGAGCTACTGGTTCTACAGAGGTGGACAGAACCAGTAGAAACCCACCCCTGAAATGGTACCTCTCACTGTTCTTGCTTTTGTTTTCTCTGTTGTTCGTAATTAGAAAATTATATTCCCTTGGTTATTTTCCCTGTATTTATATCCTCTATAACCAAGGACCTCATTTTCTTCATTGGCTTCCAACATCAGTCTTTAAACAGGATGGGCTTTTCAAAATATTATTTGCATATGCGAATAGCAAAACAGAAAAAACATCTATTGCATTTTGCCAAGTGGTTGTCATTGCCTAGATTTAGTCAAACTTCAATTAGATCAATTAATAACAATCAAAATAATCAATAAAATAGTAATCAGAATAAAAGTTAACCTACACTAGAGTGGATTTCTTTAACAATCCTGCCAAGGTATTTTAAGATTTATACTTGCAACTAAACATTCAGAGTGAACTATTCAAAATATATTCAGTTATTGCTTTCTTATATTGTATGCCTTCAAACTGGGGTGGGGAGAGCAAATATCAAGAGGATTCCCTGCCTCTGTTTATATCAGTCTTCTGAACCAGTCAACAGTCCATTAATATCTCATGCACATATTGATAAATAGATATAGATATCTCACCTTATGGGCTTTAGGTCGGAATCTTCAAGGGCAACCAAAAATACCCCCAGAGGACAATAAACCAACTCAAAGTAGGTAAAAACATCCTAGAGAGACCTTTTAGGCAACAAAGGATGCCAAGAGACACCAAAATGCGTTAGATGAGTGTATCTTAAATTTAAAAAAAAAATGCATGAGGGAGGTTGAACAGAAGTCTCAGTCCTCTTCCCCAGCCAGGCTGGTCCCAGTTCCAGAGTGCTCGCTTCAGCAGCACATATACTAAAATTGGAATGATACAGAGAAGATTAGTATGGCCCCTGAGCAAGGATGACACGCAATTTGTGAAGTGTTCCATATTTTACCTTGCCGCCATCCCTGGATCTCTCAACACCATCCAGGAGAGCCTCAGAGAGACCGGTTCAACCCAGGCCTTCAGCAGCGCTACTTGCCTGACAGACAGTTGTGGGACCACACCAGAATTCCTCCTCCCAGAGGATATCCCTGACAAATTGAAGGCCTGGAGGACATGGCAACTTGAAGAGGCATCGCAGCCAGGGCACAGTAGAAGTTGATGGCTAGGCAGCCTCCACAATCTGACCTCGATTCTCACTCGATTTAGTTACTATGCAGAATAGACCTTCATTACCAGCAAGTACCTCCTTCAGGGGAGTATTATATAATCCAGTTACACATTCACACGATGCACAGGATGAGGGAGAACTAGAGACCAGATGGAACAGGTTGAGGAAGGGTCTACTCACAACAGTGACCAAAGTCTGTCAGAGGCGGATCCCCTAAAAAAGGGGGGCATGTCAAACACTGAAAGCATTAAGCCAGACCATCGACCTTCAGGTCTATTTCGCCCTCAGGCTTTTTTTCAAGTCTCTGTTGTTTCAAAAAAAAAAAAAGCCTACTTCCTGCCTTGATATTCCATTTCCCCTCGGCCCAACAATCGTTACTATAAGGGGGGGTCAGATGATTTAATCTTCTCCCAACCAATAATGTAAGAGGAAGTCATAACTGTCCCACAGAGGTTCTTGGACCTCGTACAGAAACAAGGGGTCTCTGGCGTATACCCCTCTTACAGGATATGATAGCAAATTTTTAATTTGGTTTTCTCATTCTGCTAAATTTCTCATCACCACGATAGTAGATAAAACAATGGCAATTATCATCCTCCTCTGCAATTCCAACAGAAGCAGAAGAGGCTCTCAAGTCAAAGGATATACAGGGTCAAGTTGTCCCCATGTAGGGCATGTCGATCTGATGTGAGGGCCGTAAGAACAGAGTCGGCCTCATCCCCCCCCTTTTTTTTTTTACTAGATCATCTCTCAGGTTGCTCCGCCATCTGACGGAGATTATCTCAAATTCCAATATCAGGGCACACAAGGACACCGCAAAACTCTATTAAATTATCTCCTCAAGCCAGGGCATCTCAGGTTACTCCTCGCCTACTGCTATGGCTCAGACATTGGCAAACCGATATCACACAACTAATGGAAGCTTGCTTCCTCCCCAATATAGGGAGATAATTTGGTTGGTGGTGCCCCGATCTATCTCTGATGGAGACTAGAAGCAGAAAATAAGTTCCTCTCTTTTCATAGACCCCAAAATAGTCCTTCCCAGCTTTTTGGAGGGTTTCTTTGTTCCCTCTACCAGGGACTTTTTCTCTCCAGACTCCAGGGACCGTCTGGACGCATGACTCTCCAACAGTCAGACAGTTTCCGATCTGGAGATAGATACTGAAGGGGAGGGCAGAGCAAAAGAATCTCTTGAGGAACATGAAATAGAGGTCTCGGAGGCACAACATAGGCCTCACGACTGTGCCCCTATTGGTGGAAGGCTCAAGCCTTTCACGGACAGATGGGATGCCTCTACCTCTGTTTCCTGGGCTAGAGGTATCAGAAGATTCGGCCTGGCTATAGAATTTCCATCCTCTCCCTGGAACCTTTGCATTACTTGCCTTCTCTCTGGGGATCCTGTTAAAGGGAGCATGATGGAGACAGCTATTGTTCATTTATTGGAGATCCAGGCAACCAACCTGTGGCATCAGATCAGCAGCGGCAATTTTAATTTTAAAATGACTTAATTGATCCATAGTTCATAGGAGGCTTAAGATGAGTATACTGAACTCTATACTTCTGAGCTTCAGAAGGGGCGATTTTATACCCTCCATTGACTTAATGGAGGCCATCCCCACATTCCAATTAGATCCTCACATAGCAAAACTCTGTTTTTGTTATAATACTCAACGTTTTGAATACATTGCACTGTCCTTTGGGTTGTCATCTGCCCAAGGTTCTTACGAAGGTTCTGATGGCTCTGGCTGTCCATCTCAGGGGAACACCTGTTAGATGGCAGTGTTATTTATGTGACATTTCATTATTATCTTGTTCATATAAACAAGCAAAGGGGAGGCCTTAGCATCGGTCATCACTAGGAGAGACTTGCAGTCCATCTCTCATCACCCACGCATATGCCGTTTTCTTGCACGGGGCTACAATCTTACAGCCTCCTGTAGTGCATTGATATCACACATGGGACCTCAACAAGGTCCTTACCGCACTCAAGAAAACTCCCTTTGAGCCCATGTAGACCATGCGTCTCCATTCCTAACGTACAAGGTTAGGAATGGAGTTCTCTTGGTTGCCATTACATCGGCCAGTTACATCTAGGATCTAGTAGTCTTGTCAGTTAGACAGGAGCTCTGTATTTTTCACACAGACAAAGTGGTCCTTAGTCCAGATCCATCTTTCACCCATAGATAATTTTCGGTTTCCACAGACCATAGGAACTGATACTTCTGTACATTTGTCTGAAACCAACATAAAATCTGGCATGACAATGCCACAATCTAGATGTAAGGCGAGCTTTCTTCATATAGCTCAACTGCACGATGTGTGATAGGAAACAAAGGTTCTCTTCGTTTCTTTTCAATCACCCACCATTGGGTGCAAGATCCCTTCCTCAATGACCAGTAAGTGGCTGAGAGCACAGTTCCCAAGTCCTATGAGACACAATATCTTCCTGTACCCAGGGGCATTACTGCTCATTCGACCTGGAGCACTACAATGTTGACAACATGAGCCACAAATGCCAATAGCGAAAATTTACAAGGCGACAACATGGGCCTCACCATCGCCTTTTATTTAGAAACTATTAGAAAGATGTATTCGCCTCTATAGAGGCTGCCTTTGACAGGAAAGTGTTACAAAGGGTCCATAGGGACCAAGAAAATGGGAATCCGAACCAGACGGAAGCCCTCCCGTAGGACATGCCAAGCTTGTCCCAAACAATGGATGATCTGAACAGCTCATTTAGAGAAGGGGCATTGGTACTTACCTGACATGCCCTTTCTCTGTGAGCTGTGAAGAGTATGCATCCCCACCCTTATTCATCTGGTGGGATGCTATTCCGGCCAAGTATTAGAAAGAGTGAAGGAGAAGAAATATTTCATCACTTCGACTTCGCCAAAACTGGGGACGCTAGGAAGAAGTCCGGTGGAGGAGGAGGAGCGTCATCTCAATTAAAGCCCAGCCTATCAAACGAGCGACAGAAGCATCATCCCAAACAATGGATGCTCTTTACAGCTCACAGAGAAAGGGCGTGTCAGGTAAGTACCAACGCTCCTTTCAGCAGTTACCTTTGGATGTTGCTTATTGCTCATGAATGTCCAGATGCTAAGGCAACACACAGTTTCCATGCTTGACTTCTTCCATTCAGTACTTCCTTCATTAAAAATTCCTGGCTTGAATTAAGCCCAACTTGTATATGACCTAAGAACCGAGGAATTTTCATATAACTCAAACCAAAATTTGTATTATTACTACACAAATCTTTGGAAAGAAATCCTTCACAACTCACAGGAACTTAGACAAAACACGTTTCTTGGAATAATTAAAGCAGATGCATGTTTTTCCAGACTCATTTAACTGCTTCATCAATTCAACTACTTATAAATGCTTAATAAGCAACTGAGGGTAGGTTACAGAGCAGTTGTGCAAGCTTCTGGAAAGGCATAAAAGTTTGGCTGTAGATAATAAACCCAAGCGAAGCCTTTGAAACAGGCTCTTTGCAAGAATCTCTGTATGTGGATGAAACATCTGTCTTTAATTAAACAGTTAATTCAATTAAACAGTTCAATTAAAACAGCTGCATCCTTTGAAAGCTGACCCTGTGCTTGGCACCAGCACAGGAAAACATATGTAGGTAGAGACAGCTAGGAATAGCAGTGTGAGCCTTGCAACCATGGTATTGTTTTAACATTTTGGGGAAAAAAGTGTTTTCTCTGGGATGACATGCTTTGGAAATCACCTGTTTTGAATAGTTTGCACAGTCAAGGATTGAGGTCATTCATTTCTCTGAAGTGATTTCTTGTGGGCATTTTAAATAATTAGAAGGACTTTCCTCCCTGTTTTTAATCTTAGAGCCCAGGCAGAAGCATCGCCTTCTGTGAATCATGATGTGAACGTGACGGATGAGAAGATGAAAAACAGAGAAGTCGCGAATGAAGGAAGCGATAATGTTTCTCAGGCAGAAGGAACGAAGAAAAAACAGCGTTCTGGATTTCGAGACCGTAAGGTATGTCTTTATTAAACTGCATTTATTTGAATTAGTGATCAAGAGCAACCTTTGGACAGGTCATTTATTTTTATTTTTTATATCGTGCCTTTAGTATTTTTACAAATAACCCAAGGTGACAAACACAACCAACACTCCTTCTTCCTCCTATTTTTCCCACAATATCAACAACCCTGTGAGGTAGGTTGGGCTAAGAGAGAGTGACTGACATAAAGTCATCACCCAGCTGACTTTCATGGGTATGGTGGGCCTTGAACTCATGGTCTCTTGCTTTCTAGCCTGGTACATTAACCTCTAACAATCCCTCAAATATTTTTGATGATTACAAGGATAGAAAAGAACTATTTAAACCAGGATGCAAATCAAATGAATCATTATTCATACATTTGGATGGATTTTGGATTTTTCTTCTTCTGAGTTTGGATGAGGGAATTGTGGAATCTTAGTTTTGATAGGTGACATTTTGGCCATGAAGTCTAAACCCTTGCTCAGTGTAGGAAATTAGATAATTTTTGCATAAATGGCTGTCCAGTCTCTAACTGGGTGCATTTAATGAGAAGAAAGCCCACCATCTATTTTGATAATTCATTCTACTGTGGAATTTGTCATATTATTAGAGGTTTCTTCCCCTAATATTCAGTGAAGTCTTTAATTTAGATTAACTATTCTACATTTTGGAATCATAAAAATCTTTACTTTCTTCATGCGCTATCTTTTTAGCTGTTTGAAAATTAAGATGGAATATGAAAGCCATCTCAGAGCCAAATATGTCCTTGTATATCTCTTTATAAGACTTAATTCTAGTTCCCTTAGCATTCTTGTTGCCGTTCTCTGAACATTTTTCCAGTTTGTCTGAATTGTTAAAGCATGGTGCTCGAAATTAAACATAGCACTTATCTGAGCAGTATTATGGTTTTCTATGATCTGGAAATTACATTTCTTTTAATGCAACCTAAAATTGCCTTTACCTTTTTTGTAGTTATATCACATTTGCTGTGTCATGTTCAGGCTGCAATCAACTGCTTACTACACCATGGTTTTTGATAAGTGCTATTATCAAACCAGGATTCCCTATCCTCTCTCTGACTGTGCACTTTAAATATCATTGTCTTTACAGTACATTCCAAAAACTTCCCAAGTATCAGGATTGAACTGACTAGTCCCTGTTTTTGTCCTTTTTGAAAATTGGGAGAACTTTGTTTCTCCTCCAATCATTTGGTACTTCAGTAGTTATTCAAGATTTTGTAAAAGTAATATGCAAATGCTCAGGCCATCATGCAGTGAATTTTTAGTACCATAAGATATAGGATCTGAGAATTTAAATTCTTTCTCCTAATTACCTTTGTATCAGTCTCAAAATTCAATCCTTCCCCTTCTTAGAAAGGAATGAGGCTTTGGGCTTGGGGGTGAAGGAAGCATATGAGGGAATATATTGATTTTATTTTTCATCAGCCAGTTGAGAGTCCTGGCACAAAAGAGAATTCTGGAGGTCTACAAGTGACCTTTTATTCATTTGTTCTCATTGAAATGATTCTCTCTAAATATGTGTGGGTGACTTGCAAGATTGTGTTAATGTAAGCCTTACCCCAAAGTAGAATTTGTTCATCTAATTCTGTTTCTTGGTTTACCTGGGAGGGCTGACATCAATCTTGGAAGACTGAAAGCACACACTTTTAACTGCTTGATTCAATAGGCCGGGTCCTTCCTATGTTTCTTTTTCTGACTGTTAAGCCCCTGGGGTGTTTGCTGTCTGATTGCTTCCTAGGCAGTATCTCTTCCCTTCTATCCCCAAGGTCATAGAGACAGTAGTCATCAACCAATGTGGTTATTATTAAGGAGTTATTTTGTCCAATTATTTCCAAATCAAATTATTCTATCTCAGCAGTATGTCTCCTGTGGGGGACAAACAGTCCTGGAATGACCAATTAGCTTACCAAAAGCAAAGTCATGGTGCTGGCACAGAAGATCACGCGTTGCTTGGATAAGTCTCTCCAACCACGCAACTTCCCATAGCTTCCCTGCACTCGTGGTGTGCCTCACAAGCAACCCACCAACTCTCGTGCATCCTCCCCAAGCCCCACTTTACTCACACCGTGTTCATCCTATCATTGTGCACCTTGTCAAGCCTAGTTGCACTCATTGCTACAACTTTCTGGTCACCTATGCACCCTCATGCACCTTTCCCCACCTGGCATCAGCCACCCCAAGGCTCATGCTGTGCAGGAGATGTCCATGCTGAGCTTGAGGGCAGAGTCAAATGGATTGTGATGACCCGGGGTGTGGCATGAAGGCAACACAGCCAGAGAACAGGTATGCATCCCTTTATTTGCTCCAACTTTGCCCCCAACATCCCATTTAATCTCCAGCCTGGAGAAAAGCTCTCCCACGAACCTGCAATAGCCTCTGGTTGCAGATACTCCAGTCCAAATGCTGTAAGCAGAATGACTGCAATCAATCACTCCAGCAGGGCAAGATAATGAGTCCAATAATTCCAACAAGGCAAGTTATGTGCACAGAAGCATAGCAATAATTCAGTCAGGAGGAATGCCAGGAATGTAGGGTAAAACTGTCAACGCTAGATGAATTCAGTGTTTGTTCCCGACAAATGCCCCTCCCAACTGCCTCTCCTTTAAACTCCATCCCCAGGTGTGCCTTGTGGAGGGAATTGGGGCCCTTTCCTTTCTCGTAAGCCATGCAACCCACATTGCTCTGTTCTGTGTTCTTCCCTGCACACCCAAGATGAAGAGGGCATGGACTTTGGTCTTCATCTGAACCCCCTTTCCCTTGTTCTACCTCTTCCCTGCTCTGCCCAGCCTGACTTTGCCCTTCCCAAGTTTCCTCCACAGCCAATGGAGCCACTCTCTGTCAGCTGTTCGTCTTCCCCCTCAGATTCAGACTCCGATGGGGGCATGATATGTACCATCACTTTGGAGTTGCTATGCTTCCACTAGAGACCTACGTCCAACCCCCAATGAGTTCCATTGACTCTTATCTAGTACCAATTTGCTTTGACTGTTACTAGATCATATTCTTAGCCTGAAATAAACTCATACTCCTTTTGAACTCTACCCTGCCTCCTGGTTTCTTGCACCTGACATGCAGCAACTTGAATATTGCAAATATTCATCAATAACTATAGATGTCTGGTTGCTCTTGCATGCTAATACCCTTTTGCTTTAGGATTTTCTTGCATTTTCCCCTTTTATTATTGTATCATATGCTGGTTTTTTTATTGTGTTTGGTCTTGGACCATGAATAGATATTGATTGATTGATTGGAACGATACAGGGGAATTAAACTGTGATGGTATTTTCTTACTGGGAAAGCTTTACACAAAAGTAGAACTGATTGTCACTTTTATTTCAATGCCAATTTTAACTGAATTCTCCCAATTATTTCTTCATTATGGTGCTGGTTTGTTGGCTGCTCTGTTGTTTTTATGCTTAATTTGTTTTTATTTTTTCAGAATGTTCCACTACTTCAGGAATGAAACCTAATTTGATTTTTATGTCTCTTGCAATCTGCCTGGTGGGTAGATTGATCATATGGATAGATAAATAGACCTTAACAACTCAGCTTGGGCCTTTAGATAGAATTATATATTTCTGTCCAAACATCATTTAACCTTTAAAAAAAGTGGCTTAAGTTATTGGAATTTAGAGAATGTTTGCATCCAGTATTTATTTATTTTTAGGTGATGGAATATGAAAACAGAATTCGAGCTTACTCTACTCCTGATAAAATCTTTCGATACTTTGCCACATTGAAAATCATCAATGAGCATGGAGATTCAGAAGTATTTATGACCCCACAAGATTTTGTGCGATCTATAACACCAAATGAAAAGCAACCAGAAAGTAAGTCACCTTGGATACTGTGATGGAAAATAGAAGGCTGGGAGGCACACCAGTAAACTTGGTTATTTCCTTTTTTGTAAAAGCGACTGAGATTGATGACCTGTAGTTGTGCAATATGATGCCAGAGATCATTTCTCAGTTTCTCCCATCTCATTTTTAATGTTCTGCAGCACATGGTTTTAAACTTTTGCTGAGATAATCTTTAGTAATGGGCTAAAACAGCCTTATAAATGTTTTTATTGCAGTTAAGATCTAGCCAATGTGTTGTAAAAATAATGTGGGTAATTGGCACTAAAGTTTTTTATTAAGGTGCATGACTCTTTGTGAGCATGAAGCTTTATGACAGTTTTCTGTAGCTTAGGATCTGCCATATTTGTTGGTCTACCATTCACATTATCTGCAAATGGTCTTGTGGGAGACACCTATAAGATAGAGATATACATCAATATGAATCAATCCAATGGAGGACAAAGGTCTTCATTGAAGGTCGTCGACTAAACTATGGTTCAGTGCAGCACAGTATCATACTGTACCCGTGATGGCGAACCTATGGCATGCGTGGTGGAAGGGGCACGCAGAGCCATCTCTGCCGGCATGTGAGCTCAGTTCCACTGCACATGCGTGTGCTCCTCCTGCCAGCCAGCTGATTTTCGGGTGTCTGCCATGCATGCACAGGGCGTGGGGTGCATGCAGGAGACGCATGTGCAGGAGGGCAGGGGGAGCACGGGAGGCATGCATACACGCGCAGGGGCCAGCGGAGTGCAGGGGGATCGCCCGGGCATGAGCAGGGGGATGGGGGAGCGTGGGGGTCACTTGTGCATTGCATTGTGGGTGCAGGCATGCAGGCACTTTGGGTACGCAACGACAAAAAGGTTAGTCATCGCTGTACTATATCATCCAATATTGCATTTTGAGCATCCATTTCCCCCTCCCCAAATTAGTTTCTTCCTGAAAGGAAAGTGACCAGTAAACATGAATGAATAATGGCAACAGTTGTATGAATTTATTGTGACTTTTAATCTACAGAAACCTGGCACGCAGATGTTAAAATGATCACTCAATGATTATTCAACACAAAGCAGATCAATTTGCATATTTTGGATTACTGGTTCCCATTGTGCTGGCTAATGACCGCAATGAAGTGTTTCATGAATTAAATCCTGTTATCAGTATTATTGATTTTTTAAAAAATCAACTTAATATTAAACCTATGTGTAAAATCATAATGTTGGAAGACCCTTGGAGAGCTTCTAGATCAGGGGTGTCAAACTCAAGGCCCGCAGGCTGAATCTGGCCCATGGGGTGCTTAGGTCTGGCCTGCAGGGCTGCCTGGGAACAGCGAAGGACCAGACCATGGCACCTTTGCCAGTGAAAACAGAGCTCCATTTTTGTTGGCAGAGCGCTCAGACCACCACCGGCGCCCGCAACATGAGTGATATCAAGCTGGCCACGCTCGTCCCCCAGGTCAAACACAAGCCTGATGTGGCCCTCAATAAAATCGAGTTTGACACTGTTGTTCCAGATCATCGCCCATGAAGGGTACTTTCTTTCTGTGATAACTATGGGGTAGGGATGAGGGGGGGGGGATTAAGTAGTGTATCCTCTACTTAAAGAAGAAAAATTAAAGAAGTGTTTCCTCTATTTCAGTGTTTCTCAACTTTAGCTGCTTCAAGATGTGTGGACTTCAACTCCCAGAATTCTACAGTCAGCCATGCTGGCTGTGGAATTTTGGGAGTTGAAGTTCACATATCTTGAAGCGGCCAAGGTTGAGAAACACTGTTCTACTTTCCCAACCCAATATGCTGTCTAGGGAATTCTGGGAGTGAAGTCTACTCATTTTAAAGCTGCCAAGTTTAAAAAACACTGCTCCATACATTCATTAAGCAAAGCATTTTGTATTCTCTTAATGGCAGCTACTTATTTCCTTCCTTACCATATGAAAGGAAGGACATAATTTTTTTCTCTACAGGCCAAACTCTGATTCCATCCAAGTGTGCTGTTTCCAGCTACATGATTAATGATTATAGTAGCTGGGAAATGACAGGAGTGCACTGGAGGTAACATAGAGAATCAGAGTCGGGGTGGGGGTGGGGCGGGAGAAGCATACCTAGCTGCAGGTAAAAGATGATGATATTGTTAGGAGGAGGTAGAGTGATTAAAGACAAAGATTTATTACAGAAACCTGTAAAACTAGATAGAAAATTATTATACATTAAAGTTACTTTCCTGTATTTTTCATGTTTGATTTGATGGTTAAGGCTTAAGTGATGCATTTTCTTTAAAGAAACCACCAAAATGCCATTTTCCAAATATGCTAATAAACCTGTTTGGTTTTATTCCCAGATTTAGGACTTGATCAATTTGTGGTGAAACGCTATGATGGAAAGGTGAGCTTTCTTAAATCTTTGGATGCATGTTAATTATATTTCTAACAATGGTGGAGTGAGGAGGGGGATAGGGAGAGGAAAAAGATCTCGTCGTCCCCTCCCATTCCATGTATAAAATAAACAAAGGCCTGCCATTTTTCAAGCAGACAATATCCTTTTTTTCTGGCTCATAATAATGAATGCAACTACATCTAAATTCTAAGGAGTTTTTTTTTACTGACTCTTATGAGACTCTAGAAAGCAACATCATGCTTCAAAGTAAAAAAAAAAAAAATGGCCTGCTCTTCTGCTAGTTGTGCTGTGTCATTGCAGCAAAATAGCTACCGTACTCTAGTTTCCACTTCATTATAAAATTCACATATACAAATTTTCAGGAATTTATTTTTTCCTGCCTCAAAGTAATGGAGTATTTAAAATGGCCCTCATTTTTCTGTTGAAAATGGAAATAGGAAGGTGTGCCCTTTGCTAACCTATTCATTGCACTGGGTATCAATATCCAAATTCACTGTTTATATAAGGATTACAGTGAATTAGGATATTGATATCCAGTGAGGGTACAGTGAATATGGTAGCAAAGGACACATCTTCCTATTTCCATTTTCAACAAAGAAATAAGTTTTAGAATTTGTATTGTTCTTTCTCTCTTTCCTCTGAGGTGGATTTCCCTGTTTTTTCCAGAGACGGGATAGTGTTCCTACCACCTGCTTAGGGATAGCAGAAAGAAATCTAATATGTAGCCACATTATCTTTCCTCCATGTCATCCTGCTCTTGTTCTGCTTATCAGAATCTCTGGATGGGTGGAATGTAATAATTTAAGTTGTCATTGGTGACAGCTTCAAATGCATTCAGTTTAAGGCGCCGCTGCCAGCTTTTATCAGACTGACTGATAGAACAAGCAGATTAAGACAATTATTGGTTATTCGGGAGTGTGGCATTTAATATTTAATATCAGTCTCGGAACGATCAACTTCCTTGTTTGAGAAAGAAGTGCAGGTTGTCCTTGATGTACACCCCCAACTGAGACCAGAATTTCTGTTGCTAATCAAGATAACTGTTGAGTGAGCCGCATACAATTTTATGACCGTTTTGCTATGGTGGATTAAGTGAACCACTGCAGTTCTTAAATGAATCCCATGTCCATTAAGTAAATCAAGCTTCCCATTGGCTTCGCTTGTCTGAAGCGGTCTGGGAAGATTACAAATGGTGATCACAGCCCACCCCCATGCTGCAACTGTCATAAATACATGCCAGTTGCCAAGTGCCCAAATTTTGATCACATGACTGTGGGGTTGCTAAAACAGTTGTAAGTGTGAAGAGTGGTTGTAAATTACAAGTTGAGGACTACCTATGTAATTTGAAGGGTGTAGTCAAAGTACCGTCAATTTTTAAAATGTGTACGCTGCTCTTTGAAATAGGTTTCTCCAAAATGATCCAATGCAAGACTTATGCTATTTGCCCATATATACAGACTTGTTCACGTTTTCCTAGTGTGTAGTAAGCACGTATGCTGTAAATAAGGACAACAGTTTGCCTTTTTCTGAAACACTGCATTAGATTTTTAGATGTTTATGATTTTATGGACCCTTGTGTCACCCAGTTTGTTCTTTCATCATAGAAGAACAAGTGTCTTAGTTGTAGTTAATTTGAACTGGAATTGCAGAGCGATTTTAGATACGTTTGAAAAGACAGTTTACATATCTCTTCCTAAGAGCTCTGTTTGGGAGGGTGGGTTTGCTGAAAATTCAGGGTGCCAAGGACTTAACTTGAAATATTTGGTTGTGCTGAAAAAAAGTAGATTTTTTTCAGTGGTTTCCCCATATTATTATTATTATTTTTTTACTGATTTATCTATTCATATTACTTTCAAATTACTTTGCTTTTCTGAATTTAATAGAACAGTTTCTCTTGGTATGCTTTGCAGGAGGGGGAAAATTTAAATTAGCAATATATGCCCAGCTTTCATTGTCAGTGCTGTATACATATTTATATAAGTTGCTGCTTTTCCTTCAAAATCTACAATTATTTGAAAAGATTTTGACAGATGGTGTAGCTTATCAGGAGAAGTAATTATTTGTATGACCATGTCTGTGCCTTTTACAATACCCAGAAGATGAGATGTTAGCATATATTTTAGTAGATTTGTTCTCCAGATAACTGGGCCAGCTGCCAAAGATATATTGGAATCTCAGGTTGACTATGAAGTCAGCCATTAATGTTTAAGTGCCAATGGTTAATTGGGTTAATGTGCAGTTCTGTACTGAGGTTATTATCAAGGAAAGTAGGTTCCAAAAGACCAACTGTTTCTCCAGCCTAGTTCCTAAGGGGTTTTAGGCTTTGATTATCTTGATAACATTGATAAGAGCCGTGGTGGCGTAGTGATTAGAATGTAGTATTGCAGGCTACTTCTGGTCTTCTGCTGATTGCCAACTGCCAGGAGTTCGGCAGTTCAAATCTCACCAGGCTCAAGGTTGACTCAGCCTTCCATCCTTCCAAGGTTGGTAAAATGAAGACCCAGATTGTTGGGGGCAATATGTCAACACTGTAAACCACTTAGAGAGAGCACCATGAAGCGGTATATAAGTCTAAGTGCTATTGCTAAGTGCTGTAGATGTTTATTGTCCAACCTGTGGAAAACACCAAGCTGGAGAAGAAGAGGAGTGATTGGTCACTTTGTGCTATTAGGAAGAAAACATGGCCTTTTTTTTTTTCTTACCAAAAAGTTCTTTTATATCTCAAACTGGAGGTGATGGTGGAGGGCAATCTTGTCTGCAACATCTGTCACCTCATTTTGACAGAGTTGACCCAGCTGATCTGGTTGGCTAGGTGGTTGTTCCCTCTCTACCTCATTGCTTCAGAAGTGTTCTCTCACAGCTGCATGGTCACTGGAAGAGGACAACCAGATAGAAGATTATATGAATCTTTGCTCAAGAATGAACTCTATGAATTGTTGGTTTCTGTTGAAACTTGAAGGCTTCTTATTTTGTTGGCATAAATTTGAAAGTACTGAACTAGACTATTATATAGATCCCTTCTGTTCTTGATATTGTAGCAGGCAACTGATAAATGCTATTGATTCCCCCCCCCCCCCTTTATTTGTTGCTTCTAAGGAGTTCAGCAATTCTTTCTTCCTGAAATGTTAACTTACTATTCTTTTTATTCTGCCGTTCCTGCCGTTATGATGTACATGATATTTTTTGGTTGGTTTATTTTTCCTATTGTTGTAACAAACCTTTGCTCATTTTCTTCCTTTTCTTCCTAACCTTTATCCCTCTTCTCAGGATTTTTGGCAGGTACTGACTTTGTCAGCATGTGCTTTAACCAGTTTGTGCTTCAGAACCCATATCCACCCCTTTTAAAAGGGACAGCATATATATGCATATACATACATACACACACACACATATTTACTTTTTTTCTCCATCACCTGTCTTAAAATAGCCATTTTCTTTACTTGGATTGTGCTACTTAAACAAATTAAAATATGGCCCTTTCAAACTTTTACTGATAGAAAAAAAAGTACTTGGAAATTCATTGCTAAGATATTTCAGATATTTACTGTACAGTGGGGGGTCTCCAACCTTGGCCACTTTAAGACTGGTGGACTTCAACTCCCAAAGCTGACTGAGGAACTCTGGGAGTTGAAGTCCACCAGTCTTAAAGTGGCCAAGATTGTAGACCCCAGCTGTACAAGGTTTTTTTTTTTTTGCTTTTTTCTTTTCTTTTACCTAAAGTCACTAGATGCCATTTCATTACTAGGCTTAACAGCTTCCTGGATGCATTTTATGAACATTTTCTATTCCTCGACCAAAATGAAATAATAATTTTTCTTTACGATGAGAGAAATAAAACACGTTGATTTAAAGTATTGAATATTTTATGTCCTGTAAAAAAATAGAAAGAAAAGAAAAATAGAAAAGTTGATATAAGGAACAGGGCTTTTCCTTGAGCACAGTTGTGTTCAGGATAGTACTGGAATATTTTTCCAATATAACAAATCTCTATTATCAGTTACCTTGAGATAATAACTATAGCTCCTTTGTCACATTTCATTCCCCATCCCACCCACAATTTTTACTGAGGAACAAGCCATTTGAATGAAAAAGGAGACACGCATAGAAATCCACTGTTGGTTTTTAAACTGCTTTTCAAGACCATCCTATCATAAAAAGTGGTTCTCAGTAAATTATGAAGGAATTAGTAATGAGTTTTACAGAAGAGCTGTCTGTAGACTCTGCTTAAGATTACATTAAAACATAGGTGTGCAATTAATTTTCCCAAGGGGACATATGAGAAACTGAGGCAATTGTGGAGGGCTGAACCATGTGTAAATTGAAGAAAAAAAAAGTTGTTCTCAAAATAAAACGATGGCCAGACAGGGACTACCAAAGGGCCAATTGTGGCAAGCAACTAAAAAGCCAAGGTCTGCAGTAAAAGCTGTTTTGCTGTTAACGTCTTTTTAAAAATGCAAATAGCATCAGAAAAAAATGATAATTTGGACACTACTTATAATGCAGAATAAATTATCCCCTCGGCTTTCTGAACCTCCAAGTGCGAGATTTCCTCCCAGTGCAAGTCCCACTATCAGAACTGGGGTTTTTCTTCAATAGACATTTGGAGCACGGATATCACCCTACCACAGTCCTTCTTCAATAGCCAACTCTAAAGGTAGTCCTTGACTTATGGCCACAATTGGAGCCGGAATTTGTGTAAAGCGCGAGTCCTAAGACTAGATCACTTAGTGATGGCAATCCGGTAGCCCTATTGCTGTTGTAACTCCAGATCAGGGTGGGCTGCTCGGGGTTCGCAGGGGTTCGGGAGAGCCCCTAGCTAAAATTCTGTGCAGTTCAGAGAAGCCCCCAAATCCCACTCTTGGCTGGCCCTGCCCACCCCGCCTCTCCCAGGAATCCCCACGCGGCTCGTTTTGGATGCAGGTAAGTGCAGGGTGTGTGCGGAGGCTTGGGGAGGGCGAAACACAGCCTCCTAGAAATTTGGGAACTCCGGAAATGGTTCCGTTTCCAGCTCCCAGAGAGCCTCCAAAGCCCCAGGAGGCTGTTTTCACCCACCTGGAAGCTCAAGGAAAACCTCCAGAGCCCGGGGAGGACTAAAATAATCCTCCCCCATTGTGGTGAAGGAGACTGACTAGGCCACACCCACCCAGCAGAGAACCAGTTGCTAAATTTTTTGAAGCCCACCCCTGCTCCAGATGTGCATGTTGTCAAATGGGAAGCAGATGTGAGTTCCAGGTAAGGAATACAGGGCTTGAGGGAATGCAGGTTCAGGGATGCCAGGTAAAAACCATGTAGGCTATGTGCATGCATGTGTGTAATTACAGGAAGACCAAGGAAAAAATACATTGTGGTTCAAGGTTTTCTTGATGTGCCATCACAGTGGGGCTGCAAGAAGTCTCTGAGCTGCAGCTTCCCCTGGAAGCCTCAACTGTCCTAGTGTTCTGACCAAGGCTTCCAAACTGTAATTATGCACACACGTCTTTTAAAAGCAAAACTTATTTTATTGCAACACTTTCATTCCCAGCTGGAATTAATCTCAAACAGTCCCCCAAGATAAGCACACACCTTTCAGTTCTGTGAAGTGCTGCCGATAACAGAAGTAGCAAATGAACTAGAAAAGAAACCAGCCAAGTACAAAAAAAACCAACCGAAGTACAAAGAGCTTCAAGAATGACTCTGAACCAATCAAACTACTTTGCTTCCTGCAAAGGTTTCATCATCTTGGCCTGACTTTTATACCTTATGGAAGGGGCAATCACCTCCCAGCCTTACTCCCGAGTCACCCCTTTTGTTTCCCCTCTCGCCTTCTAGCAGCTCTGTGCACATGTGCGCTGGGAACAGGCTTCCCTGGGTCCTCAGCCTCGCTGCTGCCAGCAACTCCGGAGGCTCAGAAGGCAGCACCCCACTCCCAGATGGTCCTGGCCCTATCTCTGCATTGGATGCAGGACCTCATCCGAGTCCTCTCCAGACTCTCTGACTGGTCCCCATTCTTCCCCACTGTCCGATTCTGCTGCCGGCTGCACTGGCTGCTGGTGAACCACAACACCTAGCCCAGTTCCAGCCACAGTCCCCCCCTCCTTGTCACCCTGTACTCTGAGACCCCTACTGCCTTGTACTCCATCACCCTAGCTGATCTTTGCTGTCTTCTTGTTCTCACTGCCGATGAGGCATGCCCAGTCTGCCCCTTCACGAGGCCGCTGCTGGCCACATGAAGACATTATTCCTAGATTGCACAAGGAATCTGCCATGGATAGACCTGGGGAAGAAAGCCTTATGTGGCCAACAGCTGTCTTGGTCAGCTGAGAGGGAGAAAAATAATGGCAAAAATCAAATAGGACTTCAGGAGCCATAGAGTGTAGAGAGTCAAAAGGACATAGATGGGGGGAGATAATTGGACGGGATAGTTGAAGTGCTCCTGAGGTTATAAATGAGGGTAGACTGCCAAGTATCCAAATGTTGATCTATTATGTTGGGGATGCTGCAATAGCCAATGTTAGGCATCGAGAATCAGGATCATTCATAAAGTTGCAGCATAGAGGATTTATTCAAACTTGTACACAAGTATCTGGCCAATAATAATCAGCACTGAACTGATGCTAGATAAGGGTTAACATAATTCAAAGGAGGGCTAGACTTGGGTCTCTTGTAGCAATGCATGAACTGATGACACATTTAACTCTGCCCTCTAGTTCTACCTGCTCTTCTCCTGCAGCCATAATTTCAAGGACTATTAAATGAATAAGTCAAGGACTACCTATAATGATATTTCCCAAAAATATATATGAATCTTTAATGACCCTCAGAGTTCCTGCTTTAGTTTCATCTGGTGATTGTAGCTGAAAGATATTAAGGGAATTGGGAGGAAAAAACAGAATAATGACAGAAATATATTTCTAACAACATTCTAGAACAGTGGTTGCCAACTGGTGGGCCACAAGAAAATTTTTGTGGGCCGCAGAGAAATGTCACCCCCAGAGGACCCCCCAAAGCAATTAATCCAGGCTGCAAGGGAACACAAAACTGTGCTGCCCATGGGAACCTTCCCTACCCACTTACTCCTTACCTGGCAAACTTGCTAAGTTGCTATTTTTCCTTTTCCCCTCGACCATCAGCTGTTCTGCTGTGCCGGGAGATTTAGATTAACTAGAAAGCAGCAAACCATTGGATTTCTTGCTTTCTAGCTAATCTTTAGATCTTCCTTAGGACTGAAGCTTCTATTATTCAGTGCAGATTCAGGTAGCCGATGGCAGAAAGATAGATCTTTGAATGAATCTGTGATTCTGTGAGCAACTCAATCTGCCTGCCTGCTTTGCCTGATTTTGGGTAAAAGTTGCTCTTTTTTATAAAAAAAATTCAATATTTACATAAATATTTATAATATTTACATACAAGCCATGCCCAGCCAGTCACATGACCACCAAGCACGCCCACAAATTAGGCCACGCCCACAGAACCGGTTGTTAATAAATTTGAATCCCACCCCTGCATGTGTGTGTGTGTGTGTGAGAGAGAGAGAGAGAGGTTAGATCAGATATCTTTCTCTCTCCCTCTCCCACCAACGTCACCAATCCACCATCAGTCAAAATTCATATTAGTGGTCCCTGGGATTTAAAATCTGAGTTTGGTGGTTGCTGAGGTCCAAAAGGTTGGTGACCCCTGTTCTAGAAAGCTCTCTAGCTTTTACATTTGCTAATATTTATGGCTGGAGTGCACCTCTAATAGCTTTGAGCATTTCCCAGAGTGAGGTGTCATAATTCCAAATTGTAGTCTTTCCATTGACAAATGTGTCTGTCTGTGGAAGATTTCCCCAAGGTGGTCTTTATAACATAAAACATTACATCCTAAGAAAATAGGGCATTTTATAACAAGGGTGATATTCACTTCTTTGGCATCTGTACTGACAAGTATTGAATATGAAACCTTACGTAGGCCCTGGAGAAAGACCTACCCTGAAATGCTCATCACTTGTTTGCCCATATATCATATATGAGTCAGTTTAGAATACTGATAATTCTCTTTTTTTTCTGAGCTAAAACTTTTAGTTTTGTTTTAAAGAAGTGTTAAAGATTTTTTCACTGTTGATAAACCTGGAGCCATGTTTTTATACTGAAAACAAACCTACAGTGCAAATGCAATGCAGGAAGCTACTGCAACAGCTTTACTAAACAAGCAACATATTATAAAATAAGATAATCTTTATTGTCATTTTTTTCTGTGAACACACTGGCACACATTAAAAAATAAAATTCTTTCTCTCAAAAGAATCCACTCAAGCCAGCAACACTATCTAGGACAGAATGCTTTAACCAAGTCTCTATTGCAATGACTTCTCACCTCCCAGTGTGTTATTAAATCTAGCTTCATGTAATCCATTTTCGGCTCTGAGGAGCAAACATTAGCAAACAAAATAGATACTAATGACACTCATGAAACACCGGGAGTTTTTTTGCCTGGCATCTTACGTAGATTAACATCAACCCTGTGAAATTAGTAAACTTTCATACTTCTTCATCAAATATGGGATTGGATTTGGGATGATACCCTCAGGATTAAGCATTCTAATTTATCCTCCTTTCCTTCACTCGTTTGGGAAAATAGGAAAAAAGGCTACTAGAAATATACTCAGTCAATTGCATGAAAAATAGGCATATATGAAAACCAGAATCAAAGTATTGGTAAATTGTCAACATGAGCATCATGTGAATTCTCTCAGAGGATCAATTCTGCAACCAAATTACTGACTAATGTAATCTGTAAAAGCCATGAAATAGATTAATTCAGTATCCAAGTTTAGATGGGTGATTGAAGAGGTATACATGTACCAAAGGTGTTTTTTCAAAAGGAAACTGGACTTTGATTTTATTTGAAGAACTTTAGCTTCTCATCCAAGAAGCAAACCGTCTTCAAGGAAAAACAAAGAAAGTCCAGTTGCCTTTTTAAAAAAAACACCTTAAAAACACTTAAGAAAATCTTTGCTACGTTTGGTGCACCCTAACATTTCAGTTTGTTTTTCTTATAAGCTAGTACCCTTGTATCTCTCTTTCAAAATACATCCAGTAGTATCTCTTCATAAACACAACAGAGCACAATGAAAGCAAACTACACCCGGGTTATCAATAAATCATTGCCTCTCTCACTTAAACTTTTCGTGTGCTATTTTTGTTGCATGAAGATACATTGAGTTTGGAAGAATCCAGTGGGTAGTCTTCTCCTAGTTGCAAAATTCTATAGTGCACTTAAAGTGTACAATGAAAGAACAAATACCTGAAATGATTTAAAAAGACAAATGTGGACTGTTTCTGAATATTGAAGATCCACCACTAATGAGGATTACCAGATATATTCTGTCCCTTTTAAAGAGGCTTTTTCCTTCTTGCTTTCTTTAGAAGGACTCACCCCTTGCTTGCTGGGCTCCTGCTGCCTGTGGAGGGTCTTGGGATATTGGTGGCTTGGTTTCCTCTGGATAGTAGAATGCTAGCCTTCTAAGTTCTTGCATTTCAGGTGCAGCTTTTTTAATGGCGATGGTTATTTAATTTGTTACTGGGAAAGGTATCCATGCACATTTCTCTTTCTAGCCTCTGAAAACCACCAGGAGCACAAGTCTTGCTCGATGCATCCTGAGGTCAATTTTACAGAGGAAGATTGCATACTGTTCTTTTAAATAAAAATAGCAACAGTTCTCATTTTTTCTCACGGGAATAAATATTTTTTCTTGGCTCAAATTATAAAATGTGCGCTATGCACGTTTTTTTTTTTGTGTGTGTGGGATCTTTCTGATTTTCTAGGTTTACTGGTCAAAGAAATTGCAAAGCAGTTTCCCCACTGAGGTTGCAGTATTTCATAGAAATGTTCATCTCCATATTTAAAAAAAAAAACAAAAAACTCACCTGGATGATATCCATTTTCCTGCTAATGTAAAACATGCTTTTCAGTCAGCTGCACCACCTGTCTACGGCAAATATTATAATTCAGTAGTGCAGCCCTGTAGTTGTCCAAAATAAGCTTCATTGCCCATGAAATGGGAGTTTCAGGCAGCTATAGCAGGGGTGTGAAACTCGATTTCATTGAGGGCCGCATCAGGGTTGTGTTTGACCTTGGTAGGCTTGGCCATGGTAGGTGTAGCCAGTCCAACATCACTCGTTTCAGGGGTGCTTGTGGTGGTCCGAGCACTCTGCCAGTGAAAATGGATCCTGATTGCCTCCTGCAACCCTGTGCCAGCAGAAACGGAGCTCGGGAGGGCTGTCCACAGCCCTCTCGAGCTCCGTTTTTGCTGGCAGAGTCACTGCAGGCCAATCCTTCACTGTTTCCAGGGTGGCCCCGATCTGGCCCCCGGGCCTTGAGTTTGACACCCCTGATCTATAAGACTGCAGTCTGAGTTTAACATGCAATGTTTGATCTGTCAGCGCTCCAGGGAAAATCCATTCCTGTCAGTAACTCCAAGACATACATCATCTCAAAGTACTTTAATGGAATTCATCGCTGCCATGATCATGTGTATAAAGTTTGGGAGAAAATGGACAATTTTTCCACTAGACCTTTCCAGCTAATGTTTCTCCTGAATCTGTTGACAGCACAAAATAGATTGAAATAATCATCAGTTAAGTTCCTTAATTCCTATGGTAATTAAAGATCCCACTCATTTTTTGAGACTCTTAGGTTAACCCTTTTTGTTATTTAACAATGTTTGGAAAACCAACTTGAATAAAACATTTATCAGTGCCCAAAATATGCTTATTTACACAGACGAATTTAGATCATGTTATTCTGAAGCAACAACGGTCCAAGTATCTTGGTAGTGAGCAATCTAAAGAGATTTCAAAGGTGTACATCTCTTGTCCATCTGCTGAAACTAAGGCATATTAAAATATATTTATATAAAATATATTGGATAACAGCTTGGGAAGGATAACTATTGGGGCTGTGCACAGTGAAAATTATTGGAGATTGTGCATTGGATTTCACATGGACATAACATCTCTCTGTTATGCATGAAAGCAGCCATCTGTAACAAGCTTCCATGCCAACCTGAAAAGAATTGATGTCGCTGCTTTCAGGAGTTGCCTCATTAAAATTAGATTTATATTAATATGATCCTTAAGACAGACAGAACCTTTTTTTCAGGTTTGCCAACATGCCTTTAATGAACAGTTGATACTGCAGTCTCCTCAGTGTTCCTGTTAGAGAACCTGGAATATTTTTTCCCTATAAAGGTCTCCATCCTAGCTAATCCAGTTTTACTTTGTCATCCACAATTCTCTTTGCCTTTAAACTTTTCTAACACTCCACACCAACTCCAGTCTGAGAAGCAATTCTCAGTGGGATGACTTGGTGAAAGTTTACTTACATCCAAGTAAGTGCATAAGAGCCATATGCTGCCAATTAAAAGATTACTTCAACTTCTGTGTACATTATGCAATTAACAAACCTGAGAGTGGTCAATGGGGATTGAAAGAGAATGATATTACAACAAATACAATACGCAGAATCTTAAGCATTCATGTTTTTTCTAATGATTGTTCAGTTTCTATAATCCTATATAAGGCAGATGAGACCGAACAAATTATCTAAATTGTTAAGATGTATGCACTTCTGGCACGCATGATATACAGTACATATTTAGTTTTGATAAAAAAACAATGTATTGATTGCTTAAGATTATCAACTTGTTTTTTTTTTTTTTTAAAGTATTGAAGTGTAAATATTAATGGCATGGAAAATATCACTGAACATTCACTGCTTTCTTTCATGATTTACAATAAGTGGTCAGTTCATTCTCCATTTTATAGTAAGAATGTTCCCTATATCTCTTGGTATGCAGACATTGTTCATTAATTTTTTTATATTATTATTGGTATATGAAAGTTAAAATAATATATTTGAGGCCTAGCTGTGTTCTTAAAGACAATGCTGGTGACTTTGAATTAAAATTATTATCTATGTATAGTTTTGGTGTGTTCTTATTTGCCAATCTGCATTCATATTTTGTCCAAACTAGACTAGATTACATCCAGATTTGCAAAACAGGAAGAAGTTGGTGGGGAATTGCACTGTTCTCGAATTCCTTCTAATCTTAGTAGCTTTTACTACTGTGTTGTAGTAGGTAACAATTAGACTATATTTTCTGGAGCAGAACAAAGCATTGTAAGACAATGGGAATCAGAAAATCCTAATTCTTTTCTCCAACAGAAACTCTCTATAGTCTGCAGGGTTTCTCCCTCCCTCCCTCCCTCCCTCCTTTCTTTCTTCCTTCCTTCCTTCCTTCCTTCCTTCCTTCCTTCCTTCCTTCCTTCCTTCCTTCCTTCCTTCCTTCCTTCCTTCCTTCCTTCCTTCCTTCCTTCCTTCCTTCCTTCCTTCCTTCCTTTCCAACTAGCATGGACAAAGTTGTGTCCACATTTTCTTTAAAGCCAGAATTTTAAAAATCAATATAGATTCTGAATTAATGCAATGTATTCCTTCAGTTTAAATATTGTATGCTCAAAAAAAGAAAAAAAGCTGGAGACACAGATAAAAATTCAAAATCTGCTTATTAAATACACACTGACCAAGGGTATATTTTAATGGGCATTGTTATGGTGATTAATAATATTAATGTGCTATAGTTCAATTTCTGAAATTGAATTTGTGGTACTAGTAAATAAAGCAACATAAATAATTATTTGGCATGGGATTTTTTACATTTGGTGTTTCATAATTCATATATCTCAAAGCATATTACTAATCTGTGTGCTTTAATAAAGCCTTTGCAATCTTATATGCTTGGCTCTGTTTATGTGATGACCGAGCTGTCCATAAATTGCTAGGTTAAATGTGGCAATCCTATTCTGAATTTAATTGCAGCTTCAAAATCCCTAGTACTTTTTGTCCTTGATACCAAAGATAATGATATAGCTATATGTGTAAATGTACTTTGTGATACTGTATAGTATATACAGCATGCCTTACAACAATTAGATGTTCTACTATATCAACTTTTTAGAACATATGAATACATTTGTTGTCACTTTGACCATCGGGCCTTTAGTGGCCTGCCTTAAAACATTTGTTCTCTTTTCCTGCCTGGTCCATACACAGCAGCCTCATCAAAATGTGTTTACTTTTTATTCCTCATTTAATTAAAGGTCTAAAATCAATGTTTCCCAATTGTGACATTTCCAGATGTGTGAACTTGGAATCCCAGGATTCCACAATCACTTATTGATTAGATAGATGGTCATTGATTAGAATTCGGGGAGTTGAAATTTACACATCTGGAAGTCGCCAGGTTAGGGAAATATTTGTCTAAATCCATCTGACGGAAATTGAAACCGGTCGTCTCTTTGACTATATAAGTATTGCAGCAGAGAGAATATATGCCTTATTCTTACATGTTGGTATATACTATTCAGCTGAGCAGTGTGGTGACCTAGTGGTGATGACACTCACCTCCCAGTTGGAAGGTTGGGAGTTCAATCCTAGGTAGCATCAGGTATTTCTCTCCTAGGGCACAAAGAAAAAAAATCTACTGAGAACTCTCTGTGGCATCAGGAAGGGAATCTAGCCAGTAAAAGCTCAGCTCCATCCAGTCGCTCTGACTCTATCCCAAATGAAGAGATTACAGGGTCGTAAAAAGGGAATTGGTATACTATTCAGTGGCACTACAGTTATTTCTAGATGCTTATACCCTATGGCTAGAGTGGCTTTCATTTTTCTAGGAATATTATTTTGAATTATAAATGGGTTAAGTTGAATTACTTAATATGATAATGAGCTTCAGACAATATTGGACAGACTCAGCTGATGTGGGGAAATATAAAATTCTTCAGTAAGGCAAACTGTTTTTTAAAATCATCATCATCATCACATCTTTGCAGTAATGCTTCCATTTTTATAAATGGGAACTTTATAAAATAATTAATTTGATTACAGATAGAAATGAATTTGGAATCCAGGTGCAAAGAGGACTTATAAAATGTGGGTAGAGCAGAATGTACTATTAGTCTTTCTGATGTCAATGGCAAGTCATGAAGAGAAGCCTGATCTACTTAGCATTAACTACATGTCATTTACTACTGCTACTACTATTACTACTACTGCTACTACTACCACTGATTATATCACACCTGCATGTTTGCTTTTTAAATAACTTGCATTTGATTCAAGAGTAATAATGCATTGTGCTGGAATGATAGTTGGGGAAGATGATGTTGAGATTCATAAAACACATTCTTATACAAGAGAAACTGGTTTATAGTAGAATGTGTTTGAATTACTGATGTGCCTGTTGCATTAATCTAGTTCCCAAAACTGCATCAAGGTGTCAAAAGCTCATTCATTATGATATTTAGAACTCCATAATATAAAGTGGATATTTTTAGAGTAGTATATGCTGTGTGAAATATATACTGTTACTACTCCTAATGTAAAGAAGGATACAGAATGCCAAAATAAAATTGTAAATAATGACTGGAATAAACATTGTTTGGGTCTAACGATTTACAAACAGAATGCCTTTAAATGAGTTTAAAATCTCAAAGGTCTGTCTCACTAAATCTGCAATCTATATTTCAGTGGATATCAATCTCAATTCACTGGAACTTATTTTAGAGTTGCATGCTCAAGAGATACTAAAATGACAAGCGATAGGAATAGTAACAGTATGATTGCATAATCTTGAAGTTATAATACTGTAAACAAAAGAGTTCTGATTTTAGGTACAGTTTTCATAATCTTAGAGAGCAGTGAGTCTCAAATCTTTGTCAATTGTATGTATAATTGTTGGCCATACAATATCCTTATGTAGCTTTCCCTTTTGATTTTGTCAGAATAAATATAATGACACCGACAGATGCTGACAGAAGAGAATATTGCAGTTTCAATCATGAACTACATATTTGTCGGGTCCTTGGTGCTCTCTAAGCTTGGTTATCTTTTTGAGATGTTTCATTACCCACTTAGGTAACATCATCAGTGCTAGAACAGAATGAGAGGGTTGCTCTTTTTTATATATTAGTAGCTTATCCTGTCAGTATGTTGGTGGGAGCATTCTTGGTGGTTCCTTTGTTAGGTTGTTATTTATTGTTTGAAAGCCACCAAGTTCAGAGAACACCAAAGACTTCATAAATATAATGAGTGAATACTGATATGACTATTTTGCAGGATAAGTACAACTCCTCACTCTGTGAAATGTTATCACTGAGAATGTTTCTTGTTATAAGTTCTTCCTGGATATTTTGACAATCCTACATAGCTAGAGTTATTGAAAAAGAGTTTGGTGATTATCCTGTCTCTCAGCATGATTACTTTATTATGGATTTATCTCCAGTTCTGGTACTTCAGACAGAAATAAAATGATAGCACCAGACAGCATCTCAGTCTCAATTTCTAATCAATGCCTTCTCCACATTTCTTAATTATGACTGTTATCGTTTCAAATGTTTCTTGCTCTTCAAATGCAACAGATGATGATGATGATGTCAGTGTGCTTTAAATGTCGTTGCTTAACAAATTGTCTTTCCTTTATCTCATATATGATGGGATCCTCGCTAGACAGAGGTAACAGATAGGGAACAGTTGTATAACTGGACCCTGGTGTGTTGTTGATGATGTCTTTTGTTCCCTAATACTGCTCTTAAATTTGTGCTTGTGATTTAATGTGCTCCCGTGCTTGCATGCTTCATATACATGAACCACAACTCACTTGATCCTTTTTAATATTTCTACTACTCTCTCTCTGTGTGTGTGTGTGCGTGTGTATGGTGCTTGTCTTCTAATGCTTCTGAAAAAAATTAACAATTTTAAGATGATAGAACTCAATTTCTCTAACCCAAATTGTTGCATCTTTTTTTTTTTTTTTTTGGCCTTTAAAACTTCAGAAGGCAAAAATGACTTAATAGCTTTCAGTTTACTAATTAAATCTATGGATAGAACGAGAAAGAAAAGACATTGTTGGAGTCTGTCTGCATTACAATTGCCAATTGATGATAAACTGTGGCCTCTTAATCATGACACTGAGATTAGATTTGGTCTTTTATCTTTATTTTCATTAGTGTATATTTCCCAGTCCTGTTAAAAAGAGTTTTGTATTATGTATGCCTCGCCAAAAATCATAGCTAAGACAAATCCTTTAAATTACATCTGCAAACCTTCAAAGCTAGTTCAGTTTTGCAGTTTTAGAAAATATGTGGCACTATTAATTCTGGTTTCCTGAAATGTTCATATAATGCAACACTGCTATTAAAATTCAAGTGCTATAGCCTACTTTCTATTTCATAATCAAATTAAGAGATGGGCAGTATTTTATCTATGCATAAAAGTATAGAGTCTCCAAAACCATCATCAGTAAATTCTTTCCAGTTCCAAAGATAGAAGCTTTGAAATACCTACTACTAAGTTAGAGGAAACAAGACATATCTTGATTTGCCTTGGATTGAAAATGTTAACAGCACGATCCTAGCCTGCTCACATAGAAATAATTCCTGTATTGAAAGGGATTTAGACTCAAATAAGGACTGAAATTTATGTAAAATATAGATAGAAGAGAACTTGATTTTAATATTTTAACCCCCAAAAGCCCATCTGACAGATTTAAAGGCTGGAAAGGTATCTGAATGATGATAATAATAATAATAATAATAATAATAATAATAATAATAATAATAATAATAATAATAATAATAATAATAATGTATTAAAGCTGTGGACTGTTATTAATTAAGTATATTTTTCCTCTCTTGGGATTGTGGTATTCGTAATCTTTTAAAATAGAGAATTTCCCAGGAACGTGAAAAGTTTGCAGATGAAGACAGCATCTTTTATGCCCTTGGAGAATGTGGCTTGATTTCCTTTTCTGATTATATCTTCCTCACAACGGTCCTGTCAAGTAAGTACATGTTTTTGTTCCATACTGTTTTCATTTCAGGGTTTTTTTTTCTAAATAACAAAGAATAACCAAGTTCAAAGAGCTCTGTTATTACAACTTAAAACATCATTGGCATTGATGAAATTATCATCAGTCAATTGCAAAAGGCAGCTTTACTTGGAACAGCTTACATTCTGTGAGGATCCCTCTATGATTAAACAATATCTGCCTACCCCAAGTCCTTGGGAAGCACTTGATAGGTGGATCAAAATGCAGTCTCTAGACATCTGGTTGATTGTGCAATGCGCCGTAACAACAATGTTTTTGTGATTTGATCATACTCAGAGTTGTTGTCAATGTGCATTCAATTCTCCATTTTTAGATGATTTTTTTGGGTCCCATTTGTGCTTGATGTCTATCAGAAATGAACAAGCTCTTTTCTTCTTTCTCTTGGAAACATTCCTGTTTTATCAGTTTTGGCTTTGGCTTTGGCTTTGGTCCTCCGTCATTTATCTTGCTGTAGAAAGAGCAGCACTAATTCTGTCTGGTTGAGAGTGTTCTCCCTTGTTTTCCTATCCTGTTCTAAGTCATTTGACTTGGAAAACTGCACATATTCTGCATTTGGCCCCTGTGAGAGAGGAAAAGAATGATATGTGCATCATTAAATTCTCTATCTGAAAAGATTTGAAGTCTCACAAAACTTGTATGGGAATTAAAATTCAGAGCACATCAGCTCCATATTGCTAAATATTATATTTACCAAGCCTATATGACTCCAGCTGTTCTTGCTTACCTTTTAACTCTGTGTTAGCCTCTTCAGTAATCAGAAGACACATCATGAAACTCTTTTAGGTGTTTAAGAAGCAGCCTCAGCACCTGAACAAAATTCAAGTCAGGCCATGATCCACATAATTTCATACCTACACTGACTACTGGGGAATTAAGAGTTTAAAGATGTGACATGCAGCATGCCAAGTTCTTTTGTATCTTTACGAGAATGAGTTGATCTTCAAGGAAAAACAAAGGAAGTCTGTAAAAGCACATTTGGGAGGTCTATACTTGTAACTGATTTGAAGTAAGAAAAATTAAATGTCCCAACATAGATGTTCAATATAATCTTTGCCTCTCCTTCGTACTGTGGAATATCATCTTGTCTCTTTTCATTGTATACCTCCAGCCCATGATATATTTTTTTGAACATTGCAATAGGCTTTGCAACTGAATATCCAATAGATCTTTTAAAAAATACAATGCTGCATAATGAATTCAGCAGCCTTGAGCCTTTTGATGGATTTGCTGCTCTTTGCACGTCTGTGATTATAAAATTTTGGGACTAGCTGAGCTTCTCATATCAAAGAATCTTCATAAACAGCTATCCAGTTAGACTGAATATGTCACCTAATACAAAAAGTTTCTGCAGATGAGACATTGATCCCACTCAGAATGAAACCTTCTTTGAGTTATGTAGGTTGTGGACATCCTAATGCATGCCATTTAAATAAAGAACTGTCATGGCAATGAAGTATGTGGAAAGTGGAAGAAAGAAACAATAGAAGGATTCGTCGTTTGTACTTTAGCAAATGGTTAAGTGTGTTTCTAATTCATATTTATTAAAATGTGTTGAGTGCAATTTGTCCTCAATCATCTTCTATATTGGTAAGAGTCCGTGGGCAATGATTTGCAGACAAGGATGTACATGACAGTATTCACAGTATGGGCGTTTTGCAGTGTGATAATGTAAATTTTTCATGATTGTACCCTTGGGCAACTAAGCACTACGTTTAATTGATGTTATTTGATTAAAGTTACTTGCATTTACAGGGAGTAATCAATTCAGTTTGCTTTCCTGATAAGGCCATATGCCAGTTATCAGAAAAGTGTCATTACTAGAAACATTCTCACATGCTTCGAGTTAGACAGTGATAAAAGATTGGCCTACTGTGTGCAGCAGAAGAATAGTCTGCATTGTCCAGGCTTGCAATAACAATTACTGGATTGCAAAGGGGTACTTGGAATCCAGGCCAGCTCTCTTTATTTTTGTTTAAATCCCAATACAATTACTTTCAAGATTCCTAGTAATACATCCATAGAAAATAGAGCTCCAAGGCAAGCAGGGTCCTCAAAGAACAAGTTTATTGGATATAACATATTGGAACAAACTGGTGAAAATGGACTCTAATGGTTCCTGCGGTTTTCACCTAATTAAAAGTAAAAGTTTTTTTCCAAGATACTCCCAGTTGCGGCGCTCTGGTGGTGTGGGGAGAGAAGAGCGGGCTCCGTTCTCTCATCCCCAATCTGTGCGTTTGGAGGCCCCCCGAGGGGCACCCAAATCTTGGAGGGATCGGCAAAAGTGTGAGGAAGCCCAGTGTGAGGTGTAATCAGTCTAATTGCTTGGAAACTTCATTCCTCCTCTCTTCAGCCACCTGTGGGAATGTCCTTGGTTCTCAAGAGAAGCTATTTTGCTTTGGCTACAGAAGACCAACTATCTCTACTCCCCCCTCCCTATCCCTCAGCACCATTGTGGCAACACTGAAGCCTCCAAGATGGCCTTGGTCAGGTAAACTTCAGGGTTGACAAATACTTTTTCTTAGGAACATGAAGATTATTCTATTCTCCATCCTTGTCATTTCCTTTTGAAGATCGCTTCTATCTATTTTCTTGATGTTTTCTTGTTCCTCCTTTGTTCTGTTGGTGTTAAATTATCCACCTATTTCAAGTGTAGATATTTGGCTGTGGAGAGAGATACAAATTGCTTTTGGTGTACTCACCTGCTTATCTTAACCATGGACTTGGCATGAAATCAGAATCTGCACATTGTTTTTAATTCCTTGACTCTTATTCTTTCGTCCTGAGCTGTAATAGCCTATTTGTTTTCTTCCTCCAATAAAATAATCTGTTGCTGCTTTTAGTGAATTTAACTATGAAGGACAAGAACAGAATAAATTTACTTTTATTGGGACATTGAATACTAATGAACTATTTGTATGCAATCATAATTGCATCTATTAATTTGGTTATGTAAACAAATACAGCTGAGGGAATCCACACTTTAAGGCTCCAGGTTAAATTGAGGATAAGAAAAATTAACTTGATACAGACATGCAGGAGCTATTGCCTCGGCAAAAGGGGCGGAAGTGCAAAATAGCTACCCTAGATAACATTTGGAAGCAGCTCAGGCAAATACCTCCGTAAGAAGGAAGAACAGGTACAGCATAATCAGACTTGCAAGATTCTGTTATAATAGTCAATCTCAATAAAAAGTAATTTTGGCCTTCTTTTGGAGTTGATTTCCTGGTCTGATCTATCTATGTAGGGGAACTAACAGATGGATATTTACTTGGATGTGAGAACGTAGTGGTTGTTTTTTCTAAGTACATTGCCCTGTGAGGGATTTCTATTCTATTTGTCTAATGGAATCTTCTATGTAAACAGAACATTTGTGGCCATAAGTAGTAAAACACTTCCTCTGTGAGCAACATGGAAAATGGAACCTCGCTGAAACTCAGTTAGTTGAGATCTGTACTTGTCTATGGAAATTCTCAGTTATCCAGGTTATGGTTTTATTTATTTATTTATAATTTGTCAAACAAAAATGAAAACACGAATAATATAAAAAAAAAATACAATGACAGGGATGATAGGCACGTTAGTGCACTTATGCATACCCCCTTTACGGACCTCTTAAATATGAAGTGAGGTCCACAGAAGTCAATTTGTGACTAAAGTTGTGAAAATTATTAGCTGAGACAACTAAATCCGGTAGAGCATTCCATACTTTGAACACTCTGTTACAAAAATCATATTTTTACAGTCAAGTTTAGAACAGTTTACATTGAGTTTAAAAAGGTTATTTGCACGCATATTATTGCGATTAAAACAGAAAAAGTCATTTACAGGTAAAACATTACTACCTACAATTTTGTATGCAATACCTAAGTCCGACCGCAAGCGATGCAGTTCCAGGTTGTCTAAACCAGGAATTTCGAGCCTAGTAGAGTACGGAATTCGATTGTTTACAGAACAGAAGAGTGTAAAATTTTTCTGGTAAAGTACTTCTGAACCCGCTCGATTGTGCTAATATCAGATATATGGTAGGGATTCCAAACAGTTTAACAGTACTCCAGCATAAATTTATAAGCCCTGGTTAGCAATACAATGTTTCCAGAAAAGAAACTTCATAGAATTAAGTTAACAACGCTTACTGCTTTTTTAGCAATGCTGTTACAATGAACTTTGGAGCATAGATCATCAGAGATGAGTATACCTAGGTCCTTAACAAAGTGAGGGTTATCGATACCACCTAAGATAAAGGTAAAGGTTTCCCTTGCACATCTGTGCTAATTGTTTCTGGCTCTAAAGGGTGGTGCTCATCTCTGTTAAAAAGCCAGTGAGCCAACGCTGTTCGAAGATGTCTCCGTGGTCATGTGGCCAGCATGACGAAATGCCGAAGGCACACAGAACGCTGTTTCCTTTCCACCAAAGTGGTCCCTATTTTTCTACTTGCATTTTTACATGTTTTCAAACTGCTAGGTTGGCAGAAGCTGGGACAAGTAACGGGAGCTTACTCCGAAACACAGTGCTAGGGATTCGAACCGCCGAACTCCGACCTTTCTGATCGACAAGCTCAGCATCTTAGCCACTGAGCCACTGTGTCCCTTTTCGATACTACCTAGCTTATACTTAACATTCTGATTTTGTTTACCAATATGTAAGACAGAGCATTTATTAATCGAAATTTGAAGTTGCCAAATAGATGACCAATCAGACACATAATTGAGATCATTTTGCAAAACAACAGAATTATCTGTAGTATTAAATAATTTTATGTCATCGGCAAAAAGGACACAATTGCTTTTAAGTTGATCAATAAATTGTTGATATAGAGCAGGAAAAACATGGGGACTTAAGACGTTGCTTTGCCTTTAAAGGAAACGTCTTTCCTTAAAGACATTTAGCTTCTCATCCAAGAAGCTTCTTCAGTTCTGAACTGAAGAAGCTTCTTGGATGGGAACCAAAACATCTTCAAGGAAAAACAAAGGAAGTCTGGCTGCCTCTTGTAAAAGGACATTTGGGAGGTCTATACTTGTAACTGATTTGAAGTAAGAAAAATTAAATGTCCCAACATAGATGTTCAATGTAATCTTTGCCTCTCCTTCATACTGTGGAATATCATCTTGTCTCTTTTCATTGTGTACCTCCAAGTCCATGATATATTTTTTTGAACATTGCAGTAGGCTTTCTATAAATGAATATCCGAGAGAGAATAGTTTAAAAACATTTGTATAATTAGCCCAAGAAAACGAGTTCTGGTTGTTCTTTTTGTTATTGCTGCAGTGTTACTGGTTGGCCAGGGCTCAAATAAAATCATATCCCTTTTACCAGCAAGGACCTGTTTGCATACTGCATAGAAAATGAAGTCTGCTACCATATTTTATTCATAAGTAATTTACTGCTCTCGAGCAGTCTGTTTCCCTAATTTGCTCTGTGCATCTTATGCATTTATTTTTTTTTCCAAAAGACATGATATAATATTTTAAATTGTGGCAGTGTTTCCTGTATTCAGTTAAAATGCTAGGGTAAAACAGCTTAGAGGACTTTGCAAGGATGTTCATCTCTTTCTCCACTGTTAATTTTTTTTCAGCACAGTTTGAATTTCCTTAGTGGGGAGACACAAGGTTAAGGGGGAATGAGCTGACTTTTCTTTTCTTTTTCTTTTTGTCTGTAAGTTAGAAGAAATTGCATTTGGGCAATTGCATTTGCTTCTTGGAAACATGGCAGTGAAAAACAGAGTAAAAATCCCCTATTTATTGGGTTGTTGTTTTTTAAGTTATACTGATTTTCTGTTTTAAAAGTACTTTTTATTAATCACAATTATCAAAAAAATATTCTATTTATTTATTTTATTAGTTGCAGCTGGGGTTTTTTTATGATGTGGCACCTCACAAAGTTAAAAACAACCAATATAATACAGGTAATCCTTGACTTATGACCACAATTGAGCCAAAGTTTTTGTTGTTAAGTGAGTTTTTGCCCCATTTTATGACCTCTCTTGCCTCAGTTGTAAATTGAATTACTGCAGTTGATAAGTTAGCAAAATGGTTGTTAAGTGAATCTGGCTTCCCCATTGATTATGCTTGTCAGGAGGTTGCAAAAGGTGATCACATGACCTTGGGATACAGCAACGGCCATAAATATGAAGCAGTTCACATGACGATGGGGATTCTGTGAAGGTCATGAAAAATGGTCATAAGTCACTTTTTTCTGTGCCCTTGTAAGTTTGAACAATCACTAAACAAACTTTTGTAAGTTGAGGACTATATATAGTGGTTAAGGTGCTAGATTAGGAACAGGGAATCCCAGATTTTACTTATCCCTTAGACAGAGAAGTCAGATGGCGATTGGGTCACTCACATTTTTTGCATCCTAGATTAGGCAGTTGAAAAGCATCTATCAACCCACACTGAATCAGCATGGTAAAGATAAAGGTTCCCCTTGCACATACGTGCTAGTCGTTTCCGGCTCTAGGGGGTGGTGCTCATCTCTGTTACAAAGCCGAAGAGCCAGCGCTGTCGGAAGATGTCTCCATAGTCATGTGGCCGGCATGACTAAACTGTCAACTAAAAAAATACTTCTTTGGTCTTTTTAGTTGTAGCAGAAAGGGAGTAGGGAAAGTAGTACATTCCTTAAATGTTTCAGATAATTGCTAGGGCACCAAAGCTGTTGACGCACAAGATTATTACTGGAGAGCATGATTGATAACTCTTGGCTATGGATGTGTCCTATTGGAGAATATACATCCAGAGGGTGGAGGGAAGACCAGGGTCAAGAGTGAAATGAATGATGTGTCTTAGAGTTGGCTGCACTCAGGTAACGCCGACATGGTTACTCCTAATAAATCAATTTTTTTTTTACTCTGAGAGATGTGGCTAGAGACTTATGATTTGAATGGGAGTGATTTGTCGGAGCCCTGACATAAATGCTGAAGGCGCACGGAATGCTGTTCCCTTCCCACCAAAGTGGTCCCTATTTTTCTACTTGCATTTTTACATGCTTTCGAACTGCTAGGTTGGCAGAAGCTGGGACAAGTAACAGGAGCTCACTCCGCTACATGGTGCTAGGGATTCAAACCGCCCAACTGTCAACCTTTCTGATTGACAAGCTCAAGAGTCTTAGCCACTGAGCCACCACGTCTCTATCAGCATGGTAGATAACCTTTAATGTAGTGACTTTCATCCTGCAGTGGAATGATCATATCAACAACAATAACAGAAATATCACAAATAACCTATGTCTGCCATAGAAATTCCTAAGAAAGAATGTCCAGGATTGTTGTCCTATTTGGTAGCTTATTTTATCCTAGATGGTTGGATAGATGATTATGGTGTCACAGTTTCAGCTTTTTTTGTGTGACTTTCTCTATTCAACTGCAATGATCTCTTGCAGGTTCTTAGTTCTATGTTACATCCATTTAAAAGAAATCATACCACTATTGTCTATGGAGATTCTCAGTCACCCAGGTCATAGTTGTCCCAAAGGTGCTTTTTCAAGAGACAACTGGACTTTCTGGTTTTTCTTTGGAGACATTTCGCTTCTCATCCAAGAAGCTTCTTCAGAGCAGAAAAAGCTTTTTGGATGAGAAGAGAAACATCTTCAAAAAACCCCCCATAAAGTCCAGTTGTCTCTTGAAAAAGCACCTTTGGGATATATCACTATTACTTGTAAGGTTGTGTATGATTTATTAACCCTGGCAGCCTTTCCCCCCCCATCCATCATTTTAAAAAATCCTTGTCATTTCCTCCTGTATCTTTGTTCAGTTATATATATTCAGTGAATATTTCCCTTAACCTGCTTGCTATATGACTGTTGGCTACAGCTTTGTGTATGAGTTGAAGAAAATACAGTGTAATTCTTTTTTTTTTTTTTTTTTTTGAGAATGCCCACACCAATATTAGGTTGAATGTTGGCAAATTGGATTGTCTTTTTGCACATATGGAAACCGGGACTTGTCTAGTTTAAACTCTTTTGTGGGTAGAAGTACAGACCAAGCTTGTAAGCTTGAGTCAAGATGTCTTTGCTCTTAATTCAGAGCCAATCCCATCAGAGCCAATCCTTAAATTATTTATATTGAGGGAGAACTATTATGCTCTGGGAATTTGAGCGGGAGAATAATAAAGATTTAACTCCTATTTGATTGATTTTGGGCCCTTAAGTCATTTTTGACTCCTGGTAACCACACTTTTCTCCATGATGACCTATCTTTAACCTGTTCTTTCAAACCTCTCACTAATGCACTGTTTTAACTGAGTCCATCCAGTGGTGGTTTGCTGCCAGTTCACACTGGTTCTAGTGATCCGGTAGCATCAGTCAGCAGTTGGTCCCGCTTACCCCCCCTGCCTTTTCCTGTCCTATATTTCCTTTGTTTGTAGCTCAGCTGATAGGCGCAATAGAACAGATTGCCGTACCTTAGCTGTTTTACTCACCAGTGCTGACGATAAGTTTTCATGCTTAAAATTGCCCATTTTAGAACGCTTCCCGCACGCGCCCACAGAACCACTTAGTAAAATATTTTGAATTCCACCACTGAGTCCATCTACCTTGCTGCTGGTCATGTTTGTCTTCTCTTTCTGTCCACCTTTCCCAGCATCAGAGCCTCCTTGCACAGTGTGTCTGAAATAGGATAATTTAAGCCTGGTCATTTGTCCCTCAAGGGAGAATTCTGGATTGAAATTCCTACTTATCTAGACTCATCTGTCACCCTCAACTTTTACAGAGCTCTGTGCCTGCTTAAATTTGGAAGGAAAAAAATTATATTCATTGAACTTTCATATCCTATTTAGTTGCAGTTGGAGCAAATTAAACTATTCCAGGAGGATCCTTTTATATATGTCAGTCATTAGCATGTTATTTTATGCTACAAATTAGAATGTTTTCCTTATAAAAGTAATAGCTTCAGCTGAATTGAAATCTGTCTTTTCATCCATACCTTCAAAAATTAGCCACAGAGAGATTTCAGTAACATCTGCCATCCACTGTTTAGTATTTACTGGCAATATGCTTCGTACAGTTTGCCAGATTTCCAGCTGGGATAGTTGGAGATTTGGGACTGAAAATAATTATGGCTCAGGAGCAATCATATTGTAAAGCATTTGACTGAGGCGGGTTGTTACCTTGATAATGCCATTTTATTTTATTTATAAAATTTATTGGCTGCCTATCTTACCATAGGGTAAGTTTGAGAGGCTTGCACTCGTAATACATATATATGTTCAGTTAAAACATAAATAATTAAAATCAACATTAAAACCTAAAGAACGTGGGAAGGGCAGGAGCAGGAGGGAGGTGGGATTAGTTGTTACTTACTTATTAGTTGGTTAGTTGTTCAACCACCTCCACTGTGCTGTTTCCCATTTTTCACCATATTCAGCATGATGAGTCTTGCCAGATGAGGTGGTTGGAGGTCCCATCCTTCTGAAGATTGCCAAGTTGGGGCAAACTGTTGTACAGTATCCAATCATGTTAATTATGGAAATCATAGTCCTTAGATTTTCAGTGTTTCCCCCCAGGCTTGTCAACTAATAATGTAATGCTGAAAGAGAATACCCGTCCATTCCTTTGTATGTTGCCTGTTACCTGTCTTTTGAAGAAGCAAGTTTATTGAGGGAATTCCCTCTGAATAGTCAAGTAATTTCCTGTCTCCTTTTTTTAAAAGTCTATATTTAAGTACTTAACATTTTGCTTATGATATATGCTAGAAATATATACATTGATAATGTATAGTTTATTTTATTTTTATTTATTTTTATTTGTCAATCACTTACAAAATAATAGGTATAAGTATAAACATGAACCCATGAGCCTAGAGCTCAGAAAACAACGCAAGCCGCCACCACTACCTCCCCCTCCTCCCGAGTGGACTGAAAGCAGCTGGAGCTGAGGAAACGAAGCTGAGCGGAGCCGAAGCAACCTCGGCTCGCGTTGTTTTCTGAGCCTAGAGCCTAGAGCCAGGGCGCTTTCATTGCACGGCAGAGCTTCTTGTCTCGGGAAACACCAGGCGTCGTTGCTGCCCCCTGAGGGGATGGCAATTCTGGGCTGCGCGATTGGGGGACTTCGTCGCTTTGGGTGGGTGGGTGGGTGGGAGCAAGGATGGACGGAGTCCGTGAAATGGGGCTTGCCTGCCCTTGCTGGCTGCCTCTGCTTCCTTAGGGGCAGGGAAGGGCGCTCATCTGGACCAAGGGTGAGTCTCCCCCTCAGTTTCCCCTGAAGGATCTTCCATCACTTTTGCCTTCTCCCTATATCTTCCCTCTGTTAAAATCCACACACACACACACGCTTATTTTCGGTCGGATAGATTTCGTGTCTGAGCATTCTCACATGGCGGTGGGTCTTTCACCCCCCCCTAAAAACAGCCAAAAAACCCCCAAACACCAATATATCCTCATGCAAGAACTTTTCTGCTTCCGATTACCCCCATGCTTAAAAGTTGCAAAGGAGACACGGAAGCAGGGAAGCGGCTGTCCAGCTCCGGAGTTCCACACCATTTTTTTTTCAGAGGGGAATCTGACTCGAGTATAAGCCGAGGGCGATTTTTTCAGCACAAAAAAATGGGCTGAAAAACTCGGCTTATACTCGAGTATATACGGTACTATTGTCCCATGAATAAATATTTTAATGATGGAGGACTCTAACCTGAGACAGAAATGGAATCTGTCATTTGTCAATTTGTACAAAACATCTTTCTTTATTCTGGAATGCTTTCTTAACTCCCTTTGTGAAACTTGGTATATACTGGTAGTCCTTGACCTACGATTACAATTTCTGTTGCTAAGCAAGGCATCAAGTGAATTTTGCCTCATGTTACGACCTTTCCTGCCACAGTTGTTAAGTCAGTCACTTCAGTTGTTAAGTTAATAACTTGGTTGTTAAGTGAATCTGGCTTCCCCATTGACTTTGCTTGTCATAAGGTTGCAAAAGGTGATCCCATGTCCCTAACTCTAACCCTTCCAAGCTCTGTTTTTGCTTGCATAGCACTCGGGGTACCACATGCGCCTCCAACACAAGTGATGTCAAGATGGCCACATGCACCCTGGCCACGCCAAACACAACCCTGATGCGGCCCTCAATGAAATCAAGTTTGACACTCTTGGTTTAGATCAAATATGTAGTTAGTGTCAACTATAAAATGTGTATACAAAATGACCAATTACCTCCAATAACCTTATGCTCAGACAACTTTGGGCTACCGAGGTGATTATCTAGGCATTTCAAGAATGCCTTGTTTTCCCCCACTCCCTTTTTCCAGCAGCTAAAAAGACTAAAGGAGTATCTTTTTAGTTGACATTCAGCTCCCCTCACTTCCTAACTCTCTCTCTAAATCCATGCTTGAGCCTGACAGTCAGTCAGTCAGTCAGTCAGTTAGTTAGTTAGTTAGTTAGTTTTCACATTTCTTAACCTCTCAGCTCCCTCCCTCCCCTACACCATTATGCTGTAAAATTGCCTAGGAGCTACTGGTTGAGTATTTTCTGGTCCCGTGTCCATGTTTATACTATCTAACATCTTCCTCAGCTTTGCAGTCAATCTCCACCTAATGCAAACACTGCCACCAGCTACCAAGTCTATGGAGATTCTCAGTCGTCCACGTCCTGGTTGTCCCAAAGATGCTTTTTCAAAAGGCGACTGGACTTTCTTTGTTTTTCTTTGGAGACGTTTCAGTTCAGGACTGAAGAAGCTTCTTGGATGAGAAGTGAAACGTTTGCAAGGAAAAACAGAGAAAGGCCAGGTGCCTGTTGAAAAAGCACGTATGGACACTAGTGTTCTCACCTAGGCTTCATCAAATGTAATTAAACAAAAACTTATTTTACAAGCAAAACCTATTTTATTGCAATGCTGGGAATTACTGTCATTCCCAGCCAGAACTAATCATAAAACAGTTCCCCAAGATAAGCACATGCTTTTCAGTGCTGTGGAATGCTGCCAAAAACAGAAGTATCCAAATTAATTATAACAGAAACCAACCGCAAGTACCAGAAAAAAAACAACCAGAGTACACACAACTTCAAGGAGGACTCAAAATCTATCAAACTACTTTGCTTCTGGCAAAGGTTTCGTCATTGAGGTCTGACTTTTATCCCTTATGGGAGGGGCAATCACCTCCCAGTTTTACTCCCGAATCGCCCCCTCTGTTTCAGCTGCTCTCGCCATCTAGCAGCTGTGCGCACACGCACACTGGGAACAGGCTCCCTGGGTCCTCTTCCTCGCTGCTGCCAGACTCTGAAGGCTCCAAAGGCGGATCCCCACTCCCAGGTGGTCCTGGCCCCATCCCTGCATCGGACACAGGACCCTCATCCGAGTCCTTTCCAGACCCCCTGACTGGCCTCCTTTCTTCCCCATTGTCTGATTCCGCCACCATCTGCACTGGCTGCCGGCGAACCACAACAACTAGCTAGCAGCTTTGAGACACTAGCTACCACATCTCCCTAATGGTGCTAATTTACCCAATTGGAGGTTGTTGGCTGCACTCCAGCTACTTTGTAGTCGATAAAATTACATTTTGAATGTCTCCAAAATGCAATGCACATGCAATGGTCCTTCCAGAATGGTGTCTCAAAAGCGCTTTTCCCAAAAGGCAACTGGACTTTCTTGGAGGGATTTTTTTTTTTTCCCTTTGAAAACATTTCACTTCTCATCCAAGAAGCTTATTCAGTTGTGAACTGAAGAAGCTTCTTGGATGAGAAACAAAACATTTTCAAAGAAAAAAAAATGAAAAAGTTAAGTTGCCTTTTGAAAAATGCTCCTTTGGGACAATCATGATCTGGAATCGGAGGTCTCCAAACTTGGCAACTTGAAGACTTGTGGACTTTGCTGACTGAGGAATTCTGGGAGTTGAAATCCACAAGTCTTCAAGTTGCCAAGTTTGAGGACCCCTGATCTGGATGATTGAGAATATTCATAGACATACTTCCAAAATGGTAGTATCAACAGGGAAAGAAACAATGGATGAGAGACCTAAGTCAATCCATCAGAGGTCTCATAATGGAAACATACCAGGTTCCTACATTTAATTTAGTTTAGTTTATTGTCATTGCATCTCGTACAACGAAATCAAACACCATCTTCATGACCTTGAAAATAAATACAAACACACATCCTTCACACTCCACACATTGAACCGAAAACCCCTGACACTGCACCAACACTGCAGAATTCAACAGAGCTACTGCCCTGGGATAGAACTCGTTTTTCAGCCTATTTGTGCTTGGTTTTATTATCCTGTAGTGTCTGCCAGATGGTAATAGTTAAAAAAAAAAGGGTACCAGGATGAGATGGATCTTTGAGAATATTTTGAACTTTTTTAAGGCAATGGGAGATATAAAGCTCTTCCAAAGAGGGGAGAGGGCAACCAATGATCTTCTGGGCAATGATGTTTGTTAAGCCTGTGTTCCCCAACCAGGGTTAAGGAGACAAGCTCAACAGAATGTGCAGCGTTAGTCAGATAGGCACACAGATAAATGAGTGAGATATGTTTGTATGTAAGTTAACATACAGTAAAAATAACAGATACGCTTGTGTTATCAAAAATATAGTTTATTCCATTTAGAGTTTATAGCATAGTCAAAATAACAGTCCATCAGTGATGTATCGTTTTAGTCAGTCCTTTCAAGAATATTCAATTAGTAAAGTCCGTGTAGAATATCCAATGTCAGTTCACTTACAATAATTAGTCTTTTCTCACAGTTGATAAATCAACAGTCCTTTTTCTTTCCCGTTCCAGTAAGGGAAAAACGCAGTCTTCAATTCATCAAGTAATTAGGGATCATCAAGCCAGAGAGAGCAAGCTGCGGTACCTTGCTTCTTTTATGGTGCTTTTACAACCACTCCCTTAATTACATTCCTACAGTTCCTACAGTTGCAGACACTTTAACTAATAAACCATATACTTTCATTACCTTTAATGAATTTAGTTCTTTTTCTATTGCCTTTTGCCAATTCTCCTGATCCTTAGCAGGATACATCCTAAGTTCATCTACACTAGTTGGAACTTTAGTTACTTGGCAAACTATACTTGCTTGATACCTATCAGGTGGTCTAGTTACACGTGTAGTACGTCTAGGTATTACAGGACTTACAGGTGGACTTTCATTAACTAACTCTTCTTGATTATCTAACTCTTCCTGATCAACTGTTTCCTCTTGTTCTGGTCCTATTTGTTCTTCATTGACTTCTTCTTTAATTGGACTCTTCTTATAACTAGTCTGTTCTTTCTGCCTTTTGTAGGGTTCAGTAATTACTTCATTATTTAAATCTTGCTCTAATCTATTCCATCCTACATGTTCTAGGAATTTTGCACTAGCACTGGTGTAAACTCTAGACGTCCCTGGTTGCCAGAATCTATAAGATCTGTGATTAGATTCATATCCTACAAAAAATACCGTATATACTCGAGTATAAGTCGAGTTTTTCAGCCCATTTTTTGTGCTGAAAAAACCGCCCTCGACTTATACTCGAGTCAGATTCCCCTCTGAAAAAAAAATGGTGTGGAGCTCCGAAGCTGGGCAGCCGCTTCCCTGCTTCCGTGTTTCCTTTGCAACTTTTAAGCATGGGAGGGGGAGGCTTTTCTGAGCTTTAGGCTGAGAAAGCAACGCAAGTGGAGGTCGCTCCACTCAGTTTCATTTCCTCAGCTCCAGCTGCTTTCAGTCCACTCGGGAGGAGGGGGAAGGGGAGGAGGAGGGGGAGGCTTTTCTGAGCTCTAGGCTGAAAAAGCAACGTGAGCGGAGGTCGCTCCACTCAGTTTCATTTCCTCAGCTCCAGCTGCTTTCAGTCCACTCGGGAGGAGGGGGAAGAGGGGGAGAGAGAGAGAGAGAGATATCATAAGAACGGCTCTTGGTTTTTTCTTGCAAGGGAGAGAGTGACTCCTGCCTACCACTGTCATCATCATCATCTTTTGGGTTAGTGAATCAATCAAACCTTTCATGATAGTGAGATCGTTTCCCAAATTTCCCTTAAATCAGGGAAGAAATCAGAAACAAACCTTTGGGCTGAGAATAAGCTTGTTCCTATGATGCCATTTTTGTTCACTTCAGTGTGAAAAGTGTGAAAAAACACTTCTTTTTCTTCATCTTCTTGTTCCCTATTTACTGGTCTCTTTCAAAGAGGAAATTGTGAACATCAAACTTATTCTCAACTGTCCTAGTGAAAGTTTTTATTGGCATCTATTTTTATTTTTGAAATTTACCAGTAGCTGCTGCATTTCCCACCCTCGACTTATACTCGAGTCAATAAGTTTTCCCAGTTTTTTGTGATAAAATTGGGTGCCTCGACTTATATTCGGGTCGACTTATACTCGAGTATATACGGTAATCTTTTAGCTCTATGCTGTCCTTTTTGTCTGAGTTGTGAAGGGATATGCACCCATGCTGGTGCTCCAAATGTGTGCATGTAACTTAAATCAGGTTTTGTACCATGCCAGAGTGTGAATGGTAATTCACCTGTTGTTGAATTAACAACATTATTCAATATATGATGACCACACATTATTGCTTCTCCCCATAAATTGTCAGGTAATCCTGAATCAGACATCATAGTACGTGCCATTTGACTGCAGTTTTTGGCCTCGTCTCTCTATAAAGGCATTATGTTGTGGCCTATATGGTGCAGACTTTTTATGTTGAATACCTAATATCTTAAGTCTATTCTGGAATTTATTATTTGTAAATTCCGCACCATTATCTGTTATAAGAGTTACTAATTTCTTTTTAGTTTCCTTTCTGCAAATTTAATCCAGTTAAAGAGATTTAGATACGTTTCAGTTTTGCTCTTCATTAAATAGCAAAACCCATATCTAGAATAGTGGTCCATTATACTTAATATGTATCGAGCTCCTCCTACACTTGGTTTTTTTTGGACCTATTAAATCGGCAAATACTACCTCTAAAGGCTCTTTGGTAGTAAATCCTTCAACTCTATTAGCCGGTATGACCTTGTTTTTGCTTTGATTACAAGCAAAACATTGCAAATACTTATTACAAGGTTTCAAACTTATTCCTTTAGATAATTGAACAGTTTTCTTAAGCATTTTAAAATTTAAATGCCCTAGCCGTCGGTGTAACAAGTGAATACATTCATCATGAGATTTCTTATTATCATAAACCGTGTTAGCCACCTCTAAACCATTATCATTTAATACATATAATTCACCTCTTAAAGATGCAGTAATTTTCTTATCTTCTTTTTCAATTATGCAGTTATCTCCCCTAAAGGTAACTACATATCCTAGTTTAACCAAAATTCTAACTGAAATTAAATTAAACTTAAGTTGTGGTACATTTTTACATTCTCTTTTATGAAAGAACAATATGCTATACCTTGACCTTTAGCTTTCAGTTTCCAGCCATTGGCTAACGATCTGCTGTGTACTCTTGGACATTTTAATAAAAATTTTGTTATCATTTGTTATACAGTGGGACGCTCTACTGTCAATTACCCATAAATTATTTTTTACAGCTCCGTTAATATACATGGCTAACTCTAAATTTTTATTTTTCTTTTGATGACTTTTAGTGCTCTGGTCAGCGTTCTGGCACTTTGCTTTTTTACAAAATCTTGCCAAATGTCCTCTTCCTCCACAATTAAAACACTTTTTAATTGCGTATGCAGTAGGAGATTCATTATCTTCTTTTTGAGGTTGCTCCCTCCTTAACTGATCTTTTTCAAGTCTTCTTCTTGCCTCTTCAATCAATCTGCCAGTTATATCAGTTAAAGTTAGACTTTCCTTAGGCAAAATTTCAAGGGAAGTGACGTAGTTATCATAATTTTCGTCTGGTGATGATAGAATTATGTAGACTTGGTGTAGTTCAGAGAAAATAAGCTCTTTCTCGTGCAGTTCTTGAAAAATGCTTTTTATAGAATTCAAATGACTCAGCATATCACCATTCGTCTGGAGATGCGTCCTGAAAAGCTTCTGTGTTAGATTTATGTGAGCACCAACGTTATCTCGGACATAAATCCTCTTCAGCTTCTGCCAGCACCCAACAGCCATTTGCTCTCCGCGGATATGAACAAGTTGCTGGTCAGTTAGTGTTAGTCCTATTATGCAAAGAGCTTGTTCATTCTTCTGTTTAAAGTCTTCTATCTTTTGTCTATCTTCCTCAACCTCTGGATCCCATTCCTCTTCGTTTGGTGGGTTTTCAATTATGTTCCACAGACCTTCTCTTCGTAGAAGTAGACTACATTTTATAGACCATGAAACATAGTTTGTTCCATCCAGCTTGGATATAAGGGACAAACTTTGTAGATTGACTTGTGCCATGTTTTCTCTATATGGATATAAAACTATAATTAATAAAACACAGCTGTCTGTTAACTGTAACATTTAACAACACAAACTCTCACTTTTTACATAAATCTGTTTTATCCTGGTTAAACTGACTTTGCAGCCTCTGGGCCCATAACCAGTGTTAAGCCTGTGTTCCCCAACCAGGGTTAAGGAGACAAGCTCAACAGAATGTGCAGCGTTAGTCAGATAGGCACACAGATAAATGAGTGAGATATGTTTGTATGTAAGTTAACATACAGTAAAAATAACAGATACGCTTGTGCTATCAAAAATATAGTTTATTCCACTTAGAGTTTATAGCATAGTCAAAATAACAGTCCATTAGTCATGTATCGTTTTAGTCAGTCCTTTCAAGGATATTCAATTAGCAAAGTCCGTGTAGAATATCCAATGTCAGTTCACTTACAATAATTAGTCTTTTCTCACAGTTGATAAATCAACAGTCCTTTTTCTTTCCCGTTCCAGTAAGGGAAAAACGCAGTCTTCAATTCATCAAGTAATTAGGGATCATCAAGCCAGAGAGAGCAAGCTGCGGTACCTTGCTTCTTTTATGGTGCTTTTACAACCACTCCCTTAATTACATTCCTACAGTTAAAGTTGCAGACACTTTAACTAATAAACCATGATAACATATTTATTATTTTACCTAAACCAGTTAGGGTAAACAGTGTTATCCCTAACAATGTTAACCCTCTGGAGTGCTTTCCTATCTGCCGCTGTACAATTGGGAAGACATACGGAGTTGCAGTAGGTTAAGATACTCTCTATGGTATAGCGGTAGAAGGTGACCAGCAGTTTTTATTGTTGTAAACAGAGTAAAGTAAAATCACAATCCTAACCTACTGCATGCAAACCCTGAAAAGGATATAGGGGACTTTAGACTTTAAACAAATAGTAATATATCTGAACACACCTAAATTTCAAATGTACCTTAGTTTGATTTCTTAGAAGCCCTGAGAACAGCAGTTCTGTAATGCAAATATACAGTGTGTGTTGGCAGGGGAAATCCTTTTGAGAGTTCTCTGTACTATCTCAAGCTGTATTTCCTTGGATGCTCTGGGGAAGCTATGACAATGGTTTAGTAATAGGCTACTAGAAATAGAACCAGCATCGAACATTTTGGAGAAAGCTATATATTTCTTACACCACATTGGCTTCTACTGCATATGAATGAATACTATTCTGCATTCGCATCGTTGAATTCCTGTAGTGTCTGAAGATGCATGTTCCCACAGGGAGATATATTTCCTGTTCCCTCCCAATAAGAGGAAAGAAATAAGGAAAAAAAAAACCTATATTACGCAGAATAATTATAGTGCCTGATTTTGCATATAATGTATTAATTGGGGAGGGGAGAACAAGAGAGAAAATAGTATGATTAATAGTATAATGAGGGGTATCTAAGGAAAACATTTCAGTTCATTAAAATTCTTTTTAAGGTTTCAGAAGCCTAATATTCGCATTCTGCAGCACATGATAAGAATATTAAAACATTTGAAAGGACTTCTACTATCAATGACATTCTCAGTTTAGTTCTTATTGCAGAATAGTATACATTTGCTAAAATTGCATTTAGACTTTTTTTTGATGAGCACCAGAAAATGTTACGAGGCTCAGAGGCTGTACCCCTAGGCGGTTCAAATTTGTAAAGAATATGAAGGGCTTGAGTGTCGAAGTTTAAAGGCAAATATACTCCATATTGTCTTCTCGTGCTTGATGTGGGAAGTGTATTGAACCTATTCTTTTCATGTTTCATGTAAAATATTAATGAGACATGGGGGACTGGAAGTATAGTCACTCAAAAGATGGAGAGGTTTTTTTTTAAGGTATAGATAGTCCTCAACTTATAACAGTTCGTTTAGCGACCATTGAAAGCAGTGGTAGGATTCAAATTTTTTTACTACTGGTTTAATGGACATGGTGTGGCTTGGTGGACATGGCAGGGGAAGGGTACTGTAAAATCTCCATTCCCGCCCCATTCTTGGGGGAAGGATACTACAAAATCCCCATTCCCTCCCTACCCACTAACCTGCTTTCCAGCTCCGTTCTCCTGTGCAGGGTAACAAAAGAAGACCCAGCCGATCAGCTAGGGCTCGGGAGGCAGAGAATAGATGGGGGCAGGGCCAGTCAGAGGTGGGATTTGCTGGTTCTCGGAAGTACTCAAAATTTTTGCTACTGGTTCTCCAGAACTGATCAACCTGCTGAATATCACCTCTGTTTCAAAGTTACAATAGCACTGAAATTCAAATGGTTGGCAAGCGGTTCATATTTACCTTATACCTGATTCATGATGACCTTTTGAGAACCTCTGACAAGCAAAGTCAATGGGGAAGCCAGATTTACTTAATAACCATGTTACTAACTTAACAACTGCAGTGATTCTCTTAACTGTGGCAAGAAAGATCGTACAGTGGGTTTAAATTCACTTAACAAAAAATGTCTTGCTTAGCAACAGAAGTTTGGGGCTCAATTGCTGTTGCATGTCAAGGACTACCTATAATTGCTCTTACAGTAAGGTGAACTTTTGTCATTCTCCGCTATTACTGAAGGTGAATGGTGTCTAATTAGCTTGAGGGCAAGGTGGAACGTGTTGTAAATCCTCTCCTGGAAACTATTGGGGTGGAGTGTTGAGTGCACCGAAGACAAACCAGCCTTACCACCTCTACAGAATGAATAGACAAACATCACACGACACTCAAATGAAATTCCCATATAATGTCATTGATGTAAATAAATAATTGTTGTAAATAAACAATTGATGTAAATAAACAATTGATGTAAATAAACAATTGAACTAATGGCTACGTTCATCTGACTCTAAACCAGGGGTGTCAAACTCGATTTCATTGAGGGCTGCACCAGGGTTGTGTTTGACCTTGTGTGGTGGCATGGGCAGCTCAACATCACTCATCAAGCCTCTGTTTTTGGCTGCGATGGCCTCCTGCAGACCTGCCAGTAAAAACAGAACTCCGTTTTCACTGAGCCATTGCAGCCAAAAACAGCCCAGGAGGGTCACATGTGGCACTCCTGAGCTCCATTTTTGGTAGCAGAGGCACTGCAGGCTGGTCCTTCACTGTTTTCAGGGCAGGCCTGCAGGCCAGATCTAAGCACCTTGCTTCTTGTTGCAAATGGGTTAATTAAAACCTTTCATTGTCCCACTTTTTTCATCAAATTCGTCTTTGCGAAAATTTATGCAGTGCTGCCCTGTTAACAATGCCCTGCATTTAAATTCATGCTTAAATTTGAAACTCTTAGTTTACCATTGCATCTTCCATTCCTAATTAGGCTTTCTCTATTCTATTTCCTTAGAGAGGGCAGAAATTACAGACATTTTGTGTGTAGACCCATAAATTATGAAACATAATACAGACTTACTGGAGAAAAATAGCCCTGCAGAGCTCATAATTTCAAGATATTCCAGAGATATATTTTTGCAAGAAAATTGCTAAAGAGGATTATTAAGATAATACATATTAACAAAGCTGCAGAAACAAAGATAAGAAGATAAAAACACCCATTGGAGAGACATAAGAAATATATTGCAAAAACAAGTACACTTTTTTTAAAGAAAAGTTTTAAGCCGTAATATCACTCTTAAATCATTACTGCTGCTTTCTGATTACTCTATAATGTAATGCCTATAATGTGCTGGATATTTTTTTTTTCTAGCTCCTCAGAGAAACTTTGAAATTGCTTTCAAGATGTTTGATCTAAATGGTGATGGAGAAGTGGATATGGAAGAATTTGAACAGGCAAGTTTTCGTTTCTTTTTTCCTTTCTGACATAATTTTTAAGAAGGCGAATTCATGCTCTTAAGAGTACTGTGTGTACATAATCCATGGCAGTATGGATTCCATCTCTATGTCAAGCCGTCTTCTTCAACTTCCGTCTTCTTCAACACACCTTCCAAGTGTGTTAGGCTACTTCTGGCAATGCTGGCTGGCAATCCCATTTTTTTTTTCTTTCTCTCCTCCCTACCCTTTAATTTCCTCTTTCTTTTCCGTCTAACTGATTTCCAGTTGTTAGTGAGCTTGCTAAATTGTCGTTGAATTGTCTGGGTTTTTTTAAAGGCATTGCCCCCTTAGCTATTTTAAAAGATACACACAGTTCCAAATAGACAGCTAACATCCTCTTGTTCTTATCTTCTGGAGTTCAATCAATACATATCTGTCTTTGCTACTAGAGGGATTGTTTTTCAATTACCTATAAAATATCTACCAAAAAAACAAAAAGACTGCATCTCTCTTAACAACAATGTATATGTGCTTTTCTATTGCTTTAAGGTTTTCATAAACTGCTTTTCTACTGCAAAAAAACACTTCCAAACCTCCAAAAAGATTCTAATATTAAATGAGGGAGAGTCCCCAGAGGTAAATCTACAAAGAGGGAGAAAAATAAAAGCTTTAGCAGAAAGATAGCTAGTTAAACTGATTTCCTGACAAGAGGGGAAAAAATACTACCAAAGGGAACAGATTCAAAGAGGAAGAAATAAATGTACTTTTAATCATTTGTCTCAATTACCACAAAATAATATTGAAACGATATCAACTTTAATTATTATTTATGTGCAGTTTTGCAATTAGAGGGATTTTCTTTACTTTCAGAAGCAAAACATTGGAGGTGTTAGGAAGCTGAAATAAGTATGTACAATTGAAGCTACATGAATTTAATCTTGGGTTTTGTTGCTTTTTATTAAAAAAAAATCCAAGCATAGTTTTGATGTTAGTTCCATCACAAAGTGAGAACTTTACAGAGACCCTGTGAAACCAATAAATCAAATTAATTTAAAAACAGATAAAAATAAAGATGCTTTCTAATGTGCTTAATTCCTGATGACTAAACGGGTGTAAATATGCCATCATACCACTAAATGAAGGGTCTGTGAGAATCATATATAAGAACAAATCAAAAATTTTAATGGACAGTTGAAAAGCATTATGCTATATGAGTAACCAATACTTGATCATTAATGTATTACAGCAAAATGACAACTCTTTTTGTTATTTGTTGTAGCCTGTTAAAGTGACTGAGGTTCCTGATTGTAATAGATTGTTAAAACCAATACACAATTAACATCTTTCTGAGCCTTTATTTCTCTGGTATTGTCGGTACAAATAATCAAGATGTCCTATTAGAAAGCCTGACCTTCAAAATGATTCCAAAAACAACTGTTTTGAAGCATTTGAATCTGCATTATATCATTTTGCATTTAGATCAATCTAAACCTCACTGTTTGGGAATGATTAATAAGTCATGTTAAATGTGTTCAGGTTTTGAAATTCATCTTCGGTAAATTTTAAATGAATTTTCTTACAGATCCAGACAGCAGTTTATATAACATTTGTGTATTTTTGTTCATAGTTAAGACCTTGATTTTGCAGGCAGAGCTATTTTACTGATATTTAATGAGCTCTGAAAATAGAGTCTCCAATATGTCATAATCTCTGCCAAGCTCCAGCTGGCAGTCCATAAATAAAGGAAGACAATGGTTTCCCTCCCTTACTCAGCTCACAGTTTTATTATTTTTATCACTTTTTGCATTTCCAGCCTACTTTTCTTCCATGAGTTCAGATATGAGCTTTTCTGCCTCAGGATTTTCCCCAAACCTAATGAGGACTGCAAGCTACCAGGCTAAAAATGGACTAGCACTTGATCTCCAAGTCCTACCCTAACATCTTAACAACCATATCACACAGATCGTAAATCTGGGTTTGTTTTGGTTTGGGCCATTATGCCAAATTAGGAATCCTTGGATTTTAGCAGAAATATAAGTCTTGTGCTGTGCCCTTCTGGATCGAGTGTGGGGTGCTTCATTTTGCCTTTTGCCAGTTCCAACATTAGAAAAAATCTCTTTCCAAATGCTTCCAAGATAGAAATAAAATAACATTTAAAAAGAAACTTGGAGGTCTTCTAATCCAGGGGTCTCCAACCATGGCAATTTTGGCAGACTTCAACTCCCAGAATTCCCCAGCCAATTTTGCTTTGCTTTTCTGGCTAAGGAATTCTGGAAGTTGAAGTCCACAAGTCTTAAAGTTGCCAAGGATGGAGACCCCTGTTCTAGTCCAACCTCCTGCGCAAGCAGGAGACCCTATAACACTGATGGTGAACCATTTTGTTGTGATGTGCTGAAAGTAAGCACGTGCCGACATCCACAATGCAATGCGCCCCGCTTCCCATGCACATGATGCAACAGTCCCCGCCCCGCCTCCTTACCTGCACTGCACAGGAGAACAGCACTGGAAAGCAGGTTAGTGGGTGGGGGAGGGAATGGGATTTTGCAGTAACCTTCTCCTGCCATGCCCACCAAGCCTGAAAATGACCCCATTTTGGCACTTCTGGTATTTCTTGAAGGCCTGTTTTTCGGCCTCCCGAGGCTGCAGAGGCTTCCCTCGAGCTTCTGGGAGGGCAAAAACGGCCTCAATAGGCCGAAAATCAGCTGGGTGGCGCATGCATGCACAGCACAGATAAGTTTGGCTGGGGCTCATGTGCCTGCACAAATGGCTCTGCGTGCCACCTGTGGCACGTGTGCCATAGGTTTGCCATCACGGCCCTATAACATTTCAGACCAATGGTTGTCCAATCTCTTTTTAAAAACCTCCCGTGATGCAGCACTCATAACTTCTAGAGGCAAATCATTCCACTGATTAATTGTTCTAAAGATCAGGAAAATTTTCCTTGGTTCTAGGTTGGCTCTCTCCTTGATTGATTTCCATCCATTGCTTCTTGTCCTGCCTTCAGGTGTTTTGGAGAACAAGTTGAATCCCTCTTCTTTGTGGCAGAGATTTTGGAACACTGCTGTCATGTCTCTCCAGTCCTTCTTTTCATTCAGATTGCATATTCCCTTCTAAGGCTGGAATATCGTCTAACTTTAGAGGCATCAGATTCCTTTGCGTAGTCTTGCAAAAAGCATAACTGCCCAAGAGACTCAGACAACACAGCAAGGAGCTTCAATTTTTATGATAGTTCTAGAACAAGGGTCTTCAAACTTGGCAAATTTAAGACTTGTGGACTTCAACTCCCAGAGTTCCTGAACTAACATGACTGGAGGAGGAATTCTGGGATTTGAAGTCCACAAGTCTTAAAGCTGTCAAGTTTGAAGACTCCTGATCTAGACCCATTACTAACAACTGACCTACTGAGTGGCCTTCAGATTGATACAGAATTTGATCATGTTTTTCCTCATATAAAAATGTTTTTGCCTTTATTTTGTCACTGTTGGTGGTTGGAGACTATAGCATGTTTTTTATTTTCCACTTGTCTACACAGAATCCCTTGCCACAAATGAAAGCTTCATGAGAGAAGGGAAGGGAGAAAGTTATGAAACCCTTAAGATTCTCCCTCCCTTCCCTCCCACCATCAGTGGGGTTTTGGGAAAATTTTAATAATCCTTTTCCAACAGGGACAAGAGGGTCTATCGCAGCCTCTTTTAAAAAGCATGCAAAATTTTAAAATGGAAATTACCACATTTTATATCTGAAGGTACGATATTCTTTTTTATGATATCGTTTTCCTGTATCTTCTGTCTACATCAGTCTTCCCATTGAGATGGTTGAGTTATAATATTACCCATTAAAATAACACGAAAGGTCATACCTCCTATTATTGTAGGAGGAAGTTCGAATGCAGAATATATTCTGTACTTAAAAAAATAACTCCATTGCAGTGGAACATTAAAAACTGGCAGACTCCTGACCAATTCGGAAAACAAGATTTTTTTCCTGGGATGAAAAGACTGCAATGATTGTGTCAGAGGAGAAGTTAGGGCAGTAACCTTTCATTTCTCTGGAGTCTAAATTGTAGTGGAATATCACATAATAAAAAGAAACATCGTAAATTTAATTCTCTATTGGATGATTAATAACCTGTCCAGGAATATTGCCAATAATTGAAATCTTGTTCCTGCTAGGAATTTATGCCAAATATTCCTTTGTTTCATTGAGTTATTAAATATATTTCTTAGCTTTCCTTCAAGATAGCTGTCTTTCCAAGCCAGCTTTCAAAATACAACATACATTTCAATCTCAACATCATAAATCAATCTGAAATGATTTTATAAATGAAGCGGTTAAAGTAAGTCAGATCCAATATTTAAGCTGCAATATATACGTTTTTTTCGGTATTCTTGATCTCTTTGTTTACAGATTGTCAGTACTGATCTACTTTCTCATTTTTTAAAATTTGAATTGGATTTTAAATTCATATGCACAATTGAAGAGTAGCTGGGATTGTTCTGCATTTTTAATTCTATTTAGTGGCTTAGTAATCATGCTGCTATTATCAGGGTTAGAATTAGAGTTGCCAGATTAGTCTGACCATTTTGTTTGTGTGAAAATAACCTCATTCTTCATTTCTGCTGTCTCACTGAAATCAATAATCTCAGAACAAGATCCCCAGAAATGGTCAAATACTGCAACAATTGTTTGTTTCTCTACGTCCAGCTTTTATTTCCATAAAATGTCAGAAGGAAAGCAATTGCATGATTCTCATCTCTGCAGATAGAAACAGCATCTGAATATCTTTCCCAAAGCTTTGTATGTTCCTCTATCAAATGCTGGTCTGTGACAATTGATTCTCTTTTTTTTGTTGACAGTTAATTCTGTAAGGCAAAGGCTAACCACCACTTCAACATTTGCTCATTCTAAGGCAGTTTGCTACACCTCCTGTCATTGATTTGATCTTCTTTATATTCAAAGTTATTCCTGTTTTTTCCACCATGCACCTTGAGTTTCATCATTGGAGTTTGCAGATCAGTTGTATTTTCAACTGTCAAAGAGACATCATCAGCACAATTATTGTTTCTTCCTCCAATTTTAAATTTTCATTGTTTTCCAGTCCAGCTTCAATCCATAGATAGATAGATAGATAGATAGATAGATAGATAGATAGATAGATAGATAGATAGATTGATTCAACAGATAGATTAAATAAAGAAGGAGAAGTTATATATACATCCTACTCTCATTCCTTTGTCAAATTGGAAACAGTCTGTTTCTTCATGTTCCATTCAGGCTCTGGGCTTCCTGATCTATAATACAGGTTTCATGTGAAGACAGTCAGATGTTTGGGATTCCCATGTTACTGAACATAGCTTGACATGGTTGGCACCAACAAAGGCTAATCAATGAAGCACAGGCTGATTGGGAAGGTGGCATTCTGGGACTTTCTCAATTATCCTTAGTACATCTGCAATATCTCTTGTTCCTCAGCCTTATCTAAAATCAGCTTGAACATCTGGCATTATTCTTACCACGTAATGCTGTAATTTATGTTGGATGTTCCTCAGCATTTTTCCCCCAAGCATTTGAAATTGAAAACATTCCAAAATAGTTTGCACACTTAGGCTTTCTTGGTAAAATACCAAAGCTGTTTATAACTGCCTTCTCCTACATAATACGAAATGATGCTTTCTTCAATGGTCGCCAAAGCAATCAACTGCCTCTAGCATTTTCCTATATTGCTGCTGTGCAATGTAAGGGCCTCTTATTTTAGCTGGAAAGCTGGGATGATCTTCATGATTTGGTGACCATGCTGAGAAGATGTACTCTTGGAATACACCCTGGCATTCCATGCTTATCCATCCAATGACCTCCCTCTCTGTCCCAATGAGGCAGCACAGCAGGTTTTGAAGGGTCTATAGCCAAACTGTTTTATGCACTTTGAACTGTCAGTGAATTGAATACAGAATACCTTATGCCACCAGAATCGAAATTCTAGACCTAGAAACCCTAGAACTACACCACCTTCAGTCTGATCTAAGTATAGTATATAAAATCATACATTGCAATGTCCTACCTGTCAATGAATACTTCAGCTTCAACCATAACAATACAAGAGCAAACAATAGATACAAACTCAAGGTTAATCGCACCAAGCTTGATTGCAAGAAATACGACTTCAGCAACAGAGTGGTCAATGTCTGGAATACTCTACCTGACTCGGTGGTTTCTTCCCCAAATCCCAAAAACTTTAACATAGACTGTCTACTGTTGACCTCGCCCCTTTCCTAAGGGGTCTGTAGGAGACGTGCATAAGCGCACCAACATGCCTACCGTCCCTGTCCTATTGTTTCTTTCATTTTTCTTATATATACCCATTTCATGTATTCATAATTATGTTTATACTTATACCTATTATCTTTTAAGCGATTGACAAATCAAATCAAATAAATAAATACAACATTATGGGAAGTATGAACAAGTGTTCTGGGCCAGCAGGACATACTATAACATCTCTGTTTTATAAGACAGCTTGGGTTTTTGTTTTTTTTTTTTTAAAAGCAAATTGCAGAGTTTCTACATCTCTTTCTTTTTGAAAATCTGACAAGGTTGCAGAGCTGGCAAGGATGAGGTTTGAGTTATTTTGGTTGATCATTTTTTGACTCTGACTAGACATCCATCAAGACAAAAGTACTCTTAAGTTTGGGGAATGCGTTTCACAATTGAGATATCCAAGCCTGAAGCAATTCTGTATGATGCCCCCATGTTTTAATAAAGGAGCTGTAAAAGATTTGCTCACTCCTTCCATTATTGGCCAAACAATATTTGCAAATTTTATGAAAAGGAGCTATGGAACGTGTTGTGACTGAAAGGATCGATCCTGCTGTGAGTTTTGCTTCTGATGACTCTGAGGACGAAAGGCTGGAACCTGCTGAGAATTTGGAGTCTGAATTGTTAAAAGACACAGATGTGAGCCGGGGGATGAGAGGTTATCACACAGACATTCTTCACCTGAACCCTCGACCTCATTCATGCCTGCAGTTGAGCCACAAAATGAGTCAGAGGAGTCGAGCGAGGAAGTTGACAGATCGTGGCTAGATGCCAGAACAAGAAGGAGGCTGAAATGTCAAGCTGTGTGGAGGCATGCGGTATCTGCCATCCCGCATCAGATGGGCGCCTCATGAGAGGGAGCGAAGGAGGAAGAAACGACAAGAGATGAGGTTTCTCGGGATAAGCGCGCCCCGAATGTCTTGGCACGCGCTCTTTTATTATGCTTCTTCACAGGGGGGTGAAATTTTTCAGAGCCCAAGTCAAACAGGATATTCAAGATTTACAATAGCTCAGGTCAGTTAAGATACCAGGTTAAACAGGATGTGTGTGATTTACAACAGTTCAGGTCAGTTAGGATACCAGGTTAACAGGATGTGTGTGATTTACAACAGTTCAGGTCAGTTAGGATATCATTCTGTATTGACAGTTATTTATCTCCCCGTCCCTTCTACGTGCCTGGCAAAGATCACTGAAGAGACAGAAATCTAATGTTTACACGTGAATGATACATTGTTGCAATGCTTGAATGATACATAGTTGCACTGATACATAGTTGCAATCACATGAATGATACATAGTTACAACAGAGGCATCAGGCCAGATGATGATTTAGGGAGATTGACATGCCCATCTAGGTGGTTCACGGAGACAAACTCAGTTAGAAGGGAGGGCGAGCCAATAATTAGTAATTAGCACGTTGCCTCAAGGATTATAAAAGGACACAGCTGTGTGTGGGAAGTTTGTCAGGAACAAAGTGATTGATTACGTGCAGAGGTTTTTGGCAGAGGCTCGGAGCTTTGAGAATTTGTGCTAAAACTGTTGTGATAAACAGGGCATGTGGAATATAATCTTGTAAGACTCCTTTCTGTTGGATTTGAGTTTTGGGGTGGCTGTCTTTGGTTTGGTTTTGTTGGAACTTTGAAGGGGGAGCCATAACAGGAACGTTTTTGAAATACTCATCAAACAGAAGAGGCAGCTTTGTTTTCACTGGCCATGCCCTCAACATATCTCTATATCTCTGTGTGTTGCATCTCACTCCACTCCACAGTCAAACCCTACTGAATGGCAAGATTTAAAACAGAATTTCTTCCATTACATCTCCCATTGAGATGTATGTAAGATCTCAATATCAAAGAGAAGGATTAGGGAGGATGTCATGCCCCTGGTGGAGACGGACTCTGAGGGAGAGGAGGAACAGCCAACAGGGAGTGAAAGTGTGGCTCCAGAAGTTGTGGAAGAAGATGGGGCAGAGGCCAGCTAAGCAGTCAGAGGAGGACCTAGGCCCATCCCCTCTCCATCCTAGGGCACGCAGGAAGGAGAAGAAAGGGGAGAGATGTGGTTTCCTTGGGAGGAGAGGGCCTTGATTCTCTTCATGGGCTGCGGGTGTGAGAACTGAATAAGAGTTTGGACCTGCATACTGGCAAACGCTGGAAACAAAGCGTGTGTTATTTTGGTCAAGTTATCTTGGTTGGCATCCTTCCAACAGACTGTGCCTTGTTATCTCCTTGAATTTGGTAAATACTTCTCTTATTCCGTTGTGGAAATTTCATCATTGTAGTTTATTTGGTTTTTTATTTCACCTCTACCTGCTCATTAAATTCGGACTGTATTGCTTTCTTTTGAAGACTAATTTTGATTACATTTTATCTCCAACTGAGTATTTTTGAACAGTGGGGCCATATTGGAGGACATTTATTTACGTTTTGGATTTTGTTACATTTGTGGGTCAACACATTACCTTCCAGTGCTTAAGGGACTGTCGCAAAAAAAGAGGAGATTGACTAGGACACAGAGGGCAGGACAAGAAGTAATGGATAGAAGCTTGTCAAAAACGGATAGCAACCTAAAAATAAGAAGAAATTTTCTAACAGTGAGAGCAATTAAACAATGGAATAGCTTGCCTCCTAGGGTTCTGGGTGCTCCATCACTGGATGTTTTCAAAAAATAGACTGGAGAACCATTTGACTGGGATTGTATAAGACTCCTGCCTTGAGCAGTATGTTGGACCAGAAGACCTCGAAAGTCCCTTTCAGTCCTATGATTTGATAATTCTAAGGAGAGGTCATCATAGAATCAGGTTTGCTACTTTCATGTAAAGTTCTGAAAACATTCACAGTCAAGCAAATACAACAAAACATCCACTTCATACTTTGCCATTTAATATCTAATGGATTAGCTCATCATGCATGGTCCTTCCCATCTTAATCATGATTACAATTTCTTTTCAGCTGAACTTACACATGGTTACTCTGAATTGTATATTTGTGAAACCATGCATAGATGGGGTCCTTCTGGTCATTCTGCTATGGTTCTTTGTTGGGTGGGATTTCTGAGAGGTGTAGTACAGCAGTATCTGGAAGGCCAATGGTTCTCACCAATACTTGAATAGAGCATGTTGGGAACATTGGGCATTGCCATGTTCATCTGTAGAGCAACATAGGGATTGTTCTGCATTTCAGCCACATAATCTGGATAATTCTCTGGTGAACAAAGTAGTTTCTGAGAATTCAGAAATTTATCAATACACTCTAAAGAGGTTTAAAACTCAACTTAATGGGCATATTAAAATAAATAGTAACTTCAATCATTTTGGGGAGCTAATGAAGCTGCCATCTGCCTAGTTATAGCTGGGTATTCAACATCATGGTAGCACAGTAGTTAGAATGCAGTATTACAGGCAAACTCTGCCCACAGCCAGAAGTTTGATCCTGAGCAGCTCAAAGTTGACTTAGCCTTCCATGCTTTCGAGGTCAGCAAAATGAGGACACAGATTGTTGGGGGCAATATGTAAACAATGCTTACATTGTAAACCTCCCAGAGAGTGCTGTAAAGCACTATGGTGGGATGGTAAAGAACTCTAAATATATATTGCTATTTCTGTTTTGCCATCTATAGGTTCAGAGCATCACTCGTTCTCAGACTAGCATGGGGATGCGTCACAGGGACCGTTCAACTACTGGGAATACGTTGAAGACTGGCTTCAATTCCGCATTGACGACATACTTTTTTGGAGCTGATTTGAAGGGGAAACTGACCATCTCCCACTTCTTGGAGTTCCAGCGGAAACTTCAGCATGACATTCTCAAACTCGAGGTTAGTGTTTAATAATCCAAAGGGATCTTGCTTAACTCACTTTCCATTTGCTTACAGATTTGTTATATTAATATCATTAGCTTTAATTACCAGGGACACAGCTTATTTCAGCAGATGGTATAATCTGTGCACCCAGGAGGTCTAATTCCTTTCACTTCCCATGAGAATCCAGATTCTTTTAGATTTCCTGAAATATCCCAGATAGCCAGATGAATGGTTGGTTGATTCTGGAGCAGTGGGCTATTCTCTTAGAACGTAGAAGCTATTATCAAAGTCTTTATTTCATTTTGCTAGATAAATTCACATTGTATTTTAATTCTGGAAATCTAGGAGTGTCCAGAATAATCACTCATTTGCATGAATTAATGTTTACATGAATATTAGTTGTCATGCACAAGATTTTCAGAGAGAAACCCTAAATTTGATATTTAAAATTTATATCTGATAGTTTCAATAATAAATTAAATCTTTTGGCTTCATCTTCAAGAAGAAACCAAGAAAGAAGAAAGATGGACTGAGCATTATGATAAGAATTACAGTATATCTCAAATTATATATTAAATACTGTCCCTGAATGCATTTTTATAGCAAATGAAAACTGTCATGCAGGACAGCATTATTATGACTGAGTTGTTTGCAATCAAAATAAAAGATAAAAACAAGAACATTGCCTGAAATGAAATAAATGTGCAGAATTATTATTATTATTATTTTGAGTTTGAGCTAACAAATATATTGATTTAAAAACATAGGGAAAACTGATGGTGGAAAAAGACCTAGTGATCCATTCAGTATGCTATTTGAGTTTAGTTGGGGGGTGTTTTCTTTCCATTTGCTTACAGATTTGTTATATTAATATCATTAGCTTTAATTACCAGGGACACAGCTTATTTCAGCAGATGGTATAATCTGTGCAGGTCTAATTCCTTTCACTTCCCATGAGAATCCAGATTCTTTTAGATTTCCTGAAATATCCCAGATAGCCAGATGAATGGTTGGTTGATTCTGGAGCAGTGGGCTAAAAAAAACAACTATATTGCTGCACAAAATATTTCTATTCTGCAATTAAAAAATAACACACTCTTGCTTTTAGTTTTCCGACCTGATTTCATCTATTATATGTGTCCCAAACTTTTCCCCTTTAGGATTAAATGTCTCTCTCCCATGATCTATCTATCTATCTATCTATCTATCTATCTATCTATCTATCTATCTATCTTTCCAATATTATACACAAAAACATATTAGTTGAAAGCAGATGAGTTTGTTTTTCTTTTTAAAAAATTATATGTTATGTATGTTCTTAAGTTTATGTCAAATTTAATATTTACAGTGTGATAATTTCTTTTGTGGGACTGAAAAGGGCATACTGCACATTAATCAATTTCAAGGAATATTTGATAGTTATAATGTAATGCTGTTTTGGTTAATTAAAATAGGCTGCCATAAATAACAGGTTATAACTATCTAAAATTAATCTGCTTTTTGAAAAATACATTGAGGTATATCCTAGGTCAACTGCTATTAAAAAAATTCTAATGAATTATATCTGTCAGGGAAAGAAGCATTTCCAAATGTTAATAAACATTAACTATCAGACCATCTGGGTATTTATTTTTACTCCAGTATATCTGTATCCCTTTTTTTAAACACCTTTTAGAGAAAAACTAGAAACACTTATAAACCAGACTAATATTGTATACTCACAAATATGCCCAACTTGATTTGGCAAAGAGGAAGGAATTGATCCTAAAACAGAAGTTCCAACAAAAAATCAATTCTTCTTAGTGTACTTTATTTAGCATTTTAAGTGCTACTTAAGTGTATTTTTAAATCAATTAAATCAGCCATGAAGGGTCTCAGTTCTTTATAACCAAATTAAATTGGATTAAAATTTGCATTTGATATATTTGAATTCTCTTAGAACGTAGAAGCTATTATCAAAGTCTTTATTTCATTTTGCTAGATAAATTCACATTGTATTTTAATTCTGGAAATCTAGGAGTGTCCAGAATAATCACTTATTTGCATGAATTAATGTTTACATGAATATTAGTTGTCATGCACAAGATTTTCAGAGAGAAACCCTAAATTTGATATTTAAAATTTATATCTGATAGTTTCAATAATAAATTAAATCTTTTGGCTTCATCTTCAAGAAGAAACCAAGAAAGAAGAAAGATGGACTGAGCATTATGATAAGAATTACAGTATATCTCAAATTATATATTAAATACTGTCCCTGAATGCATTTTTATAGCAAATGAAAACTGTCATGCAGGACAGCATTATTATGACTGAGTTGTTTGCAATCAAAATAAAAGATAAAAACAAGAACATTGCCTGAAATGAAATAAATGTGCAGAATTATTATTATTATTTTGAGTTTGAGCTAACAAATATATTGATTTAAAAACATAGGGAAAACTGATGGTGGAAAAAGACCTAGTGATCCATTCAGTATGCTATTTGAGTTTAGTTGGGGGGTGTTTTCTTTTTAACTAATTGATTTATTATTTTTCCATTATTATTTTTATTTATTTTTATTTTTGTCAGATAATGGACATGCATGTTTAAACTCAGTTACTGATGACTGACCCACTTATCTTTGCTGAGTTGGTTCCACACTTCCACTCCTCTCTATGAAGTCATACTTTCTAACATTACTTTTGAACTTCCCTTCTGTCAATTTGGTGGTGTGGGGGCTCAGCAGTTAAGACGCTGGGCTTGTCATATGCAAAGCCAGATTGAAGACCCAAGCTCCATGCAATGGAGTGAGCTCCCACCCTCGCCCCAGCTCCTGGCAACCTAGCAGTTCTAAAGCATACAAATGCAAGTAGATAAAGAGGTACCACTTTGGTGGGAAGCTAACAGTGTTCTGTGACATCATGCTGGCCAAATGACTGCGGAAATGTCTTCAGATAGCATGGGCTCACTGGCCTTGAAATGGAGACGAGCATCACCCTCTGTCGTCACCAATGATTAGTGGTGTAAAATCCACAGGGACTCTTTTATCTCGTTTTAACCTGTCATTTTGAGATTATACCCCTGCGTTCTTGGTTTTTGCTTAGTTTTGAAAATACTGCCTTCTAGAACCTTTAATATATTTAAAGGTTTCAATCATATCACCCCCTTTTCCTTCTGTCTTCCAGGCTATCTATCTATCTATCTATCTATCTATCTATCTATCTATCTATCTTCAGTCCCTCCATTCTCTTCTGATATGTTTTGTCCCTCAGATATCACACCATTTTTGTTACCTGTTTCTGGACTCATCAATTTGGATAAAGTGAATAAGTAATCTAGTGGTGAACTTAGATATAATGGCATTTTACCCACAATATTGAGGGAATGAGTTGGGGGGAAAGGGAGAGGGAGAGGGGGGGGAGAGAGAGAGAGAGAGAGAGTCTGGACCAAAATTACTAAGTCAGCTTCATTGTTCAAGGGAAGACTAGAAATCTTGGTTGTCCATTTTAGCCACTGTACTAGACTGGCTTTCACGTGTGTTATAGTACATGCAACATGTAATAGAGATAGACATATCCATTAGTATGTAATATATTAGTATAATAATTATTTCTATGAAATCTAAAGTTTTCTTTGTCAATTACTATTACTTTTGATAAACTTTTCTTATGCTTTGTTTTTTTTTTCACTTGCAATTTGGGGATAATCAATTTCCTCCATATATTCATCCGATAGCAAACTCACTTTGTCATCTCAGTGCAGCAGCTACTGTGAAGAGGAAAGGATCTCGTGAATTGGCGGGCTGCCCGTTGACTTTTAAAGTGGCATTTGCTGCAGCCCTAATTCCCTCCGCAAGCTTGTTTGATCTTTGATTGGCAGCCAGAACTATTTGAGGGATTTCTTGCCATCAATATCTTGACATTCTGAGAGAGAGAGGGAGGGATGGAGCTCACAGGGTTTTTTCACAGCATACCCAGTTGTTAATAAAACCCAACCCCGTGAATTAAGTTTCCAAAGTATTCAGGGTTTTTTCCCCTTACATTTTTTCTAGTTTGAGAAATATTTTCTCTGAAGGGGCTTGTAAACAGAAAGGAAACAAAGCTAGACTACCTCTAGCAGACTAAGTTACTTTTATGTATGGCTTTGAAGCTTAGAGTTCAGTGTCTGTGTACATAACTGTGTAAATTGCTAGTTAAAGTCTTGGAGTCTGCTGTATTATCTGGCCATAATTAATTCAATTGCAGGCTGCAGTGACTTTCTGAGGTCAATGATCTTTTTTATTATTATTATTAATTTTTTAAAAAAATTAATGCAAACAATCCATCCATTAAGCAGTGTATCGTCTGGGTACAGATATCTTGTGCAATAACAATTGAAGTTCCCAGCCATAATCATTACATTGGTATTAATTCTCTACTCTTAGCTTATTACTGATAATATATATAATATAATCTAATTATTATAACAGTCCTCATCTTAACTTATTTCTATTAACGTATTTTCTATATTTTGCTAGTCTCTAACTTTCATATTTATTCTCTAACCATTGATAAAATGATTCCCATATCATATAATATTCAGTTTGTTCCTTCTCTTTAATTGCAAGTGTTAACCTATTTATTTCTGCACATTCTAATATTTTCCTGATCACGCTCTCATCAGTAGGAATCTCTTCACTTTTCCAATTTTGTGCAAATACAATTCTAGCTGCGATTAAAACATGAATAATCAAATATACATTCTGTTAAGCCTGTGTTCCCCAACCAGGGTTAAGGAGACAAGCTAAACAGAATGTGCAGCGTTAGTCAGATAGGCACACAGATAAATGAGTGAGATAAGTTTGTATGTTTGTTAACATACAGTAAAAATAACAGATACGCTTGTGCTATCAAAAATATAGTTTATTCCATTTATAGCATAGTCAAAATAACAGTCCAATAGTCATGTATCATTTAGTCAGTCCATTCAAGGATATTCAGTTAGTAAAGTCCGTGTAGAATATCCTATGTCAGTTCACTTACAAATCAGTCCTTTGTCTCTCTCCATTCGAGTAACGCAGTCTTGAGTCTAGTAATTAGGGATCATCAAAGCCAGAGAGAGAGCAAGCTGTCATTCCTTGCTTCTTTTATGGTGCTTTTTACAACCACTCCGTTAATTACAATCCTATATTTAAAGTTGCAGACACTTTAACTTATAAACCATGATAACATATTTATTATTTTACCTAAACCAGTTAGGGTAAACAATGTTATCCCTAACACATTCTCTTTACTATAAATTTCAGGCAAGATCCCCAACAAGAATATTTCAGGTTTTAAGTCGATATGCTGTTGTATCATCTTTTTGATATGCTGTTGTATCATCATGTGTGCATTTTTGTCTGAGGTCAATGATCTATGTCCAAAACAGTTCCCAAGAACTGGGCACCCACTATATCCTGCTGTCAGCAGGAAGCATAGTTTCAACCCATTTACTACCCATTATAATTTTGATGCAAAGATAGGTAGAAATGACCTAGAGACTGTCATTTTGTTCTCACTCCTCAAAACCAAAAAAATTCAACCAAACTCTTAAGTAGATCATGAAGTTTTACCATCTCTGGTGCCATCCGACCCACTCCTAGTTTTTTTCCCTCAATATTATAGTGGGCTTCTCACGTGCTCTGTTTCCTCTTCCCAAAAGGCTGCATTTGTTGTTTACTTATATATTTATTTATTAAGTGTTTATCCAGGGGTGGGATTCAACTGGTGTTACTACCAGTTTGGTGACTGTGGTGACACTGCATGCGCATGTGTAAAAAACCTTAAGCTTGCCACCCAGAGAGCTGACAAGTGCAGTGCACAGGTGCGCAGCCTTTGAAAAGCCACTTCTTTCCTGCTTTTTCAACCTCAGCTGTGCTGCACAAAGCAGCTGAGGTTGAAAAAGCAGGAAATAAAGGACAGGTAAGAGCCCGGGAGAGCAGGTGGGCCAAATAGCAGCAGACATAAAACTGGTTCTGTGTTTGCTGCTCTTCGGAGCTACTGGTTCTATAGAGCCAGGCAGAACTGATAGCATCCCACCCCTGTGTTTATCCCATCTGTCTTATTTTATAAGTAACTAAGGCACCAAACATCATGAAACCTTGAGTTATTACCACAACCAGAATTTCAGTTGCTAAGCAAGGTGGTTGTTAAGTGAATCATGCACAATTTTACCACCTTTCTTGCCATCGCTGTTGAGTGAATCACTGTGGTTAAGTGAATCATGGTCATTAAATGAATCTGGCTTCCCCCACTGACTTTGGTTGTTGGAAGCCATTGGGAAGGTTGCAGAGGGCGATCACATGACTCCAGGATGCTGCGACTGTTGTACATTCACACTGGTTGCCAAGCAACCAAATTTTCATCACATGATCGTGGGGATGCTGTAACAATCATAAGTCTGAGGAATGCTTGTGAGTCTCTTTTCTGAGTGCTGATGTAACTTCAAATGGTCATTTCAAATAGTTGAAGACTAGCTGTATTCCAGAGGTGATATTCAGCAAGTTCTGACCAGTTCTGGAGAACCAGTAGCGGAAATTTTGAGTAGTTTGGGGAACTGGCAAATACCACCTCTGACTGGCCCCGCCCCCATCTATTCTCTGCCTCCCGCATCTCAGCTGATCGGCTGGCTCTTCTTTTGTTGCTCTGCACAAGAGAACGGAGCTGGAAAGCAGGTTAGTGGGGTGGGGAGGGAATGGAGATTTTCCAGTATCCTTCCCCTGCCACGCCCACCAAGCCACACCCACCTCGCCACACCACGCCCATCAAGCCACACCCACAGAACCGGAAGTAAAAAAAATTTGAATCCCACCACTGCTGTATTCCTGTTTTTCCCACAACCACCATGAGAGATAAGTTGGGCTGAGAGAGAGTGACTAGCCCAAGGTCACCCAGCCGATTTTCGTGCCTAGTGTGAAATTAGAACTTTTGGTCTCCCGATTTTTAGGCTAGCACCCAAACTGGCTCTCCCTTCAAGTTCCTAACAGCTAGCATCAGGGCTACAAGCTGCCATTCTTGGAGCCAGAAGTTGAAATTTATGGGACTGCACTGCATACTTTTCTGTGTCCTTGACATTGCTTTTTAAAATAATAAAATAGTTATTTTTTCAAACTCATCCTGAACAGACTTTGCATTGGTAATGTTAAAAAAAAAGACACCATGCTGAAAATTGGTGATAAGCTTGCAGCATTTCATGTCCATAATAGGTTTTATCTTTTAATAGGGTGAGGTGGATTTTCCGCATGGTGCTTACTTACCTTATTGTATTATATCTTGATTAATTCCCTAGGCCTCCATGCTAATAAATCTCTGTGTGTTCAACTATTAGCTGAAAGAGTCATTCACTTTCTTCTTCTTTTGCATAACAGAATGGTTATATTAGGCTATAGTATATTAGGGTACTTCTTCATTTCTGCCTCCTTTTAAGTTTTGAAGTTACTAGTAGTGCTTTTAATAGCTAATTCCAGTGACGTTTTTCCTAGACAAAATTATTATTTAAAAAATGCCCCGTGTAGCCCTACCATAATTCTTTAATTTTATCTAAATGCACACAGAGGGGAATGTGTGGTTAGGGTTTTATTCTGACCAAGATTAAGCTGAGTTTACAAAAGAGAATATTTTAATCATGATGGGGAACCCCTTTGGATAGGAAGAATAACTTTTGTGAATGCTAGCTGCACTTGACTTTACCAATCATTAGTTGTCGGATTTGAAGGTTGGAGATGTAGCCTTATAAGAGTTAAGCAATTCTAGAAGATCTTGCTTGGCTTGACTGTATGTTATGACATGGTTTACATTTTGAAAGAACTAGAATAGTTTTGTCTGTCAGAAATGGAGTAGGCCTTTAAGTTAAGAGAAAAACGTGAAAAGGTGATTAATGGTAAAATCTAGGTGTTGTTAAATCTAACAGCCTAAATTGACTATGGAATCTTCAGTTAAACAAACTGAGATGAGAATACCTTTGCTTGTGCATATATATCTACAGGATATTTGCTGGTTTGGAGAAAAAGCACTTTTCCCCCAAGTTTCTGCCTTTTTTATCTATGTGGATGAAGTGTTGTGTACCACGCTTAGAAAAGGTGATTGCACTGTGAAAACATGACACTGCTTTTGTTGTCCTCCTCCCAGCCCTGCAGATGCCACTTCTTTGTTATGAGACTCTTCGTGGTTGTGTTCATCAGACTTATCTTGGGATAAGAAGAAAAGTGATTGAATTCAATTTTCTTTAATGGAACCTGGCAGTCTTTGTTTATTTCAAGGCTTTTTGTGGCCTTTCTGTAGGTTAACTGAAAAGCGTAGGAAGCTACATTGTTTATGGCCACTCTGGAAATAATGTAGTTTCTGGATCTGTTGCAAGATGAAACTGCCCAAGGAAAACCAAGTATCAGAAAATTAACCCATTTGGTAAGATTTCCAGAAGAAGTATGCAGCATAGAGAACAGATTGACGCTACACTCCATTTAGGGAATCATTTTTCCCAAGAGGAAAGTTAAAAATCTTTTATCATCATATAGAAAAATCACCCCAATGGTATGTAAAACAAAAGATATCATTGTCAATTTCAGAAAAGGCAGGCACAGCCATACACTGTATAATAACAATTCAGCTATGAATATGGTTAGCGGCATCAAGTTTCTGGGTATGAGTAGAACTAGCTGATGAGTAGAACTAGCTTGGTCACACAACAGTGAGACACTGGTTAGCGAGAAGAGCAGGTGTCTGCATTTTCTACATCTTATGAGAAGAGCACATCTTCCTTCCCCCGTCCTTAACCACTTTCTATAGAGGGATGGTTGGAAGCATCCTGTTGTATTACATTGCTGTGTGGTTTGGAGGTATTAATCTTTCAGACGGGAAGGCTGTGCAGACAGTGATGAGGACGGCAGAAAAGATTATTGGAAGTTCCCTTCCTTCTATCCAGGATATGGCATATCAGTGATACTTGAGCAGGGTCCACAGGATTGTCTGGGACAATATGCATCCTCTCTATGACCAGTTTTATTTTTTATCTTCTGGAAAGAGGCTTTGTGATATCTGAAGCAGAACAACTAGATTCTGTTAAAGATTTGTACCATATAGTATCACCCTTGTTAATTTGCAAGACTTTTTTCCATTGTGTATTGAAAATGGACTGTGATTAGTATGTGTGTGAGTGTGTACATATATACACACATATATGTATATGTGTGTACATATGTATGTGTGTACATATGTATGTATGTACATATGTGTGTGTACATATGTGTATAGGTGCATATGTATGTTATGTGTATGGAGATATATAGAGAGAGGGGGGGGGAGGGAGAGAGGGAGGGGGGAGAGGGAGGGAGAGGAGACACCAAAATTTAATTTTAAATTTGTGCCATTGTGTTCACAGAAAAAAGTGACAATAATTAGGTTATCATCTCTCATTTAAAAAATAATTGGGTATGATTATGAATACCTCTAAAATACTTTATCTGAAATCTGGAGGAAAATAACCCCTATTTTTCTCAGGTGTTTGGGTGTCTCCCTTGGGCCCCCAAAGCACAATAGAAAAAATACTGTGGAAAACCAGTGGTTTCATAGTAGCCTCATGAGGCTCCCCCCCCCCCCCCCCAAATATCTTTGCCCTGTCTGACTCCAGAAATCACAGCTATTTTTGAGGTCCATGAAGCACAACTGGCAGCTCAGGGCCTCTCCAAGCAACACTTTGCTTTGTTTATGATGTTTCTTCCTCCGCTGATTTTATGGGTGTGTGCCTCCTCTTGTTGTTTTTATTGATGCTTTGGAATACAAAGTAAATTAAATATCATTATCAGAATGCGGTTTCAGCTTCCATGTAATGTCCAGGTTCCTGGAAATTTTGTGGTTCTCATGTGAAATGGGAGCTATTGGAGAAGAAGTATTTTTTTTTTCTATTCTGCTTCAAGCTGTGAAAAGCATTCCCTGATTTTGCTGTTTTTATAGTAATTGGAGCAGACGGGAGCTGTTCCCCAAATGCTGATGCTTGTACATCCAGACAGATCCATCATTTTTAGGGTTTTTGTTGTACCATTTCCTACTTCTTCAAAGCTTCCAGGGTTATTCTAAACCTAGCTTTGTGCTAAAATATGTTGTGCTTCCTTTAACAAAATGAGATACATTTAAAGGACAGGCCTTGTAGGATGGCGGCAGGCAATAAAACCAAAGGACCATAATTAGCCTTGTTTTCACAGGTATTCAATCTTGGCCACACAGATGGTCATTGACTTATGGCCATAATTGAAACCAGAGTTCCCATTGCTAAGCAAAGTGGTTGTTAAGTGAATTGTGCCTGATTTTATGACCTTTTTGTCCATGGCTGTTGAGTGAACCACTGCAATTTTTAAGTGAATCATGCAGTCTAACAGCAACTTTTTTGAAGAACTAATTTTATTAAAATATGAACGTCTATCCCAAGAGTCTTCAATCTTGGCAAGTTTAAGACTTGTGTTCTTCAACTCCCAGAATTCCTGAGCTAACATGACTGGAGGAAGAAGTCCACAAGTCTTAAAGCTGTCAAGTTTGAAGACCCCTGGTCTATCCCTATTAATGAAATGGTTAGTATGAAAAGGTCCTATCAGACTAATTCTGAAGAAAGTTTGTAGAGATTCTCAGTCATCCAGGTCATGGTTGTCCCAAAGGTGCTTTTTGCAGGAGGCACCTGGACTTTCTTGTTTTTTCTTCATCCAAGAAGCTTCTTCAGCTCTGACAGACAGTGGGGAATGGAAGGATTTATATTTCTTGCAGACAACTGGTCATTTGCATCCTTTTAGATGGTAATTGAAACATGTGGAGGTTTATCTGTGTCTTCAGGCTCACCTGAGTAGTGCAAAAATCTGCAATTTTTTCCCCCCTCTGAAATACATCCTGTCAGCGTTAAAGAAGCTTTTTGGATGATCTTCAAAGAAAAAACAAGAAAATCTAATTGCCTCCTGAAAAAGCACCTTTGAGACAACCTTGACCTGGATGACTGAGAATCTCTACAGACTTTTAGCCATACAATTTGGAATGAGCACCCTTTGAATAATGTGGGAGTAAGAACGGATTTCCAGAGAAAAATTGACCAGCTATCTAAAAGGAATATGAATCCTTCCATTCCCCATTATCCTGTCAGAGCTGAAGAAGCTTCTTGGATGAGAAGCAAAACATCTTCAAAAAAAAAAAAAACCCCAAGAAAACCCAGTTGCCCCCTAAAAAAGCATGTCTGAAGAAAGTTGCAAAAAACTGAAGTAGTTAAAGGTTTTTCTTGGTTTGCAAATACCAACTTTTCACACAAACCATCTTCTATATATCACAAGCTTAAGACGGGCAGAAGGTAGACAACTGAATGACTTATCTGTAGACCTGCAATGATTCTTGATGCCCAGTTGTTCAACAGGGATAAGGGCCCATACCCATCCCTGCCTAGAGAGTGGAGTTCTTCTGCGACTGGTAATTCTTATGTTTTTTTTAACTGTACGAATAAATTAAAAATAAAATAATAAAAGGATATAGCATGCTTTCAGTTTTGACACTTCAAAAAAGTGTTGTGTTCTGCCTTGTTCTATTTTTTTAAAAAAATGCCCATGCTGATTAGATGATAAGCTCATTGGAAAGTGCAAAAGCTACACTGAAAAATGCCATTTATTCACTATTATTTTAATATCATTTAGACTTTGAATTCATCACTGTTTCCTTCCTTTTTTTTCTTTTGTGCAATAGAAGCTTGGTGACTTTGAATTTTACAAAGGTTTTAAGATCTCTTATATTAAATTCCATTGTTAAGTATTATTCAAATCTCAGTTAAATTGTATTATGCAAATAAATCCTAAAGCAGGGGTAAGGAACGTTGGCTCTTTTATCACTTACGGACTTCAACTCCCAGAATTCCTGAGTGAGCCATAAAAGGTTCTCCATCCCTGGCCTACTGGTTTTTTCAGTTGTGAGGGAAATCAATTTTTGACTTGAATGGGACTGTTTAATATACAAATGTAGGACATATTTTTATATATATTCTTTGTATGTCCTACATTTGTATATTAAACAGTCCCATTCAAGTCAAAAATTGATTTCCCTCACAACTGAAAAAACCAGTAGGCCAGGGATGGGGAACCTTTTATGGCTCCCTCAGGAATTCTGGGAGTTGAAGTCCATAAGTGATAAAAGAGCCAACGTTCCTTACCCCTGTCCTAAAGGCTTAAGTGAAACGTCTTCATCTGCCACCTTTTTAATGCTGAGACAGAGGCTATGAAAGAATTTACTTTTTGTCTGGGAAAGCAATAAGGAACATTACAGATCAATTAGCTTTCTTTATAGATGGAAATGTTACACCCAGGGACCCTAGAAGTAGAAATGTGCTTACATTTGTGAAAACCTTTTTAAAGGACAAAAAAGACATATTTATTTAAGAAAGCAGAAATAAACATTATTACAGATATACATGGTAGGGAAGATAGTATTTTGTATATTTATTTATTTGATTTCTATAACTGCCCAACAATTCAGGGCAGCTCACTATTGAGAAACACATACTACAATTAAGATCATAAAAAACCCAATTTGCAAATATTTCAAAACAATAAAAATGTTAAAAATAACAACAGCACTTAGACTTATCTGCTGCTTCACAATGCTTTATAGCACTCTCTGAACGGTTTACAAATATGTGTGTATTGCCCCGAACAATCTGGGTCTTCATTTTACCGACTTTAGAAGGATGGAAGGCTGAGTGAACCTTGAGCCGGTCAGGATCGAATTTCTGGCTGGGGGCAGAGTTAGCCTGCAGTCCTGCAATCTAACCACTGCATCACCACGACTCTTTCTTTAAAACCATTAAACCGCTAAAACAAAAAAACATTAAAACATCTAATTCAAGTGCATACAAGCAAGACATCTGGCCTGTTAACAATACAGCCAGGAGACGGGGCCCTTGGTTCATGTAGCACCCGAGGCTCAGAATCATAGCCAATTTTTTAAAGCTAGGTCTTATTACCGGTCCATTCTGCCCCTTATCTTTGACTACAAGTTATAACTTATGCCTTGTTAGAATTAAACATAAACTGGCTGAGATACTGTAGTACTTCAGATTCAAGAGAAAGAAAAACTTTTTAATGGACATTTTTAAAAAAAATTTTAATGGACATTTTTTATTTATTATCCCAAACCTGGCTTATTACGCTTTAGACCACTGATCCATTTAATACAGGGGTCCCCAAACTTGGCAACTTTAAGACTTGTAAATTTCAACTCCCAGAATTCTCCAGTCAGCATAACTTTGGAAGTTGAAGTCCACAAGTCTTAAAGTTGCCAAGTTTGGGGACCTCTGATTTAATATGTGGGGAAACCTTTTTTCCCCTCTTCCTTTCCTGCTTACAACTATTCTCATTGTAGGTTTTCAAGATTGTCTTTTCTCTGTCATGGCCCGCTCCTCCTCCTTTTTCTTATACTCCTATATTTTCCTATGTCATCCATATTGGCTTTATTACGTTAGGGTGAATATATGAAAAAAGGAGAAATTCTTTCTTTCTTCACTGATCTGTACTTAGGATGAAAAAGTCAATTCATCTTAACAAATAAATTTTAAGAAGGGAGGATGGATTAGGTGTATTTGAACATTAGTAATTAGATAGAAACAATCAAGACCATCCAAAATGACCATCCATTCAGCAGATGCAAAATAAAACAATTCAAATAATTATGGCCACACTGACAAAACATGCCATGTAATAATGAGCTGCACTAGCTGCCTGTTAGCTTCAAGGTGCTGATTGTCACTTTTAAAACCCTACGTGACTGAAGAGTTTATAGTGTCTGTGACTTGCCTTCTCTTGCCTTGATTTGGACCATCAAGAAAGATCTGGGAGAGAGGACTTACGGAGGGTCCTGCCACCTCTCTAGCAATGCCAGGTTCAATCCTTCCTTGGTTGAATATTCGTTGTTTCATTTTTGTACTGGTGAGTCAGTCTTTACTCATGGCAATATTTTTAGAAGTTGTTTGCCATTGCTTTCTTCAATGCCTAAGAAAGAGTGATTGCAAAGTCACTCCGCTGACTTCATCTACAAGGCAAGAGTAACAGTAATAGCCTCTAGGCTTGTAGGTTGGTGCCTAAGACCTATACCAAATTGACTTTCTTTGTTAAATATAGATTTTTTTAAAAAAAACAATCCTCATTGAGACATAAGGTATAGCATGCTTCTGCAATCTTTGTCCATTTTGACCTTGGCATGTGTTGATTATTGAGTTTTTGATGGATTTGTGAAATTTAGGAAATATTACATGCTGTCAGATTGAGTAAAAAATTGCAGCCAGTTGAACGAGTTTGGAATAATTTGCAGGCTTATTTAAATGCCATAATACTTTTCCAGAAGGGTGCTGACAGTGTGAAGGAAAACATCTGAATAGCAGGTTATCACATTAGCATCATGTTTATTTCTGTATCATGTATTTTCATTGGCAATTTTTATTCCTTGAAAGGAGAAAATCTTTGTGAATACCAGCAATTAATTGAAGACCAATCAAGATTGAATTGATGTGATGTGTGAAAGAGATTGTGGAAACCTTGAACATCCATCTGATTTTTTGAACTGATGTATTGAAAGGTTAATGAAGATAAATTGGAGTTGTTAAAAAAGGCACACCTCCAGCCAAAAATGTACAACACATTGTAATACATTTCTGCAAACATTTTGTTGATGCATACATAAAATTCCATTTAAAATGCAATACTTCATCATATGAGTATTTACCTTGTCCCAGTATTTAAGATTTAAAGTCTGCTGTGCTATCCATTGAAATTTAAAGAGACCTTCTTTTATATTATATTCACATCACATTAGAGTAGTTATCTGTAAGAGGTTGCATGGGATAAGACTCTCAAGACAGTTAAAGTATTTATTATGAATATATTACCAACATTTATTTTTAATACGTTAATATTTTGTTAGTGTAAGATAGAGTGTGTCTCTAACAAAATTTTATCTTGCAGTATTTTACTAAGAATCTTAAGTTGAGAGTGAGTCATAGCTCAGAAGAAATACTGATGCTCACTTTGGTGGTTCATTTATAATTTCCATAAAATAGACAAGATAATAATTACATTCCTGAAGTATTAATATCAACTTTATACCTATGTTGTATATTAAATACTTACTAATGTTGCAATTACAAATATAAGAGTGTTGAGTGTGGTGCTTAATGCAGTCAGCGGTCCTTTTCTGATCCTTTCTTCTTGCTATTTTTGTGAATGCACTGATTTCACAAGGAAGAAAATTTTTCAATAAACAGTATTGATATGACATGAACAGGTGAATCCATGCTGTTCTAAGTAACTTCTCTCCTTCCCCTTTTGTCTTCCAGTTTGAAAGGCATGACCCTGTAAATGGTCGAATCACAGAGCGCCAATTTGGCAGCATGCTGCTGGCTTATAGTGGAGTACAATCCAAAAAATTGACAGTGATGCTGAAGCAACTCAAGAAGCATTTCCAGGATGCAGTGGTTAGTAACCTTTTGGAGCAATATGATAGAAAGCGGCTGGAAAAATTTATTAAAGATAATTGTTTGCATCATAAGTGTTCCTGTCAGTTAAAACAATTAATCAGTGGAATGTCTTGTCTCCAGAAGTTGTGGGTGCTTCCAACGTTGGAGTTTTTAAAGAAGAGATTGGATAACCATTTGTCTGAAATGGTATAGGGGGGTTGGGCTGTGCAGGGGGTTGGACTAGAAGACCTCTAAGGACCCTTCCGACTCTGTTATTTATGTCATAGAAAGCATCATTCTATAAATTACTGTCGTTCAATGCTAGAAGAAACATTGACCCACAACGTTATAAGGAAGTCAAGGGTTAGAAACAAGAGGAAAAAACCATTTGTAACAATATGCTCATCTGAAATCCTTGATCCCCAGTTTAACCAGGGAAGGATGTATAACTTATTTCTGCGGCCTTGAGTTAATTGTCATTGTGGCTAGGAAATTTGCAATTTAAATGCATGCTTTTGCTAGGAAAAATATTATGGCAACTGGGTTCATAAAGTTAAGAGGAAAATGATTAGTGGCACTGCTGGAATGAAAGCAAGCTTTGACATGCACACCCTTTGAATAAACATACTTGAATGGAAAGGACATCTTTAGTTTGGATTTTAGCAAAGCGCTTGACAAATCAGTTCAAAATAGTTTGATAAGCAAACCAGTTACAGGTTAACTAAACACATAGCAATGATATGGATAAATAGCTGGCTTCAAGCCATACTCAAAGAGTGCTCTTTAAGTTATTCAGCAAACTAGAAGTACGTACTGAGAGTGGAGTATTTAAAGGATCACAAATGGAGTTTACACTCTTTCAATATTTTTATTAAAGATTCAGCCAGAGGAATGAAGGGAATGGTGATCAAAGTTGCAGATACCATACATCCGATGGGATCATCATTATGTGAATAAGACAGAAATAAAATTGAGAATGATTTTGATTGACAGATGAAAAGTTTTTCACTTTAGAAACATGTAGCCATTGCCTGACTTAGTTAACAGTACTTATGAAAAAGGTCTTAGAGTAGTATAGGTAGTCCTTGAGTTACGACCACAATTGAGCCCCAAATTTCTGTTGCTAAGTGAGATGTTGGTTAAGCCCCATTTTATAGCCTTTCTTGTCACAGTTCTTAACTGAATCATTACAGTTGTTCAGTTAGCAACACCGTTGTTAAGTGAATCTGGCTTCCCCTTTGACTTTGCTTGTGAGAAGGTCACAAAAGGTGATCAGGTGAGCCAGGGACCTGCAACCATCATAAATACCTGCCAGTTGCCAAGCATCTAAATTTTGACTAGATGACTACAATGTTGTAAGTGTGGAAAACAGTCATAAGTCACTTTTTTCAGTTGTAATTTTGAACTATCACTAAATGAATGGTTGTAAGTCAAACACTAAGGGTAGTTGATTGCAGACTGATGGAATCAGAGGGGTCATGTAGTCGCCAGCATTCCAGCAACCTTCCATTCCACCCAATAACTCCGAGACAGACATCTTCTCAAAGGTTCCTTTTTATTTGGATAGTAACTGGCACAACTGTGGAATCCCGAATCTGAAAGTTCTGGGCTTCCTTACAATAAGTAAAACTACAAAATCCATCCCTTGCATCCATCAATCACATCACATGGCCCGATCACCATCTGCCCCAAATTAAGGCTTCCTCTCATTTATGTGCAAAACAACCTGACCTTGAATCAGAAAAAGAATGTTATTATGTCTAACTACATATATTCCAAGAAATTCCACCCTCCCATACTCCCAGGCTCAAATGTGGCAGCATCTGATCTCAATATGGCTTCCAAAGCTGACAGTATTCTTCAGAAAGGCAAGTTACATTTTAGAGTACATCTACAAAAAATACTGCTTCCAATGCCTGGGAAGTCATTGTTCCATTTTATTCTGCTTTAGTCAGAAACCATATTTAAGAAAAGTGCAGCACAATGATGTGCAGAAAATTAAGTTTGAAGCCGTTGTTTTAACTATTATGAATGCTTCAACCTCAAATCAGGCCTATTCCAAGCTTAAAACACTTCCTGAATCATTGAAAAAAAAGCCCATTTCAAGCTTGAAAAGGTTTGAATTCAAAACATTTTCCATATCTCCAATTCAGAAGAATTGTAACTGACTCAGAAAAGAGTAGAAAATAGGGTCAGGAAAACAGAAACTTAAGCCCTGTGAAGAAAGAGGGGTTAGATATGTTTAGCCTCAATAAGAGAAGACCAATGTACTAAGAGGATGTCACACAGAAGAAATTACAACCTATTTTTTAGTAGAGGCAGGACATTAAAATGTTAAAATTAAAGGAAAGCAGTTTGTGGTTTGATATTAAATGGAGTACTTCTTGAAGAAAACAGTTTTGTTTTGTTTGTTTTTTCCTACCCTGACCTAAACTATTTATTTACACACATATTTTATATTTAGTTTGATATTCTAAATGTCTGTTTTTCTTTTCTTCCCTGAGAATATTTACTTTTCAGTAGCCATGGGAGTGAGTTAGGAATTGATCTGTAAATTTAGAACAAAAGAGAAGGTGAAGAAGAAAAATTATTAAATATAGCAGGTTGAATCCATGAATAGTGTGACTCTAAGCATATTTAGGATGCAGTAGCTCAGTGGCTAAGACGCTGAGCTTGTCGATCAGAAAGGTCAGCAGTTTGGTGGTTCGAATCCCTAGCACCGTGTAACCGAGTGAGCTCCCATTACTTATCCCAGCTTCCCCCAATCTAGCAGTTCAAAAGCATGTAAAAATGCAGGTAGAAAAATAGGAACCACTTTGATGTAGTAATAGCATTCTGTGCACCTTCGGCGTTTAGCAATGCCAGCCACATGACCACGGAGACATCTTCGGACAGTGGTGGCTCTTCGGCTTTGTAACGGAGATGAGCACCACCCCTAGAACCGGAAACGACGAGCACATATGTGTGAGGGGAACCTTTAACTTTAAGCATATTTATTCAGAAGCAATTCGCACCATGTTCATGGGAAAGTATCCCCAGGATAAATATGATTGCAGTCTGAGTATTAAAACAAAGGCTGAGAATGAGCCTAAGATGCTTTTTTTTGCGTTTTTGCTTCAGAGTGACTTTTCACAATGGATTTGTCTGCGCATGGTACCCTGGGGCATCTCTGCATATTGCTGAGTCCGAATTTCTGATACATTACAGGACACCCACTCAATTTTTAATTGACCCTTTCACTATTGAAAACATTCTGATTTTGAATAAATTTCCCCTATAAGGACAGACTCTTAAGCAGCATCTTGTGACCTCATTTTATAAAAAAAATCTCATTGAAGAATCCCTGGAACTCTGCTTGAAAATCACCCAAAGCAATTCCTTTCTACAGCAAGAGACACATTTACCTCCATATTATCTAACACAGTGTGTTCTGAAGTATATATTTGCAAGAAAAGGTAAAGGTATATATATTGACAAGCAAGCACGCCAAACTTACGGGTGCAATAGGAAAGGACATAAATCAGATTCCTTCCAGTTTAACCAACCATTGTTTTTTTAAAGATATATTGGCCCGTAGCTCCAATCATCAAAATGACTGCCAGCACAAGCTGCATTTGCTGGATTTCTATCAGGCAGTTAAGGGATTATCGGATCAAGCTAATAGACACTTAGAATGACTGCAATATATCCTTCTTTCCAATATCTCTTAGCCTGAATAGTTTTGCAGTGAAATATTCAGGGCAAAAATTGGTTCTTTTATCATGGCTGGACAACTCGAATGTTCAGAAAAATCAGTTCTTCAGCAAGTCCATTTAACATCATAATACCATTAAAAGTGTTTTTCTGATTCCTAGCAGTTTCCTGTGAACTGTGTTTTATTAATAGCTTGTAAGAAAGATGATCCACTCTTGAGCAACTTATGTAAGTCATTTTTAGCATTGACATGCTCTGTGTGCTTTAGCTGTGAAGATAGTGTTGAACTCATTCATTATCAGCTGGTACTTGGAAGTCATCCTTGCTATTAAATTTCTGTTCCGGTTGTAGAGGAGTTCAGAGATGGCCTTGAGGAAGATATGAAAGAACTGTTAAAGGAGAGGGAAGAAATAAACTAAGTCATCAGATAGTTGTTGATGATGCAACAACAGAGTAGCATTCCTGAAATCCCTGATGTGGCTTTTTCTTGAACTGGCTTACCTTGAAGGGCTAGCATCAGTCTTGAGGTCTCTCTGTGTCATCTTACCCTGAACAAAATCAAGGTGGGGTTATCTTGAGCTTCTTTCTCACATTTCTTTCAAATATTGAACTGGGACATCATTTCTCCAAGTTTCTCCTTAATGGCATGTTTTTTGCTTCCCCCTTAGCAGCCGTTTCAGCCCAAGATCATCTCTAAATTCCTTTACACCAGTTAATCCAGATGCCTAAAACTTACTGAAATTGTTGGATTTTCTCTGCTTGTTTTTTTTTTAAAAATCAGAAACCTCTTTGTATAATCATATTTCTCCTTAAATGATATATCACAAAGGACAGAACATTTTTTCTTTGCTTCATTTTGCCTCCCAAAATTCTCCACATCTTAAAGTTTCCAAAGTTAAGAAACACTGGTTTAGATAATGTAGGGCCAAACCTAATTCTACTTTAATTACATGTAGGGTTCCTTTGGTTTTTCAAATTAATTGTCAGGCTCAAGTAACTAGGAATAGGAGATTAGTTCTACACACTTCAAGCTTATTAAATGCTACCTATATACAAGAATCTAATCGATTAACAGTCAAGGCAAATTAGGCTCTAGATAACAGAATTCAAGGAGAACTGGACTTTAGGTCTCTTATGGGAGGGTAGCAACTCTAAACTGATGATACATTTGACCCCGCCTTCTGTCTCAGCACAGACAATCTCCTACATCAATTCAAGGGATTCCAATTTTCATGCAAATTACAGCACTCAAAGACATTTCCCCCACCCCTAAAATTAATTGTCGTCAAGAAAATGTTATTTTCTTTAAATCAATGTTGGAAAGAAAGTTCAATGTTTTTGCTCTCATCTTGTAGTCCCCTGCTAAAATCTCTACTCGACAATGTACTGTCTATTCTTAAAACACTGTGCTGTTTCTTTCTCTTCAAGCACAGGTTTTATCCTGCATCCTCTAAAAGTCCAGATTCGAAAATATTTTTTATTTCTCTCTGTCAAGGGCTCCAGGACACTGGTTCAAATATATTTTGATTCATCTTCATCCTAGACCATTACTAACCACAGTACAAATAAAATAATTATTTAGAACTTTGAATATCTTAATCAGATGGTTTCTATGCTTGTCATTTGGAACACTGAATAGGAGAAATTGTAAAAAAGCAAAATAGTGGCCTCTTTGTCTAATTGGTATTGTCCAGCTGACATGCTTACTGGCTATTAATCTTCATAGCCACAGCAACTGTTCATTTTCATCAAGCAAGGGGAAAATAATTGAATATTTGCATGTCGACAAGGAGACTTATAAATTGCATAATATCCGAGACAATGAATACAAGTCATAGTTCCATTTTGGAAGATCGCTTTGTTGGCAATTGTTTAGAATGTAGTGTATATCCATAGAATATCCATAAAAAGGATTCAAGGGTAGCAATATGTGTTCAATTCTAAAGCAGACTTTTTACAACTTCCTTCTTGAGAGCTATACTGAAACTAATTAAATTAGATAAGTCATCTATTGTGGAACGTGCTAGCTGAAATTCAGACTTAATTATCCCTGCTTTTGCCCAGATTTTTTTCTCTTTGAAAAAAAACCAAAACAGTATTTCTTACCACTCAGCTGTTCCAGAAGAACGTTTGTAGCAAATGTGTTTTGTGTTAAACCTGCCTATTCCATTTTTAGCATAATTTAATCTTGCAAGCAACATACTGCACTGTGGCTGTATCTGGCAAATTGATTACAAACTAGGAAATTGGTTTTCTATTCTATCCAGCACAATCAAATGAGTCATTAAAATGTTACTTCTGTTTGGCTTACTAATTTGCTTTTCATTATTTTTTGCCTATTTGTTACCGTATTTTCATTTTTAGATACTCCCATTTTAAAAGCACCTATTTTGGCCACCATTCTTTTCCTAAGGCAGGTGGCAGGCATCCTTTACATTAAAAATGCACATTTTTGTAGATTTTCTTCCTAGAATAAGCCCTTCTGGAAAATGATATTTCAGTAGTATAAAATGGATCCTACTGTAATAAATACCGTTTGGTACATGAAAGCATAAACCTGCAAGTGCTGTTAGTAAATGTAAAAACATTTACCAAACAGAATAGAATAAATTGTTCTTCTATTCCTAATAGAAAATAATATAAGTAGACAGGAAGGCTATCTAATCCGGGAGAGATGGATAGTTAAGAAACATGAAATATAAAATAAATAAATAACCATCCAACTGTAGTTTAGAAATTAGGAACAGCACGTAAGAAACATGCTAGTTCATAGTTCAGTCTGTAAATGCTTTGTCATACAATAAGTTGACAGCGAAATATTTCCAATTTTCTAGAGGAATAAACAAACTCTTTATTTCCTCCATTGCTAAAAACAAGAGGCCATTTGTATTGTTCTGATGGATTGGTAAAATTGGCTAACATTTGAACTAAAGTAAAGCTGATTATATTATTATATTAATGATGGTGATTATCCCAGAGAAACAAGCCAGGTTCTTATACCAGGAGAAGATAGCTAAGTCAAAAATGGACTGCAAATATAAAATAGTCTATGTGAATTTACACATTGTCAGCATCCTTGTTTTCTATCTATTTTTTCCCCTTTAAATATGTCATTTTATTCCTCTTCACTGCAGGGATTAACATTTGAGGAAGTAGAGAACTTCTTTACATTCCTGAAAAACATAAATGACGTTGATACAGCTTTAAGCTTCTACCACATGGCTGGAGCATCTCTTGATAAAGGTAATCAACATTTTTCCACCTGATATTTTTAAAAGAAAATAAATATTTACTTTTATCAGATATGTTACAGGTTTTGTGATATTTTGAATATTTAAAAACCCTTCATGAAATCATTCTTCAATTTATTATGAAACAGTTCAGCAGTAGGACATTTACAATCTATAAACAGATATCCATCTAACTCTGACTGTCTCCTTCTAGGTCAGGGGTCTCCAACCTTGGCCCCTGGAAGCCTGGCGGACTTCAACTCCCAGAATTCCACAGCCAGCAAAGCTGGCTGTGGAACTCTGGGAGTTGAAGTCCGCCAGGCTTCCAGGAGCCAAGGTTGGAGACCCCTGTTCTAGGTAGTCGGTAGTAAATAATATAAGTAGACATTAAAGCTCTTTGTCTACAGAAGCACCATATCTGGGCATTCAGAGTCAACCTATACTACTAATGTGTTAGCTTTCTGTATCCAGTGAATTTTGTATATATGGGTTAAAATTATAAAGTTAACTGAGTGTGTGTTTAAAAACTAGAAAGTGATTCTACTATATTAATTGGCTGGGGGTGAATATGCACTCCCAAGCGGTGGGGTGTTTTGCACCTATTTTGGCCATAATATAAATGAAGGAAGATATTTTAAAAAGAATCCTCTTAATTTAATTTCTAGAGTTTCAATACTTGTCACTGGCTTGGTTCTACCTCAATCTTCAGCCTCTCTGCACCAGCTGGCAATCAGGATTACCGTAATTGTATTGTTGCTTTTGGTTACTTTGTGGATGTCCCCTAAATTCTTCTTCCCTGGTGCTCTTTAAGATAAATTAAGGTGGACTCCACTTGAAAAGTGGACAGCACTTGGTATTAAACATTTTGTTTGTTTTTTTATTAGATTTATATCTCTTTTGTACACTAGCTCAGGGCAATATACACAATATTCCATCATTTTTCTCCCCTACAACAACAATCCTCCCAGTTATATTGTTGATTGGTGCAGAAGCACTGTGAGCTTTCGTAGGTAAAGGGGAATTTGAATTTAGGTTTCCCCACTCCCTTAACTACTGTACTCCACTGGCTGTTATCTCTTCCAATTTTGTGTTCTCAGCACCAAGCAGCATCTTATCCTGATACCAAGTGCGCACAATATTTGCAATAAACTTCATGCGTTTGTGATACTATATGAAGCACATTCATTCAATTCCGGCACAAGAGTCTTGTTTTTCTTGTGCCGTAGCATATGTTACAATTTTCCCAAAGCTGCTGCAGATTTTCAGACAGTGGAAAGATATTTCACTGAATTATAAAGCAGGCAGACTTAATATAATATATAATATAATATAAAATAATATAAATAACATTTGCATAATTCATGCTGTTGCAGCTATTACCTTTTTTTTTTTTTCTTCGTGTCCCAGTTCTATGTGAATGTTCCATGTTGGTGCATCAAGATAGGACTAGTAGAATTACTCTTTTGAACAGGGAATTTTGAGCATTCTAAGAAGGAATCTGAGTCCAAGTTAGTTTAGAAACACAATTTTAAATATGTGTGACTAGGCTTAAGTAGAGTTTCACACTTCCAGTTGTAATTATAAATGTTATGAGTGAAACACTTAGATTTTTTTCTAAAGGGTTATCCACACACCCTTGTTATTTATTTGTTTGTTTGTTTGTTTCCCACCTTTATTATTTTATAACTCAAGGCAGTGAACATATCCAACACACTTTCCTACTACTACTTTCTCCTCAACAACAACCCTGTGAGGTGAGTTGGACTGAGAGAGAGTAACTTGCCCAAGATCCACCTAGGTGGCTTTCATGGTTGAGGCAAGAGTTGAACTCATGGTCTTTTGCTTTTTACCTAGTGTCTTAACCATTAAACTGGCTCTCTTAGGTGAGATGGGCAGAATAAAAATCCGATTAATTAATGGCTGTAGACCAGAGATGTTTTGGTAACTGTTCTTTAAGGGCTTGGACTAATGTGCTGCCTCCATTTCATTCTTTATTCAGAGTTGAAGGCTATCTAAATCTGTATGTTTTGGCCTATTTCCATCTTCTCTAAATACAAACTTTGCCATTTCACATGATTTTGATAGCACAAAGGTGACTGTGTTGATGACAGCATGGTCAGCAGTCCAACTCTATTGGCTGCTTTCAACTGTTCCAAGTACATAGCCATCCATTCAGTCACTGGATATCACCTTCCATGGCCTTATTCACGTTTGCTTCTAGAATGACATGGAACTGTTTTTCACACTTCTCATATTAAATTTGTTCTCCCTTCCCCACAAAACGTTCAGGGTTTCTTTGTAGCATTCTGGGATTCCATAAAAGCAGCTTTATATGAGAAAAGAAAGATATCCAGGTATATGCATACACTGAGGAATTACCGTGTTTTCCCCAAAATAAAACCCAATCAAAAAATAAGCCCTAGCAAGATTTTTCAAGATGCTTGTAATATAAGCCCTACCCCCCAAATAAGCCTCAGTTAAGATTGTCAGCCAGACGGGTGAATTTAGTACTGTATTTATATTCATGATTATATACAGTAAAGAGGGGTTTTTTTTAATGTGCCTTGCAAATCATTTCTATTTCTGTTGCATTAAGTATCGATCACAAGAATGCCCTGTTTTACTTAAAGGCTCACATCAAACAAGCTGGATTGTTCATTAAAAAAAAAAAGACTTGCATTTTAATTACTAGCATCTGCTCCATAAACAAGGTTTAGTATTTTTTAGTGCACAGTTATTAGATCAATAATATGGATCCTGGTTTCTGAGAAAAGAAATGATACAAAATGGACAGCTGAGCACACAATAGAAAACTGAAAATCCTCCACTTCCTGTTTATCTTATCTGAATGAGATTTATTTAATATATTCTCCCCTATACATTTCCCTGAGAGGAGTGGAAATCTGTTCTGGATGAGATTTAGGCAGCCATGAAACAGAAAAGGCATGAATTATTTCATGGTCCAAGGAGGAATGCATCATGTTGAAAGCCATTTTAGGGGGAAATTTGGATTTCAATAAACTCTAAGGGCTATGCCAGCAAAAAGAATAATCAGCAAAGGAATCAAATTTTGGGTTGCTCGCACCGAGAAGAAGCAAAGTCTTGACAAGTCCTCCGCCTGCATAAATAGTATGCTTTGTATTTTTAATGAAGCAGATGAGATGCTATGTTGTTTCCTTCCAACCTTCTGTGATCTGATTCTGATGAATTAAAAGATAGCCTCCTTCACTGCAGTTGAAGAATGGTTTCAGCTGGGCAGACTATTCAGCAAAACTTCAGTGTGTGCAGAGCAGTCGCTGGAAATCACTGAGAAAAGATATAAGAAATCTCACATTAAATCAAGTTACATTGGCTACTTCTATTAGCAGCTCTTCAAGGTCTTGTGCTGAAGTTTTTTCACAGTTCTATTTACCCTAGATCAGGGGTCTCCAAAGTTGCCAACTTTAAGCTGGCTGAGGAATTCTGGGAGTTGAAGTCCACAAGTCTTAAAGTTGCCAAGTTTAGAGATCCCTGACTAGATGCTTAGTTGTGGCTGTTGGAAATACAGAAAGAACGGATCTTTATATAGGAAATTTGACCTGCAAAATCACATGCCCAATCTCTGCAATGTATTCATATGGAGCCATTGCACATTGAGAATAAGCCATGATCCAGATAACTTAAAGAGACTATGAAAGTTTAAGCCATAAGAAGACAAATATAACTAAAGCACAGAGCCTGCATACCTAGTGAAATTTAGTTCAGCAGCTATCACAAGAGTCAAGGTCGGTATTTCAGTCATTTTTGACCCCAGCATATTCTCACTCATGGAATCCTCCTAGGTTGCATTTCCTAGTTGCTGTGGATGTTGCTTCAACCCCTTTTGCAATAAAAACAAAGATCTTTTGCAACGAAAACAAAATTGTGCTGTTACAATCCTGTGTATGCGCTGTGTTGAAAAATTCAGTGCACGTATTCCACATTTATAAATGCAGCCTTGAGTTGAGATCCATAATTGCCAGGCAATTACAATTACCCTACTTATTGGGTTCAGTTACCCTCATTATGTATTTATTTACAGAGAGCTATACAAACATTTCTATACTTCACCACATCATTTAACTCAAAAGGAACAAAACCATGAAACTGCATAATAATTCCAAAGTAATACATTATAAAAACAGCCCAGGTCCAAGAGTCAATTATAACAGCAAAGATATAGCCAAGAATTGACTATAGATTTGTTCACAGACTGTTCATTTTGAAGTTGGAAGTCCAGCTAAAGTGGGAAAAGGAAGCCAAGGAGTTTCTATAATGTGATCTTGAGTACATAGCTACCATTTTCAACAAGAATATCAGGAATTGCTTTGAAGCAAGTCTGGAATCACTTGAGAGGAAATCAGAGGAACTATGGAATGAAATTTTAAAAGGTGTTAGGGTGAATGTGAAAAGAAAACATTGGTGTTGGAGAAAATTCTTGAGAATGCCATCCAAAGCCAAGAAAACAAGCAAATGGATCATTATGCAAATCAATGCAGAGTTGTCATTTGAGGCAGGCTGGAACTGAATAGTTTGAATATATTATATAACAAGCCAACTCCTTTGAAAAGTCCATAAAGCTTTTCTGCAAGAAAAGAGAAGAGGATGACAGTAGCAAAATAATTGGGTGTGATCACAGCACCAGTAAGTGCATCTCTGGAAGACTTACAGCTTTTCCTGACCATATAGAAGAAGCTTCTAGAGAATGATTCTGTAGCTTTGCATAGCTCTCATCCATTGAATATCCATAACCTTTTATTGGATATCTATTATTTTAATATATTTGAACCTATTTATTACTTTAATGGATATAAGCCTACCATTTATTATCTTATAGTCAAGCATATAGTTTCCTTTCCAAATATTTGAACCTATTTATTACTTTACTTACTATTCTTTCTTATGGACTCCTGTAATAATCCCAGTTAAATTGGTTCTTTCTCATATATTTATATATAGGGCATTCCACTTAGTATGCTTCATTTGTGTTCTGACAATTTCACATTTTCCTAGCTTTGTACTTCTTTGTGTTCCATATTCTAATTATATGTGTCCTTTTCAAGTAAGGAACTCAGTGACTATATGATCTGGTGCCTTTGGTCTGGCCATATCATCACCTCCAGATATATTCATGAAAGTTCAGTTCTTCCCCATTACTTGAAGAGTGCTTTGTAATCCTTTTACCAGTCCACAATAGAAAGCGTCCTCTCATATTGCATTACGGTGTGGTATGCTTGACAGCCGCAGATAGAAAGACCATTACAGAGGGTGGTGAGCACAGCACAAAGCATTGTGGGCTGTTCCCTGATACCACCAGATGACCTTGCTAGGGCTCGCTGCCCTAGAAGAGTGAGGAAAATCCTCATGGATGACTCACACCCTGGTCAGCACTTCTTCACTCTCCTACTGTCGGATAGGAGGTATAGAAGCATAGCCAGTCGCACCAACAGGCTGAAGAACAGTTTCTACCCGTGGGCTGTCAGACTTCTGAACGGAAAATAATTTCATGTCAACATAGTTGTGCAACAAGGTCACATAGTGGAATAAGATTGGGACTGGGTTAGAAACTTCTGTCCTCACTGTGAATTGTGTTTGGGGGGCATGGAGTGCACAAGGGAGGCATGGCTGCGTGCAGAGAAGCAGCCTTTGAAAAAGCACTTTTTTCCTGCTTTTTTAACTGCAGCTGTGCCTCACACGGCAGCTGAAGTTGAAAGATGAGGTATAAATTCCTTGTGCTCATTTGCTATTTTAGAAACTGACAGGTAGGATTCTTATATATATCCTTCACAATAAGGATTATGATATATCCTTCGCAGCATCCACAATCTGGATATTTCTTACTGTGGTTTCTCCGACGTGTTTTCTTCTTACCCTCCCTTTCCAAAATAAGTGTTCAATTGCCAATAATTAGTTGCATTTTAAAGCAATGTGTTAAACAGAAATTTTATTTTACTTTGTGCTACTATCTGGAGATGTGGACAAGAGGGAAGTAACAACATGTCCCTGAATTGCGGAGAGCTTTTAGATTATTTGCTTTGGCCAATTGTGGTTAAGTTACTTTTCCTTATTTGGGTAGCATTTTCTTTAGTTTGCCAATCCTTTGGCTTGGCCAAAGCTTAGGGTTTTTTCCTGTACAAGACTGCACAAGTTTTTTTTTCTGCACATCTCTGTTTTGATGACTCATAGTCTTAAACTCTGAATATATATATTTTTGGTTCATAGTAAAGATGGCGGAATTACAGATTGTCCTCGATTTTACAACCATTCAAAGTTACAGCGACATTGAAAAAAGTGACTTATTAACAACTTCAGTGATGCCCTTAACAACTGTGGCAATAAGGACACAAAATGGGGCACAACTCATATAACAAGTACCTTGCTTGACAACAGAAATTTTGGGCTCGATTGTGATCAAGGAATACCTGTATTTTTTACGTGGATAAGTTTGCATTTTCTGAAGTGTCCTTTTCTCTAATTTTAATCAGCATAAAGAAATAAATGGGGACTTAAAAACCACTTGTAGTTTTTTTGCCAATAATATGTTAAAAAAGTTTTGTCCTTGGAAGCTCAACTTCTCATTCACAGTTTGGCTGTTTCATAACTTTTGGGACATGACCTGTTTCTACCTGGAAAAAAACCTCTATTTTTAGTGATAACATTTTCAAGCTTTTCTGAACTAGCTCCTGTTGTAAATTCATTTTTAAAAGATCAATTCAATGTAATTACATCAATATTTTTAAGGTCACTTCACTCAGTCCTCGGCTGCAAATTACGTTTACCTGATAATTTCACTGTTATTACTTATAGTGAATGAAGTTTCTGCTCTCGGTACAAAATACTGATTCCTTGTATGTGAGATGATTGCATTTGAAATATTTTTGAAGCCTACTCCCTTTCCTAGCTTGAAGTTTGAGGAGCAGATTTAATGCTTTTTAAAGTATACAGGAGCTCTTAATCTCAGTTGAAACCATAGAATGGAGAAAGTATTTTTTGTTCTCTATTCGCTTATTCTATCATGGTCTCTCATCAACCTGTGTTTCTAGTAAATAGCTCTGTGTGTGATATTTTGCATGAAGCAGAGAGTTGAATTTATGTTCTCCTGTACTGTGATGCGAACTGGGTTCCACATGCAGAAAATATTTTCTTAAAATATGTGTTAGAGCAGTGCTTTTTTCAAACTTGGCAACTTTCTAAATATTTAGACTTCAATTCCCAGGAAATTCCAGAACTTGAATTCCAAACATTTAGAAAGTTGCCAAGTATGAAAAACACTGCTGAAGTATTAAATGTAGTAAGACTCTTAACCTGCTGACTATTTCCTTCTGGACATTTTTACATGCATATTAATTGAGAGTCACCTTGCTCTAATAAATTGCCCATCCTGAATAATGGTGTATGGGTGCTTAGAACTTGGCGCAAATAGAGCTTGCCTCAGCAAAGCAATTTAAAGGCTGTGCAATCTTTGCTGGACACCTATTTACAATTAAGATAACTTTGCTCAAGCTTGGGGAAAGTTTTAAATGCTGCATCAGAGAATACTACAGTTTGTTTTAAATTGGGATCGCAGCACAGTAAGGGTAGTTTTTAAATCCTGCTCTAACGCTACACAGCATTTCCTGTGGTTCTTCCCCAATTGATTTTACTTTTAGGAACCCAGCTATATGATTGCTAATCTTAATATTAGCATCAGGTGCCATAACTACCCCATATTTATCATATGGTAGCTTTTATAAACAATCATTTAAGGGATGCATTGGGTCATTGGCTAAGATGCTGAGCTGGTCAATCAGAAAGGTCGGTAAGTTCAGCGGTTCGAATTCCTAGCGCCACATAACGAAGTGAGCTCCCGTTACTTGTCCCAGCTTCTGCCAAACTAGCAGTTCGAAAGCATGTAAAAATTCAAGTAGAAAAATGGGGACCACTTTGGTGGGAAGGTAACAGTGTTCTGTGCACCTTCAGCATTGTCATGCCGGCCACATGACCACAGAGACGTCTTTGGACAGCACTGGCTTTTCGGCTTTGTAACAGAGATGAGCACCGCCAGGGATGGGATTCAAATTTTTAACAACCAGTTCTGTGGGCATGGCTTAGATGGTAGGCGTGGCTTGGTGGTCATGTGATTGGGTGGACATGGTTTTGCTATAAATGGTTTCTTGTTTCTGTTCTTAGTTTGCTAAACCAATTGCTTTAAGCCAGGGATGTCAAACTCAAGATGCGGGGGCCAAATCTGGGCTGCAAGCTGCTTAGATCTGGCCTGTGGGGCCACCCTGGAAACAGCGAAGGACCGGCCCATGGTCCCTCTGCCAGTGAAAATGGAACTCAGGAGGCCGCATGTTGTCCTCCCAAGTTCCGTTTTCGTTGGCAGAGGGTTGCAGAAAGCCGTTGTAGCTGAAAACGGAACTCAGGAGCCTGTTTTCCCTGGCAGAGTGATCAGGCCACCATCAGCGCCCCCGAAACGAGTGACATTCAGCTGGGGCTCCCAAGGTCAAACACAACCCTGATGCGGCCCTCAATGAAATCGAGTTTGACACCCCTGCTTTAAGCTATTTCCTGTCATGTAGTTCAGATATCAGTTTCTTTTCATCTATAGACAGCCTTGTTCATTTTCACCATGCTGTAGTTCTCCCTTTTCTTCCAAAAAGAAAGTTTCACCCCTAAACTTATTTTTACCAGCTCAGCAGCAAATTTAAAATCTGAGTAGACCGATTTCTGTAAAAGGTTGAAATACACAGATAGATGTTCCATAGATGGGTTCTCTAAGATCCTTGCTAACTGCCCTTGGCAGGATGGCTTTCATAATTAATTAATAACTAGCCTACTTAGAACCAGACTAATGAGGTTTCTTTTAAAGCTCTTACACACGTTAGCATTCCAAGTAAGTTAACTGGAGGCATATCTTCAGAAGCATTAATATGCAGTTAGTTTACTGTTCTCTGAGCCAAACTCTCTGCCCCTAATTTTGGCTTTCCTTAATTTTTGTCACAGGGACTACCACTGCAAAGTACTTTCCTATTTGCTGACTTGGACATTCAAATGCAAAAAATAACATCTTGCAAAGCCAAAATGCTGTGCTGATTCTCCTTGTGACAGGGGCAGTTAAATTTCTACAGATTAATTCGGTTAATATTGCAGACAGGATCACATGTATTGTAGCTATTAGGCTAGTAACTGGAATTCCTGGTTTAAATATCATTAGATGGCACAGAGTTTGAATCCTCTGTCATTATATTTGTGTGGCAGCACAGTTTTCCAGGTGGACCTGAATGAGTGTTGGTTACACATAACAACATTTCTCCTGCTGTTTGCTTGGTAGTAGATTGTTGTAGAATTGTTTAGCTTAATTGAACTAGATTTTCTAATGATAAGACTTTGATTATTTGCTTCCCGCCCCCATTGTAAATGTTGATACTCTGTACTTACTGATAAGCTTTCAGAAATATATGAGTGTTTCAAATCATTCTTCCTTCAGTATAGAACTGTTTATTTATATATAGTGTAAACAGCTTTTTTCAGGTGTAGAAAGAAAGTGTTGAGGGACATTGAGCTCCAAAATTGAAAAAGATAAATTGGTTTATCATTTAGGTCACTAAAACCGCCCTCTTGCACAACCAGAAATATATTGAAGACATTGAAGTCTGCTTTATGCTAGATCTTATATTTTTTTAATCTGTATCTTACAGAATTGACTTTACAAATAGATAGTTGCTCATGAGCACTGAAGCAGAGGTATTTTTCTTTGTCAGATGAATATAAACAATCATTCTATGCTGGGACATAACTTTTAGAAAGCCAGAATCAGAACCAGCAAAGGGTTAATTGATTATAGCATAAACAATGACACTTAGACTTATATACCGCTTTACAGCCCTCTCTAAGTGGTTTACAGAGTCAGCAGATTACTAAGACGCTTAGTGGACAATCACTTAAATATGAGCCAGCAATGTGCAGCCGCCGCCAAAAAAGCTAATATGGTCCTTGGTTGTATAAACAGAGACATGAATTATTAGTACCATTTTATAAAATCTTAGTAAGACCATACCTGGATGCTGCATGTTACCACATTCCAAAAAGGATGTTGAGACTTTGGAAAACTGCAGAGAAGAGCAACTATGGTGATTAAAAGCCTGGAGACTAAAACATATGAAGAAGCCTTGCAGGAATTGGGTATGGCTAATCTAGAGAAAAGAAGGACAAGGGATGACATGATAGCAGTATTCCAATATTTGAAGGGCTGCCACAAAGAAGAAGAGGTCAACTTATTTTCCAAAGCATCAGAGGGCAAGCAAGAAACAATGGATGTAAACTAATCAAGGAGAGTAGCAACCTGGAATTAAGGAGAAACTTCCTAAAATTTAATCAGTGGAACAGCTTGCCTTCAGAAATTGTGGGTGCTTCATCACTGCAAGTTTTTAAGAAAACACTGGCCAGCCACTTGTCAGAAATAGTATATGGTCTCCTGCTTCAGCAACAGGTTGGACTAGAACAGGGATCGCCAACCTTTTGGACCTCAGGAACCACCAAACTCATCATTTTAAATCCTGTGGACCAGAGACGCTGAGAAAATTCCCAAAAAAGTCTGCAGGAAAATTCCCCATCCCATTTTCCTACCGATCATTTGGGATCGCAGGATACCATTTCCAGCTCCGTTCTTGTGAGCGGGTGGGGGTGGGGGGAGAGACTTTTGGCTTCATGCAAGGAAAGCAGCAAAAGCAGCAGAAGTCTTTCTTTCTCTCCCCCAAACTCCGCCAGAATGGCACAGCCTCTTGGAGCAGGATGCCTTGCAGGGTCCCAAAGACTCAATTCTGGTTGAGTTTGGGGGAGAGAAAGAAAGACTTTTGTTGCTTTCCTTGCACAAAAACAGAAGAAGAAAGAAGCAGAAAAAAGCAGCCCGGTAGCCAGGCGAGGCACATGGGGTGAGTGAGGCAAGTTCTGCCCTTTCCCCCCTCCCCTCACTACCTCGTATTGTTCACAATGCGAAGCAAGCCTTGTGTTCCCTTGGGCCATGTGGGCAGCCTTGTGTTCCCACACAGCCTGGATTAATTGCTTTGAGGGGTGCTTTGGGAGTGACATTTCTCTGTGGACCACCAAAATTTTCTTGCAGACCACAAAATTTTCTGGCAACCACTGGACTAGAAGACTTCCAAGGTCCCTTCCAGCTCTATTCTGAATAAACTACTATAAAGAAACCTATTGAGACCTTTGCTTAATATCCTTTCCAGCAGCGGTGTGGGTGAGAGCAGCTAATCAAGAAAACCTCTACAGAGCAAAAAGAGAGTATCAGTGGAAGGAAAAATCCTGAGTAAGCACTTCTAAGATTTTCTGTTGTGGTGTTGCTATGGGAGGAAAAAGAAAATATCATCTATAGTTGATTGATTAGTTCATTCACCATCTATTAACTTCCTGCAATAAATTAACTTAGTGCTGAGCTGCTGTATCTTTCAACAATTAAATTGTTATACTCCATGGCACTGAAAAGTTTGTGCATACTTTTGAAATTTCAATTTTTCTGCATAAATGCAATCTCCACACGTCCTAAAACTATAAATAAAAGAAACCTAGTTAAAAATATGAGTCAATAATATGACTTGTTGGGCCTTCCAGTTTGAGCTTCTTCGGCGACAGACCAAAACCGCGACTCTGCGCAGTTTCGATCCATGCTCGCCGCTGGAGCACCCCGAGCCGGCTGGTTTCAGGGCTAAGCCACCCCGTAAGGTGGTGAAGAGGAGGGAGACTGCCTGCAGGGTTGAGGAAAGCCACATCTCTCCTCCTCAGCTGGCCATTACTCCCTTTCCCAAAGGCGGTTGCGGTGGTCAGAAATGGCCACCCCAAAGAAGAACTTGACCGGAAAAGAATGTGCAGGAGGAAGATAAGAAGAAAAAGTTTTGGTTGACCAGGTCAAACAGCAAAAGCAACAAATAAGGTAACCTGGAATTTAAACTATAAAAAAAATAACACAGTACCCAAAGATGATTTTCTCCAGGTGGGCTGGTGATGAGATTCAGAATAATGTCAGTCGGTGCTCCATTCAAAATTCAAGAAAGAAATACTTAAGACTCCATAGATTAGAGAAAAGATGTCTTTTACTGAAAATGAAGTGGTAGCATCGGTAGGATACTGAATCTGAGAAATAAGGTGTGCAAATTACATATACAAAGTGATGGAAATGTTCCCACCCCCCATAGTTCAAAAGATTTTTCCAATTAAAAGTTCTGAATATGATCATGTGGACATCTTCAGGTGGTGATGAGGCCTCTGTCCGTTGACCTTGGCATATTTTGATAAAAGTTTGCAGCTGCACAGAGAAAAGAAAGCTAAGCGAGAAATAGAAACTTAAGCAGGAATTTATACTCCCTCCCCACTCCTCATTTACACAACACAAGAATGTAACACCTCCAGCTCTCTTCCCAGACATTATCCCCCCTCCCCCCCCCCGCCCCGTTACTTATGGCAGCAAAAAGATGCAAAGCAGTAGTAGATCTTGAAGGCTGACAGGCATGACACCAACAAACTCTCCCTGCTCTGCCACATTTCATGGATTCCAAGCTCTGTGCTGTAGAGAAAAATTCGGAGTTCCTAAGTTGCATAGATGACTGTCATCAGTTTTCAGATCTTGGTACAAATTACAGCGTACAGCCCTTTCTTGGCTACCTAGAATATAACCTTGTTATCTGTGGAAATGATAAATTAAAGAGTCCTAGGAGGATTTGTATGTGTTATCATATGACAGAATCCACCCGGATCATTTCCTGGGTAACCATTACTCAAAAAGCTGCGTTTATGCGAGAAACACAGACGTACTCCCATTGATCCAAATGACACTGATAAAGGCTGTTCAAAAGTACTGTGCTCTGAATAAAACTTGTTTTATTAAAAAAAAAGTACTGTGCTCTTAGGACCCACCCACCTTCCTGCAGGATTTAACCTAGCACTCCACCCTCTCACTCTCTCTCTGCTGCAGCTCAGCTTCTCTATTATTATGTCAAATGAATTGCAATCAAACGCCCATCAGGAGAACAAAGAGCTGCATCTGATATGATTGGCTTCAGCGGTGCAGTAGATGAGAAATTGCAAATTGGCTTCAGCGCTTTTCGTCCTTTCATTGAGCAAGTGCATTTAACTTGAATAGAATAGAATAACAGAATTGGAAGGAACCTCAGATCTTCTCGTTCTGGATATATATTTCCCCCCCTTTTTTGAAGATGGGAACTACATCAGCTCTTTTCCAGTCCCCTGGCAGTTCCCCAGTGCTCCAGGATCTTTGAAAAATACAGTTCAACTGCTAGGATTTTCTATGCACAATTCTGAAAGCAGGAAAATGTATGTACCACCAGAAGATGTTGTTATAAAAAATTTTCTAGATTGTGCAGAGATAAACAGACTAACAATGAAATTAAAAGACAAAGAAGAGTCAATATATTACCCTGTTTCTCCAACAATACGGCCTCCTCCAAGAGGAAGTCCCAGCATGTTTTATAGGCATGAAATGAAATTAAGCCCCTTCCCCCAAATTAAGGCCTATATTAAAACATGCAAAATGGGGGGGAATGGTGGGGGGGCTTGCCGTTAGGAAGTACTTTTATTGCACACCTGGATATGGTGCTGCCTGCGTTGACCCTGATACGAAGTGCCCCACCAACGTCGAGGTCAACATCCAAGCCATCGCCACCCGCCCATCCAAAGATGCAAGGGGGGGGATTAAGTCACCCCCGAAAAGACGGTCGAGCCATTTTTTCGGTGCTTCAAAAAAAAAAAAAAGACCCGGCCTTATTATATGAGAAACACGGTATAATGTCTGGGATGCCTGGTATGAATGGTTTAAGAATAAAAAGAAGTCAAAATGGCAATTAGATAAAGAATAAGAAACTATGTAAATTCTTATATCTATATTCATATCTATATATTTATTTATATACTAAGTTGAAATTGTATAATGGAAGAAATGTATATGTAGAAAGATGAGAAGGAAATGTAAAAGATGTCTTGATATTGCTATAATGATGCATAAAGTTTTATTTTATGTTTTTAAATTTTGAAAACTAAATAAAATTTAATTAAAAAGAAAAAATCTAGTTCAGTGGTTCTGAGATCTGGTCTGCCAGTTCCTTCAAAACCTTTGGGTGGTAATCCATCCGGTCCTGGGGATTTGAACTCGTCTAGGGTGGTCAAGTTCTCACTTACCATTTCCTTCTTTATTTTGATTTGTGGTTCTAATCTGTTTTTTGTGATGCTGCTTTTGATAGGTTGGACTGTTTTTTCCCTTTGTGTAAAGACAGATGCAAAAAAAAAAAAAATGAGTTAAGTAGTTCTGCTTTCTCCCCATTGCTTGTCATCTTCTTGCCATTTTCTCCCAGCAATTGACTTAACTTTTTTTTCTTGTTTTTAACATGTTGGAAGAAGCTTTTTTTTTTGTTATTTTTTTACTTTTGTCACAAGCCTTTGTTCATTGTGAACCTTAGTTTTCCTCACACAACTTTCCTCACCCACTTTCAAGCACTTTGCTTGAAAAGTGGACTGGTTGCTTTCTTGGTGTGGAGACAATAACTTGGTCCTCAACACCAATAAGACCAAGGAGCTTATAGTGGACTATAGAAGGAACAGATCAGACATCCAGCCCTTGCTTGTCAATGGAGATCGAGTGGAGCAAGTGGCAAGTTTTAAGTTTCTGGGTGACCTGGGGCACTCACATTGCAGCCCTGGTCAAAAGGGCCCAGCAGAGATTATACTACCTGAGACTTCTCAGAAAACAACAACTGAATGAAAAACTGCTGGTGACCTTCTACCGTTGCACCATAGAGAGTATCTTAACTTACTGCATCTCTGTATGGTTTGCCAATTGCACAAGGGCAAATAGGACAGCACTCCAGAGGGTTAATATCATTGCCCAGAAGATCATTGGTTGCCCTCTCCCCTCTTTGGAAGAGCTTTATAGCTCCCACTGCCTTAAGAAAGATCCATCTCATCCTGGGAACCCTTTTTTTTTTAACTATTGCCATCTGGCAGAATAATAAAAACAAGGACAAATAGGCTGAAAAAAAACTTCTATCCCAGGACAGTAGGTCTTTTGAATTCGGCTGTATAGTGCAGTGTTGGTGCAGTGTCACGGTTTTTGGTTCAATGTGTGGAGTGTGAAGGATGTGTGTTTGTGTTTATTTTCATGGTCATGATGTGCACTGAAGATGGTGTTTGATTTCATTATACGAGGTGCAATGACAATAAAGTAAATTAAACTAAACTAAAGGGCTGATTGCTTCATGTTAAAATTGGGGATCAGTAGATAATAGAGTGGGGAAATCCTATTTTGACTTTGCTCATCAGGAAAAAAAAACAATGATTGCAGACTTGAGTACATTTATGTTAAGTCTTTCATTTCCCACAAAACGTTGACTTGCAATTTGTTTCCATTCTTGCAGATACGATGCAACAAGTAGCCAAGACCGTGGCAAAGGTGGAACTATCAGACCATGTATGTGATGTTGTGTTTGCTCTTTTTGACTGTGATGGTGAGTATCCTCCATTTGCCTGCAGTCTCGCTCTCATAACAAGAAGAATTTGTAGGAACCTTTAAAGTCTTCTAGTCCAGCCCCCTGCTCAAGCAGGAGACTATATCAGGGGTGTCAAACTCAAGGCTCATGGGCCAGATCCAGCCCGCAAAGCACTTAGATTTGCCCCGCCTGGAAATACCAAAGGACCGGCCTGTGGTGCCTCTGCTGGCCAAAACGGGGTGCACGGGGTCTGTGTGCAGCCCCCCACCCCCCATTTTGGCTGGCAGGGTGCTGCAGGAGGCATATATCCCATTTCCCCCTTCCCTGCCAGCCCATGGAGAACTACAATGCTGATCCGGCCCTCGAAGAAATCCAGTTCGACACTCCTGCTCTATACCACTCCAGGCAAATGGCTGTCTCGCCTCTTCTTGGAAGCCTCCAGTGATGGAGTACAACATCTTCTGAAGGCAAGCCCTTTGTTCTGACCAAGGCTTCCTAAGACAGTAACAATCACACACTGTTCCCAAAAACCCTTTTTTATTTAATTTCAATGGCTGTGAATTATATGCATTCACATCCCGTAATGAATCCCACACAGTTTGTGAATAGTCCAACAGAAGTCTGCCACAGTCTTTCAGAATAAGGCTGATAAGCACCCACCTTTATCTCCCTTGAAAAGCTGCCAACGACTAAATTGCCAATTATACAAGGCCAAACGCAGCACAAAGTCAACATGGAGCTTCAGATTTTAAACCGACCAGAACGAACCAAGTTGCTTCCTGCAAAGGCTCATGTCCTTTTGTTCTCCTTTATGCCAATCATCTCCAAGCCTTATTCCCGAGTCGCCCTTTTTGTCTTAACTGTTCTTGCCTTCTGGCAGCTCTGCGCAAGTGCACACTGGGAACAGGCTCCCCCTGTTCCTCTGCCTTGCTGATGTCAGATTCTGGAGGCTCCAGCATCAGCACATAACTCTCAGATGGACCTGGCCCCATCTCTGTCAGACGCAGATCCCTCGTCCAAGCCCTCCCCAGACTCCAGGACTGGCTCATGTTCCTCCCCACTGTCCGACTCAGCTGCCAGCTCTGCAGGCTGCCCGCAGACCACAACACCATTCCACGGGTTAATTGTTCTCACTATTAGGAAATATGCCCTTAGCTCTAGGTTGCTTCTCTTCTTGATGAGTTTCCATCCATTGTTTCTTGTCTTGCCATCTGGTGCTTTGGAAAATAGGTTGATCCTCTAAAATACTGAGACACTGCTATTATGTCACCCCTAGTCCTTCTTTTTGCTAGACTAGGCAAACTCAATTCCTGCAACAATTCCTCGTATGTTTTAGCCTCCAGCCCCCTAATCATCTTGGTTGCTCTTCTTTGCATATTGTGATCAGTGGAAAGTCAGGTCCAAAAGCCTTTTCAACTCCAAAAGATCACAAGGTGACCTTGGAGAACTTGCCTTCATTCAGCCTTGCAGGACTGACAAGCCAAGGCTATGTGGATGGGGGCCTATCCTCATAGCCATGTTAGACATTATCCTATCAATCACTGGCCCCTTAAGGTTAACTTTACCATGCTTCAAAACTAGACCAGTCAAAGATTCATACGGTACTAACTAGTAGGGCAGGGGTCTCCAACCTTGGCTCCTGGAAGCCTGGCGGACTTCAACTCCCAGAATTCCACAGCCAGCTTTGCTGGCTGTGGAACTCTGGGAGTTGAAGTCCGCCAGGCTTCCAGGAGCCAAGGTTGGAGACCCCTGTAGTAGGGTAAGGTAGTTTCGTGGACAGCTTCTCTGCGATCCATTCTGCGCCATCCAGTAATTCCTCTGGCAGGAAAATCAGCCACCAATCATCCCACCAGGATTGGTGGCTACTCTCTGCCAATTCATCCACTGTGCTTCTTGAGTTCCATCAGACAATTAACTGGAATATTTTCTGATCAGTTCAGGGTAGATTTTTTTTTTTTTTTATCAAGTTCATAGTTCATTTGGTCAACTTTTTTTTTTTTTTTTTACTTTGGGCACCTCCGGGTATTTATTTATTTATTTAACCACAAGAATGCTGATCTCTTAATCTCCTGGAAGTCTATGATATTCCCAAGGCAAGCCTAGCCCTTAGTTTGCAAAGCAGATGCCAAGTTATATAGAGATTGGCTCTTGGTGCTTCCTTTCCTTACGCTGGCCCTGAATTGCCTCTCTAGGCTATCTCTTGGCTGATTTCCAAACTTTACAGTGCTCGAAAATCAAATTCACTGGTGCTCGTTGAGTGTTTGTTTTACTGTTTCCAAAAACCGTTGGCCTTAAAATAAGGGCTCAGTCAAATAAGGTTGGGTGAAATATTATAAACATGAAGGCACACCAAACAGCCATTGCTTTCTAAATTCAAGAAAAGCCTAATTAATGCAGAGGATCAGAGAAACAGATAATTGTATTTTCCTTATCACTGGGAATATTGACTTTCAACAAGCATTTGGCCATACATGAGGTTGATGTTTCCTTCTTCAAAAAAAGAAGAAGAAAGTAGCTGCACAAGGAAGGTGGCTGTTGTTTGTTGCCAATGAAACAACTATTCAGCAACTGAACAAGATAAATGGCCCAGCAGAAGAAGAAGGTCAGCCTGTTGGGACTCTGCTTATCACTAAAAGACAGCTGGTCTAGAACAGGAGTGAGTGACTATGACCCCTTTATGACCTATGGACTTCAACTCCCAGAGTTCCTGAGCCAGCTGCACTCAGGAATTCTGGGAGTTGAAGGCCCAAGGTCATAAAGCGGCCATAGTTGCCCACCATTGGTCTCAATTGTATCTAGAATGTCCACTGAATGTTTTGGGCTGCAATACCAGGAAAAATGCTGCTGCCTTGCTAAAATCTGCTCCAGCCTGCCTCAGCAGTGAGCTAGCACTGAGATGGAAGTAGTTGTGAAGAGGACATGTCCTCTATAAAGAGTCAGTAGGCTTTTTCCTACTGAAACAATCAAACTGTATGTTAGCCCCGTGGACAGGTTAACAACAGTGTACCATTTTTTAAGCTCCTTGAAAGAAACGCAGGATAATCATGTAATTTAAAAAGTCTAATTTAGCATATTGGCTAGTTTTTTTTTCTGAAAAAGGAGAGCATAATATTGAAATGTCATATAGGGGGGAAAAAAGAAATTAAGAACCCCCACCTGAGAATTAAGCAGCATATGATTTTAATTATTTATTGTGGTTGATTACATAGTTAAATATTTAGACTGGATTTAGCATTTTTGTCTCCCTACTCAGAGAACATCTATAATAATATTATTATAATAATATCTTTAACATCTATAATAATATTAGACATTAGTCCAAGTTCCATACATTCTAGGACTGGGAATTTTCAGCCTCAAATCAGATGGGTGCTCCTGATTATTTGTGCAGTTCTGTTTCTTTTCCCCTTGCAAGCATTGTAGGTTATAAGACTGCTCCAACATTTTCATAGCTCTGGTTGCTTTTTTCTGCACTTTTTCAACTCTATAATATCGAACTATTCTTTGCTATTTTCTACTGTTGATTATAAATCTTATCTGGATCATCACAAAAAGAAATGGTGACAGAAATATAATTGCAACACAGTAGTTTCACTAGTGCACTAGAAAACAAAGCTGCTTCTGGCAAACCAGCCAACTCCAGGCTTTTTCTTATTTGCAGCTTACCAGAGGTCAAATATATTTTAGCAACTTCTTCTTTTCTGCCATATCCTCATTGTTATTTTGATGTTTGTTTCCTCTCTGGTTAATCTTTGAGGCACCCTTAAGTTATCGTAATCTGCTCCAGAGTTAAAATAATGAGTTTCTGCTTAATCAGGTAATAGGGGAATGAGCAATATGGAAGGTATTGTTTCAAAGATCAAACAAACCTGTTCTTGTGGCTTTTGGCATACAGCCATTTTGGCCAGATGACCAACATGTCTTCAGACAACACTTGTTCCCTCAGCTAGGAAATGGAGATGAGCGTCGCTCCCCTAGAGTCAGATATCTTTACTTAGGGAGCATCCTTTGAAGTTGAAACCCTTGCAATCAAAATGGAAACAGGACCAAGAATCAGCTTTCCTATGTAAACAGCATGAGTTCAGTATTATTACTGATTTGGGAAAAGTACAAAAGTAAGGCTAGTTTTAAACTATTCTCCTCCCACTTCCCAGCTGAAATCATTACCTTGGTTCTAATGGGAGTTCAGTATATCTAGAAGGCAGCAAGTAGGTGGATATAAATTTAAGAGGTTGCTACAGAAGGTTATTTGAAAATCAGTCCTGAAGGGCTCCTTGTTAATTATCTCCCTTAATGTATTTGTAGAAGGTGAACGAGGGACCATTATGCTGTAAAAGAATAATTTGGAAAAGACAGGCTACTTCTTAACCAAGGCCAAGCAGTATTGGGATTTAAAGTTGTTAAATTGATTATTTTTCTTCTGATAAGAAGGCTGCGGAAAGCAAAGGAAAATTAGCCTGGGATTTCAAAATCTTGACTCTAAAGTAGGCCACTGGATGACAGAGTTGATTAATAATTTGTTTTGTTGGTAATGTTCCCTTCTGCCTTTCAATCTTTCTCATTAAATTACCTGTACATGACACCTAACCAAACCCACACCCCCAATTCCCAGCCTTGGAGAATATTGGAATTATTTATTTATGAAAAAGGCAAACCTTTTTAGTCTCAAGGACTGGAGACATGCAGCGTGACTTTTGATGCGCATAAAATTTCTTACCTAAGCCACATCTGTATACATCCAGCCAAAGAAGAAAACGTGACAAATTTCAGGAAAAATCCAAGGTTCCATTGTATGACTTAGCTTTAATACAAACTCCCCGTAATAGCTTCTTAAATGTGAAATTCTTAGAAGGTTGCTTACGTCGAACTAAAACATTAACCTGTTTAGATAGCAATTATGTTCAATTTTACACAGATGAAATGTTTTTCAAAATCCATGATCAAATGGATTGCTGTTCTGTATACCGTCCTCGATTTATAACCAAAACTGAGCCTAAAATTTATCTTGTTAAGTAAAACACCTACATGAGTTTTGCCCCCGTTACTAAACGAACTGTTGTAAGTTGAGGACTACCTGTACTGAAAATTGCTATTCCATTCAGAAGCACTGTTGCATATTGGTTTTCTTGTTTTGGGATAGCATCCTTGTGATATCCCAAATAGTAATCTAGACTAGCGGCCCCCAACTTTTGGGGTACCAGGGACGAGTTCCGTGAAGGAAGGTTTTTCCACAGACCAGAGGGGGCGTGGTTTCACATGGTACTTTCATCCTGTGGATGCAGCTTTGCTTGCTTGCACAGACCGGTTGCTGGCGTGCCACAGACCAGAGCTGTGGACCCCTGTTCTAGATTTAAATAGAAGAGTGGCAAAGGAACCCTCTTGATTATTAATTGTCCTTTAATCTAGCTAATGACAAAAGAGTTATCTGGGTAGATTACAAACTTACTAAAAAAAATGAGTGAGTTATAAAGCAGAAAAATACAAGGGAAGAAGTAGAATAGAAAAATAAGATTATAACATCTAATTTGGGATTCTTGGACACTTTATTTGACTTGCATTTTGAGGTGAGCCAACATGTTGTCTACTAAATGAGCAGAGAATATTTTTCTACTTCATACTTCTCTGAGAGCAGCTTTTGGTATAAAACCAGATGCTCATGTTGGTGTTTCTTTTAAAATAAATTATAACTTCAGAAGAAAAATTCAATATCAACTGCTACACCAACCAGGCCGGTGTAAGACAACTGCTGTTCCAGCCATTACTTTAACAATCTTCCTAGTCATCTGAACAATTTCATAGCTGATAATAATCCTGAAGTCTTCTCTTTTTCCGCTAGGCAGAGAACAACCATATACAATAGAAACCTTACAAAGCAAAAGCTGCCTAAGGAACTCTGGGTGTTGAAGTCCACAAGTCTTAAAGTTGCCAAGGTTGGAGACCCCTGGTATACACAGTCATTTCTACAAAATTTCTTTTGCTTATCCAATCAGTGGTTAAGTGAATTTTTGGGCCATATTACAAACTTTCTTCCCAATGTTCTTAAGTGAATCACTACAGCTGTTAAGTTAGTCAGGTTGTTAAGTGAATCTTCCCTAGTGACTTCGCTTGTCAGGTGGTCACAAAAGATGATTTCATGACCTTCGGACACTGCGACCATCATAAATACGAACCAGTTGCCAAGCATTTGGATTTTGATCATTTGACCATAGGGGTATGGCAATGATCTAAGTGTGAAAACAGTCATATGTCACTTTTGTCAGTGCCATTATAATTTCAAATGATCACTAAATGAAGTGTTGTAAGTCAAGGACTACCTGTAGTAGAAAAAATATTTGCAACATGGAAATGTAGTTTTTTTTAAAAAACGGGCACATTTTATCATATGTGGTTGACTTGTGCTAAAACAAAAAAAAATTGGGCAAAAATACACAGATAGCTAGAAGAGATAATAGAGAAACATGTAGATTTTAAACCTGAGCTGTTTTTATTAGGGATGATATCAGAAAAAAATTGATAAGAAAAGTATGTATTCAATATTACATGTCTTAATAGCAGCAAGGATGATCTTCGCACAATATTGGAAAAATAAAGAAACACCACAAGATGAAGAGATAATTAAGAAAATATTAGATTGTCCAGAAATGGATAGACTTACATTGAAAATCAAACAGAAAAAAAATACAGAATATTATCTAACAGGGAACTTATTCTAAAAGTATTTGGAAAAAAGAGGTGGAGATTAAGAATGAAATCTGTATTATTAAGCAAATTAAATACTCAGACAACATGATGTTTAGTAAGCACTAAGAAATGTAATTAATAGAAAATTAATAAAATTTAATTTAAAAAAAGGATGTTTGCAACATATTTGCTCAGCTGCTGGATAAAGTCAATAAATCCTATTGCACATAAAAAGAAAGAAGTTATTTTAGAGTCACCTTTCCACTTCTAACTACATCCTTGTAAAATGGCAAGACCGGATGCTGTCAGAAAGTCCCTAAGCATGTATGTTTGATAGAATTATTAAATTATAATTTTCAATGGCAATAAAGGGCATTTCCCCCATCCAGAGAAGTCTGACTGGGTCTGGAATGCAGAATTGTTTGTTATAAAAGCCTATCTGAATCTTAGCTTGTTGTACAACTAGGTCACAATTAGTGTGAGTTTGAAAAATGTGTATTCGATGTGGTGCAAATTTTGGACCTTTAATGCAACCTAAAAAAATCAATGAACCTCACGCATGCACAGTTACGGTTGGGTCTTAGACATTGCTAATCTTTGTGTATACAAAATAGAGAAAAGAAAGATTGCAGCAGAGGAAAACATTACAATTTTTTTTTAAAGAAACCTTATTAAAGTAGAAATTTGATGCAATTGAACAACATGAGAGAGGTCATAGCATCACTAAAACCAGGGAAGATGTTGGAATGTGTGACATATATAACAGAATTCTTTTGTTTTTATTTTGTTTTCTATATTTGGACTTTGTAGACCAAGGGTCTTCAAACTTGGCAAGTTTAAAACTTGTGGACTTCAACTCCCAGAATTCCTGAGTTAACATGACTGGAGAAGGAATTCTGGGAATTGAAGTCCACAAGTTTTAAAGCTGTCAAGTTTGAAGACCTCCATAAATTTAAATTAATATATATTGTTTTTAATTCTTTATGATAATATTTCACTAATATGCATATAAACATCTATGTTTAAAGTTTCTCTTTGCCTCTTTTCATCAATTACCATATTTTTTTCACAGAAATATCACTTTGAATGGTGCAAATTCAAATAAGGTGATGATAATGTAATGGAATTCATTAACTGCATTAATCAAAGCCAGCTTGTATCACTTTTCCTTGCATCAATCAACTCTTTCATTTGAACATAGGAGGAAAAACATTCCTGTTCCATTTCTTTAAATACCTCTTTAAATACAACATGAAAGAATAGTAGAGAAAATCGAAGTTATAATATATGTGCATGTAAATCCATGTACCAATCTTATTAGCATGGTTTCAATTGCTAGTAAATTTAATCCAGGCAGGAATTGCTTTCATTACTGAGTAGAAGGGAAGAACTGTAATGTACTGCTTTAACACCTATTTTAAATTATAAACTTTCAACAAGGCTGCTGAAAAATAACTTTTATGAAATAACTTCTTTCTCCAAATTATGAGCAAGGCGCTATTTCAGCGGAAGACCATGATTAAATTCGGTTTCTTAGTAATCAGAGTTCACAATAATAATTAAAGGGCCAGAATCTCATCTATTCATGACAACGGGTCTTTGTATATTAGTTGGCTTTGTCTATATCTACATGTATTTGATTATGAGAATAAGGCTTTTTGTTTTTTTAATTCTCGAAAAATTTCTTTTTTTCCATTCCACCCGTCATGGTGAACAAGAATGACCAGAGCTCTGTAGTAATGAAACATTATTATTTCCATAAAGGAACCATCAAAACCTAGAATACAGTATAGCATTTCTGAATCAGAAATGTGGGTAATGAACAAAGATAATTAGAACAACAGGAGAGGCTCTGCCTAAAATAATAAACAGATGAAGAATTGGGCCACAAAGAAATTGTTGACTTTGCTTTCATTTAACAATTACCCCTTTTAAAAAAAAATAATAATAATAATTCTGGTGGGTTTCTTTTGTGGAGAGAATGACACTGGTAAGAATTCTACCAGTGTTCTACCATAATTTATTTAGACATCACAAATGAAATTAGTGTTTCCAATCAAGAGGGAAACTGGGCCAATGAAATTAGTCTTCAGTGACTTAAACTTTTTGGACAGGGATGCTGCAAGTTTATTATTATTATTATTATTATTCATCGCACAGTCAGCCAGATGTTCAGACTGGGTTTGGCATTTTTGTCTACCTATCAAGTCCTTACCAAGGACCAGGGATGGGCAAATCTGGATGTTTCATGATGTAACAGATATTGCCTCAGGATGGAAGCTGTTCCAAGTAAAGCTGCCTTCTACAATTGACGGATGGCAAATTTGTCAATGCCTATGATATTCAAGTGATGCTCCAGTTGTTTTGGGACTGCACGGCACCCAAGGTGCTACCCTATTGGTACTACCCTTGTTTGCCTTTGCCATAGTCATTCTATTTCTATTTGTAGGTCTTTGTATTTTGTTATCTTCTCCAGTTCTTTCTCTTCTCTTCTGCTGTCTCCAGGCACTGCCACATCCATTATCCAGACTTTTTTTTGTCTTTCTTACTGACAACTGTTAAGTCTGGGGTGTTATGTGGCGGGTGCCTGTCTGTCTGGATTCTGAAGTCCCAGAACAATTTAACTTTTTCATTTTCTATGGCTTTTTCTATTTTTTTTTTAAATATACTTTATTGAATTTTTATTACATTAAAAACATAAAAAATATATCACTCAATAACAGCTATTTATGGTGCTTATCATATGACAATAATTTGTGCAATATTTACAGATATTAATTTGTGCATAATTACATTCTTATTCTATGTATATTCTATATTAAATAATTACCTATCCTTAATCTATCTCCGATCTATCCAGGTATACCATTGCTTCCACACCTTATAAAATATTGAATCTTCTTTATCTTTTAAACTCAGCGTTAATTTATCCATTTCAGCACAATTCATAGCTTTTTGTATTACCAGTTTCTCTGCGGATATATATGGCTGTTTCCAACATTGGGCAAAGGCGATCCTAGCAGCAGTCAATATGTGTAATAATAAGTATTTTGTGCTCTTTACATTTTTTTTTAAGATCCCCAATAGGTCTAATTGTTCATTGGTGATTTCCTGTACCAATATGACTTTTTCTAATTTATGATCCCACCAATTCTTGCTCACAGGCAAATGATATATTTCTTGCACATTTTCCAATGCACCATTGTTGCTACTTTGTAATGTCGCTGCTTGTAGTCAGTTTGTACAATCTTCTTGCAGCAGCTTACCGGGTAGTCCACTGTTTCAGCTTCTTTGTATAGGCGGCATTGTTGTTGTTGTTGTTTACATTTTCCATTTTCTGAACTGGTCTTCCCTTTTCTTCCCTCAGGAAATGGAGAGCTGAGCAATAAGGAATTTGTTGCCATCATGAAGCAGAGGCTTATGAGGGGTTTGGAGAAACCCAAAGACATGGGCTTCACACGTCTGATGAGGGCTATGTGGAAATGTGCTCAAGAGACCGCTTGGGACTTTGCCATGCCCAAGCAATAACCACCAGAAGACAAGAAACCCCAGCTGCACCACCGACCTGGCAACAATCCTGAATTCTCCTCCCTTCCTCTGCCTCGCAGTAGATGCTCCATGATGGAAGGTCTTCTTCAGTGGTGGGACTGTTCTTCTTTATAGCACTGGAAGACAAACTTTGGGAGCCAAAGACTGTTGAGCCACACAGCTGGCTTCAAAATATCTAAGCAGAAATTTTAATCCCCTCTGACATTTATCTTGACAGTTGGTTTGCTTACTGACCTACAAACATTTTTCTGTTTTCCATTAACTTTTCCTTATTTTTTTTCCTCTGGAAGACCAAACAAAAACACTTTATAACTAGGATATGAACGTTCCATCTCTAGTAGAAAATGGCTGGGGAACAGTGTATGCTGTCAGTAGACAGTATAGGGTTAGCAGATTGAGTAGAAGTGGTTTGTTGGATCAAAACAAAAGAGCTTCTTAGACTGAGTCAGCATTTCCTCTTATCCAGTATCCCAAAATTGATCTGAAGCATTTGAAAGATAAGATGGGGAGGAGGGGAGTGTTGGGTCATGATAAATGAATCCCAACATTCAGAAATCCTTGCAAAATGTCCAGATACGGACTCTTTTCTCAGTTGTCTGTAAGTTTCAAAGCAGAAGGCGGGTGGGGTGTTAATGTGAAAGAATTTTTGCAACAGGGCTCATTCTGCCAAAAAATTGGCTCTGCGCTATGTTATGGATAAAACTGAAGAATATTGAAGAAGAAAATGCTTCTTGTTTGATCTTTATTGTTGTTGCTTTTTTAAAAAAACCTACAAGTTAAACATAATGTTCTTCCCATTTCTCATTCCATAAGACTCGTACCTTAGATGTGGACTCTTACCAACATATGCATTTCTGTCTCTAATTTTTCCCTGGCTTGTGATCTTACCATGACTTGTTTTTAAAGCTGCTTTTTGGCTGGGAGTTGAAGTCCTCCGGGCTTAAAGTTGCCAAGGTTGGAGACCCCTAATTTACAGAGCTTCGAGTGCTTGTGAAATGTTATTCTTATTCCAATTACAACAGATCCCAAGAAATCCCTGGAAGAAAAATATTTCTGTGGCGTCTTTCTCTTCAGGAAATCCCCTGGATTTAAACAAGGCTGATTTTTCTCAATAATGCCATTCAGCTGACCTTGAAAAAGGCCAAAGGAAAAAGGTTGAATGGAAAATTCGATGCCGTTGATGTCTTTTCTCAATGAAGGAAGGAAGGAAGGAAGAAAGAAAGAAAGAAAGAAAGAAAGAAAGAAAGAAAGAAAGAAAGAAAGAAAGAAAGAAAGAAAGAAAGAAAGAAAGAAAATGAGTTAGAAGTGGTGGGCCTAACAAATTGAGGCATTAGAAAAGGAAATATATATCTGAGTCGAATTTACATCTATTCCTATTCTTCAGATTATTCCTCTTGAAGTTGTGAGTGCTCCAACACTGGAAGTTTTTAAAAAGAGATTGGTCAGCCGTTTATCTGAAATGGTGTAAACTCTCCTGCTTGAGCATGGGGATTGGACTAGAAAACCTCCAAGTCCCCTTCCAACTCTGTTATTCAGTATCTTTATATCCTGACACACCTTTACTCCATCCATATGTCAATTTATATAGTGGATTTTGGTCTTTAAACTTCTCTTTCTTTCTGAGTTTTCAACAACTACCCCCTAATTTCTTGACACTTTCATTTTTCCTTCCTATGTTTGTTTGAAATCTGATCCTTATTCTCTGTGCTTAAATCACCTCAACATATATTTCTCATACTAGTTCTATTTTGATCTTGATCTGTATTCATTCAGCATCCATTCATTCCCGGGCCTATTATTTCTTCTTTGTACTTCAGCATGCTCTTATGTACACACATTATTGTTCGTTTCAATAAACATTCCTTGGAAACCGATCACATACTAGATATATACACATACCTTTCTGCCATCACTTATATGTCCACAAACTTTCTCCATTCCTACTTCCATCTTTACTCAACATTCCACTGAGGTACAAAAATTTTGTCTACAAATTTTCACTGGTTATGTATAGTTTGCAGGGATTTACCATCCTGTTTTTTTAAATTTTCATCAGAGCCTGCTCTTCACCATGTCATGCAATCTAACATCCGCTATAAATCATATGGATTCTTCTCACCCATCAATAAAAACTTCTCTGCATTCACACTTGTGCGTCTAACACCTCTGCTGTCCCAACCACAATCTTTATCCATGTATCCATAACATTAAACAATCACAGGGATATATAGTATTATATTCTTCTTAATTCTGCTCAATTCTGAACTATTAGCTAAGCTTTCTGTTTCTTTTCACAAATCCTTTATTCCTATCATATTACTCCATTTGGCAGTCAACCTTCAACTTCAGTTTATGAAAACCATTCCATAAATCAAGTTCATTCACTTTGTTGTTTGCTTCCTCTAAATCAACAAATGCACAAAGAAGGTTCCCATATTCATAACTATAGAAGAATAAGGAACTGGTGTGTGTGTGTTCCTGCTTGGTATTTCCCAGATTTTTCTTATTGTTACTTCTCTTTCCTTTCATCCTAATTCTGATAAAGCAGGAACTAATCTCTTCCTGTAATTTTACCGCCTCTCCTATGGAACAATAACAACATTGTTCCAATTGTCAGGTGCAGATGGTCCTCACGTATGTTAAATAACTCATAAAGCCACTTCCTATCCGTCACATTCTGACTTGAACATTTATTCACTTCACTTTGTCTATTCTGGCAGCCTGACATTTTTTTTCAGCATTCTCACTGCATGTATTTACTCCCTTTTCATCACTTTTTTTGCCTCTTGGACAGTAACATTTATAGCTTTTGTTTTAATCCCACTTTTCAACAAAATAATGTCCATGATCGTTCCCATAGAAATGTCTAAAATTCTCCTTCAGTATTCTCCCACATCAGTTTCAGTTATTTACATCCATTCAGCCCTTATAACTTTTAATATATTTATTTTGCTTGAGACTTCTTTTAAAGCTTTTTAACCCAGTTACAAAATAGGCTTTTAAAAATTTTTTCATCAGAATTATTTTGCATTTTCTCTGCTTCCCTTAACCATTCCTTGCACTTTTTACTATTCTTTGCCATTTTCTTATTCTGTGCATATGCATTATGTATCAATATTGATCCTTATTTTTTTATAGCCATCATCATCTTATATTCATTTTTCTATACATATATCCACATTCTTTTTCCCTTTATACATAAACCCACACCTGAACCTTGCAGGTGTAACCAGAATTCTGGATTAATTGGAAGGAAAGAATTTACATGTCACAATCAAGTTTTTGCTGAAACAGTATACTGGTTTTTTTTCCCTTTTCTTTAATTATGAATGCTGTTCAGTCATCTAAAAGCCCCAACCCCCATAATAACATGTCTGTCATTCTCATCCCAAAGTTGCTTTTTCAAGAGGCAACTGGAATTTCTTCATTTTTTCTTGAAGACATTTCGCTTCTTATCAAAGAAGTTTCTTCAGTTCTGACTTCTTGGATGAGAAGTGAAATGTCTTCAAGGAAAAACAAAGAAAGTCCAGTTCCCTCTTGCAAAAACAACTTTGGGACAACTGTGCTGACTAACCATTTCCATTGACATATCTATCATTCTCATATTTGACTGAAAGATTAAAAATCAAGGAGAGAAGCAACTAAGAAATTTCCTTACAGTTAGAACAATTAATCAATGGAACAACTTGCCTCCAGAAGTTGTGAATGCTCCAACACTGGAAGTTTTAAAAAAGTGTTGGATAAACATTTGTCTGAAGTCGTGTAGGGTTTCCTGCCTAGGCAGGGGGTTGGACTAGAAGACCTCCAAGGTCCCTTCCAACTCTGTTATCCCATTCTCTCCCAAGGCCTGATGATTCCTTCTTTGGACATATGAAAATTATTTCAACCTGTGTACCTCGCTCATTTAAATCATTGCATTGCGGCTGGCGTCCTTGTGCACAAATTCTTAGCAGCGGTGTTCAAGATTTTAACACAGTTACTAAAAATCCTGAAATGTGCATGTTCATTTTCCCCCTAATAATTGTCATCTGTTTAAATTGTAGCATTCGTATTTCAGGAGTCGAGGCGATCAAGTCATAGTATCTTGCACTTCGATCACCTTGGCTCCTGAAATACTAATGCCACAATTTATTTAAAAAAAATATTTTGTATTCTGGATGGACACTGGGATGCTGTTTAGTACTGGAGTGGCATCCTTTCAAAAAGCTGGATTTAAGAAGATCTTGGCTATGTTAAATGACACCATTTCTTCTGAAAACACTGGCTCCTGGATTTGCTGCACGTTTTGGATTTGACCCCTAAGGTGGTGCTTCAGGGCCTGGAAGGAGCACAAGAGTGGCACCATTTGCAACTCTTAAAAGCAGCCACATCTTTTCCTGAGAATTCACCCCTGTCAATCCTATTGCTATTAGGTGTTCACTTACAGAAAGAAAAAGCAGGAGTAAAAACAGTTCAGCAATGAAAAGTATATTGTTACATTCAACCTTAAGCGTTTTAGCGGGTAATAGTTGAAAGGTAACTTGCAATTAAACTGTAGTCAGTAATATGTTGTACAGGAAACTGTACACTTTCTAATGTAGTGTACAGTTAATACTTATATTGTTCTGCTACCAATGGTGTCAGACAAAAGCTTTTACTTGCAACTGAGTCAAACTGCTGTCCATCCATCCTTGAGAGGGCATGACAGCAGATGAATAATGTTTGCTGCCTCCTCCCTCCCTACCCCATCTCTATCCTCCCATTAATGTACCTTTTCCGACTTAACTGCTGAATTGTGCTCTCTTCATTTTGTATGTGTAGCACATATTCCTTGGACTGCAAAGGTGACTAACAAGCGAATACTGGAGCACATAACACCAGACACGTCACTGGAAGGCAAAACTCAGAAAACTGCCTCTTACTTATTTTGGCCACATCATGCAGGAATTCACTGGAGAAAGCAATTATGCTTGGAAGAGTTAGTGGTAAAAGTAAACCAGGCTGCCAAAGAACACGGTGGCTGGAAACCATCAAAGTTGAGACCAGACACCAATATAGATCGACTCAGTGCAAGATCTGTAGACATGGATGATCGCCAAGATATGACTGAATGGATAGTAGCAGCATGAGATAAGCCAAGGGAATCCATTGATTCTTCTGTCTTTGGCTTTCCCCTTCATTGGATCACCAGCCAATAGAAAAAAATGCCATCAATCTTAGCTCTGCAGCAGGAATGGGAGAGATCTGACTGCAGGAGTCTGTCCATCGTCTCTAAAGTCTTCCTTAAGTCCCTTTTCCACTTCTCTACCTGGGCAACCGCCAGTATGTTGCAAGACAACGGAAAGGCAGAAAGAGAGGTAAATTCCAGTGATTTAGCGTGATGGAAATGGTTAATAAATAATGAAAGGGCTTGTTGAATAAAACATAAACGTTATCTTTAACTATTTAAAATACAGTCTCGCCTGCATATATATATATATGTATATGTGTGTGTATATATGTGTGTGTGTGTGTGTGTATATATATATATATATATATATATATATATATATATATATATATATATATATATATATATATATATATATATATATATATAATCAAATCCACGTAGAGTTAAAAGCTCGAACTTCTCAAAGCAGCAGATATTGGAATGGGACTTGGAAGAAGTGATATGTTTGGATGGTTCTCAATCACAATCAGAATGTCCCTGGGATAGGATATTCATCTGAAAAACAAAGGAACACAGATCATAAGGCTTGTGTACATCAGTGATTAGATCTACAGGCTATTAACCCACAAAGAATAAACAAAACCAAGGAATGTAAAATTGGCTTCAATGTAAATCAAAACGGCCATCGGAGGAACAGATAAAAAAAGACATAAATAATATCCCAAAGGACAAAAAGCCACATCTTTTATCTGAAGGGCAAAAGGCAGAGAACCAGGAACAGATAACCTTGAAGGAATAGATGAATAGAGGCAGCTGAGAGATAGGGCAGGACACTGGGCTGGAAATAAGAGCCAATGCAAAGCAGGGCCCAGGGAGACTGGATAGATATTGTTTGAAGAAAGGTCAAACCCAAGGCAAGGAAGCAAACATAACTGTTCATCAGAACATGAATAATAAACCTCGCCCTGAACTTTGGGATTTCTAAAATACTTGACAATGTACCATGTTACCTTGGCAGACAAAGATGGATGTGAAAAATTTTTCTAATTGCTCAAAATCTCTTCAAACAGACCATCCTCTAAATAGAGTGGCAAGAGAATAACCTTTACAGACTGGGTAAGCAGCTTAAATGTGGCCACTATTTCCTCTGTCTTCAGATGGACTTCTTTGCTTTTATCTCTGTCCTTGTTCAAAGTTTAAGATTCCTGTAAGATTCCCATCCCATTCACAGCAACAGAGGACAGTAATACAGCAGTGATCAACACGAAAAACGACTTCCCTTTATTTATTATTTGATTTGTCAATCACAAGATAATAGGTATAAGTATAAACATGAGTAAGAATATATGAAATAGGTACAAATAAATGGGGACAATAGGACAGGGACGGTAGGCAGGATGGTGCACTTAATGCACGCCCCTTATAGACCTCTTAGGAATGGGATGTGGTCAACAGTGTTTAGTTTGAGGTTAAAGAAGTGTGGGTTAGAGGATATAACAACAGAGTCAGGTATTGCATTCCAGGCATTGACCACTCTGTTGCTGAAGTGGTACTTTCTGCAATCGAGTTTGAAACAGTTTACATTGAGTTTGTATCTGTTGGGTGTTCTTGTATTGTTATGGTTGAAGCTGAAGTAGTCACTCACTGGCAGGATATTGTAGCAGATAATTTTGTGTTTAAGTCTAACCATAGGTGGCGTAGCTCAAGGTTTTTATCTTTATGCTACAGTACTTTTATTCATCCATTAGATGCAAAGGCTGATACAACTGCAGAACAGCAGTCAAGAAAAAGAAAACGCAAGGGAAGAAATACAAAGAAAGAAATAGAAGAAAGTTGGTCTTACCATTCTACCAATAGCTGCCTATTTTATTCCTCCAAAATCACAAAGAGTTGCTCATTGCTGTGAAGACAGCTATTGTCTAAGGATTAATTCTGTTCACAGCTATGGGGCTCAGACTGGAGTGCAATTCAAAACCTTGTCAGCAGCACCATTTCCAGACAATCCATAATATGAGGATATTGCAACTATATTTTCTTCCATCCTTTCTCTCCTGTATTTGACTTTCATCATAATGTTCTTTTTAGGAGAGAAGTTTGCCTTATTAGTACTATAGCTTGAAATGTAGGGCTAGTACACTGGTGAAAGAAAAATAATCTAATTCTGCTCAGCTTAAAATTAAAGGTTTCTAATGGACCTCTTAGCATCTACTATTGGCAAACGAATCAGGTCACAAGGTTCTTGTGTTATTTTTAATAAACAAACATGAATATTAAGTGCCTCGTAGCGCTAAATAGAAATCAAATCTAATCTACTATATCACAGGTGTCAAACTTGATACGACTACTTTTATTGAGATAGGCCAGGGGTCACCAACCTTGGCGACTTTAAGCCTGGAGGACTTCAACTCCCAGAATTCCCCAGCTAGGGTTTGCTGGCTGGGAAATTCTGCTAGCTGAAGTCCTCCAGGCTTAAAGTCGCCAAGGTTGGTGACCCCCGAGATAGGCTATCACCAGTAGTTTATTTAGTGACTGTTCAAATTTACAATTTAAACAATTTGAACATTAACACAGAATAAAATAAAAACATCCACAAAATAAAGAAGTACAAACAGGGACTTCCTGGGGTCATGCAATCACCATTTGTGATCTTCCCAGCTGACCTCCGGCAGTGAGGGAATTGGATCCACTTAACAACTGCACTGATTGGCTTAACAACTGGGTCAAAAAGGGTGCAAAAGTGGCTGTCACTCATTTGATCGACCGCCTTGCTTTGCAACAGAAATTCTGGTTCCAGAATTGTGGTTGCGAGTGGAGGACAACCTGCACGCCTGCAGCATATGTAACAGCAGTAATGTTACTTTACAGGTGTTGGGTTTAAAAATTATGGGCAATATGCCAAGCTACATTTATTTCACGGGTGGGCTGCTTGGGGTTCGCAGGTGTTCAGGAGAGCCCCTAGCTAAGATTCTGTGCAGTTTGGAGAACCCCCAAATCCCACTCTTCGCTGGCCCCACCCATCTCTCCCCTCCCAGAAGTCCCCACATGGGCTATTTTGGATGCAAGTAAGTGCAGGTGCATGCGGAGGTCCAGGGAGGGTGAAAAACAGGCCTCCCGGAAGTTCAGGAGCCCATTTCTGGCTCCCAGAGAGCCTCTGGAGCCCGGGGAGGCCCTTTTCACCCTCCTGGAGGCTTAAGGAAAGCCTATGGAGCCCTAGAAGAACAAAAATGCCTCCCCTGCCATGGTGCAGGAGGCCCACTAGGCCACATCCACCCAGCAACCAGCCAGAGAACTCTTTGCTAAAAATTTTGAAGCCCACTCCTGCATTCATTCATGCAACATTTAAGGCAAGGATGAAATACGGCTGCTGATTAAATCACAGTATGCGTGGTTAAAAATGAGGCTATGTTTAGACAGCTCAGTAAAGCATAAACAGACATTGCAACAGGACAAGTGTGGTGAAACCATCTGAAGTTACCTTGTAATTTTTCAGCCTCTTTTTTTTAAAAAGTTATTTGAATATTCTCTGACTTATTGCTTGTATTTTGAGTACGAGTGGCTGCATTCCAACATGGAGAAAATAGACAACATTATGGATAACACTGCAGAGTTTCTAGAACAGTTCTCGAATCTTCAAAGAATCATAGAATTGTAAGGAATCCCTGATGTCATCTAGTCTAATGCGATGCGTAGTACCAGATCTACTAAAGTTTTATGATGGATGACTCTCCAGCTTCATCTAGTATTAACCAGTGAAAGAGAACAAACCATTTTCAAAGGCAGTCTATTTATTGGTTGACAGACTTTACCCTCAGGGAATTTCTCCTAATAGCTAGCTTGAGCCCACTTCCTTCTAGTTTCAAATCATTGCTTCTGGTCCTGCCTTCCAGGACAGCCAAGAACAAAATGAATCCCCCTTCCTTGCGTCAATCCTTTAAATATCTGAAAATTGCCTCCTTATCTTCCCTCAATCTTCTGCTCTTCAGGCTGTAACTAGTGGTCCACGTACAACATGGTTTCTGGTCTCCTCACTAATTCGATGATCTTCCCCTAAATGTGTTCTGATTTGTCAATATCCTTTTTAGGTGATGTATCCAAAGCTGTTAAAAGCAACAATAATGATATACCGTATTTGCCGGCGTATAAGACGACCCCCTCCCCAGTAACTAATCATCCAATATTTACACAGTGTGCATGTTATTCTGTGTTGGTCAGCCAAATGATCCCAGCGGGGTCACCGGAAACGGCCTCCAGAAATCCCCGGGGCTGCAGCAGCAGGGTGGAGTGCCAGGGACCGTGGGAGGAGCAGGAAGGCAGGCAGCCTTCACATGGCCCTGCCTGGGGCGACAGGAGCGACCCACGCTCTCGCTCCCCCCAGTCGCTGCAGCCTCGGGCGGAGCGAGGCGAGCAGGATTCGAACCTGATTCAGAGACGCAGGGAGGCTCTTGGTGGAAGCGACGCGGGGGATCCGGGAAGCCAGAGGCGCCTTTGCTGTGTCCCACAAGCATCTGATAGCCGGCAGTGGATATACTGACGTATAAAACGACTCCCCCACTTGGAGGCATGTTTTTCAGGGCAAAAAAGTCATCTTATATGCCGGCAAATGCGGTGTGTGTGTGTATGTGTGCGTGTGTGTTAAGTTTTTGTGGGTACTTACATGTATGGCATTCAGCTTTGTTCGGGTATTTTCCCACGTAATTAAAGTTGTGCTTTTAAAGCTGTAGTGATGTTTCAGCAGAATCTCATCTGCTATCATCAGGCTTCTGTATTGACAGAAGTATTGAATACAGAAGCCTGATGATGACAGATGAGATTCTGCTGAAATGTCACTACAACTTTAAAAGCACAACTATAATGACGTGGGAAAATACCCGAACAAAGCTGAATAGCATACATATAGATACCCGCACATCTAGTGCTTCGAAAATTTTAGCAACTGGTTCTCTGCCCAATTGCTGGGTGGGCACGGCCATGATGGGCGTGACCTAATTGGCCTCCTGTACCACAGCAGGGAAGCCCATTTTTGGCCCAGGAGGGCGAAAATGGGCTCCCTGGCTCTGGAGCAGAGGTGGTATTCAGCAAGTTCTGACCAGTTCTGGAGAACCAGTAGTGGAAATTTTGAGTAGTTCAGAAAACCGGCAAATACCACCTCTGACTGGAGATTTTACTGTATCCTTCCCCTGCCACGCCCACCAAGCCACACCCACAGAACCGGTAGTAAAAAAAAATTGAATTCCCCATTTCCAGCCTTCCAAAATTTCTATTTTTTGCTCTCCCTGGGCTCCAGAAGCTTTCCTCAAGCCTCCAGAAGGCCCATTTCCCCACCCTCCCCGGGCTCTGGAAGTTCTCCATTTTTTCACCCACCCCAAGTCTCTGTGCAGGCCCTGCACTTACCTGGGATCCAAAATGGGCCACATGGAGACTCCTGGGAGGGAAGGGGAGGGGCAGGGCCAGCCAGTTGTTGCGACTACTGGTTCGGTGACCCAGATGTAAAATTAGCATCTAGTTCACTCGAACTAGTGCAAACCAGTAGCAGTCCATCCCTGGACACATCCTTCCTTAAGCCCTACTGCAACAGCTCTATTGTAAGGTGTAGAACAGAGAAAATGCTAATTTCCAGATAAGTATCAGAGAACTGTGATGCAGACCGAAATGGAGAGCCTGACTTTTTCAAGGGGTTTACCCGTTTTATTACAGCAAAGAGCTCTCAAGCTTACAACATCATTATTGTTTCAGAATTTAAGCTCTGGAGCTTCTTGTTACTTTAAACAGGAAGGGGAGATTTTTCAAAACCAATTTTTGGATGAGGTTTGAATTCTGCTTGAGTTGAAGCACCTAAAATTTAGAAAAGCACTAAAATACTTCCTCTCCCTCCCCCTGAAGCTGGTTTAAAATACATTATTTCTTTACATTTAAAAGAAAAATGATTCAAGAGTTAAAATGCAAACTTGCAAAAAAAAAAAGACCCCAACAAAGAACAGAACAAAACTAAACAGCCCCCCTCCCCCAAAAAAAGTAAGTGCATATTTTTTTAAAAAAGGAAAAATATACATAATTTTATATTATTTTAAAGGTATAGAAGTGGACTTCTATATATTTGAATCCAATCCAACATAAATTGGATGTCACAAGACCTTTCAGTTGAGAGGCCTTTTACTTTATTGTGTTTTAATGTATTGCAATAAGGCAACAGTTGCTTTATTCTGTGGACCTAGCTTGGATATAAGGGCATAATTAATTATATACTACAACTACTGCTCCTCCTGCTCCTGTTATTTCTACTAAAAATTGCACACCCCTGTCATGGCGGGCCTTGTCTGTTCAAAAGTAAACTCTAGCATACTCATTTTCTAGAAAAACAGGAAGTTGCAGACTTAATGTAAAAAATGTGACTTTGGCAAATCCCAACTGATCACATAGCAACATTTTAAAATAACAGAGACAAACAATTCAACTTAACAAGTAATTATCTTCCCTTGCTGTCAAAAAAATCTCTCTTCCTAAGAATTAACAACCACACAGATAAGACTTTCTTTCTCCAGATGATCTGTCCCCAACCTGGGTCTTCAAATTTTCTCATGGAACACCCATCACTCCAAGGTGCATTTGCAGATCAGTCTAATAAAACTATTTTATTTGGCATCATAACACTCATGCTCTTCATTTAAAAACTCAGGGGCTTAAGAATGATTTTGCTCAGTGTGAGTCTATATAGCAGTATTGGAAACCACACCTCCCACAGAAGAATGAAATATTTTAAGCAATATTTTAAAAAGGCAGAATATTATATTTCCCTAAATGAGAAATGGAGTGATGGCACAAAGGCAACGCCATCACATAAGAAGAGTCCCTTTAGTACCTCCGACTTTGCTCCCAATGTCCAGGTTATCTTCTGCTGGAGAAAAACTCTCCCAGGAATAGTCTTTAAGTGGAGAAAATTCAGTCCAAAAACAAAGTACATACAAACCGTAACTAAAAATCCACACAAGCCACGCTGCAGTAATTAACTTGACAGGACAGAAGAAGGAATTGCAGACTTGAAAGGCCAGGAAAACATACACAGTTGGGAAGACACCAGGAACCCAGATAAGCCTTGACAATGCCAGATAATTTGGGGTTTGCCCCCAACAGTTTGCTGTGCACAACTTCCCCTTTTAAACACTGTGTTCCTAGCTGCAGCTAATGAAGGGAATCAGGACCCTTTCTTTCCCTCATAGGCCACACAACTCACGTTGCTCCCTTCTTTGTTCTTCCTTGCGTACCCTAGGATGAAGAGGGGGTGTGCCTGGATCTTCCTCTGAATTCCCTCTCCCTTGCTCTGCCGAGCTGGACTTTGCCCTTTCCCAGTTTCTTCCACAGCCAACAGAGCCACACTCCCGCTCCCTATCAGCTGCTCAGCTTCCCCCTCCAAATCAGATTCTGACAGGGATGGAGAAACATGTTTGTTTAGAGGCAGGAAGCAGCCTTAAGTCTTTCTTAATAGCAGATAGTTTGTGCCCATTAAGAAAGTTTGAGCCAGCCTATTCAGAAACCAGTCCCAGTCTTCCTGCTCCCAAGCAGAAACTGAGGAAGCCATCTTTTAGAAATGCAGATTTGGTAATCCATTCAAGACAGGATTTTTTGAATCAAAGGCAGAATGTAGGATTAGGAGCAGCCCAGAGCAGTCCAAACCCCTTCAGTGCACCACCCTCAGAGCAGTCCAAACTTCACCTGGGAGCTCAGATAAACAATAAGCCAGAGTTTGACCGGATTGACTCAGACAAGCCCTTAGGATTTGCATTTCCTCTTTTGCCTATAGAGCCAGCTATGACCCCCACATGACCCTACATGACACCATATGAATCTGACAGCAGCCAATAGAATATTACAGGACATGTTCTTGCACAGGAACAGGAAGCTCAAATACAAAGCCCAAAGAAGGCATAAAAGCCACCGCTCTCAACTCCATGTGGTCAGCTGAACCACAACCACAAACTCTGGTGGTTTTATTTCATCATTAAACCATCTTTTGAATCTGCCTCCATGTTCCCAGTGTCTTTCTCCCAGCTTGGAACTGAACCAAATGGATATTTCTTCCAACAGCAGACTCTTCATTTTCTGAAGAACCACAGCTGTTGGGGGAAAAAAACTGTCTCCTGACACATACCTATATGTACTGTGCACATAGACAACTTACACACCCCAATGCATCATGTACATCCACATGGTTAAAACCAATCAGTATGGCACTACAATCATGCCATGAAACTATAACCTTTTTTTTTACATTTATCACATGCACTTAAAAAATGGGGAAGGCTTAAATTGCACAACTGTAATCTCCATCTTGATTTTTTTTTTCTCCTCTGGAGACACCAGTCCAGCACATTCTTCCAGCCATTTGCTATAGAAATGATTGCATATTGCATTGAGTTCCTTAAGAGTAAACAGTTGCACAAACCTCATTTGCATCTGCTGTTGTAGTAAACAGCTCACACAAAGACAGGTGATCCTTATATAAGTAATCTGAATCCTGGGGCTACTATTGCCATCACTCACTCCCCGTTAAGATAGCTGCAAGTATTCCATTGAAGGTCATGTCTCCAGCAGGGTTTCTGAAAAGCTCAGAAGTGGTCCTTGCAGTTCCAAGAGCACCTCTGCCATCTGGTGGCGAAATGGACTCATAGCAATGTGGTCTTTTGCTAAGACTTGGCAAGATGGCTCTTCTTTCATTAGACTTGCATTCCTCCTTTTCTTCAAGAGTTCAAGGTGACGTGCATAGCATTCTCACTATTCTTACACCAGCATCCATGTAAAGCAAGGCTGGCTGTGGAATTCTGGGAGTTGAAGTCCACCTATTATAAAATCCCCGAGATTGAAAAACACTGCTGTAACGTATTTATACTTTATACTTTATACCTGTATACTGCATGAGTCAAAAAGAGGGCTGTGAAAATATTTACACAGAGACCTCTCACATTCCACAAATAAAGTGTTTCCATTTCTTCCCTCAAAATGACGCTATAAAGCACTGCACACCGGAACAACTAGACACAAGGGCAGTTTTTTACCCGAAAGCCATCACCTGCTAAACAAATAATTCCCTCAACACTGTCCAACTATTCACAAAGTCTGCACTACTATTACTATTAATCTTCTCATCACTCCTTATCACCCATCCCCTCCCATTTGTGACTGTATGAAACTTAGTTGCTTGTATCCTATTTATATTGATTGTTTCCTAGTATGATTGATTGCTTATTGTACCCTATGACTATCATTAAGTGTTGTACATTATGATTCTTGACTCTTGACAAATGTATCTTTTCTTTTATGTATACTAAGAGCATTTGCACCAAGACAAATTCCTTGTGTGTCCAATCCTTGGCCAATAAAGAATTCTATTCTATTCTATTCTTTATTTACTGAATTTATATTGCTATCTATTCACCCATGGCAACTCAAGGTGGCTTGCAGAATATAAACTAACAAAAAGAATCAAATAAGTTAATAAAGTACAATATAACAAAATTACTCCACAACTTCTATCCTCCACCCTGTGACAGCAGATCACACTAGCCATTTGATGGACTCCATCCCTCTCTGGGTTCCCCAGGCCCTCTGGTACCTCAGAGCATCCTATTTTCAATTTACTTATTCATGGAACACAAACATGAAGGATGATATCAGAGATGACACCATCTTCAGAATAAGAGCTGGAAGGGATCTTGGAGGTCTTATAGTCCAACCCCTTAATCAAGCAGAAGACTTTATACCACAACTCTCAAACTCGCAGCGTCACATAATCATGTGACATTTTGTGACATTTTTCCATTCAGGGAGCTGGGGTGGGTGTGGCCTGCGTGTGATGCATCCAGTCCATGGGCCACCAGTTTGACACCTCTGCCCTATAATATTTCAAACAAGTGACTGTCCAGTCTCTATTTAAACTTCCAGTGATGAAGCACCCACAACTTTTGACGGCAAGCTATTCCACTGGTAATTGTTTTAATCATTAGGAAGTTTCTCCTTAATTCCAGGTTGCTTCTCTCCTTGATTAGTTTCCATCCATTGTTTCTTGTTATTATTCTGCTATCATAATTATTTTGTAGAGCTACCACTTTTTTATGTGTCTTCATCACTGTTGACTCCTGGTGGTTGCCTGGACAAGTTTTCAGAAGTGGTTTGGTCTTGCCTTCTTCCTAGGGATGAGAGAGGAAGACTGGTCCAAGGTCACACAACTGGCTCCAAGGCAGGAATTCACCGTCTCCTGGTCTCCAGACCTGACTACTACACCAATCTAGCTTTTATTCTTTAGCCATCTTTAAAATGAAAAGCTCTGGTAAATGGATAGGGCTTGGTAGATAACCAGTCTTCAAATACAGACTTTCTGGTGACCATGGACACAACCAGGCAGGAGTTGTTGCTCTCTTGGCACTATTGCAAATGCAGTCTAGTCTTTATTCCCTCTCAGGATGCTGGGATATGTAGTGCCAAATGTCAAAGCAATGATCAGGTGCTGAGACAGTTCTTTTGAATCCAGAGACAATAGCACACTGGTAAATAAAGGGATATAAAGCTTTGTTATTAGCTTAGGCAAGCAGATTGAAAAGCATAACATTAAAAGCATATATACAAACCAGATCATATCTGAATCTCTTCCAAGCTGCCAGAAGTTCCTTAATAATGGTGCAGTGACCCCAAGGGCGGCCTGTTTCCACAGGACCCAGACCTAGGTTCCATACAGAAGTTCCCATGAACAACACAACCCCAAAGTTTTTCTCAAAATCTGGCACCATGACTTCATGACCTTGCTATGGTCAAGAGATCACCAGACCTAACTTGACTGATTGAACACACATGACTCTGTGATGGGAATCGAAAGTGTGAGACTTTCACAGCTTTGAAGCTACGTGAAAATTCTCCCTTTCTCCATTATTCAGGGTGACAAACAAGCATGTTAGCTCAAAGTGAGGTCTAAATGACTAGGATTTTCTTAAAGTGGAGGAAAAATCAAAACATGACACTAAACTTCTTGTGAGGACCCAGGGCAAGGCACGGAGGCAACACAGTCAGCTGATAGTTCAAATCGCCCCTTTATTGCTCCAACTTTCCCTCAAACACTCCCACATCCCAGAGCAAAATGATCACACACACACACACAACCTCCAACAGCCTCTGGCTACAAGTAGTCCAGCAAAATGCTGTAAGCACAATGGCTGCAAAGCAAGAAATCCAGCAGGGCAAGGGATTAAGTCAATGAGTCCAGGAAGCAAAGGAACAAGGCAATTAATCCAGGAAACCAAAAATAAAGCAAGAAGTCCAGGAAACTCCAAACGTCAGCAACAGCACACAAAACTCCATGAATTCAGCATTTGTTCCCAACACCTCTTCGCACAGCATCTCCTTAAGTCTCAATCCCCAGGTGTGCCTTGTGAAGAGAGGCAGACCACGCTCCTTCCGTGACATCAGGTCAGCCTGTGCTCTTCCCACCTTCACTCTCCATGCTTGGGGATTAGGAGAAGGCGGTCCTTCTCATCACCTGAGCTCCTTCACTCATTTCCACTGCCTGTAATCTGTTGGTCGTCCTGGCCCCATTCCTCACTACTAGCAAGCCGTCCCACTCCTGAAGACCTCAGGCCTGCCTCCTCCCCACATTCCTCTGAAGTCAATAAAGCCGCCCCCTCGGTCTTCCTTGGCTCCAGTTCCAGCTCATCTTCCTCCACAGATTCAGTCTCCAATCCTTTGCTCTATCATTATTGGGATGAGAGATTACCATCTTTTTACACCATAAATTGCAGCTATGCAGAGAATTGGACATTGAGATGAATCTCAACGTAACTGTGAGTTATCTTGAGGATGCCTGATGAACCAATAAAAATACTTTGTATGGATGCTTTGTGGAGTTATCTATCTGCCTTTATACATTCAGTCAATAATTATAGAGGACGTGGACATGACACTTGTAAAAATAACAGTGATCTTCTGCATTGTCACTACAGGGTGGTGCTGGGCTTCTATGTTGATTTTCCTCGCAAGTACTAATCAAGCTACAACTTGGTTAGATCTAGAATCATCCATAGTACACTTTCAAACTATTGGACCAATAAGGCAGTGGACCAATAAGGCAATGTGAGGCGAAGGCAAACCTTTCATGATGAGAACCAGGTCAATGCTTTAGCCTCAAATGGATAATGAATGGCTTTATGACAGCTTACAATACCTGACTGACATACAATACTAAAAAAAATGATAGCATGCTAATCATAGAGGAATGTTAGAAGAAAAATACCATGTGGGACAACAGGAAACTCAGTTTGGTATTAGAAGGAAACTAGATAATAGACTAATAAGGGATGGTGACTACATTATGAAACAGAAAAATCTTTTCTCAGGAGAAAATCGGTGATAATCTATACAAATGCACAAGACGTGATGCTGTCAGCAAAAAAGACTGCCTGAAATATCCACCTAGACCTTGTTTTTAAATTCCACTTCATGTCTTCCCAATCACCTGTACATCTTCTGTTAATATCAAACATCTCCAAGGAAGCAATGTATGGATTTTACAAGCTGCAAAAGACTTTGCAATTTGCAAGAGTTAGCTTGTTCTCTTTACCTGCTAATGAAAATTCAAAATACAATTCTTCCATTTCATCCCAGAAAAGGAGTTGGAAGAGATATTAAGAACTTTTTCCATATGTCTTGATAGAAATTACAATATAACGGAATATGAGTTTGTATTTCAATATTACCATCTTTACAAGAACACAGCCTTTCCACATATGGAATGTTGTTAAATTTTCCTTCTAGCTCTGTTGATAATATTAAATTGCAGAAATGTAAGCGCTTGTTGAAATCTATTGTTTATAAGTTACTCTAGCTGCAATACTTCTTCGAAGTGTGTAATGGCCTGATTGTATCTTAGGTGAGAGTTTACTACATTCTAACTGTAATTCTATATAAGGATCCTTTGCTTAAGTGCCAACCACTTGTCTGAAAAACCCAAAATGTGTGTATTTTTTTTTCTCAATTTGAAGCATTGTTTTCCACTTTGTTAACTTAAGATGGATGAACTTCAACTCCCAGAATTCCCCATGTTGGCTCAGGAGTTCTGGCAGTTGAAATCCATATATCTTAAACATGGAAAAATTGGGAAACACTGATTTGGATTCCAGGAAGAATCATATTTATTGATTAATGTTAGTTGTGTCAGATTTTGAGATTGGAAATTAACCTTCAGCCAATATGTAACACATATAACTATATCCTAGTTTAAATTAAAAAAAACCAAACAGATTAACAGAGTTGGAAGGGACATTGTAGGTCATTTAGCCCAACCTCCCCTTCTCCCACCCTATACCATTTCTGACAAATGGCAGTCCAATCTCTTCTTGAAAGCATCCAGTGATGAAGCTCCCACAACTTCCAAGGGTAACTTCTCTTCCGTTGGTTGATTGTTCTCACTGTCAGAAAATCTCTCCTTATTTCTAGGTTAAATCTCTCCTTATTCAGTTTCCATCTATTATTCCTTGTCTGGCCTTTGGGTGTCTTGAAAATAGTTTGATCCCTTCCTCTCTGTGGCAGCCCCTCAAATATTGGAAGACTGCTATCATGTCTTCTCTTGGTCCTTCTCTTCACTAGACTAGCGATGCCCAGTTCCTGTAACTGTTCTTCATGTGAGAACTGAATTATTCAATACTCACAACACAGGAGCAGGTCTGGTTCACAATTCAAAGGTTTATTAAAGAAAATAAAGCATTTGCAAACAGGCCTTCAAATCCCTTCCAAAGTGGATTGGGTACAAGAAGAGCAAGCTTCCATATTCAAACAATACATTTTATACCCCTGCACAGAACATGCCATGCCTCCCCACGCACCCCTTATTCTCTATATTCTAAACTACAAGTTTGATGGTCAGCATGACATTGTTTTCTGTGTTTCAGTGTCTTATCTTGGTTTTACTGCTGGGCTCTGGATCTTGGGAGGATATTCCCTTGTTGCCTAGCCCGGGCAGATCTTCCCATTCTCCAAGAAGATTACAACAATGTACTTGTGAACACATTTTAGGTATAGGGTGGGGGTTTTATGCAGAAAAAGAGAAAGCTAACAGAAAAGCATCAGAAAGAGCAAAGAAGAATCTTCTAGTCTAACCACATAAAAATTCCATTATAAAAGAGTAACTTATAATTTTTTTCTCTCATTCATATGTTTTAGTCTCCAGTCCCCTAATCATCCTGGTTTTTATAGTTTTTATAAACCCAGTTGCAGGCATGTTATGCCCACACATTTTGCACACTTGGAATAGCTTTTTTTTAAGGAATTTTAACTATACTCTTTCAGGTTTTTGTAATTCATTCGTTTTAACTAGGTTTCTTATAACAACCAGGATATGAGTCACCTTTTTGGCGGGGTGGGGAATAAAGAACTGATGCTGAACTCTTCTGGGCATTTGAATCAAACTGAGCAGTGTACATGTGCAGTGTACAGTGTACATGAGCAGTGTACATGTGACATGTTATAGTATAGAGCAGTACAACACAAAGCCCAAGTATTTGGAACTGGGGATGTGTTCTATTTTATGCCCTTCAAAAGCCCAGCACATATTTTTAAAAACCTTGTAAAATATATGACCTTTGTTTTTCATGATTGATCTGTAATGAATGCAGAAATGGAGCAAAGCTCCTGCGGCTCTTCTGAGGCCTATTTTATTTCTGCTAATAAAGCTGCATTGTCTGCATAGTAATATAAGTAATATAAGAGACAGGTTCCTGTCCAGTTTAGGGGATGAAACTCTCCCTTAAGGGTATTAGCTGTTGTGTTGATATAGTAATTAAAGACGAATGAGGCCAATGTACACCCTGGTTGTCATTGTGTCTGCTGCTCAGCTGTGGGAAACCTCATCCTAAGACAGGTGTTTTTACATAGTGTACATATGAGGGTGAGTGATCTCCTTCAATGATAGAGGCCTTCAGTTTCTTCTGGAGAATTTTCTTGGAAATAGAATCAAAGGCCTGCTTAAAATCAACACACGCACCATAAAGAGCTACTTTTGGAGTCTGGTAGCTTTTCTGTCAGGGAGAAAGAACCTCTCCCTGATCTGTCACTGAGGGGCCTTGTTCAGGAACCGGCCTGCTGTAGGAGGCAGTTTTCTTCCGATGAATCTTTCCATTAAATGCGCCTGGCACATATATTGCTGGTTAAGCTTCGAAGGCTCACTGGACCAGGGATCTCCAACCTTGGTAACTTTTAAGGCCAGGGATGGGATTGTACCGGTTTGGACCGGTTTGTGTGAACCAGATGTTAAGTTTTCACCTGGTTCGCCAAACCAGTATTTCAACTGACCTGCTTGCCCCAGTGGCTGCCCTTGAATCTGGGATTCTGGGAGCTGAAGTCCAGGCTTAAAGTTGCCAAGGTTGGAGACCCTGGACAATCATTTGCTTGTCACATCCTTTCTTTCCATGGTGACAATAATGGCTGTGCCTAAGTCAATAGGAATAGTTGCTGTTTTATTTATTGGGGTGAAAAAGAGGATCAGAAGCAGGGTCCGCTAATCCGAATGAGAGCATATTAATTCTGGAGGTATTCAATTTTTCTCTGATGCCTTTCACATCCTTTCACCAGAACAGTGAGACTTTGATTGCCCAGGAAGAAAATTACTGATGTCAATAGTTAGGTAAGCAGGGTGAAATAGTCCCAAAATGTTCAACTCGCATGCAAAACTGGACTGTGGAATTAGATTTGGGGTGGAATTTTATGCTTAGAACCAGTCCTGGCTTTTCTTTTCTGGAATGGCCAATCTTGCCTCCCCAGGAAGAAAATTCCTGAGGAAGGTAAGACGTGTGTGGTACACCAAAAAAAACCTTTCACATAAATGCAAAAATGAAGGGCACGGTGAAATTCCGGATGGATTTTTTTTTTTTTTACTTAGAATGATCCTGGATTCTGTTTTCTGGAACACCAGAAGCAGGGTAGTTTGGTGGTTTTGGTAGAAGATGAATCTGAATGTGAAAAGCATTCTAGGATGAGATTTGGGGCTGAATTTTAATTTTAGGGCTGCTTCTGGTTTCTTGATTTGTGGAGAATTAATGTTGGACCCTGGCGTGGGATGTTGATAGTCAATGTATGATTCAGAGGTTTAGGAACAAGTTGAGGTCAAACTCAAAAATGATTTCCTGACTTTTCCACCTTCTTGGAATCTGTTCCTGTCTCTGGAACAAATTTTCCTCTCTGAGGACTGAAAGTTAAGTTATGGTTAGGCTGTTGCAGCTGAAAACATAAGGAATTTATTTCTGGTATGTTTTTGCACTGCTTTTTTGAAGCTGAGGAGAGTGATTTCATTTTCAGAATTTATATTTCATAACCTATAAATTGGTTCCCTCCTGGCTCCCTCTAGAAAGGCTCCTTTGATTCCATCAGAACTGGGGAGAATAATAACAATAAAAAAGAACATTGTTATCTTTAATAAGAAGAGGGGGAGCTAAACAGATTAGAAACAGTTGGCTTTCCATGAAGAAAAGTTGGGTTCTCTGTTTAATTGTCCATGATAGTATTTCTCAACCTTGACAACTTTAACATGCTGGGGCATACTGAGAGTTGAACGTCCACACATCATAAAGTTGCCAAGATTGAGAAACACAAGTCTAGGACTAACATAATCCGGAAAAAAGCAACCATGCGAACGTTCTTATGATGTACACTTCCTAGAGCAGGGGTTCCTCAAACTTGGCAAGTTTAAGACTTGTAGACTTCAACTCCCAGAAATCCTGAGCTAACATGACTGGAGGAGGAATTCTGGGAGTTGAAGTCCACAAGTCTTAAAGCTGTCAAGTTTGAAGACCCCTGGCCTAGAGTCACTTGTTGAGATGGGCAGATATAGAAATCATACATATAGAAATCATTCAGCTTTGTTCGGGTATTTCCCCACATCATTATAGTTGTACTTTTAAAGTTGTAGCGACATTTTGGCAGAATCTCATCCGCCATCATCAGGCTTCTATATAGTGTTCGTCTGTGAGTCAGACTTTTACAGTGGTTTCAGATTTAAATTTGGGGCAGCCTATTGCTGTGCCAGAATGGTTTTTTCTTCATCTTGATTGTTTGGGAATCTTGGTCTGTGTTTATTGGTCTTGGAGTTTGCTGTGTTCTGCTTGATTGGTGTTTCTAATGTCTTCTCTCTGTTTTGTAGCTTTTCTTTTTTGTCTTGATTGGCTGGCAACATTGTGTTTCCTGTATTGGAGGCTTTTAGTGCAGCTTGGCTCCGAGTAAATGGATGGCTATCATTTGTTAGGAAGCTAGGTTTCATCTGGGTGCCTGGTTGGGGTGTGTTTGAGCTGGAGGTATTGGGGGGGGAGGTCTGTTTGTGCCCAGGTGTTTGCCTGGCTTGTGGTGTGGAGATTTTTTTGTTTGTGAGTGCAGGCTTCCAGATAATTGACATCTGGTGGAATCAGCACCAAAACCCTAGCCACTATAGAAAACCCCAGCTACAGAATTATCAGAGAAGCCATAGAGATTGAAAAAAGACCTGAAAGCATGAATGGAAGAGATTACTCCTCTCTTCAAACTATATAAGCTTGTCAACAAAAGTTCCTCCCCCCCCCCCCCCCAATTCTGCTTTGTTTCAATAGCGTGACTTTCCTTTACAGTCCTGTTTAACAGAACCATTTTTCAGAACTCTGAGATGGAGCTTCTGACTCAGAGCCATCTGTCTTGCTGAACCCCTTGGCAACCAGCAATTAAAAACAAGGTCTCCGCTGGCCAAGGGGGCATGGCTGCTGATGACTTCCTAATTTTTGGATCCAGCAAGGCTGGGATGCAGAGGTGGGAATCTGCTCTTCAGTTCTCCCAGCAGCATTAGCAATCTGTTCTGCCTTTGTGCCGTTCTTGAAGGTGACCTGTTCTGACAATCTGCTGATGCTACTTGGCGGTTTCCTTTCTAAGCAGTCTTCTTCCATCAGCCTGATGGGCCTGAGAAGACACCATCCATCTTAATAAAGACCGTAACCTTTGTCAGGGCAGCCTGAATAAAATTATCCTCTTTTTCCCACTTTCTTTCCTTAAGCAACGTTCCTGTAACTTTCTGCCACGGCAGATGTGTGCTCTTATCAGCGCCATATGGAGGGCTCACTTGAAATGCAATGAGCCACCTGGCTTTCTTGGTGGCTGGTAATATTGCTGCCAGCTCAGTTCCACTTTGTCCCCAGGCATCTGTTTGTTCCAATGTTGTCTAGCTTGGCCATCTTGGAGTGTCATAGAAATTGAGAGTAGCATAGCCCTAGCTGCGTTGTTGAGGAAAAGTGGTGCATAGTAATGTTGGAAGAATTATCCTTCTGGGTTCAGTTCCAAGTGGGGAAAAAGACACTGAAAACATGGAGGCTGCTTGGAAGGTTTGATGGTGGACAGGATCACACAGCTTGGAGCTCCAAAAGTGAAAAGGATGATCACATGCTTCAAGATGTTGGGTGAAGGAAAAGAAAAAAGGGAAGAGATGCTGAGAGTTCCTGGGTTTTATGCCCTCTGTTGGGATTTGAATTTTGAGCTTGTATTCTGATTGGTTGTCAGACTCCCATTGGGCCATGCAGGGGCAACTTTGTAGGCTGTCCTGAGTTCCAGGCTTGGTTGAGCCTTGCTGGATGATAATGTAATGAAAAGGCTTTGGGCAATTCCTAGTATAGCTCTACCTGGAGTAGATCTTTGTTATGTAAAATAGACTGGCCCAGGCCAGAGTAATGGTCCATTAGCAAAGGTGGGGGGGGGAGCTGAGTTTCTGCCTCTTTGAGTTTCTACTTGTCTTTTTAGGGAAAATATTCTACCTTTTAAAATATTTCCTAGGATTTTTCTAGGGGAGGGGTGGGTGCGAACTTCCGACAGTAACCAAACTGTTCTGTTTCTGAATGGAAAGAAGATGGTTTCACACTGACAATTGTCTCTGACCCTTTCCAAAATAATTGGAACGAAAGGAGGGCAGTGTGTTCTGCAAATACCAAAACAGGATGAATTGACCCATCAATAAACTTGCTGGGGTTTAATTGAGCCCCAAGTAGGCCCTGTCATGCACAGTATCCTTTACTCAGTCATATTGCAGAAATATCTTCCATTTATTTTTCGTCTTTTTTTTTTTTTTTTGCAAAATCAGCCTTCTTTTTTTTATAATTTTTTTATTTTTTAAGACAAACATATACAGACAAAACATAAAAACATAAAAGCATCTTCCAGTTATATACATAGTGTGTCAGTTGGTTACAAATCTTTTGTGCTATCCTTTCATCGTCCTTACTCACAAGTTGTATAGATTCTCAGATTGTCAATCTAACATATGCTTATATATTTATCAGTTATTAATCATTCATTTGACCAAACTATTATTCCATCATTTTATATGAGATATTCTAGATTTTATTATAAATTTCTATTTTGCATTCAACCAATGGTTATATATTTTGTATTGTATTCTACATCAATCTATTAATCTTCTATTATGTTCTTAACCTATTTCATTGCCATGTCTTTTTATCTAACCATTGATAAAATAAGTCCCATATCATATAAAATTGTTTATCTTCTTGTTCTCTCATTTCAAATGTCAATTTACTCATTTCAGCACAGTCCATAATTTTCTTGCTAAATCAGCCTTCTTGAAGTTCCCTTTCAAATATGGGGATGATGACTTTTGCATCTCAGGGACTGCCACAAAGAAGAGGGAGTCAAGCTATTCTCCAAAGAAAGCACCTGAGAGCAGGACAAGAAGCAATGGGTGGAAACTGATCAAGAAGAGAAGCTACTTAGAACTAAGAGAAATTTCCTGACAGTTAGAACAAAACAGTTAGAATCAGTGGAACAACTTGCCTCCAGAAGTTGTAAATGCTCCAACACTGTTTAAGAAGAGATTGGACAATGATTTGTCTGAAATGGTATAGGTCCATGATGGTGATCCTATGCCATGCCTGCCGGAAGTGGCACGCAGAGCCATCACTCTGGACACAGCAGCCATCGCCCATTGCTCTTTCGGTGCGCGCATGCATGCTGGCCAGGTCTTCATCCGTGTGGGAGTGCCAGAAAGCAGAAGAGCAGCTCCCTGGAGCGCATGTGCACACCAGTTAGCTGGTCTTTGCACGTACATGCACATTAGAAACCGGAAGACAAGGTGGCCGACAAGCATGTGCGTACTGGGAACCTAAGCTTCCGGTTGCCAGTGCTCCCATGCATGTGTGTCAAGAGAGCTGCTCTTCCGGTGCCGAAAAGTTTAGCCACCACTGGTATAGTTTTTCTTGCCTAAGCAAGGGGTTGGACTTGAAGACCTCTAAGATTCCTCCCAACTATTCCTGTTTCTATTCCTATTCCATTACCGTGGCCAGAAATGAACTGCGAGAATCCTCATTGCACCAGGTGGCGAAGTCCTCATTAAGTCAGGAATACAAGAGCCTCGCTTTCTCTCGTTCTCATTTGGCCTCTATTGAATTCAGTTGAATAGGTTCTGAACCCCATCAGCTTTGGAATTAATTCACCTCTTTAAGGTCAACAGCTGCTAATCCAAGGTGTGCAATCATCTTTGGCCTGTGCAAGTGCAGGGAGTTGCGGGGAGTTGACTTAACATGCCGACTGTGGGAGGGTTTAGCAGAGGAAATTTGCTGGTGTGACCTGATTGCTACTTTTCTTTTCTTTTCTTTTAAAAAAAGAATCTTTATTTTTAGACACACATACACAAACAAAACATTAAATATAAAACCATCTTCGTTATATACATACAGTGTGTCGGTTGGTTACAAATCTTTTGTGCATCCTCTCCGTAGTCCTCACTTACAGTTTGTATAAGTTCTCATATTATCAATCTAATATATATGTATACATTGTTATCATAGTTAATCCTTTTATTGACTAGACTATTATACCATCATTTTCTAAGAGATATTCAAATTTTTAAGTTAATTTATATTATAACAATTCATTACACCATCCTAAGTCCATCCAATGGTAGTACATGTTTATATTATGTTCTATATCATTCTGTTATCCTGATTGCTACTTTCCTGTCCTTTGAACCTGACCACCTAATTTGAATGGGCGTCTCTGAGGCCATACAGCCTACAAAAGCTCCAGCAACCTATTTTTTCCCCCGGGTGCTTCTATGACATTGAATTTTCCTCACACATAATGCCCCCAGCCCACGAATAAAAAGAGACTTCCCCTGTCCTTAGAAGTACAAACAATCTTCCCTTGATTCTGATGTTCAGGTTGAAGGTGTACAAAATCAGCTGGAAGGAAATTTGCAGTGACTGACAACAGAGGGGAGGGAAAAACACAAGACAGATTGCCAACGACGATTGTAAAGTTCCTGCAGGTATAGTCCTTCGGCTGATTTGAAGATGGATGGACAGGACTTTATCTTGATAGTGGAGGCACACCTCGAGATTTATATTCCACTCTATATATCTTTTGCTGGAACTGAATAACCCTGTGAAAAAGATGCTTGGGGGACACAAGAGCTGATCTCTACTTCTTTATCCCAAAGCTCAATTTCTCACATGCTTCAGAGGGCACTGTTGTGCCAGACCGAAACCAAGCATTTTCAAGATTGTATTGTCTCTGTTTGATAGGAATCAGCCAAATTGTCTCATTGTTTTCCTCTGTAAGGAATAAAAAACGTATTAAGCTCTAAAAAGGTTTACTATGCCTATTTTGACTTTTAAATACCTTCCCCCCCCCTTCTTCTGTTCAAACATTTCTGATTCTTGGAGCCTGTCTGGACAAGTCCCTGCAGTTTTGTTGGCAAGGTTTTGCTTTCTTCCTAGGACTGAGAGAAAGATGGGCTGGCATAAAGTCAGTCAGTGGCTTCATGTCCAAGGCCCAAGGCAGAGGTGGTATTCAGCAGGTTCTGACCAGATCTGGAGAACCGGTAGCGGAAATTTTGAGTAGTTCGGAGAACTGGAAAATGCCACCTCTGACTGGCCCCACCCTCATCTATTCTCTGCCTCCTGAGTCCCAGATGATTGGCTGGGTCTTCTTTTGTTGTCCTTCATAGGAGAACGGAGCTGGAAAGCAGGTTAGTGGGGTGGGGAGGGAATGGGATTTTGCAGTAAACTTCCCCCAGGAGTGGGGAGGGAATGGAGATTTTACAGTCTCCTTCCCCTGCCATGCCCTCCAAGCCACACCCATAGAACCAGTAGTGAAAAAATTTGAATCTTACCACTGGCCCAAGGGTATTAAATAGGGCAAAACCAGGACTAAATTGTACCTTATTTAATACAGGTAGTCCTGTTAAGTGAATCTGATTTCCTCATCGACTTTGCTTCTCAGAAGGTCGCAAAAGATCACATAATTCCGGGATACTGCAACCGTCATAAATGTGAGTTAGTTAACAAGCATCCGAATGTAAATCATGTGACTATAGGGATGCCACAATGGTCGTAACTGTGAAAAGGTCACTTTTTTTCAGTGACACTGTAACTTCGACCAGTCAAAGGTAAAAGGTCAAAGGTTAAAGGAACTGTTGTAGGTCTAGGACTAGCTGTACCCTTAAATTGATGGCCCTCAATACCATCAACCATGGTATCCTTTTGGGGCAGCTTCAGGGGCTGGGAGTGTGGCCCTGGTTCACTTACTTCCTCTATGACTGCTCTCAGTCGGTGTTGATAGAAAGTGAGAAGTCCAGGCCTCGTTGACTGTTTTGCAGGGTTCTGAGAGACTCGATACTCCCTCCCTCTGTCTAACATCTACATGAAGCCGCCGGGTGAAATCATCCACCACCATTGACTGAGATATCATCTATACACTGATGACACTCAGATTGTACGTCTCGTTCCATGGTGGCTTAAGAGCTGCCATGACCTCCCTCTCTCAGTGTTTGTTAAGAGCTGGATGGGGAGTAACTGGAGGAAAGTGAACCCTGGCAGGACTGAAGGAGGTTCTTTGCTCCCTATAGAATTGCCATCTTTGGTCTTGGATCGGGTGCCATTGCCCCAAATAGACCCAGTGCATAAACTGGTGGTGGTGGGAGTTTCCTCTGGATTTGCGACTCCTGCTTGAAGAGTTGGTGGTAGTCATGGCCAGGAGTGCCTTTGTACAACTGTGTGATGTGTGTCAGTTACGCCCTTTCCTGGACTGTCACTCATGCCCTAGTCATTTCCCGTCTTGACTACGGGACACACTCTACACAGGGCTGCCCTTGAAAAGCATCTGGAAGATTCAGTTGGTTCAAACCGCAGGGGCCTGCATGGTTTTGTGCAGACCCCAGTGTGCACATGTGTCATCTTTCCTGCAGGAGCTGCATTGGCTAATAATTTGCTTCCAGGTGCAATTCAAGGTGCTGGTTGTCACCTTTAACTGGGTTATCTGAGGAACAGTCTCTTCCCAATTACATCCACCCAACCCACTAGAGGTGGAGAGGCAAGGAATGTCGCGGGTCGTGTCTCCTAAGGAGATACATCTGGCAAACCCAGAAGGAGGGTCTTCTCTGTGGTGGCTCCCTTCCTTTGGAACATCATTCCTGCAGAGATTAGACTGGTCCTTCATTTTAACTCTCTTTTGCAAGGCTCTGAAGACCTGGTTCTGCCAATGGGTCTAAGAAATCCAGAGTGGAATAGAGCCCATCAAGTAGTTTGTTTGATTATGTGTTGTCTCCAGGGGATGGATGGGTGGGAATATTGTTTTTTATTCTTTTATATTAGGTTTTTATTGTTTGTAAGCCATCCACTGAAAATGAGGGGCGACCATATAAATCTTCTAAACAAACAAACAAACAAATAAATATCTATTTGTAGATTTACTTTTAAATCTATTCCACCTATATCACCCTTAGTCTTACAGATTCCCACAATGGAAGGATGGATGAAGTTCATGGAACTGCCTGGGATGACAAAATTAACTACCTCGGTTGAAGAAAAACTTCTTTGTTTCCACCTGGAAACCACATTTGGACTTTTTGATAAAAACCAGAGGAAAGGCTATATCAATTTTATGATTTGATGAAATGTTTATAATTATAGAAATAGTGGGGGTTATTGAATTTTAAATCTAAACATTAATGTATTTCATATTTGTACCTGTACCAAAGAAAGTTGGAAGCTAATCAGAATCACTGTGGTCCAAGAGCCGAATGAGGGCCAGAAATACTTTCAAAACAAATATTCATGTTACTTGTATATAAATACAGCAATACTATCCTCATGCTGTTCAACTTTCCCAGTGTCTTAGCACATCAAGGCAAAACATTAGAAGGGAAGAGAGCCTTTGGCTGCCAATATACCCATATTTTTCTTCAGTATCAGCCCAAATCAAGAGGGACAAGAAACTGAAACGTTGATGTTGACTTAAAATAGGCTGACCAATATCCACAGATGTTGAATTGATCATTGCAGTGATGACCACAAACAGTGATTATTAATGAAAGCAATCGTTGCCCAAATCCAGTTAAGTGGGATTACGTCAACGCAGAATTTCTCAACCTCAACTCTGAAGATGTGTGGACTTCAATTCCCAGGGTTCCTCAGCTACGGTTGTTAAAGTTGAGAAAAGATGGTCTAATGCTGTGATGGTGAACCTATGGCACGCGTGCCACAGATGGCACGCAGAGCCATTTGTGCCACATACAAGCTGCAAACTTACCTCACTGTGCATGTGTGTGCCTCACAGCTGATTTTTGGCCGGTTTAAGGCCTTTTTCGGCCTTCCAAAGGCTTGAGGAAGGCTTCTGCAGGCTTCTGCAAGCTTTGCAGGCTGAAAACTAACCCCGTTTCGTCACTTCTGGCATTTTTGGAAAAACAGGAAGTGACAAAATGGGGCTAGTTTTTGATTTGCAAAGCTTGCAGAAGCTTTCCTCAAGCCCTTGGGAAATCGAAAAAGACCTCAAACCGGCTGAAAATCAGCTGTGAAGCACAGTGCACTTAAGGGGGTGGCAGGGGGCAAGTGGGTGGATTGCACGTGCATGCATAGGGGGGCATGGGGGTGCGCATTGCCTTCTGGGTGCTGGCACGCGAGCGCGAGTGTGCAAGCGCACACACAATTTTTGGCACAGGAGCCGAAAAAGGTTAACCACTGAAAAAGGTCAACCATCATTTGAAGACCTTGGGAAAGTTTAAGACTTGTGGACTTCAACTCCCAGAATTCCTGAGCTAACATGACTGGAGGGGGAATTCTGGGAGTTGAAGTCTACAAGTCTTAAAGTTGCCAAGTTTGGACTAACTCGTTCCAGGAGAGCTGCTACTAGGTTGCATGCATCTCTAATACAAGTTGGGAAAGAACACATTTCCTACGTTTAATCCTTCCAACTCTTCCTTCTTCCCGCGTTAGCAGCGCAGTTTTTCTGCCATTTTAGAGCTAGAGAGAGACATACACCCCCTCGCTCAGCCGTAGAAATTATCTTTGCACTGCCGGGCTATTGGCGAGATTATGACATCCTGCGGCGCGGCTATTCCAAACAATACGGCAAAGTTTGCCGCCTGACAATTAGGGAGTTTCCAGCAGGGGACGCTATGACCATATCATCGTGCGCCGGCGCCTTCCACCGCTACCGCCACCATGGAATCCAACAGGGACGAAGCGGAGCGTTGTATTGGGATAGCGGTAGCCGCGATCAAGGCCAACCAGACCGAGAAGGCCCGCCGTTTCTTGGAGAAGGCTCAGCGGCTGTACCCGTCTCAGCGGGTCGGCGGTGAGCGGGAAAGGGGCCCGGGGGGGGAGGCCTAGACGACTGAGGCCTGGGGTAGCCGGTCTGACCTCTCACCCCTACTGCGCGTGAGCAGAAGCGAGCGTGGCGTGAGGCACTCTGGGATTTGAAGTCCCCTAACTCGACGTGAAAGAAAAACGCGCGTTGTGAACGGGGGTCTTCGAAGGAGATTTTATGTCCGGCGCAGGGAACAAAAGGAACCCCGACTCAGTGAGCCGGGTTTATGTTGTGCACGAAGAGATCACGACGGTTGTCTTTCCCTAAGCTGAACTGCGGAGACTACAACTCCCAGCGAGCATTGCGCCGAGGGTGAAGGGGGCAACCGCGCACCTGAGTGATAGGGATGGCCCCTGGGGTATTTTCTTTTGCTCTCCGCCCACCCACCCACCCAGTTGCAATCGCTGCCGGTCCGTGTAGCTTCTCTCCTTCTCCCCTTCCCGCCAGGTTCAGGGTTCCCTCCCCGTTTGGGACAGGCATTCTCCTCTCTTTGGCCTTCTCTGCTGGGGATCCGTGGCCCACCTTTGCCAGCTCCTTGCCGAGATCCGCTGGAGGACTGTGCCCCCACCCACCGCCACCTTTAGCCTCGGCCCTGGCTCCTTTCAGATGATGTGGACTAATCTCTGGGCCTACTGGGGCATTGGCCGGGGCAGTTGGGTAGGCAGGAATCAAGGGAAGACCCTCTCCAGTTGGGTGGGCAGCAGTCAAGGGAAGACCATATTCAGTTGGGTGAGCAGCAGTCAAGGGAAGAACCTCTCCAATTGGGTGGGTAGCAGTCAAGGGAAGACTCTTTCCAGTTGGGTATACAGCAGTCAAGGAAAGAGCCTCTCCAGTTGGGTAGGCAGCGATCAGTTCAGTGGACAGAAATCAAGGGAAGACCCTCCAATTGGTTTGGTCCCTGGTGGTGTAATGACAGTGTAATGTTCATGGTAGTAGTTTGGAAATCGTTTGCTGTTCCCTTCTTGCAACATATTTTTTTGAATAGCCCTCTCTAGCCTACAACTGTTTTCCTAGTCTTCTGTTCAGAGGCTTCTCCCAACTCTACAAAAGTTTCAGGGTCAGCCAAGATGGGCTGGATGCTGCCTTCCCTACACACACCCTAGATGGGTTAATGGCAACAAGGGATCCAAAAGTTGTGCTCAGCTGCCTAACCCTGCTTAGTTTTCATCACTCTAATCTCTTACCACACTTGAGTGTCCTCATTCCACTGGGGAAGTATTGGAACCAGCAACAGCCTTCAACCTAATTGGACTTTCTGTATCCCAAACAATACTGTGTATTATACCTTTTGAGTACATGATGTTGCAGACATTGCAGGGAGTTGTTGTTGGTGCACGTGCCAGAGACAATTCGAAGGATGCTGGAATATTTCAACTCTCTGTTTGTATGCAACCTAGATTTGTGAAGATAGGTAGTTTTCAAATAAATGCATTGTTTTGTTTCAAAGTTTTAATAGATGCTCTAGTGTGCCACTTCCTTCCAATTGATGCCTCAGTCCTCCATGTCCTCAATGCCTCAGTCCTCCATGTGGATTGTCTGAATAACAGAATAGTAGAGTTGGAAAGGACCTTGGAGGTCTTCTAGTCTGGCAACACTAATTCTACCTTATCTTCCCCCTTTCCCATCTTCTTTGACTTTCCTGCTTAATTATTCACTTCCACTGACTTCTCAGAGCAGTTATTTTTGAGCTGTCAACTAAAGAGCTCTTGCTGCAAGTTCTTAGTTCTCTAAATAAATCTTCCAGTCGTAACAGTAATAAATGCAGACTTACATATCTCTGATTAACAGCTATAATAGAAAAATTAAAAAATATAGCCGTATGTGAGAAAATATTTAAACACATTGTAAAAATACTGCCTTTCAACTTTTCAGATAACTCTGGAATGACAGTGATAAGTGCTTCCAGAAAAAGGGCTGTGCTCTGAATAGTTATTCTTTTTTTTTTTGTTAGATTTATATTCTGTCTTTAGGTGAAGAGCTGAAGTTGGTGCCCTGTGAGATAGGTCTCTCTGACAGACAGTGACTGCCCCAAATTAGTCAGTGAGCTTCTGTGGTTAAGGATGGACGAGAACTTGGATCCCACTTTAACCTCTAATCACATAGGCTTATATATGGATGTTTTTTGATCCACTGGTATTTGCAAGAGCAGTTAGATTTGGCTGTTACAACTTTTAAAAACCTGAAGGCTGCTACATCCAACAATTTATTTTATTTATTTACCTAATGAGTTAGGGATCAGACTGATTATATGTTTTCTAGTCACTTACTTTGAAATAACATGATCACTTCTACTTCCACTTTGACATTTTCCCCTTTCCTCTTGTATCTTATTTATTCCCTTTAAATACTTACCCAAAGGTGAGTGATTTGGTGAAAATCTATCAAGAGAAATACTTCTGTCACCTTTCCACTTGCAATTATGAGAGAAGGTTCATCTGCATGCAGAATTAGGCACATTTACAAATTTTAACTTGGATTGTCTGGGGTGTAAATAAACTAGGAAGGCACTGTGAATTGCTGTAATTCTCTTTGTTGTATGTTCATGGTATAATGATTGTAGGATTTGACGGTTAAGGGTTTTTTGTGTTGATTCTTTGGAAAAAAATATTTTATTTTAGAAATTCAGGAGAGCTGTAGTCTCTAAAAGATAATAGCTCATTGAAATGAATTTTAACTGATGAGTTTTGAATGTCATAAATATATGCTTATTCTGCCTTTGATTCCTGCTACTAATGCTATTACTACAATTATTACTGTTTACTAGCACATTTTTTAAACATACACTTTTATACTGATTATTGCCTAATTGAAAATTAGTCGGTTGGCAAAACAGCTATGAAACATTGTGAAGGCTTTAATAAGATATTTTTATTCTGTAAAGGTATAATTCTATGTTGTTCTTGAACAAACAAAACCAATGTTGAAACCTTTGGAAGTAACATGTAGTACAGAGATTTAAAGCAATCTGATTAATCCCTTGCATAACACATTATTGCAAGACTTTTTACAAATGGGTTTTTTAAAATCACTTTCTAAGGACATGAAAACTCCTGTGTTGTGCCTCTCTCAGTCATCCTCAGAATCAGCATGTTAATTTAAACTTTTCTGGGATGCTATTTCTAATTATTGATGTAAAAAAAGCCTGTGGAATCTGGCGCAAGCAGAATTGCCCGGAATAACGATCACAGTGCTTGGACAGGTTTAAGGTTGTACAGATTAATATCAAAACTTGAAGCCTGCCCATTTCCAAATCAACAGGCAGCTCAATATTTTCAGAAGACATGTTTGTGGCAATGGCTGAATTTCACAAACCACTTTTCTTGCTCTTTCCCATTGCAGCACAGATAGACCACTTAATGAGTTAACAATGGTTCGTTCAATGACTATTCAAAGCTACAACAACACTGAAAAAAGTGACTTATGGCCATTTTCCACAGTTTACAGTCATTGCAGCATCCCCATGGTCGTGTGATCAAAATTCAGATGCTTGGCAACTGACTCGTGTAGGATAGTTGCAAGTGTTCCGGGATCATGGGAACATCTTTTGCGACCTGACAAACAAAGTCAATGGGGAAGCCAGATTCACTTAACAACCCCGTAACTAACTAAAAAACAGTGCAGTGATTCACTTAACAAGAAAGCGATTTCACTTACGGCAAGAAAGGTTGTAAAGTGGGAGGAAATTCACTTAACAAATGGCTCACTTAGCAACTGAAATTTTGGGCTCAATTGTGGTCATAATTCAAAGGTTATCTGTAATTGTAAGTTCTAGACCTGTGGTGGCTCACCTTTTGGGGCTCCTGTGCCAAAAATGATGTGCGCGCTTGCATGATCATGCTCGTGTGCCAGCACCCAGAAGGCAGTGCATGGCCCCCCACGCCCCTTCCGCATGTGCGCGCAATCCCCATCTACTCCCCACTGCCCCCTTACCTGCACTGTGCCTCACAACTGATTTTCAGCCGATTTGAGGCCTTTTTCGGCCTCCCAGAGGCTTCAGGAAGGCTTCTGCAGGCTTTGCAGGCTGAAAACTAGGCCCGTTTCGTAACTTCCGGTATTTCTGGAAAAACAGTAAGTGATGCAACGGGCCTATTTTTTGGCCCGCAAAGGCTGCAGAAGCTTTTCTTAAGCCTCTGGGAAGCTGAAAAAGGCCTCAAACTGTCTGAAAATCAGCTGTGAGGCATGCGCATGGGCAGTGAGGTAAGTTTTCCTGTAGCTTGCGTGCTGGCACAAATGGCTCTGCATGCCACCTGTGGCCATGCCATAGGTTCACCACAGTTCTAGACCATATTTAAGAATAAGTCTCACCTAAAGTACATAGTAGCAATTGAGACCTTACTGAGTCACCAAGTCTCAGCTGTCCTTTCATAGAATGGCAACAGATGATGTTCCAAAAAGGAGGGAAAATGTGTTTCCTGCCAGTTCACATTATTAGCTCTCATTATAAGTGGTACAGTGGTTTGTGATAGCAACAGGGAGTGCCAGGATCATTGTCACTATGCAATGCAATCAGGTGATGTCACATATGATGACTCCATCACTTAACAATGGGAATTCCAGTCCTAATTGCCACTGTAACTTGAGGACTACCTGTATCAAAGAGAAATACTTATGACAGTGGGCTCCAGATCTCTGTAATGACTTTCCAGCAAGCTCCTACAGGCATTAAATAGCATTATAGACAAGATGGCATTTTGTGTGGTCACCAATCTAAAACTATTGAATTTAAAAACGGTGCTCTAAATCTTTACAGAAATGGTTCAGTTAGATGCCATGGTTATTTCCTTGCCAAGCTTAAAGCATGTCACCTCTTTCCAATGTCCTTGACCACTACTGACATCCTACAGACCTTCTGCAACCTCTTCAATTTAGGCCAAGGGTCTTCAAACTTGACAGCTTTAAGACTTGTGGACTTCCAACTCCCAGAATTCTCCAGCCATCTGTGCTAGCTGGAGAATTCTGGGAGTTGAAGTCCAGAAGTCTTAAAGTTGCCAGGCTTGGAGGTCCTTGGTTTAAGTGAATCAGGTACTACAAAGTAAGAAAAATACTTTCTCCAGGAACTCTGGAAAATCATAGCCAATCCAAATAGACAAAACTAGATGATCTGTCTCCAAATAAAGCCATTTCATATAGACTGGTTAGGGTTTTGGTTTAGGGCCATGATTATTGTTGCCAATTAATAGGGAAAAAATGAATTTTTAAAATTGCTTTAATTGTTGTCTTTGAATTTGGCTCTGCAAGAACATTAATGTTATGGCAAAGTTGGATCAGATGGGGCTGTTATAAACTCTTGAGATTCATGTTCTTTGCTAAAGTGGAATTAAATACTAGAATTTCTCAATGTTACATCAGGCCTTTGTGCATTTAGCGAGCTGGCAGCCACTGAGGTTTTGGAAGTGGATGTAGCTAATATTCCCTCTGCGATTATTCCATTATATGTGCTCTCTTTTTCCTCTTTATTTTAAACACTCCCCATTGTAACCTATAAAAATCCAGAAAAACCACTAGATGGTAGCAAAGAGATACAGAAGACTCATTGTTGTTTTCTATTGGCCATCCAGATTTTTGCACCCAGATAAGTGTCTTCTGTTTACAATTTGTTTGCAAGGTTTACTCATAACATTAAGCCAGAATGTAATTAGTTTCTGATGTGACATGAATTCACCTTTGATAGTTTAGTATTACAAGTTAGCCAAATCATGATGGTTTGTTCAAAGAAATGTGATTTCAAACATCCTGAAGACTGTTATGTATAAATTCAACATAATTCTTGGCTTCAAATAGGATAAGTGAGGATCTTACCAGCAATATTAATTTAAGTGTTTTGTTTGTTGCTGAATGCTAGTTGCTTATTTGTTCTGATTCCCAGTTTTTACTATGCAGGTTTTTTTATTAATTAAAAAATTTATATGTTACTTAAACACATTTCTAGCAACTAACACCCTATCCACAAAAATTTGGATATAATAAATATCACATGAAATACTAAGCACAACTAAAATATTCATAAGGATTAAATATTTTAACATATGTATCCAATTTTAATTTTGGAAGGTGTCCCATTTCAAGAATATAAAGGAATAAGTATTCTGAAAATCCTGTATTGGTTCTAATGCAAACAAGAGAAATTTTAGGATATCAGAAAGCAATCTTTCTGTTTTGAGTTTCTAATGTTTTTCAAGAAATCTTGAAACCTGCCCATTTATATCATGCACATCTTTACGCTGCTCAAAAAGAAATGGAGAAACTTCTGGAGTCTTCTGGATGAAATCAAACAAAAGCTTAAGGAATGGTTGATCAGTTGCAATGAAAAGATTTGTCAATAAATAATACATATTTTATTTATTTATTTGTCAATAGCTTACAAGATAATAAACATAAGTATAAATACAGGAAATGGGTAGGAATAATTGGGGACAATAGGACAGGAACGGTAGGCACGACTGTGTGCTTATGCACAACCTTTCTGTTTGGGTATCAGTGCAATGTAATTCAGCCAACCTGATTGACACTGATATTATTGGAAATGGATGAAGTCCAGCAAAATGTTTATTTGAGATGTGGAATGAGAAGTTTTGGCAATGACGGGGGGGGGGGGGGAGACACACATAAATTTGTGAGAATGGAACCACTGGATCTATGCTGAACGTTTTTCCTTGTAGCGCTGTTGGACTCACTCATCAAGAGCAAACAGTCAGCCGATGACCATTCGCAGCCCAAGGAATCCTCCAACCTCGGCAGTCAAAAAAGGACCGAGGATTTTGCTTCGGCCAACGGAGAAGCTGGGGGTGATACCAGCAAAGGTTACACACAGGATCAAGTGGATGCTGTGAAGAGGTAAGCCTTAGTTAAGATTCTGACCAACAGACCACAGTTACAATCATAAAACAACTTGTACAGTCATAGTTGGAAGAGCAACTGTGGGACGTAGTGGCAATCTCATAGAATAGACTACTTTATTTGGCCAAATGTTATTGGATGCACAACGAATTTGTCTCCAGTGCAGAAGCTATCAACGCACATACAAAACAACAGAGTAATAATAATCATAATGATGATACCAATAAGAGAAGATAGTAGAAAAGATGAGAAAGTTAAAATACAGCCATACTAAATAGGTAAATATACGACAAAGCAGTATTACATGTTGATCAATAGCAGCCTCAGTCTTTGGGGAAGGGAGAGGGAATTCAGAAGACATCTGACATGATGTGTTTCCTAAGCAAGAGTTGTCACTATGGGTAACTGACCAACTGATTAAATAGCAATAGTAATAGCACCGCTTCACCATGCTTTTTAAAGCCCTCTCTAAGCGGTTTACAGAGTCGGCATATTGCCCCCAACAATTTGGGTCCTCATTTTACCAACCTTGGAAAGAAGAGTCAACCTTGAGCCTGGTGAGATTCGAACTGCCAAATTGCAGGTAGCTGGCAGTGAGCAGAAGTAGCCTGCAGTACTGCACTCTAACCACTGTGCCACCATGTTTGTTCCTTGCAAATTATTTGTTTTGGCTTCTTATAATTTGCTTTTTAAATTATAATTAATGTGGTTTGAAGTGGAAAATACACTGTTGTTATAGAGGATAATAATTTTAGTGGTCTTTTAATCTAGATTTCGGTGGGGTGAATTATATCTAAGGGTATTTTTTTAAAAAAGCTTTCCTCTCCTGTTTATATTTAGTTCCCCAAGTTCTTTTCTTTAAAGTAATGTAGGTGTGTGACACTTGAGGGCACTGTTTTCACGGTTGAGTCTGATCTTTAATATTTGAGTTCTATCCAGAAAAGGGGACCAAGGAACTTTATTGCTGTGAATTTTAATTCAGGAGAAGCAGAACCTGTAATTTTAAATACATTGTCAAATGAGGTGTTTTGTCTGTCTTTTCAACTTTGAGGGTGAAACAGTGTAAAGACTATTATGAAATTCTGGGCGTCAGCAGGGATGCCTCTGATGAGGATCTGAAAAAGGCCTACCGGAAATTAGCTCTAAAATTTCATCCTGATAAAAATCATGCACCGGGTGCTACAGAAGCATTTAAAGGTAAAAATATCCTTTTTCTTCCAAGAGGTGTGTCTTTATACCCTGAAAATGGTACCGTGTTTCTCCAACAATATGGCCTCCACCAATAGAAAGCCGCAGCATGATTTATTGGCATAAAATCAAATTAAGCCCCTCCCCCCAAATTAAGGCCCATATTAAACATGCGAAATGGGGGAATGGTGGGGGGGGCTTGCCGTTAGGAAGTACTTTGTTGCATGCCCAGATATGGTGCTGCCTGCGTTGGTGGAGCACTTCATATCGGGAGACCTGCCACCGTTGCTTTCCCTTCTCCCTAGCTGCCATGGCGTTACAGCAACGCCACGGCGTTTGGCGCAGCCACGTGCGGCCAGTCAGGGCTCCTCCCTGCAACCGGAGCCCTGAGCAGACACTTGGCTTCAGGCGCTCCTCTGGCCGCCTTCTTTTTGCCTTCGAAGGTAAAGTGAATTATTTTAAAAACCTCCGCTGGAGGTGGGCTGGAGGGAGGTGGCTACGTGCCCCCCGGGCTGCTTCAATGCAAGGTCCTGACTTGCAGCATCCTGTCGTTGCCGCCGTGTCCTTTTCGCCGCCGCCTCCCTCTCCGACTGCGAAACTCGTGTGCTTCGCCAAACGCTCCGAGCGAGGCAAGCTCTTTCATACATTGAGAGAGAGAAAGAGAGAGGGAAAGACACCAGTGTGCTCCGAGAGGCTGGCTCTTTTCTCTAGCCGAGGCTGATATCTGACTGAATATCCCTCTCCTTTATCCTCACGATGGGGTCGGCAGCGGCGCTCTCTGGTGCAGCCACCTCAGCTTGCCAGCCTTGCCCTGCTATGAGACGATACTGTGACAGGCGCTGCTGCCGCACTCCCTTCTCTTTCCTCGCCTCTCCTCCCTTCGCCGGCAGGAGTGTGCGCGCCTGCTGCCACTGCCGCCGCTCCTGAGGCCGTCTGGAGCGGGCAGGTGGGAAAGCTAGCAAGGTAGCTGCGCTGTCTTCTTTTTCCCTCAGCAAAGCACCGCCGCTTGCCACCGCCACCACCACCTCCGATGGGCGAGGAGGCGGTGGAGGCACCCAAAATGTCACCAAGGCAGCGAGTGCCTCTCCGCCAGGCGGGATGAGTGGAGGGCCCAGCGGGGAGGCACTCACTGCCTTGGTGACATTTTGGGTGCCTCCGCTGTCTCCTCACCCATCGCAGGTAGCGGCGGCGGCAAGCAGCGACGCTTCGCTGAGGGAAAAAGAAGACAGCGCAGCCACCTTGCTTGCTTTCCCACCTGCCCGCCCCAGACAGCCTCAGGAGAGGCGGCAGTGGCAGCAGGCGCGCACACTCCTGCCGGCGAAGGGAGGAGAGGCGAGGAAAGAGAAAGGAGTGCGGCAGCAGCACCTGTCACAGTATCGTCTCATAGCAGGGCAAGGCTGGCAAGCTGAGGTGGCTGCACCAGAGAGCGTCGCTGCCGACCCTGTTGTGAGGATAAAAGAGCGGGATAGAGATTCAGTCAGATATCAGCCTCGGCTAGAGAAAAGAGCCAGCCTCTCGGAGAATGCCGGCGTCTTTCCCTCTCTCTCTCTCTCTATGTATGAAAGAGCTCGCCTCGCTCGGAGCGTTTGGCGAAGCACCCGAGTTTCGCAGTCGGAAAGGGAGGCGGCAGCGAAAAGGACACGGCGGCAACGGCAGGATGCTGCAAGTCAGGACCTTGCATTGAAGCAGCTGGGGGGCACGTAGCTACCTCCCTCCAGCCCACCTCCAGCGGAGGTTTTTAAAATAATTCACTTTACCTTCGAAGGCAAAGGGAAGGCGGCGACAGGAGCACCTGAAGCCAAGTGTCTCCTCAGGGCTCCGGTTGCAGGGAGGAGCCCTGACTGGCCGCACGTGGCTGCGCCAAACGCCGCGGCGTTACTGTAACGCCGCAACAGCAAGGGAGAAGGAAAAGCAATGGTGATGGAAGGTCTCCCGAACATCCAAGCTGTCGCCGCCCGCCCGCCCACCCGAGGATGCAAGCGGGGGGGGGGAATTAAGTCATCCCCGAAAAGACAGCCTAGCCAGTTTTTCGGGGGTCAAAAAAAAATAAGGCCCGGCCTTATTATGTGAGAAACACGGTATCTTTTAGTGACAGAAGTCCATCAAAGGAGGCTGTTGTTGGTTTGTGTAATCGTTAAAAAGGAAGTGGAAAGTGTATAGTAAATTGTCTCTTACGTTAAATGGTCTTTAAAAAAATCAAGTAAAAAGTTGTAAAATAAATGTATATGTGATTAACTTATTCACTTCATGCATTTGATACAGAGACTTCTCAATCACTTTTAATAGCTGCTGCAAGAAAGGGAGCAATGGGATTTACATAGCCTTTGAATGGGTTGGTGCAGGAGTGGGATTCTACAGGTTCGCACTTATTCGCTAGAACCAGTTGTTAACATTCTAAACAGTTCGGAGAACCGGTTGTTGGAAGAAATTACTGGCCCAATCCTGTTAAGGAAGGCAGGAAGGAAACATTCTGGTGTTGCTTACAGAAACTGCCTCTCTATTAACCCTTATTATATTCTTGGCAGGACTAGACTTCCTGTCTCTGGAACTTCTCTGGAGGTTTTTTTCCCCTCCTTTGCTGGTACTTTGCTTGTGTGGAGTGACCATTCAAAGTTACAATGGCACTGAAAAAAGTGGCTTATGACCATTTTTCATACTTACGACTGTTGCAGCATCCCCACATCCCCATGAGAGGCCAGGCGAGGAGATGCGTGCCTCAATGTGAGTGATGTTGAGTTGGCCACACCCAGCCAGTCACATGACCACCAACTAAGCCACACCCACAGAACCTTTTGTTAAAAATATTGAATCCCACCTCTGGGTTGGTGGTATTTATTGCAATCCTTAATAATTTGGTGCATAAATAAATAAATGAAGACTCTGACTTATCTATAAGGGCTTAAAGAAACAGATACCCAACTGATTAAAAATTCTATTTCTGTGCTAAAGGCAGACACATGATACCTCCTTCTCCATGAGTTAAGCTCCATTGCAAATTGATAGGTCTTCTTTCTAAAGAGATGATGAAAGACACTCAGTCTGGCTACAGTTTTAGATGCATTTATATTTACAAGCGTGGGACCCTGAATGTACTTGTCATCAAGTGTCAATCAATCTGAGTGTATCCTGAACACATGGACATTTTTTGTCTGAAAAGTTACATATGGGTTTATGGGGCAAAAACTCCTCGATTTTGCTGTAACAGTTAAGATTATGCCTAAATATTAAAATGCTGAAATGTTCCCTCTGTGATCTTCATACTTAATTAGTGCCATGGATTGCAAGTAGAAATTGGTAATCAAAATTAAAACACACCTTTAAAAGTGAATTTCAGTTTGTCACCTAAGGAAAATATAATTTTTTTCTTCAGACGGAAACTACTAATTTTTGTTTGTGTGATTGTATCCCACCTTTATTATGTTTACAAATAAAGTGGTGAGTATATCAACACACCTTCCTGCTCCTATTTTCTCCACAACACCCCTGTGAGGTGCGTAAGGCTGAGAGAGAATGACTGGCCCAAAGTCATCTAGCTGGCTTTCATGGCTAAAGCAGAACTTAAACTCAGGGTCTCTCACTTTCTAGCCTGGTGCCTTAACCACTAGACCAAACTGGATGTACTTTTTGACTAATAATACCGAAGGGTTAACTGCAGCCATGAAATCGGGAATTTGGATCAGGATTTGGATCACAGCACTGTATTTGTTCTCTTTCAGGTTTTAGACTCAGCTTCCAACTCTTCTTAGTTGGAATCAGATTAAAACTGTCCTTGTCTAGACATCCACAGTATATCTAGCACAAAGCTAACACTTCACAGGTTTCTTCATTTGTAGACTTTATATTATTATGTTTATGGAAGGCTTTTCGAAGATCCATATATCACAACTGTGATGCATGAGCTAAATAACACTTTAGCCTTTTTTTACTGGACCATCTTCCAGGACTTTATCTTTAGCTAAGCATGTTTTATTCCTCTTGTTTAATCTTCCAAGAGTTTAGTATTCTCTCTCTGGAGATGCCTTGGTTAATGTTTTTCAGTCACTGATGTCAGTTGATCCTTTAATTTTCCATTTTGCAGTGCCAGATGATAATGGTGTTATTTTTATGTTTAGATCTTGCTTAAGTTAAGCATGCCTCTTAGTTTTGCAGAGTAAACTCATGTAAGCCAAATTCTGCACGTAGATAGTTTCAGCAACGTTTAAATAGCTGTATTTTTAATAAATAACAAGAGTGTAAGAATGCATCTAGCTTTGATAAAATGGAAATATCATGTTTTACATTTTTAGCACATTGTATTTTGAAGTTTCAGGCTTCTGTTCCCTTTTATAACTCCTTTTTCAGTTAAATTTGATCATTCAGACAAAGAAAATTAATAAGTCTTACCACTCCATTGAAAACAATGAGACCAAACATAATATGAGTATGCACCGAATATATTTCTTAAAGATATTTTTTTTCTTTTTCATCAAATATAACTAGAATTTCTTTTACACGGGTACTTAATCCCTGGCATTTTTCATGTTGATTGTTTTTAAGTTTTGTGATTATAATTTATTGCAGATTTATTCCTCTTCTAATCATGCTTTTTTGGTAATGCTGTGAAACTGTCAGTGCTGTATTGTATTACTGTGTTTTTTCAATATTGTGCTTAACACAATATTGTGCTTATAGCATCAGTCTGAACATCTGATAATTATGGATGGGAACTGAAGTCAAGGACAGTTTCCTATAAATGGGAAAATTAATTTGAGGAATAAAAATATTAGATATAGAGGAAAAGAAATATAATTTATATTACCGGTAGCAATGAACCTGAAACCAAAGCAAACAATAGCAACAATATGATTTCAGAGATGAATTTGGATTTGGCCATTGTATTTTTCAATAATAATAATAACGTTGATGATAGCTTCTGTGCCTCAACTAATTCTAAACTTTTTATTCACCCTGAGTTCATTTCTGTTGCATCACAGTTCTTGCCTTTTGTTTTGCTACCTAGTTGTTTTCTGTTAATTTGCATTTCTAATTATTCCAAAATGAAGGTAATTTTTTTCCAAAGAAGAATATCTACTTTATTAAATAAATATAGTGATGCAACCAAATTGAAAAGTCATTACCAAAGGAACGGAAAGTAAGAATCAAAAAGAGAAGCTATAATAAAATGTAAGGGATTAATGTGAATCTTCATTAATCACACTTAAATCAGTGTGAAGAGTTCCTCTCCCACATATTTCTTATTTAATTCCCAATGATTGGTCCAGTCTAAATCCTGTATTAAGCTGTATTTCATTTCGTTTCTGAGGAGCTGCCTTTTTAAAGATTCACCAAAAGCCAGCTCATATGTATAATAAGAAAAATCCAATGCATGCTAAGGTTCTATTGTAACTATTATTTCAGAATACAGCTTTGTATAATGTATAAATTATTGGCAGGGCCACTAAAGAAACCATGTCTCTCAGTTATCTGGACCTCAACTTTAATAGTATGACAAAGACTTGTGAGAAGATTTCAGATTTTCCAATCCATAGTTGCAGTCTGGAAAATAATGGGAGCCTGCTTGCAATCTAATGTTAAACAATGTAAGAAAATTAATACTGTGCACCACCAATTACCTGATAAGTGCAATGGTCATGTGACAAAGGAACATTTGAATACAGCTCCGAAACATAGCCAGAAGATCCAGTCTTTGCACCACCAATGCAGTCTTTCTTTCCTCTACTTTTCCCTTGGAAATATCTCTTATGGAACAAGTTGAACTGAGTTTCAAAAAAAAAAAAAAGATGGGATGTGGTTATCATTTATTATTCAAATGGTTTCCTAGGTTCTCAAGACGTGTGATTTAAATTTATCAGTAATTTTTCTCTAGAGATAGGATGAACATCTTCAGAACACTAGAGGCCACAGGTTGAAAGAAATGATGTTGTGAATGATGAGTTTGAATGTAAGGTGAGAGATGCTGGACTTTTCCTGATTTGTTCCCTCATAATCACCAATTAACACATTAGCCGTTGCTAAAGGAATGACTATTTCCTTCTTTCTTACGTTTTAGCCATTGGGAATGCATACGCAGTCTTGAGCAATCCAGAGAAAAGGAAGCAGTATGATCAGTTTGGAGATGCCAAAGTCAACTCTACGCGACATGGTCATGCGGACTTCAACCGAGGCTTTGAGGCAGACATTTCTCCAGAAGATCTCTTCAATATGTTCTTCGGTGGTGGTTTCCCCTCTAGTAAGTCATGAATTTTATGTGCCTGGCTGGCAAAGGGAAAGCTGTAAAGGAAAGGGGATACCTCTGAGTTGGCTTTTCTCCTGATTCCTCAAGGAGGGAATCCAAGATGGAAGTGCACTCATTTGTCATGCCAGAGGGAATAGTGCTCATTGAAAGGCCTAGGCCAGCCTTTCTTCACAGGGCAGTCCTTAAAACTTCCTTAAAATTATAATGGAAATTTGATAATGTATTTAACAAATATATGTATGTGTGTCCTGTAATCTGCCATCAACCAACTCATGGGGCTATCCAGCTGGACACGACGGGAGTTGCAACCTTCAAAAGATTGTCCATGTATGGGGGGGTGTTGACCTAGGTCTATAACGTTATGAAAGTTTCTAATAGGTTTCACATGCTGGACAAATAACAAGTTTGTTAGAAAAAATGGTTATCGGAGATAGAATCTGAGTCTGAGGCCAGGGACATTTGGTGAAGAGAAGTATTTTAAAGTTATTTTCTGTTCCTCGGGCCCAGACATTGAGAATGTAACCTGATCTAAGTGTCTTCAGGCTAGTAGTAGAAGTGCTGTTGCAGAGTTAACACGTTATAGCTAAGAAGGAAGCTATATAGCTAGGAAGGGACTCCTGTTGGGTGAGTTCTGTGCTTTGCTATGGGGAAGGAATGTTCTTTTCCTCACACTATTAAAGCATCAATTGAGAAAAGCAACGCTTTTTGCTATCTTTCTATCTTGAACTTTCTTCTAATCCCATCTAAGAGGATGGGGGATCGCCTTTTTGGGGATCCAGAAGGCATTTTTCTTTGGGTAAAATAGTCTAGACCAGGGGTCTCCAACCTTGGCAACTTTAAGACTTGTGGACTTCAACTCCCAGAATTCTTCCTCTGGTCATGTTAGCTCAGGGATTCTGGGAGTTGAAGTCCACAAGTCTTAAAGTTGCCACAGTTGGAGACTCCTGGTCTAGAATACTGGTTTGGGTGATAGAGTCCAGTTGAGGTTGCCTTCTTGTAGCATGTAGCTTAGCCTGTTTGTTTGCTCGAGTTGTTTGGAACAATTTGCTAATGCTTTTGATTGCAACTGAATGGGAATAACAGAAGAAGAAAAAACTCAGGAGTCTTTGCAAACTTTACCATTATGTGGAAATCTAGGCCAGGAGGCCAATGTCCTATTTTGATGTTGGTGAACAACTCTCACGTTTTGTACCGAGATTCAGAATTTGAGTTTTTATCATCATTGTCGCAGAGAAAAAGTTCCACTCTTCCAAGCGGTACCCTGCAATGGTTTTCCATATTCTCCCCAAATCATAGTACTAATCCACAAAGAAATTACTTGTTGAATGGCAATGTACCGTATTTTTCAGGCTATAAGACGCTTCAAAGTATAAGACCACCTAGATTTTGGGGAGGAAAATAAGAAAAAGAAATCTGCCTCTATCTCCCAGCAATTTTCCTCCTGGTCAGCTTCGGCACAGCCTAATTAGCACATGCAGCTGATTATCGGTTGGATCGGCTTCCCAACAATCAGCTGTTTTAGGCTGCAGGGATTGCCTATTGTTGCCTCCAAGCACCCCATTTTTGGCTTCCACATCCCTTTTTTTGCCTCTGCGCACCCCATTTTCAGCCGTTCTAGGCAGCAGGGATTGGAACGGGCAAAAATGGGGCATGTGGAGACCAAAAACAGGACACGCGGAGGCAGCAATAGTCGATGGCAATCCCGACAGCCTGAAACAGCTGATCGTCAGGCTGATCCAACCAACAGCTAATCAGGTGTGCCGAAGCTGACCAGGCTGTTTACTGTTTGCTGTAAGGGGGGAAATTGTTAAGAGGCAGAGGCTGAAGCGTGGGAGGCAGCGGGTGGGCAGGGCTTTGGCAACATTCGCTGTATAAGACGCACAGACATTTCCGCCCACTTTTGGGGGAGGGAAAAGTGCATCTTATGCACCGAAAAATACGGTAGATTTATGTCCAACGTCCCAAGTATCCACAAACGTGCATTTAGTAAGTTCCACCCCCTTTGAACATTTTTATAATCGGAATTGCCAGCAACTTATGAATTGCATGTGTCTGTGAGCTTCTGCCCAGGTGCTGACTTCAGCTTCAGAATCACCTTGAAAACTAAGCCCAGTATCCAGATAATATTCTTTGACTTTCCACTGTCCACCTTTATGACCATCTAACCTATTGATAACTTTTTGTGGCCTTCCACTTGCAATCCCAGCAGGTTGCTATAGTCTCTCCTAAACATTTATAGCTTGCACGGCATGCCTTGGCTTGGCTGTTGAAAGCACTGATTATCCATTAAAAGATGAACCACTTCTAGAACAGAATAGTTGGGAGTGATTCACGGATAGATTCCTGAGTGGGATTAGATTGCTAACTTGAGTGGGAAAAATTTCCAGGGGCGGGACTGTCCCAAGATTTACCAATTAAAACTTTGTTTGATCAAGTTCCATCCGGCTTATTGGTTTATTTTTTTAGTGGAGCGAGGGTCAAGGAGGAGATGTAGAGATCGCTGGTCCATTCCAAGTGATGGGAAAGGGAAGGGGAGGTTCAGCAGCTAAGCCAAGCGAAAAGGAATAAAATAACAGCAACTCAATCTGCAGGTGTTCAAGAAGTGAGGAAGGGGTTTCCTGAGAGGCTGGGGGGCATACTTACCTGAGTCTCCCTGGCAGGCTCCACCTTTAATAGAGAGCCCAAAGGAAGAAGACGCTGCGATTACAACATCTCAGTCCGCAACAGAAAGCCTCCGAGAGTGGTGGAGCCTACTTGGAGAGAACACCAGGGAGAACCGCGTGAGATTATCCTCCACTGGGAATCCACACACCCTTTGGCTAAGGAGTTGGGGGGCCCAGAGCAGCCATCTGAGGCTGCTTATCTGAGCAGCCAGATGGTGCAGCAGGTGGGGGAGAGAGAGAGAGAGAAGAGAGGGAGGAAAGGGCTAAAAAAAAGTCCCTGGACTTCACAATTTTATTTTATTCCCCGAATCAAAAAAGGCTCACAACTGACACCCAAGAGCATTCCTGGAGAGCAGAAAATAAGAGTCAAACGATGCTGAGGCTACTCCTTCAAACTCAGGGATTGGAATTTGGCTTCTATGCCCCATGGCCAGGAATATTTTTATAAAAGCCAGTGTCCAAATAAGCTCCCACCCCACCCTCCACATACCCGCCCAAAAGAACCCAGTCTGCCTTTGTTATTATTGCCATTTCTCCATTCATCAGTTACCACCTTCTAAGCTGGTCTTTCCTGAACTTGCTCGCTACAACATCCACAATTCGCAGACAACGTACGACACTTGGATTGTGTTCAGTTGAAAGCACCCTGTTAAACTTAACTTTAAAAGAGGGACAATTAGGAGCTTCTCTCTACGACATTTGGCTGATGGACAGTCTTCAACCATTCTTAAAAAGTCCCCTTCTCTCGTAGGTAACGTACATGTGTATAGCAATGGCAGGATGCGGTATACCTACCACCAACGGCAAGAGAGACGAGAACACCAAGGCGATGTAAGTTGAAGCAAGGCAGAGGGAGAAAATTAAAATATTTCAAATGTGCTCAGATCTGTTTCGGTCAAATGGCATTTTGCAATATTGTTTGTATGGGTCTGTTCATTTTTTTTTTTTTTTTGGCTAATTCCAAAGTGCAGGACGATGCTAGATTTTTGGTTTTTAGTTAACTATGGCTTTCAGAAAGGCAGCTTTCAGTGCTGGTTAGGTGTAGGAGTACAGTTCCTTGCCTAATACTAAAATAATGGCATTGTGCTTTTGTAATGCATTGTGCTGAGTGTCTTTGAAAATGTGTTTTGAAAATGATCTCTGTTTTGTTGCAAAAGTCTTTCACCAGAACATTGGGTGCCCATGAGTCGCCTTCGGAAATCTGCAAACAAGAAAAGTAAAGAGTCATGCCTTTCCACTAATCTTCCTTAGCACCTAATATTGAGGAACTGTCTGCCTCTGATCTTGGAGTTAGCATGGAGTCATTCTGATTGCTATCTATGACCAGATTCATCCTCCAGAAAATAAAACCTATGAAGCAGAATACCATTTGTTCAATATCAGCCTCTACCACAGACTCTCTAGAGTCATTAGGCAAGACTGACTTCTACCATCCCTAGTTATACCCATTCATAAAATAAGCCAAATGTCATGGGTGGAATTTACGGTTGCATTTCTATTGGAATATTGTTTATTAGAGGATATGAGGGGTCCTTGGTGCTCTCTGAGCTTTCTTGTTTTCTTGCAGATGTTTCATCACCCTAACTAGGTAACGTCATCAGTGCTATTAGAGGATAGGTCTGGTCCATTCACAGATCATTGTTTTTCTCCTGGAATGTTCCAATCTAGATAGGGCATGAATATTTTGTTAATTTCCAGAAGTTAATCTTCAAGAACAAAGAATGGAATATGTAGAAACAAGACAAGGAGGAAGTAGAGAGCCATAAGACACCAGGCTAGAGAACAAAAGATCATGAGTTCTAGGCCCATTTTAGTCATGAAAGCTAGATGGGTGACCTTGGGCCAGTCACTCACTCTCAGTCCAACTCACCTTACAGAGGAGTTGTGAGGAAAATAGGAGGGAGATGTGTTGGATGTGCTCGCTGTCTTGTTTGTGAAAATAATAAAAACAGGATGTAAATAAATAAAAACAGGACTAACTTGAAGTCACTTGTACTTCCTTCCAGTTTTTTTTCTCTCTGGAACAGAGTTCAGGGAAGATCAAAAGCTGTGGATAAATGTACAGTACTTTAGATTGTTCCCAGTACTTCAAAGAATTGTTTAGAAAGTTTCTGGGTTCAGCAGTATGCTTGGTCATAATATAAGTTGATTTTGTTTTTACCAGGTTGTGGGTGGACCCAACCAACTGTAGTTTATTCAACAATCATGGTAACATCATGCCACAGCTTGGTCTGTAATACAGACACAGCTAGTACATGCAAAATACATCAAGCATTTGCTGAATTGGTATGAAACCATAGGGCCTTTCAGAAGCTAGTCTTCACACACCATGCTAAGCCATGGTTTGACTAACCACATGGTGTTGACTAAATCAAATATGAGCAAATTCACATGACATCCAAAAGCTTAAGTTAAAAAAAACAACAACCCACATTGTGGGCTACCAAAGAGACCATAGATGCAAGATTTGAGCCAAAATTGTTAAAGGTAAGTGGTTTGGAGGATGCAAATGATTGATATTTTCAATTCTTTCTTCCCAGGGTGGCCTTGGGCTGTTTGTCCAGTTGATGCCTATCCTCATTCTCATCATCGTGTCTGCCCTCAGCCAGATGATGGTCTCCAGTCCACCTTACAGTTTGAGTCATAGACCGTTAGTGACCATTATTCTTGTCCCTACAGTTAACCTGAGTAGTAAGGTTTTGGGAAAGACTGAAGAGTATAGCTTATATTTACCAGTGATTCCTGCTTCTTGGTGTGTTTTTCTCCATTTTTCTTTGTTTTCTTGGTTTCACACCATGCCTGCTGGGATAAGATTGCTTAAAACCATGATGGCGAACCTATGGCATGCGTGCCACAGGTGACACACAGAGCCATTAGTGCGGGCACGCGAGCCTCAGGCAAACTTACCTCACTGTGCATGCACACACCTCCTAGCTGATTTTCAGCCTCCCAGCGGCTTGAAGGAAGCCTCTGCAGCCTTTGTAGGCCGAAAGCCAGGGCCATTTCGTCACTTTTTGTATTTCCGGAAATACCAGAAGTGATGAAACAGGCCCATTTTTCGGCTTACAAAGGCTGTGGAGACTTCCCTCGAGCCTCTTGAGAGGCCAAAAAAGGCCCCCAAAGACCCGAAAATCAGCTGGGAGGTGCAGGGAAGGGAAGGGAGCGATGGGGGGAGGGGGGAATCATGCGCACATGTGCAAGGGGTGTGGGGGGGGCACACACATTGCCTTCTGGGTGCTGGCACGTGAGCTCGTGCGTAATTTTTGGCACAGGAGCCCAAAAAGTTTAGCCACCACTGGCTTAAAACATCCAGGTATTTATGTGGTAAACATTTACATGTAAATTGTAGGACTTCACAATCTATGGAAGTAGAACTCATTTAGTTGAAACCTGACCCAGCCTATCATCTGTCATAAAGGCTACTATTTCACATCTAGAAGCATTTTTGTGGCATCTGAAATCCTCCACAGATTGACTGCACAGATAAATGGTATTGACCATGTAATTAGAGGATGCCTTTCGGTTGCCGTTTTCTGGGTCAGAAAATCCTCAGTGTGGAATTTTTCTAGTGACTCTAAATGCTGAGGTGACAATGACGGAAGGAGGGGATATTAGGTAAGGTACATACCTCAAGTTACAACCCCAGAGTTCCCATGTATGTCAGAAAAAGCAACTTCCTGAATGCTAGGAAGGTTCCTACCAATCAGTGTTCGTGGTACCAGGAAAGATAGACTCAATTCATGAAAATTGTCCAAAAAGGAAAGTAGAAAAGAAAGAAATATGGATTTTCTGTAAGAATGGGCTGCCCCCTTATTATAGGAAGGGCTTTAGGTGGTTCTGGCAGAAGATTGGTTTGTTGTGCAATTGTCAATTTACGGATGGATTGACATGTAGGATTGACAAAGGTAGGGCAGGAGATATTGCCTACAAAAAATGCTTATTCTGTGAGGACAAGGTTTTTGGTTATTGAGGCTATAGGTACTTTCCCATTCTTTCCATACTGTTGTTGTTCAAGGATGGAAGCTGGAACCTTGAGGCATAGTCTGATTTTTCTGCGGGTCCTTCTCCAGCCTGGCATTGAATCAGCCAGAAGGGAAAGAAAATGTGGGCACCTGAGCCCTTGGACTGGAGGAGACATCCATCCTTTGACCGACAGGTTTTGGTTCCAAATGGTCTGCTGGTTAAAAAAAAGTCACAACTAATAGTCATAAGAGAGGATATCATATGTTGTATTGCATGTTAGGATGCCACCATGGTTAACTGGGTTTTAGGAAATGTTGACTGCACAAGAATTATATTCTTTAAGGAGGTGGTTAGGTGTGAACTTCCCATATCTGGTGCCATTCTAAGATTATTATTTTTAAAAAGGATTATAAACTATACATTCAAATTGGCACTTTTGACATCCATATACTCATTGTTTAAATTGATATAGAACATTTTTATCATAAAATACTTTCAGTTTGGACTTCAAATTTTGTAAATTCTACATTTCTTAAATAGCGAATTCCAAAACCTAACTCAGATCTCAAAACAACTGATTCCAACAAATGTTGGAATTCAGCATTTAACAAAGGCAGAATTCATGAATATTTTTAAAATGCAGTTTTAAAAACTGTGTGTGCTGGTGGTGATGTTCTTTGACACTCCCTCCTCCTCTAGCTATTCTTCATAGCAACATCATGCTGTGATATTCCATAGATTTTTATCAGCTGGTGGCATGACTATAGGCCCTTGTGCAAGACCACAGCTTTGATAAAAACTCTTAGTAGCTTTCCATGTCATACTCTGGAAGAAGCCAAGATATTTCTCTTTGTCATTAGATGCAGAAGTCCTCTTTTTCCTGAAACTCAGAAGAAACCTTCCCTTTGTTCAGTCTACATCTCCTTCCTCAATCGCTTGCTTCCTTAATAATTTATTGATTAGTCTTATACTGTATGTTTAGAAAAGTCAATATAGGAGCTACGTAGTTCTAGGATAAAATAGACAAGAGAAAATACAGTAATGTAATACACATTCATAAGAACAAACAGATAAATATATCACTTTTACAGGATATAATGAGTTCTTGTATACATTAGAGCCCAGGAGGAAATAAGACAATCTGAAATCCAGATCCCAGTGTGCTGTTCTTTCAAGTAGTGATGTTAAGTACCTACTTAAGGTACCTATATAAGAGCGGCATATCAGTCAAATGAGCAATATCATATATTGATGTATGTCATAATGTATATAATATCTGGGGCACTGCATGTACACATTCTCTCATGATATGGCAGGTGGTAGAAGTGTCCATATATGGCCATGGAATCCAACAACTCAAATCTTGCTCTAGAATAGCCCTTCTTGAGAATTGTGTCAAAACTCATTGGTAGGTATTTTTCAAATTGAAAAAGAGTTTTCTTCTTAGCCAAGCAATTCTTTTTTCCGATGCCAAAAGCTCTTTGTCATTTTGCACATCTGGAATATCTGGGACTCCTATTTAAAAATTTCCAATAAAGAAGAATATTTGTAGCTCATGGTTGGTGTGAGGGGGTCCTTGACGCTCTCTCAGCTTGGTTGTTTTCTTGCAGACTTTTCATTACCCAAACTAGGTAACGTGTTTTTAGGGAACCTATCTGGGGTAATGAAATGTCTGCCAGAATACAGCCAAGCTCAGAGAGTGCCAAGGACCCTTCATTGAAAAATCCCCTGGCCTGGGAGACAGCTGGGAGTAAATATTTGGTGTGAAATAACGTTAGTAAGTCAGTTTACTTAGGAAGTAGGCTGAGCCAAATTTCTCTGGCCCGCTATACATATTTTGGGTAGCCTATCAGGATCCTTTGATTAAATCCTCTGCCAGCCATGTGGAAATTTTATTATTCTCTGTGTGTGGGGTGGATACCCGTTTCTGTTCTGATCATATGAGCTGGTGTGTTCTTATCCATTCCCAGTATGCTTAAACAATGAGCCTGAACTTGTTCAAGTGAGGTGACTTTTATAAGACAGCCCCCCCCCCCCAATCCTTCTCCAGTAGAGACTCAAAAGGGAAACCAAACGGATTGAGCGCACCGGCTCACTGCAGATAAGTCCGCAGAATTAACCAAATGGCAATTATTTTGGAAGCAATGGCATGCCCTGCCTGAGCAACTGAATGCATTTATACAGGCACGGCACCAGCCATTTGTCGCTAGACTACAGCAGATAATAGACCGATGTATATGGATAGCCAGAAGGGGGCAATGCTGCCTCATCCGTTCTTCCTTCCAAGCAGACAAAGTTGTTAGAAGAACCTGACCTTGCCAGCTGCCTTGGTGGAGGAAAATGTATTGCTGCTAAAAAGGCTGGTGTTCAGCCATCTAAGTGGTAGATTTCATTCTTGTTTGGATTATCGCCCATGTAAACAAACCTGTCAAATGGGGGGGAAAAAGATTTGTTTCCAATTCATGTGCATAATGCTTGACGTTATGTCTGTCTTGGGTTAAGAGATCATCTTCTGACACAAAGCCCAGGGTACTAAAGTGTTCCTTTCTGGATGGCATTGGTGGGGGGAAGTGGGTAGGAACATAGACAGCCAACTAGAGGTTTAAGTGTCTGTTGCAGAGGAAAAAACAACAACAACCCATTTCTAAAAATCCCATCGTGTGTAGAAGAAATCTCTCGTATTCTAGAGCCTTGGTGGCACAGTGGTTAGAGTGCTTATAATGCAGGCTACTTCTCCTGACTGCCGGCTGCCTGCAATTTGGCAGATCGAATCTCACCAGGCTCAGGGTTGACTCAGCCTTCCATCCTTCCAAGGTGGGTAAAATGAGGACCCACATTGTTGGGGGCAGTATGCTGACCCTGTAAACCATTTAGAGAGGGCTGTAAAGCAATATATATAAGTCTAAGTGCTATTGCTGTTCTCGTATGTGATACAGACGTATGATTTAAGGAGCAAATACATTTTTGTTTTACAGTACTACCTTGGTATTCAACTACTTTAAAACTCACCAAATTTGGTACTCAACGCATTTTGACATGAAAATTTTGTCCTGGTGTTCATTTGTTTGATACTCAATGCACAAATTAGAACGTATTGATGTCGGTTGTCTTGAGATTCACTAAATTATTCCTTGTGGAGAAAAATTGTTTGTTACAGTTTTTGGTGCTCATTGTTAACTCACCAGTTATCAATGAGTACCAAGTATCACTCTATATAAACGTTTATGGATGCTTTATCTTATTCAGGAGGAAATAGCAATTTTTTGTTTGAGACAGTACCATCTCTGCGGGGTTGAGGATAAGGTATAATAAGTAGGGTGAGTTGGATAAGGTTCCTAAGCTAGGCTAGGAAAGCCAAAAGCACTATTTCTTTGTAAATATCTAGCAAGTAGATTCACAAGAATTCCTCCCTCAAAAAAGGTACTCAAAATATATTGAAATTAGATATGATAAGAGTAAAACATACAGATGGAACTAAACATAATAGAGAGTGATAGACATTTCTTCCATAAAAAACCAATCTTTGCAATTTCTAGCTCAACCATAATATTGACATTTTTCTGTAATAATGAGAGTCAGGGCACTTTTGAAATGGAGGGATTCTGTAAGTACCCAAGATACCAAGAACTGGCTCTAGCTTTGCATAAAAGCATGGCTTTTAATCTGAAACAAAGAGAATGAATAATTTGCATGGCCCAAAAACTGGGCGGGGGGGGGGCACGACAGATGGGGACACATTTAAGACAAAGCAATTAGTGATTTGCAAAGCCTGATTAAATTATCATTTCTGTCGCAAGGACTTATACATAGTCTTGAAGGCATTAAAATAAAAATCTTTACTAAACATAGGCGGCGCAGCTTTCAAGAGCAACTAATTCTTCACCTCAAGTGCTGAGAAACTTGGGGAAAGGCCTGTAGACATTCTGAAACGTGAGAATTACGGAATACTTTCAGTAAGAGGAAAAAGTCTTTTCAGCAGATTACTTTTAATCTAGCCCTGTAGCAAAGAGAGGATCAGGTTCCTTTTTTTCTCTTTTCAAAGTAATAAGGAAGAGCTCCATCTCTTTTCAAGTTAGCACAAGTTGTTTCTTTCAGGGTCCCTGACATAAGAGACAAAAGTGCCCCTTGTTGCTTCAGCCGTAGGAAAACCAATTGGTTGTATCAGAAATATGTCTCGTTGGGAGCATCTGCAGCAGTTAATTCAGACCTTTCGTTTCTGGTGACATGCTTTAACTTGCAGACCAAAGGCCTTAAATCAGGGGTCCCCAAACTTGGCAACTGTAAGGCTTGTGGACTTCAACTCCCAGAATTCCTGAGCTACCATGACTGGAGGAGGAATTCTGGGAGTTGAAATCCACAAGTCTTAAAGCTGTCAAGTTTGAAGACCCCTGGCCTAAATTGAAGAGGTTGCAGAAGGTCTGTGGGATGTCAGTAGTGGTCAAGGACATTGGAAAGAGGTGACAAAATGGGATTTTCAGGAACAAACCGTTGAGATAATGGAGAGATTGTTGAGGCAGGCCCCCTCCTCTATTCCAAATCACATTCATTATTCATATACAAAGGCTTATGTTTATTTAATATCCTCTATTAGGCTCCTTCTCCCCTTGTTAAATTTTCGCTTCCCATGAAGTAGCTAGAAACAACCTGTTCTTCAGCTTTACATTGTTTCTGCCTGTGGATAATCCACACCAAGGGGCCTGACAACCACTCTGTTCTTGCAAGAGCAGCATGGCAGAGGATAAAGAAGATTTGGGTAGCAGAGTTTGCTTTTGGGGTGGGATTGGCTGGTATTGGGTCTTTGGTCTCCTTATCCAAACAAATGTTCCTTTACCTATGGGTAGGGTGTGCAATTTTGACAGTTGCTTTTGTTCTCTTTTTTCCTCCAGGTCGGTGGGCCATGTATTTAAACGAATGACTGAGCATTTGAAAGTGTCTTACTATGTAGGTGACAGCTTTGCAGAAGAATACACAGGCACGAATCTTAAAAACGTAGAGAGGAGCGTGGAAGATGATTATATTGCAAACCTCAGAAATAACTGTTGGAAAGAAAAACAGCAGAGTGAGTAGCTCAGCTTTGAAGACATTGGACAAGGAGATATGCAGGATCAAGGCATTGTAAACTGCATCTCAAGAAATTCTGTATTATCACTTGCTTCTTTATTATATTTATATCCCGTTCCTGTAAATTGGGCCTGACAAAGATGTTGGAAAGAGGTTTATTGATAGTTAAAATGAAGCCCCCTTTATAAGTGAGGTGCATTTGACAATTTAGCTGTTGCAGCTCATGTGTGATTTATGTGTGCCCATATGTACAAACAGACCCTGCAAAGAGCCACATGAGCTTTCCAGAGGATATAATGTATTTATGCTGAGGGGAAGAATGTTTGACTTGTGCTAGCATGTCTTGCAAAGTGTTCCTTTCAACTGCTTTATACAACCCTATTGATCATTACAATCTGCACTAATTCTATTGTCCTGTTTCCCTGAACTTAGAGTTTAAAATATCCAGATGGAACAATAGTTCCCAAGCTTTCCAGCTTTGCGCTCAACCTCCTTTAAAAATTTTGCTTAAGCCAACCTGTAACTACAACATCTGAGGCAGGGGTTTAAGCCGTGAATAAATATTTTTGACAACTCCTTTTTGCAGCTCCCTGCTGAGGATGGCAGATGACAAAATGAGGTAACCGTATACTCTCTCCAGTGAAATCCACAAAAGTAGATCAGAAATGCAATACAAACTAAAAAGTTGCAAAGCTCCCTGGACTGTTACTTTGATTATTTGGCTTTCTTCTTTTACAGAGGAAGGCTTACTTTACCGGGCCCGTTATTTTGGTGATTCAGATCTGTATCAGAGAGCACAGAAGATGGGCACACCCAGCTGTACCAGGCTGTCTGAAGTTCAAGCATCAATGCATGGATAGCTGTGGCAGAAAACAGTCCCTAGAGACCTAAGTAAGAGCTGGCAATTTCTATTTCTGAGACCTGGAAAGTTTGGTTTATATGCTCATTTTCCAGGGTCATTTAGAATCTGAAGCTACTTACTTGTTTTGTGCTAAATCGTGGTTAGTTTTAGCATAGTTCGCCAAATAAGCAAGTGTTAGACTTGCAGACAAAAAAGACACCTCTTTGGTCATTCTTAGATCATCCTCTCCATTCTTTGCAACATTTCCTATGCATCTCTCTGAATTAGTTTCATGTTCACTTTGGGTACATTTAAAGTCAGTTTAATGTCAGGGTTTCAAGTAACACACCCATAGCAATCAAAACTCCAAAGCAATTAAATCCCTCAGAGATTGGACATGTCATAATAGCATGAGCTGGTGAAAACCAATTCTAAATGTGCCTACGGTTTTCACCTAATTAAAAGTAAAAGCTATTTCACTCTCTCCAAACAATCAGTCACATGGTCCAATCAGGATACATTCCAGTTGCTAGATGACTCCAACTCCCTTCTTCTGGACACCTGATGGGAATATGCTTGGTTCCCAAGAGAAAAGTATTTTATCTGGGCTACAGCACCCCAGCTCTCTCTACTTCCCCACCTCCCTTTCCCATAGCTCCAGTTGTGGCAGCACCGAAGCCCCAAAATGGCTGCAACCAGGTCAGCTTCAGGGTTGACAAACAAATTGGGAATAAACAAAATGCTCCTATTTACACATCATGCTAAGCCATAGATTTCGCTTGAAAGCCAACATGAATCATGGTTTCAGCAGTTTATTACCCAAAACCCATTTTTTAAAGCTCACTGACCCCATTTGCCTGTTATGTTAAGACAAAAAAAAAATCAAATTGCATAACAACCAACCCAAAACGTGACTTCCTATATGCTGTCTGGTCCCTCTTGATGCTCATGTGCTCTTGTCTTCATCTCTTTGCCAAGCCCTTTAGCTTAAGTTAAATAGCTGCACTTTCCCGATTGTCAGCAGTGCCTCTGGTTGGTGGGCAGTTGTCAAAATGAGCAAGGTGGCAGATGGAGCCTTAGGGTGCAAGGCCCACCCCTTTTCTACATGCATTGTCCACGGGTATCAAAGGGGCAGGACTTGATTTGTCTGCCATCTTGCTGATTTTGAGTGGCCTCCCCCTCTCTGCAAACACTACTGGGGGAGGAGTCCCTTCTGTTTCTCAAGAGCAACATTAATTTCGGTGCAGAAATAATTATTGGGAAGCTGATGGGCCTGTTGCACAGTGGTTGGGGAACATCTTCTTAAAAGCACTCACTGATAAAGCTTTTCAGCAGCAGTGGCTTCAACGAAAGGTAGAGTATCAAGAATCAAGTTGTGCAGTCAGCTATGGATTGTTGCGGTAGTGTTAAAATACTAGTTTTGCAAACTGAGTTCAGAGGTGGCTTAAAGGCTCCTGTGATTCTTCAAAATTATTTAAGCAATTAAATCACTTCACCCTTGTGTGCTTAGCCAACTTGCCTTACTCTTCAAGTCAAAACCAATTTAGTCATAATATCTCAGGCATTGGACATTTGGAAGATGACACTCTAGTTCATTTTAAGAGTTAGCATCAATGCAGGAATTTACAAAAAAAAATCACACTGATTTGTCCCTCATAGTGAGAATTTCCTACCAATAATGATGGTTGGCCATAAAATTGTAAGCATTGAAATAATACTCAACAGCTTCAAAGAGATGAGAACATCTGTTGCATTTAGCCCTGGTTAAATGCCTTTAAAAGAAAACAAAAACTTGTGTAAAATACACAGCCACTGATTTAGGATAGTGATGCTTCTGTAACTTTCCAATTAGAATTGTTTATCACCTAAAACTGTTGTCTTTGTCACCACCCTTCTTTGTCTTGTTTCTTGTATTCCATTTTAATATGGGTCAGTTCTCCACAAAGCAACACACAACATCCACATCACACAATGAACAGAAGTTTTGGGGTGATTGCTTAACAAATCCATAGACATTATATCACCTTATTTATGTGAATATTTCTAAAGTTGAAACAATCTTCAAACACTTCATATCAGGCCCACTGATTAAAATATAAAAAAATAATTTTAAGCACTGCAAAAATAATACAGTGCATTGGAATGTAAGAATCAACTGATTACTCCAGTAACAAATTCTAAACCAAACTCACATTCACACAACTGAGAAGGCAAAAAAAACCCCAAAAGCATAGTTAAGACATACCCCCTATTTTATTCCAAACATGCACACCGTTGAACTGTATTTTCTACCCCAGAAACAATTATTATTATTTGGGCGAGCGGGTTCCAGAAACTGGAATTCTGAAACTTAAAGTTTTGGAAGCTTCAAATGGAAGTCTCTCTAGGATGTTAATCCCACCAGCTAATGGGATTAAGATGGTGGTTAGGCGCACTTATGGATTGGGTGCTTTGGCTTAGCCCAGAGATCTCCAAACTTGGCGACTTTAAGACTTGTGGATTTCAACTCCCAGAATTCCTCCTCCAATTATGTTAGCTCAGGAATTCTGGGAGTTGAAGTCCACAAGCCTTAAACTTGCCAAGTTTGAAGACCCTTGCTGTAAGAGATAGCCCACAAGATTTTAGGCAGCACGAATGATAGTTGCATTAGAATCTTCCAGGGCTCTGCCCTCCCTCCCACCTGGAGCTGAGCTAGATTAATGATCATTGATCAGGTGAAACCTGGCTAAAAACTTAACTGACTTCTAGTCCCACAACTTTTAGCTCTTTTTCTTCCTGCGGCATGTGTTTTATGTTGAGTGAGAAAATGGAACAGAAAGAGTTAGATTGCAACTGTATTTGACATAATAGTGTTCCATGCTAAACACACACACACATACACATACATACCCTCCCCAGCTTCCTTCTGGAACCAATTTGACTTGAATTTCAAGCAAACCATCCCAGCCATAGCTATGCTTCCTTGGTGAGCAAAAGATTTTAGTCATTTTTTTATAAATGTTAGAGAGGCTTAACAGACTTCTATTTAAGGCATCCTAGATATCTGAGGCTGCTATAGGTAAGGCACTGTGGCTTTTTGTTTAAGACTTTTGTTCCTAAGAACAATGTTCTGAATGTTGATATAAGTTTGGGAATAAAGGGAGAAACATTTGAAGAACACCTGAGAAGCCTTCTGCAGAGTAAATACTAAATACTCACACTTGTCTGCAGTGATAGTCTTCATTGACCAGTGTTCCTTTTCAGGGAAACCCATAAAAGGAGAGAAAAATAGTCAAGATGACAGAAAGCCATATAGGAAGAGTTATATTTGATAATACATGTCATCACTGCGGAAAGAATGGTATTTGCCAGAAGTGGAAGGAGAAAGAAATCCCTAGTGAAGACAAAGTAATAAATAAATTTCTGATATGCACTGAAATGGATAGGCTAACCGTAGAGATGAAAAATAAGGATGAATTGGAATATTATATAATTTGGAATAGATTTTATCATTGGTGGGGACAGAAAAAAAGGACGGAAAAAAAGATGGAAAGCGGCTGTCAAGAGAATATCTGTGACTATGAAACAAATAATACTAAGAATGTGGGAGGATGTAATTAAGGATGAATAAATATATAAGAAAACATATATATTTATATCTTAAGTTTTCGCAGGTACTTACATGTTTGTTATTCAGCTTTGTTCGGGTATTTTCCCACGTCATTGTAGTTGTGCTTTTAAAGTTGTAGCAACGTTTCGGCAGAATCTCATCTGCCATCATCAGGCTTCTGTATTGTGTTCGTCCAGATGAACACAATACAGAAGCCTGATGATGGCAGATGAGATTCTGCCAAAATGTTGCTACAGCTTTAAAAGCACAACTATAATGACGTGGGAAAATACCTGAACAAAGCTGAATAACATACATGCATACATGTATATGTATATGTATATATGTTTTCTTAAGTTTTCGCGGGTACTTACATGTCTGGCATTCAGCTTTGTTCGGGTATTTTCCCATGTGGTGCTTTTAAAGTTATAGCAACGTTTCAGCAGAATCTCATCTGCCATCATCAGGCTTCTGTATGGTGTTTGTCTGTGAGTCAGACTTTTACAGTGGTTTCAGATTTAAATTTGGGGCAGCCTATTGCTGTGTCAGAATGGTTTTTTCTTCCTCCTGATTGGTTGAGAGTCTTGGTCTGTGTTTATTGCTCTTGGAGTTAGCTGTGTTCTGCTACAAATATCTTCTGTCTGGTTTTTTTGGGGGGGGGCTCTTTTTGTATCTTGATTGGCTGGCAACATTGTGTTACTTTATTGGAGGCCTTTAGTGCAGCTTGGCTTCGGGTAAATGGACGGCTATCATTCATTAAGAAGCTGGGTTTCATCTGGGTGCCTGGTTGGGGTGTGTTTGAGCTGGAGGTATCAGGGGGGATCTGTTTGTGCCCAGGTGTTTGCCTGGCTTGTGGTGTGGAGATTTTTTTGTTTGTGAGTGCAGGCTTCCAAATGATTGACAGCCTGGTGGAATCATCTCTTCTGTTCATGCTTTCTGGTCTTTTTTCAATCTCTATGGCTTCTCTGATGATTCTGTGGCTCGGATTTTCTATGGTGGCTAGGGTTTTGGTGCCATTGAAGTTGATGTTATGACCTGTGGCTTCCATGTGTTGGACTAGTGAGGAAGTGTGTTCCAGCTTTTTGACTGCATTTTTGTGTTCATCCAGGCGGGTGCTTATTCTTCTATTGGTCTGTCCAATGTATGTGGCCGGGCATGATGCACAGGGGACTTCATATATGCCTTGGTTTTCCAGGTCAATTTTGTCTTTGGGGTTTCTGAGGATGGCTGCTATTTTTCTGTCTGTTTTGAAGGCAGTCTTGATGTGGTGTCTGTATAGAATCTTACTAATTTTGTCTGTAGTGCCTCTTATGTAGGGCAGGACAGTTGTTCCATGGGTCTGTTCATCTTCTGGGTCTCTATTATGTCTCAGTGTGTTTTTGTGGATCAAGTTGGTGATTTTGCTTTTGTGGAAGCCGTTGGCTGTCAATATTTTAGTCAGGGTGCATAGTTCAGTCTTAATGTGTGTCTTGTCTGTCAGGCGTTTGGTTCTAGTAATTAGTGTTTTAGCCACGGAGTTTATCTGTGCTGGGTGGTGGTGGGATTGGGCGTTGAGGTAGCGGTTGGTGTGTGTTTTCTTCTGGTATATGGTGTGTCCTAGTGTGCCATCTCTTTTCTTGTAGATTAGTACATCTAGGAATGGTAGTTGTTTGTTTGTTTCTGTTTCCATGGTGAACTTGATTTTGGGGTGTGCGCTGTTTAGGTGTGTTAGGAAGTTGTTTAGGTTTTCTTGTCCATGGGGCCAAATCACGAATGTGTCATTGATATATCTTAACCATAGTTTGGGTTTGAGTATGGCATTAGCCAGGGCTCTGGATTCGAATTCTTCCATGAACAGGTTTGCAATGACAGGTGACAGTGGTGATCCCATGGGGGCTCCTTCAATTTGTTTGTATCTTTGTCCTTTGTATATGAAATATGTGTTGGTTAAGCAGTGTTCTGTTAGTTCCATGAGGTGTTTAGCTGGTTGGTATTTATTTTTGATGATTTCGAGGGTCTCTTTTATCGGGACTTGAGTGAATAGTGAAACCACGTCAAAACTTACAAGCAGATCTTCTTGCTCCACGACCAATAAACACAGACCAAGACTCTCAACCAATCAGGAGGAAGAAAAAACCATTCTGACACAGCAATAGGCTGCCCCAAATTTAAATCTGAAACCACTGTAAAAGTCTGACTCACAGACAAACACCATACAGAAGCCTGATGATGGCAGATGAGATTCTGCTGAAACGTTGCTACAACTTTAAAAGCACCACGTGGGAAAATACCCGAACAAAGCTGAATGCCAGATATGTATATATACACACACAAACACACACATACATACATACACACGCACATATGTATATAAGATCTATATTATGTCATGTTATAATAAAAAAATGACCAAAAGTTATGTCAAAATGATTCCACCACGTTCAATGTTTTTTTAAATGTTATGTTTAATAATAAAATTAATAAAAGATGACGGAAAGAAATACAACTGTGTGATTGAAGGGGCTCCAGTTTTTGTAGGCATTCAAGGCACCTGGCTTCAGTCAATGTAGTCACGCCAGCTTCTCTTTTTTGTTTGTTTTTTAATCTTACCCCACAAATGCCCCATTATGCATTTTATTTCAATGTTTAAAGACAAAAAAAAAAAAGAATAAGAATTGGCTTCTAAATTAAGATTTCCAGTTCTGTCGTCTGTTCTTTAATGAAAATGCCAGTCCTGTCACCCTAATAATGGACTAGAGACTAATGATGCTTCTGCTGTTTTTCTCCTCAGACTCTTCAAACGCCTGAAGACTTTGGGGGAAGTGCACTGAGCCAAGGAGACAGACTTTCTATTTAAAGAATCAGTCCTTAAATTAAAATGGCATTGGAGTATTAACAACGCACAACTGCCCTCTCCTCTCTTTATCTGTCCAGCATTAGACTTGAACATCTCTTAAGACAAGGAGGGAAAAGACGGCTGGTCTTATTTTTCTCTCTCTCCCTCCCTCCCTCTCCCTTCCTCCAAAGGATCCCCTCCCCCCAAGAACAGTTGTTGAGTTGCTTTGGTTTCCTTTCAAGATCTGCAGAAAAATCAGGAGCAGTGGAGAAAGTTCTGCGATTGCACTAGTCACTTCAGAGAGCAAGGGAGGAACTGGAAGAGCTAGAAATTAAGATTAATTTTAAAAGACATTATTTAGAATTTAACTCACCATTGTAAATATGTTGTCCTTCTAAACTATGCAGGGATAGAATTAAATTATTTCCATTTTTTTTCTTTTTCTTTTTTCTTTTCTTTTTTGCTGAACTTCATAATTTACTATCTCTGAATTCCAGCTTCTTTTTCCCTGCCTGGGCCCTCGTTCCCTTTTCTGGCCCAATATCCTGTTTTCTATCAATGGCAATCTTATCTGACAATACAAATGTTTTATATTTTATAATGGCTTGGACTTTCTGGGAAAGAAAAAAAAAAGTAAATTCACAAACCCTGAAACTGTTTCCTTTTTAAAATGTGAAATACTGAGCCCAATAGATATATTTTCTACGGACATGTTTTGGCCTAGTTTCGGACTTGCAACATATGGCGGCTTTTGCTCAACGACTCGTTCTTCCTAATAAACGGAGAACAAATGGTCTCAAAATGATCTTCAGTTCACCAGGATGGCTTTTGCTGTGTGAACTTTTTTGGGGGAACGGGGGGTTCGATTTTGCAGACTTTTCATTTTTTGCCTTCCAATCAGGGTTCATTTTGCTACCCCGATAGAGGTGTGCTATTGTTTTTTCCCCCAAAATGATATCCCTTTCTCCCTTTTTCCCTGCTCCCCAATTGGGTTTCCTCTTGCTCTACAAAATAGTTTTTCTTTGACAAAATGTTGCCGCTGATTTCATTCCAGGGACCTGCTGTGCGCTGGCGTGGCCTACCAAGTAGTGATGCGTAGTAGCTGGCATACTTTTCCATTTGGTGAGACTCTATAGAGCAGGGATGTCGATGGTTGGCAACTTTAAGATTTGTGGACTTCAACACCCAGAATTCCCCACACTGGTTGCGGAATTCTGGGAGTTGAGGTCCACAAGTCTTAAAAGTTGCCAAATGTGGATACCCCCTTTTCTAGAGTAAGGAAAGGCTGTGTAGCAACAATGCTCATAGACTCTGATGAGAATCTTCCTCAGGAGAACAGGAGACTCTTATGTCCCTTTCCTCAGGAAAGAAGGCCATCTCTGTCCAACAAGCTTTTGCTACTTTCCGTTATTTAAGCCACCAAAAGATGCAAAGAATAATTCTTATTACTTGACTGAGCTGTGAAGTCCAACTTTGAAAAAAATGCTACATAATGCCAGACTTTTTAAAAAGATCTTTTTCCCACTCCATACAATGCTGTCAGAAGAGCCTTAAGAGAAGTTACTTCAAAGAGCTGAGCCATTCACTAGAGTTAGTAGTTAATGCTCCTAGTTCCAATAAGCCTCATCATCTTGAATTAGCAGTAAACTGAAGATGCTTCCACCCCTGCAAGAGATTTTGTGTTTTCCTTAGTCAAAAAAGATTCATTTTGCAGGCATGGCTCAACTCCTACCATCAAAGCAAATCAGCCCTCAGGATCAGGGTAATAGGTTAAGAAATGGCTTAGTTTTGCCAAGGAAGTAGCATTACTATTAATTACTTCACACTGGAACTTTCTTTACATTGCTGTTACTTTTGTCCAGAAACCTTTATATTATTTTGTTGGTGAACACCCATCTAAAGACCTGTTCAGAATTGTTCAAGTACCAAATGAGAGTTGATGGATTGGGGCGGTCTAATAATTGTGTCATTTCTTTGGCATCAACAAATGGATCTTGATTTGAACTGAGTTGCTGGGTTCCCTTTTTCCTGTCATAAGCAGCCATCTTGATGGACAAATCCACTCCATTTGTCTGCAACCCCAAGGAGATGCCTTCACTCCCGGAGAACATACCGTGACTCAAAACCTCAGTCAGCCCTCCTGATTAGCATTCAGTGATCCCTCTGGCCGTTTTGTAGGATCACTTGTCCAGCTGCACAGTGCAAAATGACCAGCTTGTGCGATGGCAACAGGAGCCCCAGGCCATAACAAAATCAGATCTTTTTGATTTTCTTAGGTAGATAGCTGGGGATGAATGAGCAACGTGCAATAAAAAGCATAGGTCTTGAAAGATATTGAAGAAGGCTGTATTTCTTAATTATATAATTGTACATCTATAAATAAAGATTTATAACATGAAAGTTTGTTCTTCGTGTTTGTGTCACCATACAAGCAAAGGAGTCATTCCACAAAATGCCATGATGGGGTCATCCCAGCAGCTGCCCTTAAACAGAATTGGTGCTTGTTTTTAGTAATGAATATATTTCTGGACTCCACAATAGGCAAAGCTTATTTACAAGAATCCATAGAAACTGAATGTTCTGCTGATCCAAATAACATAAACCTTAGAAGCTCTCTTTATGAAAAGCTGCTATGCTGTATGCTGAAAATGGCTGTCAGATTACCTAATGAAGAATACTCTTCCCCGATATCATTTCAACCACAATGTCTCCTAATATTTTAGCATTCTTAATGATACTATGAATTCAGAAATTCCAGAGACAACAAACTAACTCTGCACATAGTTGGGGAGGTGATTCCCACCGTAGAAGATTGCTGTCATGCTTCCAACCAAGTGAATGGTTAATACTGCCATGGAATAAAAAAATAATATTTCAGAGGTGATGGAACCTACAAGCTACCTCTGGAGCTGATGGTTGGCATTTCATGTTAAAAATTATGTGGAGAGAAGCTATGCATCATGGGATCACGGGATTCCAGAATATATGGACAAGACTTTCAACCTTCCAAGGACAAAATTAGGTGTATTAATTTTGGAGTTTCTTCCAGGGATATCAAAGGTTGTTATCAGATATGATGGCTCTCCCCAGGGTATAGATCCTGGATGTGATAAACAGATTATTGAGGCTTGTCAAGTTCATGGATAGTGATTCATATTCACTAGATTGCATGGAAATGAATAATACTTCCAGGTCTTGTGAATGTGTTTTGTCTGAAACCCTGAAGAGGAAGATAATGGACCTGGTTTGAGTGTTTCTATGTGTATAAATGATAAGAGGACTATAAAAAGTTATAAAGTTAAATGATGGTTACAGGAGTGATGATAGAAAAAGTTCATTCTTGAACCACCAGCTAAGTTCACACCTACCTTTCATTTGCTTTGAGAGCTTGTGAAACAAACGGCAGAGATGGGAATGCAAGAATCTATTCTAACTTACACACACACACACACACACACACACACACACACACACACACATACACTATGAAAAAATGGGACAAATACCCTTTCCTAGACCCAGAAATATTCTTATTTCTGGAATAATTCCTGCAGCCAATTAGCTCATCAGGGAGATAGATTGCAGACTCAACCTGGAAGAAAATCAACCTTTACTGTAAGAGAAACTAAGAGGATATGCAGATACCTAGAAATTTTCCAGGAAGACAGTTGAGAGATATTGATACTCTGATACAATACAGTTGGAAAGAAGATGAGCTGATCCCTGTTGGAAATTGAATATGATAGAAGTCGCTGAAGTTTGACAGGATGATTCCCCAAATTGGAATGTAGCAGTGGAAGGATGTCATTACAAGTAGTCCTCAAATTATGATCAAAATTGGGACCAAAATTTTGTTCACTAATCGATGTGATTAAGCAAGTCATCATGTGACCAGACCCAATTTTATGACCATTTTCACCATGGTCATTAAGCACATGTGGGTTCCCCATTGACTGTCAGAAGCTAATTGAGAAGGTGGCAAATTTTAATCATCTGACCTCAGTGGTGATGTGGCAGTCATAACTGAGGATTGGTCGCAAGTCCCATTTTAGTGCCTTTACTGTATAACTTTAAACTATCATTAAGTGAATGGTCGTAAGTTTAGGGATACCTGTAAGTAGAACATATACAAGAGAAGTAGCATTATATGTCACACATTTACACCTACAAAAAAATAATAAAAATCAAGCAACTGAATAATGGCTGTGTGAGGAAATAAAACTAAGTGGAGAAAGAAATTCAGGTGGCATTTTTAAGAGCAAAAGTGGATGATGTTTTTTTCCGAAGTTATACCCCTTACCGGAAAGCAAAAACTAATAATAATGAGTTAAACAATCTTGATATCTGAAAGGGGTAAGAGCTAATGGCTTTACAGTAAGTTACATTACAGTGAGCTTCAGGTGGACATAAAATGGAATCTATCGATGCTAACAATCCTTCACAATGCCATGAATGACCCACTGGAATAAGTGTGCTCTCTTTTGGAGGCTTTTAAGTAGATCAGAGAGATTACTTGCTTATGTTCTGAAATTCTGGCAGTGTGGTTAGGGCCTAGCCTAAAGAGTTTACAACCCACTACCCACTTATAGATTATATAGACATTCTGGACATTATCCTGAAAGATTTTGTAAAAAAAGAGTTCATGAATGACTTATGGGGACAGCCTTCACTCGAACAACTTACCTCTGTGCAACCTTCAAGTATCATATGAGGGCAATGTGGGTGGTCTGACTCACAATTGAGCCCAAAATTTTCACTGCTAAGCAAGACAGTTGTTAGGAGAATATTGCTGCATTTTATGACTTTTCTTGCCACTGTTGTTAAGTAAATCACCCCAGTTGTTAAGTTAGTAACAACATTGGCCAAAAAATGAAACTTTGATTTGGGGTTTTACCAATTGGATAGATTTGTAGTTATAAAAAGGGCTAGTTTAAACTATTATGTAAAAGTAAAAAGTTGAGGTTGGATATGAATGCCTTATTCTACTACACCGAAGGGAGTTGGAAGTCAATGCCTTTTCTTTCTTTTCCCCCTTTTCTTCCCCACTTTTGTCTTCCCCTTTTCCTTCCCTATTTATTTTTGTATTTGCTTTGTAGGCTACATTATAAACTAATAAAAATTGTTATTTTAAAAAATAAAGTCACATGACAATGGGGATACTGCAACAATCGTGTGTAAAACAGTCATAAGTCACCCTTTTCAGTGTCATTGTAACTGAATGATCACTAAACAAATAGTTGTAAGTCAAGACTGTCTGTACAAATAGTAAGAGATATTTAGCTTCCTCTCTCTTAACTCCAGGAGAAGATTCCATAATATCCTTAAGCATCTGTTGTTCCCTCTGTGCTTTCCACTCTGGGTTTTCTTAGGGTGATAAAAAATACAAAAATTGTTACTGTGCCATGACAGTGTGTCTCATCCTTTGTGACCACACAACTACCCCCCACCTGATTTCCTTTGTGTTAACTTTGTCCAAATTACTTACATTACCACACATATTTTCCTTGTATCCTTTGGCCAATTGAGTTTAAATAAGTTGAAGACAAAATGGTTGTACCTGAACCATTTTTAGGATGTTCTTTCCCCAAAGGTCAAAAAAATAGAATAAAATGTTGTTTAATGAACCAATTACACAAACCGGCTTCCTTTCTTTTTTTATTTATTAATTTCCCCCTTCCCTCTGCCTTCACCAAACACAAGCCATTTCATTTCCTTTTACTTCTAGAGGTAAAAATATATACCAGGTGCATATTACAGGAGGAAACAATATGCCTATGAATCACTCTCTCTAAGAAGTGTGGAGTGGACTTGTGCAATTGTAGGTGGGTCTTGGAATGACCTGTTTAGCTACTAATCAATCAGCCTTCTTCTGAAATACTGTGAAACTTTTGTCCAAAAATAGCCTAGCTGGTAGGTTAGCCTGAAAGGGGAGTCTGTCAGCTCCCTCTCTTGCATAGCAAAATCCCTGGCTAGGCCTGCTCGGCCTCATTGCTGGAGTAGTGGTGGAGTTTCCCGAAACTAGTGGTTCTGGAGAACTTCAACCTACTTTTCCTGGACAAGAAGTCTAGAGCGATCCAAGAGTTCATGACCATGAACTATGGAACTGACCAGTGGTGGGATTCAAATTTTTTAATTCCTGGTACAGTGGGCATGGCTTGGTGGGCGTGGCAGGGTGGGGCATCATGCGTTTTCTTCCTGAGGCACCAATTTTTTTTTTTTTTTTAAAAAGCAAGCAACACCATTTTAAAGCATGGAATTACATCCCGAATATTGTCCTGGTGTCCGTCTTTGCATTTGCATTGAAAAAATATCCCTCCCCCCCCCCCCGCCCTCAGTACCAGTTCTCCAGACTGGTGTTTTCTTCCCTGGGGCACCAAAAAGGCTCGATTTTTTAAAACAGCAAGCAACACCATTTTTAAGTATGAAATTTCACCCCGAATCTTGTCCTAGCATTCGTTTTTCTTTTTGGTTCAAAAAAGTTTGCTCCCCAGGCACCAGTTTTCCTAACTGCAGGATACTGTAAAATCTCCAGTCAGAGGTGGCATTTGCCAGTTCTCTGAATTACTCCAAATTTCTGCTACCGGTTGTCCACAACTCATCAGAACCTGCTGAATACCACCTCTGGACCTGACCCAATTTACTGAGAGCCCAACATGCATAAGGGATCACACCCTACATCTCAAGTCTGTCAAACTCATGTCCTACGGGCCGGATGCATCATGCACCAGCCACACACACGCCCAGTTTAGCAAAGGGGAAAAAAGTCCCGAAATGTCATGTGATGCCACCATGACCAGTGGTGGGATTCAAATTTTTTTTACTACTGGTTCTGTTGGTATGGCTTGGTGGGCATGGCATGGTTTGGCGGGAGTGGCATGATTTGATGGGCATAGCTTAGTGGACATGGCAGGGGAAGGATACTGTAAAATCTCCATTCTGTCCCCACCCCACTAACCTGCTTTCCAGCTCCGTTCTCCTGTGCAGGGCAACAAAATAAGACCCAGCCAATCAGCTGGGACTCAGGAGGCAGAGAAGAGATGAGGGTGGGGCCAGTCAGAGGTGGTATTTGCCGGTTCTCCGAACTACTCAAAATTTCCACTACCGGTTCTCCAGAACTGGTCAGAACCTGCTGAATACCACCTCTGACGGTGACATCATGAGTTTGATACCCTGCTCTATCTGATTGATGTTTGAAGACAGACACAAAAAGATCTGAAAGTGAAGAGGATTAAATTTAGCTTCTAATCATGGACTCTCTGATTTCTATGGAGCTTCACAAAATGAGTCTCCTCCACAGTGGAGTCTATTGCATCAATCTTCCCTAAGTGCCTTATTGATCCAATCAGTTTCAGAGTAGAATTGAGTTAAAACTCAGGTTCACACTGGAATAAGAAGGTGGTTAGGAGTCTTGATCAAATTTCAGTAGAGTATTCAAGGAGATGAAGCAGCAGCGAAGATACTTGGAACATCATTGTAGGAAGACACATCTCAAGTCTGACCAGGTATTGGAAAGTTCAAGTCCAACCCTACACAGTGGCGGGAAGTTTATGTTTTGCGATATATTATTTGCTATAGATATTGCATAGAAAGTAGAGCAAGAAACTATTCTGAAGTATATAACTATTTACCGGAACAGAATGGAAAATGGCGAATCCCTCAGTAGAGACTGATAGATGGTTAACAAATGCTTTTATTTGGAACAACAAATAAACCTCTGGTTGAAACTGTTGTGAATGAATAATACCAATAAAGTTATCTTGAGCTTGAAGTCAAGTGCAGGGTTCTGGCCCTGCACTTCTGATTGGCTGTTAATGGCAGGATCGGATTGGTCCGTTCAGGAGCATCCGATTGGCCATTAACAGGCCATTCCCATTGGTAAATGGAGCTAGTGCTCCAGGTTTTCTATTGATTGAATAGTTAATGAGTTGCCTATATAAATAAGGCTATAGCAGCCCTTGAGTTGAACTGTCACAACATGTAAATAAAGAGTTTGAAGTTCACTATTTCTACCGGCTCATCTCCATCATTCGCACCCATGCTCCAGACATAACACTGGCAACAAGGATGGGATTGGATGACATCAGAGCCAACTAAGACGACTAAGCACGTGGCTGAAGCGCACAACAGTGGAACCATGTCCGGCAGCGTAGTACCACCCGCTCCATTCGATCCAGCTCAAGAGGACTGGGAGTCCTACATGGATCGTTTTCAAATGTTTTTGGAAACAAATAATCTGAAGGATGCCACAACCGGGAAGAAATGGGCGGTATTCCTAACGCACTGCGACCCGACGGTATTCAAAATGGCTAAGGCATTAGCGAAACCAGCTGAAGTAAAGGCCATGGACTGGGACGTCCTCGAACCGCTACTAAGGGCCCACTATGCACCAACCGTTCCAACTCTCGTAAGACTGCACGAGTTCTATCAAAGGAACCAGCGGAAAGGAGAAAGCGTCGCCGATTTCGTTGCAGACCTCCGTTGCAGACCTTCGTTGCAGGAGCTTGGGAGGCCTTTGTGATTTCACTGACCTAGAAGAGCCTTGAGAGACCGAGTAGTCCTCGGGCTAGACGCTCTAAACATACAGAGTAAAATAATGGCAAAGGGCAACATCACCCTTCAAGACGCCATAGCTGAAGCTACAGCAGCGGAGGTGACCAAGAAGTTGGCTGCAAAACTACGCCGAAATCGCGCTCCAGCACACACCCCGGCCGGCAAAATTTCACCTAATGCAGAAGGGCAGCTTTCAACGGCCCACCATGAGGACGTCTCTTCGTCGTCAGACAGCGACAAAGAAGAGGTCCATCGCCTGTGGTCCGATCGGGACCGACACCCGAAGTCCCAGCAACCGTGCGCTGGCTGCGGGGCCAACCACTACCGCTCTGATTACAAATTCCGCGACGCACTCTGCCACGAGTGCGGGAAACGGGGCCACATCGGACGGGTCTGCAGAAGCCTCCTCGAACCCAGCCAGACCTCGAAAGGAACCAACCTCCGCCAATCGACAGGGAATTGCCCTGTAAGGCGAGAACCAGTAAACCACTCCTACAGAATCCGACCCATGAGCCGTCTAGCGAGACGGGAAGAGGCCCACCAAACGCTCACTATTGGCCATGCCTCTTCACTAGACGCTAAGAAAATTCGGGTCAACGTGAATATTGAAAATCGGCCTTGCCAAATGGAAGTTGACTCGGGATCGTCCCTTTCAATGGTTTCATGGAAGACCCTCAAGCAACTCATCCCCACTATCCGGTGCCAAGACCTTCAATTCCAATGGCTCGTGTTAAAGGACTGCCAGGGGAACCGAATTCCAGTCGCCGGATCCAATCAAGTCCGGGTTGCATTCAAGAACAGCACGGCGTACTTACCCCTGACGGTGATCGATAAGGACCGGCCTAGTCTATTAGGCCTGCAATGGTTCGCACCACTCGGCATTGAAGTGGCAGGCATTAACCGAATTGGCAGCAGTGACTGGGAGGAAGACCTCGCCCACGAATTCAGGGACATCTTCGAGGAAAAGCTAGGTGAGTACAAGGGGACCCCGATATCCTTTCGCCTTAACCCAAAGATAGCTCCCATCCGCCTTAAGCCTCGTCAAGTTCCATTCGCTCTAAAGCCGAAAATCGACGAGCAGCTTGATAAGGGAGTTTTAAAGCCAACTGACCACTCCCCATGGGAAACGCCGATTGTGACACCAATTAAGTCGGACGGCTCCATTAGAATTTGTGGGGACTACCGCGCCACCCTAAACCACGCCCTGCAACAGAACCCATATCCGGTGCCGGTGGTACAACATCTCCTCCATTCCCTGGGGGGCGGAAAAGTCTTCGCTAAACTAGACTTAGCTCAGGCTTATCAGCAACTGCCGGTTGACAAAAAAACGGCAAAGGCACAGACTATCGTAACGCACCGAAGTGCCTTTAAGTGTACGCGGCTGCAATTCGGAGTCAGTGTAGCCCCAGGGATCTTTAGAGCCTAATGGAGAGACTATTGCAGGGGATCAAAGGCGTTGTCCCCTATTTTGACGATGTGCTCATTGCTGCCCCCACTCAAAAAATCTTACGGGAACGTTTAAGACTGGTATTACGAAAATTCCAGGAAGCAGGCCTGAAAGTCAAAAAAAATAAGTGCAAGCTGTGTACCGATCATGTTGAATTCTTAGGGTACTTAATTGACAGTCAGGGTATTCACCCTACCGACAGCAAATTGAGGGCAATAAAAAACGCTCCCAGACCCCAGAACAAGACTGACCTCCAGGCGTTCTTAGGCCTCATCAATTTATATAATGTATTCTTGCCGCACAAGGCGACTGTCGCTGAACCTTTACATCGTCTTTTAGATAAAAAAGCAATTTGGGTATGGGGTCACAAAGAAGAGCAGGCGTTCCGTAATGTGAAAAAACTACTGACTTTGGACGCCATACTAATGCAGTACAATGAGACTTTGCCAATAAACATTACATGCGATGCATCGTCTTTTGGAGTGGGCGCCATTTTGAGCCATGTGTTACCTAACAGTAACGAAGCTCTTGTTGCTTACTTCTCAAAGACGCTCTCGAAAACCAAGCGAAATTACAGCCAGATCAATAAAGAAGCCCTGGCAATTGTATCAGCTGTTAAAAGATTTCATGAGTACGTTACGGCTGGGTTTTCACCATTGTAACTGACCACAAACCATTGCTGGGGATCATCGCTGGGGACAAGCCAACTCCCTACATACTTTCTCCCAGAATGACCCGCTGGTCAGAATTCTTGGCTGCCTACAATTATCGGCTACAATATCGTCCCGGTAAAGCCATTCCCCATGCCAACGCACTGAGCCGTACACCGCTCCCTGAAACTATCAACGATCCTGCACCAACGATGACAGCGTTGCAGATCGAGACACTCCACATGCCGCCATTAACTGCCCATGACATCGCGAGAGAAACAAAACGCGACCCCATCTTGGTGCGAGTCCTCACATGGGTGGAACGCGGATGGCCATTGGACCAAGTACCAGACGACTTTGCACCATTCAAAAGTCGTCAAACAGAGTTGTTCTCGCAGAAGGGCTGTGTCATCTGGGGCGATAGAGTCGTTATCCCAGAACGACTCCAACAGACATTGCTAAGAACCTTGCACGATGGCCACCCTGGCATTGTGCGCATGAAGGGCCTCGCACGAAGCTACGCGTGGTGGCCAGGCATTGATAGACAAATCGAATCGTGGGTTAAAACTTGCAGGAGATGCCAAGAAGTAAGCAACGCTCCACCAAAGGCAACCCCAACCGAATGGGAGATGCCGCGGGGACCCTGGTCCCGCATCCATCTGGACTTTGCTGGGCTGACCAAGGCTGCACATTTCTGCTAACCGTCGACACCTACTCGAATTGGCTCGAGATTCACTGAATGAGCAGCACGAACACTGACGCAGTCATCAAAAGACTGGAAAGACTTTTTGCAATCCATGGATTACCAGACATTCTGGTATCCGACAACGGACCCCAATTTACCGAGCTACCTTTTGAGCAGTACTTAGCTGACCGGGGTATTCGACATGCGCTCACTTCACCTGTGCACCCTGCTGCCAACGGTAGGGCTGAGAGCATGGTTCAATTTGTCAAAAAGACTCTCCAAAAGATTGACTACGACAACATCGACGAGAAAATCAACCGGATCCTTTTTCTGCAGCACATCACACCTCACAGTGTCACCAACAAAACTCCTGCCGAACTGCTAATGGGACAAAAGCTCCGCTCCCACCTTGATCAGTTACACCCAGCCTACGAACTGGAAAAGCCACTCAGATCCAGCGGCCGATGCCATACCTTTCAGGTAGGTGATTTAGTATTCGCTAAAAACTTATCGGGCGATCCGCTGTGGGTAGAGGCGACCGTAATCTGCGTAACCGGCCCAAGATCATACCTTGTTCAGTGCTCTGACGATAGACTTTGGAAGCGCCACATAGATCAACTATGATCGCAGCTACCGTCTTGCACTTCTGAACTCCCCTATGACCAAACTGAGGGGGGGGGAGATACAGAGGAAAGCGAATTACAATTAGAGGAAAACCTTTTTGAAGAGACTGATAATGGAACTGAAACGCAGGAACAGGAACCAGGGACCGGAGTGAATTCACCTCAGGGAGTGGCCAGTGATCTTGGTGACGACAGGAATGCGAACCCAGAACCAGAGGCACCCCTTCCGTTGAACAATGATCTACCTCAGCAGAAGTGCAGCCAACCACTAGGCACTTTGCGAAAATCGAAAAGACTAATAAAACAGCCATCCTACCTTAAGGATTTTGTAACCGCGCCCCGTGGGCAGAAGCTGGGGGAAAGGGGTGTTGTGAATGAATAATACCAATAAAGTTATCTTGAGCTTGAAGTCAAGTGCAGGATTCTGGCCCTGCACTTCTGATTGGCTGTTAATGGCAGGATCGAATTGGTCCGTTCAGGAGCATCCAATTGGCCATTAACAGGCCATTCCCATTGGTTAACGGAGCTAGCGCTCCAGGTTTGCTATTGGTTGAATAGTTAATGAGTTGCTTATATAAGTAAGGCTATAGCAGCCCTTGAGTTGAGCTGTCACAACATATGAATAAAGAGTTTGAAGTTCACTGTTTCTACCGGCTCGTCTCCATCATTCACACCCATGCTCCAGACATAACAGAAACAACCATGGCACTTAGGTTATGGTCATTGTATGATATTCTAACTTTTGTTTGCAAAGTAATACGATGTGACAAGGTTCAAGAATGACCAAGCTGAGGAAGAAGAACAAAATTGAAATATAAGTGAGGGACAAGGATTATTACTACCATATTCCATTCTTTCCAAAGTAGGACAGAGATTGTGTTCTTTCTTTGCAACTGAAACTATAATGGTCTCTATCACTCTTTGAACCAACAAAAAACCACAGTGACATATACCAACTTACAGTTCCCCACATTTTTTGAACCATCAGGGACAAATGGTAGGGTTCTTATTTATGGTGTGCATGTTAAAGGCAGAACTTTATAAATTGCTCCAGTTGCTCCCTCTTCTTTCCCAAATATCACCAGTAATCACTTACCTTAAAATGTGCTGGGGGGGGGGGATGGGTAAGAAGCAGGCTTTGACAGATGTCTAGACCAGCAAATTGAGCCACGTATCCCAATTCCCTTTGGTTTTGAACAAATACTTTTGTGGGATGAGTTCAAAAGGAGCCCGATCATCTGTTAAGTTCAGCGTATAGTTGGCATTCCATCTGGCACAGATTTAGCACTATTCCAGTGAAGTGCCTGTGTTGAACAATAACTAATACAGTAAATGCCTAGAAAATAGAGGGTGGGATGTGTCCCCCTTGCCCCTCCCCTATAAAAACCTAAAAGACGTGCTGAACTGGTGACTAAAGGCTGGCTGGAAATTTTGGAAATTGAAGTCCGCACATCTTAAAGTTGACACAGTCAAGAAATCCTGCCTTAGAAGTCAACCTGGGTGCACCATGATTCAGGTAGTCAGTGAAGTTATCTCCAGTATGCTAAGGATGATTCATAGCTATCTCAGATTTGGACTAAATGTCAGGTGAATACAACTTCATGAGGACACAGAAGAGAACAATAACCTACTTGTGGTACTTTCATTCTCATAGCTTCAAGATATGAACTGACAAATAAGTATATACATAATGAGCATGAATAAATGGATAAATGGGAACAGTAGGACAGGGATGATAGGGACGCTGGTAAGCTTATGCACACCCCCTTACAGACCTCTTAGGAATGGAGTGAGACCCACGGTAGATACCTTAAGGTTAAAGTTTTGGGGGTTTGAGGATGTAACAACAGAGTCAGGTAGTGAGTTCTAGGCATTGATCACCGTTTGCTGAAATCATATTTTCCACAATCAAGTTTAGAGCAGTTTACTTTGAGTTTGTATCTATTTTTTGCCCATAGGTTGTAAACACAGAGATGATTTTTTTAACCTTGTACCTTATTGCTGGTTTAATTCTGCAGGCACCACCAACATTGGCCAAATGTTGGTGGAGACAAAGGGGAAACTAAATACCAGGAAGGATATGTTCCCCGCATGCTCTCTAAAATTATTCCTATGTACAGGATTCACCCAGAAACAAAAAACAGAAATATTCCACATAAGAAAGGCTTATTCTTTCCTTCTACATGTCTTGTTTTATGTGAAGATTTAAAAAAAAATATTCCAATCAGCAAAACAAAACATAATCATTGAAAACGGTGCTATTTCTTCTCAAAATCTTATCCCTTTCAATTAAGTTTTTAAAGAATAAATTGTAAAGGATTTGGAAGAATCACCAAAATAAATTCTTTTCCGTCGAAGACCTCTTGGAACTCCTGGGCTAGTTGCTGTTCCCAGCCGTCGTCGGTGACGTGGTTGACTCCCGTGAGGGCGATGTCGAGCGGGGCGAACCATTGCAGTCCCAGTAGGCTTGGGCGGTCGCGGTCGACGATCGTTAGGGGGAGTCGTTCGGTGCGCCCCTTATACCTTATGTCAAAACTTTTGGTGCCGACTACCGGGATGCGGTTTCCCTGGTAGTCCTTTACAATGAGTCTCTGGTTGTCTACGTTCCTCCTTTGGAGGGTAGGCACCAACCGCTTTATCTCGTGCCATGCAATCATGGAGAGGTAGGACCCGGAGTCCACCTCCATTTTGCACGGCTGGCCCTCGAGGCGTACCTCGACGTGGACTTTCCGGGCGTCGTTGGTGATGGCGTGGCCGATGGTGACCGTCTGGTGGGTCTCCTCTCTCCGCCGGTTGTCGCCGCCTCGCGAGGATCGTCCGTTCCGGTCCCATTGGCTGTCCGAGTGGCGATCTCTGGTCCGGGGTGGTGTGCTCTCCCTCCTCCGGTCGCTCTGGTCCCATCGAGCCGGACTGCGGTTTTTCTTCAGGCGGCAAACCCGGGCGATGTGCCCCTTTTTGTCGCAATGCCGGCAGATGGAATCGAAAAACCGGCATTCCGACCTGGGGTGGTCGCCGCCGCAACCGGCACAGTTGGTCCTTGACTTACGACCTCTCCGGTTCCGTTGGTCGCGCCCTGTCTGGAGTCGATGGATGTCCTCCTCGTCATCGGACGTGCTGGATGCCGAGTGGAAATCGCCCTGGTGTGTTGTCGTCTCGGTTTTTGGTTCGGTCGACCTTGCCGGGTTGTTGTTTCCACCGCAGTCCCTCGTGTCCGGTCTGCGCATGCTATCGGCGGAAGTTCGGGTTGCTTCTGCGGCTGCGGCTGCGGTGAGGGTGTCTGCAAAGCTGATGTCGCCCTTAGCCATCAGCCGGCTCTGGAGGGCGGGGTCCCACAGACCGAGCACGATTCGGTCTCTCAGGGCGTTGTTTTGGTTATCAAATTCGCAGAGCCCCCCTAGGCGCCGCAGCTCGGCGACGAAGTCGCTGACTCTCTCACCCGATCTCTGGTCCCGCCGGTAGAACTCGTTGCGCCGGATCAGGATGGGTACCTCTGGAGCGTAGTGTCGCCGAAGGATGGGTTCAAGGACGTCCCAGTCCATGGCGGTCGCATCGGCGGGCTTGGCCAACGCTTTGGCCATCTGGAAGACCTCGGTCCCGCAGTGGGTGAGGAAGACGGCGCGTTTCAGCGGGCCCGGGGCGTCCTTCATGCCGGTGCACTCGAGGTACATGCGGAATCGGTCGGAGAACGATTCCCAGTCCTCGGTGGCGGGGTTGAAGGGGGCGGGCGGTGCGATTTTCACCATCTCGGTGCTTCGTCTGGCTTCCGTCGGACACGTGGTTCGGTTCAGGGTCTGGATCCCATTCTCGTCGCCAGTGTTGTGTCCGCGAAATGATGCCAGGAGTCGGTGACTTAGTGCAAAGCTCTTTATTGATCGGCGGGAACCGAACTGCCGAAAGGAAAAAAGCCCGCGGCTTTTATTCCTTTCGCTGCGGCGGCCGCGGTCAATGGCAGCGCTTCGAATCTCCCGCGCTCTGAACGGACCAATCGCAGGAGATTCTTAACGAGCCAATCGGCGCGGCTCGCCTGACCAATCGGAAAGCCCCGCGCTTTGGCCAATCAAAGCGCGGGGATTTCAAGTATGTTAATGAAGGACAGAACAAAAGGCTTATTCTTTCCTTCTACATGTCTTGTTTTATGTGAAGATTTTAAAAAAAATATTCCAATCAGCAAAACAAAACATAATCATTGAAAACGGTGCTATTTCTTCTCAAAATCTTATCCCTTTCAATTAAGTTCTTAAAGAATAAATTGTAAAGGATTTGGAAGAATCACCAAAATAAATTCTTTTGTGGGTATTTTAAAAAACAAACAAACACCAATGTCTTTGTATAGAGTTCTGCTTAAATAGCTGACTTCCCTTCACTGAGGCAAGTCCAGAAATCTACCATTTCATTCGGAGCGAAATCTTTGCTTCCCTTTTCTTATCTCGATGGTATTGAAACCCCCAGTGGCTCATCAAGCCCAGAGCTTCAGATCTTGATTGAATGGACGACAGGCTGTGGAGTAGCTGATATGAATCAGGAAGCAGCCCTAGGAACATTCAGTTTGGCATGATCTGAAAGGGTGGAGAAGCAGGCTTCTGACCTGCCTTTGTTAAGGGAGGAAACAGAGGTGCCTTGAAGTAAGATACACTTCCTTGTTGGCCAAAGATACAAGCTAAGAGATATTCATAGGAGGGGAGTGGGAAGAAGAGGTGAACTCCTGGATTAACAAGCTCTGTTGAAATAGTTGCAACCTGACCCAGAAGCCTTTGTCACACACTATCCTGAAAGATCTTAGCACCCTGTTGCTGTATGGTAGGAACATCGAATGAATAATGCAGGGGGCCCCAAACTTGGCAACTTTAAGACTAGTAGGCTTAGCTGGCTGGAGAATTCTGGGAGTTGAAGTCTACAAGTCTTAAAGTTGCCAAGTTCGGAGACCTCTGGAATAACGGATGGGAGAAAACAGAAGATCTGCAGTAAAGAAGGTGTGGTTTTCTCTAACCCAAGTGCCTTTATTTCTGAGCTTCCACTAATTCTTTATTAGAAATGTCTCTTGGGAACTCAGGCAGGATGCTGTTCTCTGGGTTATCTTTTTTTCCAGTGGGTCATGTAGCAGCAAGGGGTGTAGAATTGTGCATCTGGCTAACTGCCAGCCCTGAATCTAAAAGTTTAATTGTGCTGACAGGGAGGGGATTATAGAGAGAGAAGACGGAAAGTTTAGCCTACTAAGACAACCTCCTTCCCCCCGCAACCCCAATTTTCCTATGCAAACTTGCAGAACCAGAATGTGAACAGATGGAAATCATTCAGTGACTATTACGTCTTTCTCGTTTCTTTTTTTCCTATCTTTTCCTCTTTCTGCAGTGCAGGTGGTCCTCGACCTATGACTGCAATGGAGCCTGGAATTGCGGTCATAGGTCATTGCAGTTGTAGGTTGAGACATCATCTGAGTGGATTTCAAGTTACAACCATTTTTTTACAATGGCCATTAAGCAAGTGCTCCAGTTGCTAAGTGAACATGATGGTCATTAAATGAATCCATTTCTCTCAATGAGCATTTTTCTTTTTTGCAGGAAACTAGAAATAAACACTGGAAACCAGGCAAAAACTCCCATAAATTGCAGTCACATGTTTGTGGGATGCTGCAAATAAAGGCGAGCCGGTTGGCAAGTGCCCCAAATATATTCAAGTGATTGCAAGTTTGTGTGTGTGTGTGTGTGTGTATGTGTGTGTGCAGCAATTGTAATTCTGAAAATGTGTCATAAATAGCTCTGAAGTCCATTGTAATGTCCAACAGTTATTAAGCAACTGTTTGTAAGTTGAAGACTACATGAACTGATGGTTCAACTATTCTTAGATATGGTTCAAGAATCTATATATCTCACCTAACCTCTAGTTCCTTTAGATAAGGAGGTAGGCAGCTCTTTGGATTAATGGACACATGGAGGAGGCTTAAAAGGGTTTGTTTAGGTTTCTTATAAGATGGCTGTCATGAGGGGGAGGCATGTCTTATTCACAAAATGGCTGCCATATGAGGTACATCAAGCCACCAGATACCCATTAAGTACTTGATTACAAACTGATGAGAATTATCCTCACCACTCCTTTAAGCCTCCAAGGAGGGTCCTTGTTAATCTCTGTCTCCTCTACCACCCCTATAGTTGGGCACCCTTCCATATAAAAGCCCTGGATTTTGGCCAAATTGCTTCCCCCCCCTCCTGTTTTAAGAATGCCTTTCGGGTATTGACGAGACTCAGAGGCATTTTTTGCAAGTAATGATACCACCAAGAACTGGAACTTTGCTTTACATCAGTCAGCCAGTATTTCCACTTATTTAGTTTCCTTTTAAAAGATGAAAAACTGCTGAATTGGATGGGTGTTCCTGGCATGTCTGTGATTTCAGCTCTGTAAGTCAGCCCTACAAAGACCATTAAAGTCCCTGAGTTTCAGCCAAAATTTTATGTGGAATATTTTTTTTGCTCTCTTTTACTTTTGAGGTTGTTTATCTTAATAGCCCCATGCTGCTTTGGATTGTTTTAATTGGTATTTTGTAACTGTACAGCATGCTGTGTGTTTTGAATAGTTAGATAGCATCAAGTCTGTATATACAAACATTCACAAAGTCTACACAGTATGAAACGAATCCTGCAAATCAACCAACCACTTTAGGACATATTCAAAATACCTCACTGCCAGGTATTGGAATAAGAATCTTGGAACAACCTTCCCCAACCAAGTCTCAAATATGTTAGGACTACAAGTTCCAGGATCCCCAACAAATATGTTCGTCAGGCATCCTGGGATTACGAATCCATGCACATCTCAAGGATATTGGGTTGAGGAACACTGGCTTGTGAATTTAACCTTCCAGCACTGTGTTTCTCCTTTTCCCTTTTGTAAATTTACTCACAGAGTTACTTGTTAGTGTAGTTGGGTTTCAGAACAAAGACTAAAAACAAGAGGGGAATGGGTGAACCTAGCAAAGCTGCCACTATCCTGGTTCATCGGTGTCTTGACATCATACTAGTGTGTAATGTCACGATGCAGCTTGAAAGCATAAGAGCTTGCATTCTGACATCATAAGGTTGTGTTATGTCTGGCATCCTTGTAGTTAGCCAAGGATACTGTGATTTTCTCACTAATACATTTTGCGTTTCTCACTAATGCATTTTGCATCTTTCCTGCAACTCCACTGTGAAAACCAGCCAACCAACCAGCCTGTAAGGCACAGGTTGTATATTTTAACCTATCTATTGTACAACATTGTAGATAGCAAAGAGTATCTGCAGGAAAGGATCAAAACAATCAAGAAAATGGTGCTGTGTAATTGAGGCTCCAACCTTTTTAGCTATATTGTATTTCAAAATGCTTGCCAAAAAATAAGGCAGTCAGTCCAGCATTGTGATATTTTTAATACCTGCCCTCCATGGATTGGAGAAGAAGTCACTCAAAGCCACTGGTATGTAAAGAAATACACTGCCTGAAAAGCACACTCTCTGTGTTTTTATTCCTGTTTGGTACAAAGACCAGGACTCTGTATAATACAAGTTGGGATATACTGATAGCCAACATTTTGCCTTTTCTATTAAACCCCTGCAGGCTTTACAAATGAAAGCTGTACATCCTTGGTGGACCTGAGCCAAGGCCTGTGTCTTGGAGGGTTCCAGGCAGCTCTGTGAGCAGCTGCGTAGAGCCCCAACCCCCTTCCAAATTTCTCTAGGGTCTTTGAACAAGCAGGAATTCATTTGGCAACTCCCGGAGTTTCCCACTGTATCTGAACTGTACCTGCTGACTCGGCGGTTTTCTTCTCCTTGCATTGGCCAGCTGCAACCGAGCTTGTTCTGCTGGGTTTTCCTAACCCTTCTACTTTCCCCAAACCTCCTCCTCCTCGCCCATTTCATCTTCTCCATATGAGACATGTGCTACGTGATATTTTTTCCCCCCCCCAAACTTGGTTGGAGCAGTCTTTCTCGCTCTCCACCAACCCCCAGCAACAATGAATCCTGGGAAGCAGCTTGGCTGCAATTGCTGATACCCATCTGGAGGTCTCTGTTGCATCAGGCATCTTGTTGCTGGCTTAAGTTTGATTTTGCTTTGCTTTGCTTTAGCTGACTTGAATTATCTGAATTTCTTCTGTTCTTTGCCCTTTGCATTTTACATCATATTAAAGAACAAGTGTGACACACTCTACATTTTTTTCTCCCCAAAGATATAAACATAAGGTTTAAGGAACTAAACGGAGCATCTAGCAGTGACAAATTACAGGAAAAAACTTTCCAAATTAGTGTGGAAATAAATTCGTTTCATACTTTCCAGATGTAAGTACCAGTGCAGCTAATTTTTTATTGCTACAGTGATAACTCTGTGTGCAAGTATATATGTAAATATGTGTGTTTATGCTTGGTTTGTGGTTTGGCCCAAAATCAATCCAGAAAACATCTAAGCCAAAATTCACCCAAAAATAGTTGATGAAGTTTCTCAATCAACCAGGTAGAGTTGTCAGAAGGTTTGTTTGAAGACGTCTGAAGGTTGAATTAGACTCTCTGCCTAACTGCCTTGCCTGACTGAGGAAGCTACCTGGATGAGCAGTGAAACTCTCTCAAATTAACCACAACAAAATTAGTCCAGTTGCAATGATTCAACCTTCAGGCATCTTCAGATAATCTTCTGGCACCAAAAAGAGGTTAATTCCTGGAATGGATTGTTGGAAATACAGGAAGCAAAACGGTAATTTGGATGAATACTCTTTACTATATGCCTCAAATAAAAATCTATCCATTCCTCTCCCCCCCTCTCTGTTATATGTGTATATGTGTGTTTGTGTGTGTAGAATTTCTTTGACATTGTTCTGAAATGTATAGAGATAATAATGTTTTTCAGTTCTAGTTTTTTTTTTCTTTTAGCACTTAAACATTTAAAAAGTGCAAATATTTTTAAAAAATACACTCTTTGAATCAAGATGTGCTCATGAATATATCCATCATTTTACTTGAGGTTTGTAAAGGAAGACATATTTTCAAATGTTGACCATGGTGAGTTTTAAAGTGTAACATCACTTCACATCTCAGAGTTATTTTGTATTTGTAATAATGGCATGTCTCAGAGGCTGGCAAAAATAGAGAACGCAATCACACCAAGGATGAAGTCATTTCACAGCAGTTACTTGGGATTCAGAACTAATTAGATATGGATTGAGCTCAAGTAGTTTGTATCTTTGATACTTTTTAATTATGATTTTTCCCTTTATATTTAAATTTCAAAAAATTAAAGGTTAACTATCTACTATACATTACTAAAACTCTTGTGTCTGTTTGTAACCTAAAACTGGGCCAAATGATGCATCACAGGACAACAGTTTTTGAACCAAGATTACCTCAAATGGGCAAACCCATAGAATACATCCAAAAACCAGGACCCATCATTCTTTTGGAATTGAAATTTGACAAATTGGTGGCCTCTTCAGTGCGTTAGTGCTCCCATGCTGCTGTGCCACTGCACTGTGATTGGCGATTCTGGAGACCAGTCCCAACATCAGCCATCAGAGTGATCAGCAATTGTCCAATGGCAGGAAGTCAAAAGTCACTCACATTCCTTGGTCATTCCATTTCTCTGTTTAAGTAAGGAAATAACTCTGAAACAAGATAGTGCTGGTTAAAAACTAATACCATCAGCTGTGTTATTCAGCAGGTTCTGACCAGTTCTGGAGAACCGGCAGTGGAAACTTTAAGTTCAGAGAACCGGCAAATACCACCTCTGATTGGAGATTTTACAGTATCCTTCCTCTGCCATGCCCACCAAGCCAGGCCCACAGAACTGGTGGTAAATTTTTTTGAATCCCATCACTGAACAGCATAATAATATAACTATGTCACAATTTTATAATAATACTTTTATAATAATAGTGTATTTTAGTATAGATATCTAAACTATTTTGCATGTACACATATAAAGATAAAATTAAAAAAAGTAAACCACTAAATTAAATAAAAGTAATAAAACCTAAAATAAAACTGTTATGAACTAATAAAAGCGCTTAAATAAAGTTTTAACAAAGCTTAAAGAAAAAGCAGGGTTCTAATCCTGCATTTCTGATTGGCCGATAATAGCGATATCGGATTGGTCCGTTCTGGAGAATCTGATTGGCTGTTAACGAGCCACTCTCATTGGTTCAAGGGTTTAACACTTCCATATTCTCATTGGCTAATAGGTCAGCAGCCTGCCCTATAAAAGGAGTGCTGCTGCCCTAGGGTTTTTGCTCTGTTCAGAATGATTAATAAAGAGTTGAAGTTCACTGTTCACTGCCTCGTCTCCGTTCCTTGCACCCATGCGCAGAACTTAACAAAAAGTTAGCAAAGGTTGAACCACCACCCCCGCTATATTAAACTAAAAGAAATCAAATTAACAACCAAACTCCTATTTAACTTATCTCTTTTTCTAAGTAAACAAAAATGTATCTGTTCTGTCCCTAATTAGCATTCTTGAGATCCCCACGCTTTGATTGGCCAAAGCGCGGGGCACTCTGATTGGTCAGGCGAGCCGCGCCGATTGGCTCGCTAAGAATCTCCCGCGATTGGTCCATTCGAATCGCGGGAGATTCAAAGCGGTGCCATTGGCCGCGGCCGCCGCGGCTGAAAGAATAAAAGCCGCGAACCTTTTGCGAAGAGCCAGTTCGGTTCCTACTTTAATAAAAGAGCATGATTTGAAGTCACCGACTCCTGGCATCATTTCGCGGACACAACACTGGCGACGAAGGTGGGATCCAGACCCTGAACCGAACCACGTGTCCGACGGAAGCCAGACGAACCACCACGATGGCGAAAATCGCACCCCCCGCACCCTTCAACCCCGCCACCGAGGACTGGGAATCGTACTCCGACCAATTCCGCATGTTCCTCGAGTGCAGCGACCTGAAGGACGCCACCAGCCCCATGAAGCGCGCCGTCTTCCTGACCCACTGTGGGACCGAGGTATTCAAGATGGCCAAGGCGCTTGCTAAACCCGCCGATGCGACCGCGATGGACTGGGATGTCCTCGAGCCAATACTTCGGTGGCACTACGCTCCAGAGGTACCCATCCTGATCCGACGCAACGAATTTTACCATCGGGACCAACGGTCGGGTGAGAGCTTCAGCGACTTCGTCGCCGAGCTATGGAGCCTAGGGGGGCTCTGCGAATTTGACAACCTGAACGACGCCCTGTGAGACAGAATCGTGCTCGGTTTGTGGGACCCCGTCCTCCAGAGCCGGCTGATGGCCAAGGGCAACATCAGCCTAGCAGACACCCTCACCGCAGCCGCAGCCGCCGAAGCAACCCGAACCTCCGCTGACCGCATGCGCAGACCGAACGCTGTGGACCGCAGTGGAAACAACAACCCTGCGAGGTCGGCTGAGGCCCAACCCGAGACGACCACCCACCAGGGCGACTTCCACTCGGCATCAGGCACTTCCGATGACGAGGAGGACATCCATCGCCTCCAGACAGGCCGCGACCCATGGAACCAGCGGGGTCATAAGTCGAGGACCAACTGTGCCGGTTGCGGCGGCGACCACCCCAGGTCGGAATGCTGGTTTTTCAAATCGATCTGCCGGCATTGCGACAAGAAGGGACACATCGCCCGTGTCTGCCGCCTAAAAAAGAACCGCAGCCCGGCACGATGGGACCAGAGCGACTGGAGGAGAGAGAGCACACCACCCCGGACCAGAGATCGCCCCTCGGACAACAGATGGGACCGGAACGGACGATCCCTGCGAGGCGGCGATAACCGGCGAAGAGAGGAGACCCATCAGACGGTCACCATCGGCCACGCCATAACCAATGACGCCCGGAAGGTCCACGTGGAGGTAGGCATCGAGGGCCAGCCATGCAAAATGGAGGTGGACTCCGGGTCCTACCTCTCCATGATAGCATGGCATGAAATAAAGTGCTTGGTGCCTACCATCCAAAGGAGGAACCTAGACAGCCAGAGACTCATCGTAAAGGACTACCAGGGAAACCGCATCCCGGTAGTCAGAACCAAACACTTCAACATCACATATAAAGGGCACACCGAAAGGGTTCCCCTGACAATCGTTGACCGCGACCACCCAAGCCTACTGGGACTGCAATGGTTTGCCCCGCTCGGCATCGCAGTCACGGGAGTCGACCACGTCACCGACAACAGCTGGGAGCAGCAACTGGCCCGGGAATTCCAAGAGGTCTTCGACGGAAACCTAGGCAAGTACCGAGGGCCCCTTATATCATTCAGCCTAGACCCAAATGTCCCCCCAAAACGCCTGAAACCAAGGCAGGTGCCATTCGCACTTAAACCCAAGATAGACGAGCAAATTGACAAGCTCGTCAAGCAAGGGGTCCTACAGCCCATAGACCACGCCCAGTGGGAGACCCCCATAGTCACCCCAATCAAGCCCGATGGGTCGGTGAGGATCTGTGGGGACTATAAGGCCACCCTAAATGGCACGCTACAACAAAGCGCCTACCCCGTCCCAGTAGTGCAACACCTACTGCACTCACTGGGAGGGGCAAGGTTTTCGCCAAGCTCGACCTCGCCCAGGCATACCAACAATTGCCAGTCGACGAGCAAACGGCAGAAGCGCAAACCATAGTCACCCACCGGGGAGCATTTAAATGCAACCGACTCCAATTCGGAGTCAGCGTGGCACTGGGAATATTCCAAAGCCTAATGGAAAGACTATTGCAAGGCATCAAGGGGGTGGTACCTTACTTCGACGACGTCCTAGTGTCGGCAACCAACCAAGCCGAACTAGAGGGTCGCCTAAGGGAGGTCCTAACCAAATTCAAAGAAACCGGGCTCAAAGTCAAGAGGGAGAAATGCCAATTATACACAGAACGGGTAGAATTCCTAGGATACCTCCTAGACCGTCACGGCATTCACCCCACAAACCAAAAAATCAAGGCCATCAAAGAAGCCCCCACACCCAAGTCGAAGACGGAACTACAGGCATTCCTGGGGCTACTTAACTTTTACAATGTTTTCCTGCCCCAAAAGTGACGGTGGCGGAGCCCTTGCATAGGCTCCTGGACAAGGCGGCGACCTGGACTTGGGGGAAACGCGAGCAAGCCGCCTTCCAAAGAACAAAGGACCTCCTCACTTCGGACGCCATCCTTATACAGTATAACGAGACCCTACCTCTGGCCGTCACATGCGACGCATCGCCTTTCGGCGTCGGCGCTGTCCTCAGCCATACCCTCCCCGACGGAAAAGAAGCGCCCATCATGTTCTTTTCAAGGACCCTCACCAAACCGGAGCGGAACTATAGCCAGCTGGACAAAGAGGCTCTGGCTATCGTTGCCGCTGTAAAAAGATTCCACGAGTATCTCTACGGCCGGACATTCACCATCATAACCGACCACAAGCCGCTGCTGGGAATCCTTGCAGGAAACTGGGCCACCCCGAACATTCTGTTTCCCCGAATGACAAGGTGGTCCAAGTTCCTGGCAGCCTACAACTACGGACTCATAGACAAACCGGGTAAGACGATCTCCCATGCAGACGCCTTAAGCCGCTCGCCGTTACCAGAACCTGACACCGACCCAGCACCCACGACGACCACCCTCAGCATAGAGACTCTACCCAACCTTCCCATAACCGCGTCAGACATTGCCTGAGAGACTAATAAAGACAAACGTCTGGCGCGGGTGTTGCATTGGATAGAGAAAGGGTGGCCGGAAAGGGACAACGATGAGTCCGTCAAAACGTTCCGAAACCACCAAACGGAACTCTTGTTATTAAAAGGGTGCATACTATGGGGGGATAGGGTGGTCATTCCAGAAAAGCTACAAGGGAAGGTTCTGGAACTGCTACATGAGGGGCACCCTGGCATCGTTAGGACTAAAGCCCTGGCCAGAAGTTACGCTTGGTGGCCAGGGATGGACAAACAAATTGAGACCTGGGTAGCAAGGTGCCAACGATGCCAGGAAATTAGGCCAAGCCCACCCACAGCACCCGTCCTAGAGTGGGAAACCCCAAGGGGACCTTGGTCTAGGATCCATATAGACTTCGCCGGGCCCACAAAAGGACACACCTTCCTTATAACAGTAGACGCTTACTCCAACTGGCTGGAGGTAAGCAACAGGAAGACAACAACCACGGAGGCCGTGATCAAGGAACTCTGCAAACTCTTTGCAACGCACGGCCTCCCAGACGTCGTCGTTTCCGACAATGGGCCCCAATTCACCTTGCTGGAATTCGAAAAATTCCTAGCGGAAAGGGGCATCCGCCACGCACTGACGGCACCGGCCCACCCGGTGGCGAACGGTAGGGCGGAACGGATGGTGCAATTCACTAAGAAAACCATCCGGAAAATAGACCACAGGGAGATCCAGGAGAAAATAAACAAACTACTCTTCACCCAACACATAACCCCAAATACCACAACGAATAAGAGCCCAGCCGAACTATTAATGGGGAGGAAATTAAGGTCCCCACTCGACAGGTTACACCCCACATATAACCCAGAGAAGCCCCCAGACTCAAACAGCAAACACCGAACTTTCGCACCAGGCGACCCCATATACGCAAGAAACCTGACGGGAGACCCACTATGGATACCGGCCGTCATCACACAAATAACAGGCCCACACTCGTACCGGCTACAACAGCAGACAGACGAGCGTGGAAACGCCACATCGACCAATTAAGGTCGAGGACTGCCAACCAAGAGACCACCGACGCACAAACAGGCGAAACCAACCCCCACAACACAAACCAAGGGGGGAGGGAATACCCAGGGGACCAAAACCAAAGAAGAATAAACCAGCCATACTTACTGGAAAGCAGCCATCATGACTCTTCGCCAGGAAGAGACAGCCAGGCCAGCTCGACCGACCCGGAAAGACCGAGCGGGAGCGGCGAAACCCGCAGCTCAACCAACCCGGGAGGCCCAGGAGGGAGCTACGGAGAGCGGCCCGGCCCGACCGACCAGCCGGTTCCCACGACGGCATCAGGAGCAACAGAGATCCCGACCGAACCGGCCGGGATCCAACCTACGACTGAGCTGCGCAGGTCCAGTAGGCTCAGACGGAGCCCCGCCTACCTACGTGACTATGCGACGTAAGGACTGAACCAAGAGGGGAGGGGTGTTCTGTCCCTAATTAGCATTCTTGACATCCCCGCGCTTTGATTGGCCAAAGCGCGGGGCACTCTGATTGGTCAGGCGAGCCGCGCCGATTGGCTCACTAAGAATCTCCCGCGATTGGTCCATTCGAATCATGGGAGATTCAAAGCGGTGCCATTGGCCGCGGCCGCCGCGGCTGAAAGAATAAAAGCCGCGAACCTTTTGCGAAGAGCCAGTTCGGTTCCTACTTTTAATAAAAGAGCATGATTTGAAGTCACCGACTCCTGGCATCATTTCACGGACACAACAGTATCTAAATGAACAGTGAGGTGGGTGGCACATAAATTTAATAAATACAAATAAATAAACTCCATTTAAAGATACAGAGTTGCATAAATACTAGATGTGCATCAAAACAACTAAACTTACAGGGCTTCCTTATTTTTTTCCAAGCTGTGGTTCAATTTTTAAATTATTATTTAAGGCTAGACCATTTGGAATGATATTCCCCAGTCCTGCCTCTTTGTTGATTTTAAGCTAATTCAAATGCAGAGAACTGAAAAAGTCCATTATGTCAACATTTAGCATTAGCTGTTCCTAAATTCAGTTATAATTTCTGTTTTGCTCCCTTCCCCTCTTTCTCCCTTGTGGTTTCCCTATCACTGATTCTGACATTACTTTCATGGGGTGATGGTGGAAGGGGGAATGTTTGGTAGTAAAAAGGGAGGAATTATCAAGAATCAAAGATTTACATGCAATTGATCCTATTGCCAAATGTATCATGGCCCACATTTTTAAATGTTCAGGAGCCAAGCCTGGCTGCAATTAATTGCGCTAACTTTGCAGTCAGACAGAACCATATAATTCCCAGCTGAAGAACAGGTTCTCCAGAGCAGCTTTCTGACTCTGTGATAATGGTGGTAATGAGCAAAGGGAAGAAGAAACGCAGCTTAATAGATGGGTATGAAGGACAAGACTTTGGAAAGCTTGCTATTGTTTGGCATACTGTGTAATTAGGATTGCTGTCTTCTCCTCGAAAAAGGCACCATTTTACTGCAAACCTGCAGAACAATTCTGTTTAAAATTTAATCATTGCTAAATGTTTAAAAACAGTGGGCTGACATCATAGCAGAAGTGCTGCCTGTTGTTGTTTGGCAAGGCTCTGATGCCTTTTAATTGCAGCGTGCAGACAGAAGGATATCAAGGAGTCACGGGTAGCTTGGAGGTATAATGATGGAAGAAGCTCATCCATTACTTTACATTTCTGCTTAGTGGTAGATATTACAAAAAGGAGGAAAACTATGTTTGTCAGCGATCTGGGAGTCGAATGTGGATTATTGAGAGTGGGATACAGAATAACAGAATTGGAAGGAAGCTTGAAAGTCTTCCAACCTACTGCTCTGACCCCTATACTGACCCCTATACCAGTGATGACTAACCTTTTTGGGCTCCCGTGCTAAAAGTTGTGCATGCACCAGTGCATATGCAGTCATGTGCCAGCACCCAGAATGCAATGTGCGCCCCCCAAGCCCCCTGGGCATGTGCGTGCTATCCCACCATGTCCCCCCCCTTACCTGCACTGCACCTCACAGCTGATTTTTTTGGCTGGTTTGAGGCCTTTTTTGTCCTCCCAGAGGCTTGGGAAAAGCCTCTGAAAGGCTTTTCAAGATGAATAATAGGCCTGTTTCGTCACTTCCGGTATTGCAGGAAGTGGTGAAACGGGCCTATTATTTGTCGTGAAAAGCCTTGCAGAGGCTTTTCCCAAGCCTCTGGGAGGCCGAAAAAGGCCTCAAACCAGCTGAAAAATCACTGGTGAGGCGCGTGCATGCACAGTAAGGTAAGTTTGCCTGCGACTTGTGTGCCAGCACAAATGGCTCTGCGTGCCACTTGTGGCACACGTGCCATAGGTTAAGCCATCATGCCCCTATACCATTTTAGACAAATGGCTATCTAGTCTTTTCTTAAAAGAGAATTTTAAGATTACTTAAAAAGATACCTATTACTACTACTATTAATCCTCCCATCCTTTCTTTCACCCATCCCCTCCCACTTAGGACTGTATGACCATAACTTTGTTGCTTGTATCCTTATGATTTTTATTGGCTGTTTCCTAGTATGATTTGATTGCTTATTGTACCCTATGACTATTATTAAATGTTGTACCAGATGATTCTTGAGACGAATGTATCTTTTCTTTTATGTACACTGAGAGCATTTGCACCAAGACAAATTCCTTGTGTGTCCAATCACACTTGGCCAATAAAGAATTCTATTCTATTCTATTCTATTCTATTCTATTCTATTCTATTCTATTCTATTCTATTCTATTCTATTCTATAAGCCTTCCAATGGTGGAGCACCCACAACTTCTGAAGGCAGTCCATTCCACTGGTTTATTGTTCTAACTGTCAGGAATTTTCTCTTTAGTTCTAGGTTGCTTTCCTCCTTGGTTAGTTTCCATCCATTGCTTGGTGGCTTCTGGTGTTTTGGAAAATCATCCCCTCTTCTTTGTGACAGCCCCTCAAATATTGGAACACTGCTATCCTGTCACCCATAGTCCTTCTTTTCACTAGACTAGACATACCCACTTCCTGAAACTGTTCTTCCTATGTTTTAGTCTCCACTCCTCTTTTAGCTCTCACTCTTTGCCTGACTGCTGCCACGGTTTCGTCTTTCAGTCTCTTGGGGGGCAGCCCTTGGCCGCTTGGTGGTGACTTCTCTAGTAGTCTCATCCTCCCTGCCCTGGATGCTTGGCACAAATCCACAAACCATTCTGCTTTCAATAAATGGCAGGATCCCACTTTCTGAGCCAAGCAAGCTCCAGCATCATTGGTCCTATGATGGCCCTATGATGAAGCTGATGGCCTCTGTGTGGGGCCCCATTTTTAATATTACAAGCTCGGTAAGGAGCGTGGCAGGAGATTATTTCATTGTGCCTAAAAATCTGTAGCTTGGATTAGATGTCAACTTTGTTCTTCATAGTTTAATTCCATTGAGATCAATAGGAAATGAATGTCCCATTGATTTCAATAACAGTGAAGTGCAAGTAAGAGACCAAATGTAAATATTTTCCTTGAGTTTTTGCAAAAAGCCAAACTTTTCCTGTTTAATGCTCTTCAGGTCATTTGAATGCAACTTCTGTCAGCCTCATAGCTTAAAGTGAGAAAAGGCTAATTCTCACTACAATCTAATTTTTGTAGAGAAGTAACTTCCTTTATGTCCAAAGGATTCATTCTTAGATATACCTATCCCAGATTACTGCTTAATATATTACAACTGAAAAAAAATACAGCATAGTTCATATTGAAGTAACACAAAGGTTGGTCAACTCTGCTTCATCTTAAATTGTTTCTTCATCTTCCAGCATTTGTATTGTAATAGCCATTTTGATTCATTGCCTTCTGAATGGGCACAGATTAAAATGCTGTGAACTAAAAAGTCATTAGGGTTTCATGAAAGACAAGAGTTTGGGGAATGGGGGTGAACTGATTTATATGGGACAAATTCTTACACAGAAAATGACTTCAGGGTTGTCACATTGCACTCTTGGACTTTATTCTACACCCCTATCTTCAGTTCCACTTAAATTAAAATACTATACAATTTCCAAGTAAGCCATGCATCCATGCCATTATCATGATACAAAGGCATAGTTCACAAGTTGACCCAACTAGCATGCTATGCTTGTATATGGGTATTCATCAGATTCTTTGCTGAAGCCAAGATATATTATATCTACAGCATTCCCAGAATCTATTACAGAAGTCTCCTAATTAAACAGGATATAATCTGACTGACTTTTCTCCATTGCTTTTGGATCAGAGTGAAAAACTGATATAAGTTGCCAGTTTCAATGTAGTGCAATGTTGCTCTTTCTGTAGTGTTGTGTTCTGCACACATTAAAAATATGGGATTGAGTTCTGATAATCTGCTATGGAATGAACAATAGTTCTGTGTTAAACTCAAACTGTGTGAAAAAAATATATAATCTTTTCCTTCTAGTGCTTGGTAAGGATAATTTTGTTTCGGTTAATTACTTTGGTTTTTCAAGGCTGACATGCAGTGCAGAAATACAATAAATAAATAATACTGAATTTGTTTGCCGTTTTGTTGCTTGATTTTTGTCTTTCTTGCTGTTTTTTTAAGTAGTACCTTTCTGATGTTAATCTTGAGTGCTATTTTAGAGTGCAGTGCTATTTTTAGAGCGTCATCTCAACGATTAAAGAAATCCACTCCAATCGATCAAGTGTCAATGAGGCATGCATTTCAAACCTCAGAGGCATGAACATTTCAAAAAAAAAAAATCTCATCTGAAAGCTTTCAAGAACAAATGACATGTTGGCAATGGTTGCCCTGGATTATCTCCATCTGAGTTGTAAATGGTGGGTGCCTTCTGTGTTGACATTTGATTCATCTTTGAAAAGGGATCTCTGTCTCTTTTCCTTTCTTTGGAGCAGTAGGAACACGAATGGCTGGAAGGAAGCCAGGTTTTTTTTATTTTAATCTTGCAGGAAGAAATTAAGGGACAGAACATCTAAAACTCGGCTGAGAAATCTTTACGTTTGGCAGTACATATTACATGGCCCAGATATTATTGTCTGGATTCTGAGAATTACAAGTGTGGTTGTGTTCAGGGAACTATCAGAATGCTCTTGAACATGTATTTCTCTGCCAAAAGGAGGAATCCACAAGAACTAGGCATTGGTCTTTGTGAAAACAATGTGGGGGCTGGAATGCTGTTTTCTAGGAATTTCTCAGTTCAGCATGTGGGGGTAAACTAGGAATGATTTATGGCTTTTCTTGCCTCTGCAAACTATTGGCAGAGCAAAAGTTTTACCTCAGAATATACATTTAAATATGGGGCTATGCAGGGAGCTGGCATTCTTTATCATGGTTGTCCATAAGGTGTGTGCTGTGCATGTATGTGTAAAAAAGTCAAGATGGCATCACAACTATGCAGTCAAAGCCTCACCAAAAATTTTTGCGTGTATCATGTGTCACATGGTTATGGTTGACATTTTGGCTTTGATGACCCCCCTACTACATATTTCTGACCTCTCTGAAAGCTTTTTTAGGAGAATCAGCTAATTGTCTGCTTACTCTCCAAGGCAGGAAGGATCCTTGAAGGTCTTCTAGTCCAACCCTTTACCCATGATATATCATCCTGCACAAATGGTTACTCTATTCCATTAGCTAATTGTTCTTACTGTCAAAAAGTTTCTCCTTAGTTCCAGGTTGGATCTTCCTCTCATAAGCTTCCACCCATTGCTTCTTGTCCCATTCCTGAGAGCTTTAGAGAATAAGTTGACCTCCTGTAAGAGTCTTCATCTCCATCTTTAGTTGTCATTCTGCTACAAAGATTAAGTGATATTTTTTTCCTACCCTGAAATCTTTTCTTCCCAGAGGATTTACATTTTACAAAAGTGGAGTAACTTTTTCTGTATGATAGGGTGGGTGGACACTGCAGATCAAATTGAGAAGTTCAACTTTGTCCCCCCAAAAGGATATATATATATCCTTTTGGGGGGACAAAGTTTATATATATATATATATATATATATATATATATATATATATATATATATATATATATATATATATATATATATATGACCTCACCCCTTTCCTAAGAGGTCTGTAAGGGGCGTGTATAAGTGCACCAACATGCCTACTGTCCCTGTCCTATTGTTTCTTTTTTATTCGTATCCATTTCATGTATTCATAACCATGCTTATACTTATACCTGTTATCTAATATTTGCTTGACAAATAAATAAAATAAAATAAAAATGAAATACCACTCATGCACCATCACAAAATCTCCAGAACTGCAAAGCCTACAAACTTGAAATTTGGCATGTATGTTCACCTTGGCTTCTAGGTAGGTGCTCACTAAGAAAGGATTATTTAAAATGACCCTCAAAGCATTAGTATTTCGTATATTATTATTAACATGCTCTGATGCTAAGGAGTTCCACTCCCACTCCGCACCTGAAAAGAAATCTGTCCCAAATGCAAAACACAAGCAGAGGAGAGGAGTTTCAGTTTTAGTTTCACACCACCAAGCAGCTTTAGTAAAGAGCAGTTGAGTTAAGCCACACCCAGGCTCCTTGCTGTCTCCTTCTTGCTCACACAGCAAATACTGTTTCACTTTCCAAACAGCCCTCAACTCTCTCACACATTGACAGGACCCGAGCCAGATGAATACTGATGAATGCTGGTTGGCAGAGGCAAAATTTTTTCCTCTTATTTTCCTCCCCAAACACTAAGCCCAACCACATAGTTTCATAGTAAAACACAGGTATCGAGCTAAAAACAAATAAACAAAATATTTGTAGCTCAATGTTGAAATGAGGAGTCCTTGGTTCCTCTCTGAGCCTGATTTTTTTCTTGCAGATGTTTCATTATTCAGACAAGGTGAGGTAACATCATCAGTGCTAGTCAAGTAAATAAACTACTTTTGTATTGTTGCCCAAATCCATCACATGGATGTGTCCATGAAATCACCAATAGGCAGCTGTTCTTGCGGGAGACTTTTGTGTTTAGTGTTGTTATTTATTTTCCGGCTTCCCAGTCCTCAAATTTGGACAGCATTTCATTTTGAGATTTTTTTTTTTAATTAATTTCATTTACTCTTTATTATTCTAGCCAAACTTTGGTCAGTCTTGCAAGACTTGAATTGCAACTTAATTTCAGTCTTATAAGCTGGTTAACTCACTATCTTCCCTCAGATTGGCAGCAATTCCTAGAGAGCTCTGGGTCAAGCTAGTTTTTTTTTTTAGGAATATCCATAAGATAGGGTCAAAAAAGTCACGATGGCAGCTGCAACTATGCAAACAAAGCCCTACACCCAATCCCTTGACTTCACCTCATTACAAATGCCCTTATTGATCATTAGTGCCACTCTTGCTATATACTGGTAGTCTTTGACTTACAACTCTTCATTTAGTGATTGTTTGACATTACAAAGGCACTGAAAAAAGGGACTTTTAAGACCATTTTTCATACTTATGACTGCGAGTCCCCAAACTTGGCAACTTTAAGACTTGTGGACTTCAACTCTCAGAAGTCCACAAGTCTTAAAGTTGCCAAGTTTGGAGACCTCTGCTTATGACCATTGCAGCATCTCCATGGTCATGGGATCACAATTCAAATGCTTGGCAACTGACTCATATTTATGATGGTTGCAGTGTCCTGGGGTCATGTGACACCCCCTTGAGGCCTTCTAACAAGCGAAGTCAGTGGAGAAACCTGATTCACTTAACAATCAAATTAAGACTCTGCAAAAGCTAGGAAGGTTTCCACATTTGCCTAGACTGAAACAAGAGAACTTGTATTTCCTCCAATATGTAAAAGAGAACTCCCTGTGGCATCAGGAAGAATTTTCTTTGCACTGCAGTGAAAGGAAGTTTTCATTGCCATTTTCTCTGGAGGAGTTGTTTTAGATGGCTTGGGAGCCCATCTTGGCCGGAAAGTTGAATGTAATTCATTAAACCTTTAAAGCAGGCTGAATATCCTGAAAAATAATTCTGCAGATGTAATATAAACATAGTGTATTTACATATTATTTAACTCCACACAGCCATAACATGAACGTAACCCAGGGTGGACTGGGTACCTTCACCTCTAGAAAAGAATACTTGTAGCTCAGAGTTGAACTGTAGGACCTTTGTTACTCTCAGGGTTTGGTGGTTTTCTTGCAGACATTTCATTACCCAACTTGGTAACATTATCACTGTTAGAAGGGAGCAGGGTTAGGTCTCACAAGCAGTAAACAAAAGCCCAATCATGGAACTACGAACTCAGACAAACAATGAAATAGTAAACAACAGCCTAATCAAGGAACTACCAAGAGGAAAACACTCCCACCAACACTGATTGAGCAAGTCACTTGTATATCAACAGAGGGTACAAATCCCACTCCCTTCTAGCATTGATGATGTTATCTAGTTGGATAATAAAATATCTGCAAGAAAACAGCCAAGCTCAGGGAGTAGAAAGACCCCACATTCTCACCTCTACACCCCGTTGGCTTTGTGAACTTCAGATAAAAAGTATGATGTATGTGGTAAAAAGTAAATTGTGATATTAGATTTTGGATAGCCCATTGATAGATAAATTATAATAACTGTGCATCAGGACAAATAGGTGACTGCTTTCCGATCGTGTGAATTGATTTTATTTAATTGCCCAACAGTTTGTGTGAATACAAGGAAGAGTAGAAAATTGTTTCTCCCCATCTCTTGTCATCCAGTTCCCATCAACATAGATATAAAACCCACCAAAAATTGGGTTGCCCCATTTGCAACCATCACTCGCAATGAACTTTAGGTTTATTTCCAAGCGTGGCAAGCAACACACACCACACATCTGACTTCATATGTGACATGAATGTGTGGTTCACGTGTTATTTGTAAAGCAGCCTTTGTAAAAATTCCTAAGACAAGAGACTTCTGTTCTGGCCAAGTCAGATGGCACCCAGAGATACAGGTTTCCTGGTCCCTGCCTAAACAGCTCACTTGAGAAACATTTGGTTGTCTTGTTTGAGGAAGACTCACAGTTTTGTGTGAGAAATGGTGTGGAGAATCCCAGATTCAATCTGTGCAATAGCACCTCAAAAAAATCAGGTAACAACAGGTGCCCCAGGCTAAAATCTTAGAGAACTGCAGTATGAGAAAGTTTGCATGCTTGGCACTGAACTTAGGTTCTTCTTGAATTTAATCATGTATTTCTCCTTCTATTAATGTGTGTTTTTCCTCTGTTGCTCCTTATCTGCCTCTATTGGCTCTGCCTTGTTAATCTTCTCTGCTGTGTGTTTTCTGTTGTTTTTGTTTTTGCCTCTCTCCAGCAGGAACACATTAACTCGCCCTTTCTTAGAAACCTGTGGGAACAGCTCCACCCCTGTCCTCTGCTCCATGTGTGTGTATCCTAGTCAAGAAATAAACAAGCCCTTGTTAGCAGGCAGCCGACTCTGCAGCCATTGTCGTCACAGCTGCCTCTCTGCTTCACAAACCCAGCTACAGAAGGGCTTTGGCTGGGAACACAGTGTATGCAAACTGCAGGAACAAATACAAGCCTGCAGGGAACAGGTCAGGAGACAACGCAGGTCTTCTGTAGTTGGTATATTTGTGGATTTTCCCTTTGCAGGTTTTTGTCCAGGCAACACTACTGGGCTTGTTGCTACAACCAAAACAGCCTCAGTAAAATTTGGTATTAAATCCATTTCCACTATGGGATCAGAAAATTAAAAAAATAAATCTCTCTGATAAAAATAAACTTCCTGACTCCGGTGGCTTTCTTTTGAGAGATTCAAATTCACATGGTACAATCCTTTCCGGTGTTTCATCCCACTGAACTTGCCTAAGTTTACTTCTGAGGGTTCACATAAGATCTCCCCATCAATCCTTAAAGATTTCCACAAAATTGCTCTTGAGTTGCCCAATGCAAGAATGGGCAGAGCTGTTTAGTTTTAATTCCCGGTTGAAAAGTTTCCTTCCACACAATATTTTAAAGGCAGGGTGATCTTTTCTTCTTATTGCATTTGGAAACCCCAAATGTCCAGGGAATAAAGATTTATGCTGATGGCTTGGTTGTTGTTGTTTTTTAAGATCCCACATGCTTTGCCTTCTAGAACTGGCGACTTATCTCCTAGACAATATTGTGGACTTCAGCTTCTAGCCAGATGCAAACCGAATGAATCTGATTTGAATTTCAGCTCGCTGAGAATTATGGAAGTTGAAATCCAACACATCTGGAATAAGCTACTTTGTGGGAAGTTAATGCACCAAGCCAGTTTGGCTTAGTCCAGGGGTGTCCAACCTTGGCAACTTTAAGACTTGTGGACTTCAACTCCCAGAATTCCTTAGCCAGCTTTGCTGAGGAATTCAAGTCTCACTTTTGATATAAAAGCCAGTCGGGTGACTTTGGGCCAGTCACTCTCTCTCAGCCCAACCTAGCTCACAGGACTGTTTTTGTGGGGAAAATAGGAGGAGGAAGGTGTGTTGGACATGTTTGCCACCTTGAGTTATGTAAAAATAATAAAGGTGGGATACAAACAAATAAATCAATCTGATGGATGTCACAGAGCTTCTTCTAGCAACTTCTAGCTAACCAAGAAAAAGGAATGTTGGGAGCTACGGTTCAGCAACAACTTTAGAACTACAATTTTCTTGTCCTTAGCATAGCAAGAATTCAAGTTATCCTCCAGCCATGAAGGTCACTATAATACCTTGGGTTATTTATGATCTTTCAGCCTAACCAACCAACCAAGACTATTATGATATAATGGGAAATAGACTCAATTATTCCACCAGGAGTGGATGAATAAAATATAAGAAGAAGAAAAAAATAACAAAAGGTTTCGGTGGAAAAGATGACCACAGTTGAAATGTTCAATATGCTTTGGATACTGTTTGCTTGATTATGATGTGCTACCCCATTGTATAATTATCTAACAGAACAATGGACAGTGAGATCAAGGTTGTTCCCAATGGAGCTCAGAAAACCCAGCCTTGGAAACAAGGGGAAATCTACAGGATTTAGAAAAAGGTCCAAAGATTGATCCAAACTGCTTGGTAGGGTTTTTATTCAATTTGTTTCTTATAATTACATCCAGAGGTGGGGCCATTAGGATTGTGATCAGTACCTGTTTACCTTCTTCAGCCATTCACTTCTCAGTTACCTCTGAATTGCCCTAGTAACTACAGCTAAAGTCCAATTAGTCCATATCTGATAAGGAAGTTCCCAACTAGGTATGAAATTATGGCCTCCCTGTGTTTGATCATAGCCTCTGATAGTTAGAGATAGACTCCTTGTCTAGCCCTGTTGTCTGCTCTGAATGATAGTAGCTCTGCAAGACAACTAGCAGGTGTTGTTCCAATGACATGACACCTGATCCTTGTAATTGAAGGCATTAAGGAATGAAATTGCATCCCTTCCAGGGCCCATCACCATGTCACCACTTTGTTCCCTATAGTTCTTGGCACTTGGAAAAATAGACTATAAATAATAGTAATTTAACGTACAGGCCTTATCTATTAAAAAAAAAAAGGACAAGATTCTTCTTATTTCTTTTCTAACACATAGCAGAGTCTAGTGCTGGTATCTGAAAATTGTTTGTTTGTTTCTGTTAGTTTATTTGTTGAACATAATGCCAAGGAAAGGGCTCATCCAGTCATACGATCAATGAGCTGAGGAAATTGAGCTGATTTCTTTTCCTTTTTTCAGACTGACAATAGTGTATAGTCATTGGAATTGCACTGAAGGGAGTTTATATTTAAAAGGGTTTGCTTTTTTTGAAAGAGAGAGAGGTTGATGGGAGCTCCATTCTCCCGCTGCTTTGTTCATCTTCCTGACGAGGGTCAGACGATGCTGACGTGAGGAGTTGGTAGGTCACTTTCAGCAGGGTGTACAAAATAAACAGGAGTGAAATTAACAAGAGTTTTGTCAGTTTTGTCAAGTTTTGAGCATGGGCGAGAAAGAATGGAGACAAGCTTCTGAACGGTGAACTTCAGCTCTTTATTTACATCATAACTTGCTCAATTGAGCAGCAGTAAAACCTGCCTTATATAGGCAAACCTTGTAACGATTAACCAATAACGAGCTAGGAACATTAGCTCTTAAACCAATAAGACATTTCTGTTAAGGGCCAATCGGATTCCCCAGAACGGGCCAATCCGGTCCGGCCGCTTAACAGCCAATTAGAAGTGCAGTGCCAGAACCCTGCACTTGACTCCAAGCTCATACTTTATTAGTTATATTGCATACACAACAGTTTCTCCTTCTCCCCAGCCTGGGTCAAATCCAACTTGCATAATGCCAAGCTACTGTTTCTGTTTGGTTGCAATCGTTTGGAAAAACTGGTTTTAATTATTTGTTTGTCTTCCTTCTAGATGGGCAGAAATTAAGACTATGGCAGATGCTGACAAACTGCTTTCTGATATTTTGGTAGTGAAAATGGAAGCACAATGGAAGTCCCGTAAATTGAGCAGATGTTTTAATTTCCCACAATAGACTTACTAGGGGAAAACCAGACATGTAAAGGATTAGTAGATCTAACACTAGTACCACAATTACCTCTACTCACTGGGGTCTTTTGGCCATTCATAAGTTAACAAGTCATTTGGACCTTTAGAGATCCTCTCAGGGTTGGAGTTGCCTCTGTTTAGAACTTCAGCAAAATGGCATCCAAGTTATTTAAAAATCCCAGTTATTTAAAAATCCCAGAGCTGGATTGCTGGAGATTCATTTTTACTTACTGAACTATATAACTATTCCAGCTTCTGAAACTATTCAGAAAAAGGAATAATTAACACCAGGTAAGGTTACCAGAGCTGGACTACACAAATAATCATTACTGGGCAACAAAGAAATAGGGTTTTCTGTATCTTCTTGTACCCATCTATTAGTATCTGTTATCCGGATTTCTGAAGCCAGATCTGAAATACTAGTGTAATTCTAGCCTTAAATTAAAAGCAAAGATGGGGACGTCTGTTGCTATTTGATATATTTTACATCTTTAGTTTTTTATTGTGGTCTGAAGAAGCACAATAGATGTGGAGGATAGAAGCAATATGGCTCCTTTGCCAGAAATCTCCCAAAATATAATGTGATGTTGTGGTTTGCCAATTTGATTTAACCCAATGGCAAATCAGATACCTTTATTTGTTTTGACAAAACTGACTGACCTTTTATTCAAAAAGAACAACAAAAGAACAAAAACAAATTTGGATTCCTGTATTTGCTTTAGCGGTTTAGGCATCAGACTGCAAACCAGAAGACTGTGAGTTCTAATTTCAACTTAGGCATAAACAGGGGTGGGCTTCTAAAATTTCAGCAACTGGTTCTCTGCCTAGTTGCTGGCTGGGTGTGGCCATACTGGGCGTGGCCTAGTCAGCCTCCTGGGCCACGGTAGGGGGGCATTTTCACCCTTCCTGGGCTCTGGAAGCTTTTCTCAAGCCTCCGGGAGGGCAAAAACGGCTCCAGAGGCTCTCCAGAGACTGGAAACAGAGCCATTTCCAGCTTTCACAAACTTCCGGGAGGTCCATTTGCCCCCCCCTCCCCCGAGGCTCCATGCCTGCCCTGGACTCACCTGGCATCCAAAACGGGCCAGGTGGAGACTCCTGGGAGGGGGGGCAGGGAAGGATGGGCAGGGCCAGCCCAGAGTGGGATTTGTGGATTCGCCAAACTGGGCAGAATCCTAGCTAGAGGATTGCTCACACCTGTGCAAACCCGCAGGAGCCCATCCCGGGCGTAAAACCAGACAGATGGCCTTGGGCCAGTCACACACTCTGAGCCCTAGAAGGAAACAATGGCAAACTACTTCTGAGGAAGCTTGTCAAGAAAACTACAGGGAGTCTCTGTAAGCAGTCTCTGAGACTGAATGGAAGTGGGGAAAAAAAAGTAGGTGGAAACACTTTTAATTCTCATTTGGGTAAAGAAAAAGAGAAAGACAGTGATAGATTGTGCTTATTCTCCTCTCACATGTCTCCAAGTGTCCTTTGGATATTTAGATTTATCTAGAGTAACATCTCTTTCCCCTGCTAATATTTTAAATACTTTCTCTGCTTATATTTTATATACCAAAACTCATGATTCTGTATGAATAAAACAGATTGGCATTACAGCCATTTTGTAAAAATGTATGATCTATGGTAAGTTCCCTTTTAGTTTTCCTCTTTTTTGAGTTGTGTTATATCTATGGAAAGTTATGATTAGATTTTATTTATAAGGTTGCAAGAATCTAGAGCATATAAAAACACAGGAGTAACAGGGTAGAGGCCTATTTTATATGCAGTTAGAATATTCCTCAAGCGTTCTCAATACGCAGCTCACCTCAGCAGCTTTTTTTCCCAACAGGACAAAAAGAAGAAGAAGAAAAAAATATGATTTTCAGTTGCACAAATTCCCTGGTTAGATTTCCAAGCTTTAATCCCTCCTATGAAAATAAACATAAACACACAGCGATTCTCAACTGCTAATTGTTCCCTTAGGGAAAAAAAATGTGGGTACACTTTTATGCTTCTCGTAAAGGTGACGATGAAGAGAACTGACACTACCAATTAAGTGCAATTTTCAGAATTGTTCTTTGCCTCGAGTGCCCTGCCAGCAGAAAGATAGAATAGAGAACTTCAGTATGGAAATAAACAACTAAACCAACAGATAAATAGGCAAGCTGCTCGTGTATTTTCTTTGGGAGAAGAAAAATAAAATTTCATTATAGGAAAAGCTCTGGGAAAACGTTGAGGGATTTTGAAGATGGGATGACCTCATCTGAAATCACTGCAAAATTCAGCTGGGCAATTATTCAAAAAAAAATTCATGGGGAAGGGAATGGTAATGTGGCATAGTGCAAAAAGATGAGCTCAGTAAATGCTGCCAGTTTCCATCCCAGATGCTCTCAAAAAGAATGAAAAGAGAGGTTCGATCTTGGTTTGCTTTTCCTTGCCTTGCTGTCTGGTTTCTTCTGTTTTTTTCAGACCTGTATTCCTGAAGAGCCTTAGACTACAACTCCCATCATTCTCAATCTTTTGGCATTTCCGAGTGGGGTATTTATTCGAGTTATAGTCCAAGATAAGGCCCAGTTATTTAAAAATCTTGACCACCGGGGACGTAAAAATGAGAGTTCAAACCCTGTGCTCCAAGCTATAGCTCTTCTCACCAAATACAGGGAGTCCTCGACTTACAATAGTTCATTTAGTGACTGTTTGAAATCACAACAGCCCTGAAAAAAAGTGACTTATGGCCATTTTTCACATTTATAACATTTGCAGCATCCCCATGGGCATGTGATTTACATTCGGATGAATAACAACTGGTTCATATTTATGATAGGTTGCAGTGTTCCGGAGACCTTCTGACAAGCAAAGACAGTGGATAAGCCAGATTCACTTAACGACCGGTTTGCTAATTTAACAACTGCCATGATTCACTTAACAAAACATGGCACGAAAAGTCATAAACTGGGGCTTGCTGACTGGGGGTGGCTTGGTGGTCATGTGACTGACTGGGCGTGGCTTGTATGTAATTATTGTAAATATTTATATAAATATTGAATTTTTTATTAAAAAAAGAGAGCAGCTTTTACCCAAAATCAGGCAAATCAGATAGAGTTGCTTGCAGTATCACAGATTCACTCAGAGATCTACCTTTCTGCAATCTGCTGCCTGAGTCTGCGCTGAAAAATAGAAGCTTCAGTCCTAAGGAAGGTTTGGCTCTGCTCTCAGGTCTCTTCTCCCTCACCCTCCAACCCCCTGAAGACCACTCCTGACTGGGCCTCAGGGAAGCCTTTTGGGTGAAGGCAAAGCAGTACAACAGTGATTTAGATTAACTAGAAAGCAAGAAATCTGACAGGAGGGGAGGGGAGGGGCCAGCCAGTGGCACGATTTGCCGGTTCTTTGAACTGCACAAAGTCATAACAACTGGTTCTATCGAACCAGCCCGAACTGGTAGAATCCCACCCCTGGAGTTCTCCAATCTTCGGGATCTCCTGAACCCCTGCGAACCCCCAGCAGCCCACCACTTGGCAAAACTCCGTTTACATATTTCTCACTGAGAGACATAAATTTTGGACTCATTTGTGGTGGTAAGTCGAGGGCTACCTGTACTATGAGTAAACAAGGAGAAAGCAAGGCAAGGGACCTGCAATAAAAGCCATGATCTCTTGAGTGTTGATCTGCTATTGTGGATTGTGCACAGACTGGTATCACAAACACCCACCCTGAGGGAGTTGGCAGGGAAAGACTCACGTGAAGGGACCTATTCACCACACTCCACCTGCAGAGATGTTCCAGTGACTAATTTCCTCAGAGTGGTTTATTGGTGGGAGTGGCTAATATCTCCTGACTCTCGGCTTAGCTGTGTGGCTTCGCTGCAATAAAATACTTCCCTCCTTTGGCTCACGGTAACTATGGAGGTGTGTCGAAATAAGGAGCTAAGATTCTTTAAAAGTGGCTAGAGTTATTTTAAAAAACAGCTTTATACACAGCTGGATAATGGATTTAGGACACATGAAGAAATCTCTCTGAGCTCAGGCAACATATTTAATAAAAATAGGTCGATGTCCCTTCAAGTTCTTCCTTGAGCTCTGAGGCAAATTGCCCAGAATGAATTAAAACAGTGCAAGAGACCTGCAGCAAAAAGTTACTGGAAGTTCTACAGTGAAGATGCTGCATTGTTATATGGGTTATAAACAATCCCATGATGTCTCTTTCAAAGGTGGTTGGATTTTGTCTCTTGATTTAAAGAATCAAGGTCCAAAAATATCAGAAAGTATGCAAACCGGTTTTCAGTTTGGGTGCAAGGATCATGGTTGCTGATCATCCTCCCTCTTCTCATAACTCAGAAAGGGGAGGCAGTTGGGACTATAATGGGGCCTCTTCTTTCTGCAGATGATAGAATAGAATAGAATAGAATAGAATAGAATAGAATAGAATAGAATAGAATAGAATAGAATAGAATAGAATTCTTCATTGGTCAAGTTGATTGGACATACAAGAAATTTGTCTCTAGTGCATATGCTCTAAGTGCACATATGAAAAATAAAATGCATTCATCAAGAATCATAAGATACAACACTTAGTGACAGTCATAGGTTATTAATAAACAATCAAATCATACTAGGAAACAATAAAACAATATATATTGTAAAGATAGTCATAGGTTACTAATAAGGAATCAATCATACTAGGAAACAAAACAATATAAATTGAAAAGATACAAGCATGGTTATAGTCATAAGTGGGAAGAGATAGGTAATAAGAAGATCTAGTGAACTCTGGCCCCCATTGGGGTGAGAGTGAGAGAAACTGTGTTGGGGAAAAGACCATGTACCATACTGGCAATATTGGGAAATCAGGGCTAGCAAAGTAGGGGAAATGTAAAGCGATGCTCGTCTATGTTAGCACTAATAAAACTTAGACTTATATACTGCTCCATAGTGGTTTACAGCAGTCTCCAAATGATTTACATTGCCCCCCAGCAACCTGGGTCCTCATTTTACTGACCTTGGAAGGATGGAAGGCTGAGTCAGCCTTGAGTTGTTTAGGATCAAACTCCAGGCTGTGGGCAGAGTTAGCCTACAATACTGCATTCTAGCCACGGTGGTTCTTTATGGATGATTTGGACATAGCATGGATTTTGGTATGTTTTAACCAGCCATGCTTTCTTTTAAATACCCAATTTTCCTTCCTTCCCCCGTGTTATTCCTCTCCCTCCAGTTGGTCACCCGGATGCTCATTAAAGGAAATGCACTGATGATTAGGGGACTGGAGACTGAAACATATGAAAAATAGTTACAGGAATTGGGCATCGCTAGTCTAGTGAAGACAAGGACCAGAGGAGACATGATAGCAGTCTTCCAATATTTGAGGGGCTGCCACAGAGAGGAAGGGATCAAACTATTTTCAAGACACCCAAAGGCCAGACAAGGAATAATAGATGGAAACTGAATAAGGAGAGATTCAACCTAGAAACAAGGAGAGATTTTCTGACAGTGAGAACAATCAACCAACGGAAGAGAAGTTGCCCTTGGAAGTTGTGGGAGCTTCATCACTGGATGCTTTCAAGAAGAGATTGGACTGCCATTTGTCAGAAATGGTGTAGGGTTTCCTGCTTGGGCAGGGGGTTGGACTAGATGACCTATAAGGTCCCTTCCAACTCTGTTAATCTGTTAAAAACAGTTATCAGAATCAAATCCAACAAACCTGACTTTGGATTTAGTTCTTGACACCTTCTGCAGCAACAGAGGATTTCATCTTTACCAAGACAACATAGGTGGTCGCTAGATTGGCAACATATTGACTTTTAAAAGACCAAGAAATCGAGTATCATCTTAATGAACCTGCCCTGTCAGGATCTCTCTGTCTTAAAACCAGCAACCATTTTGTAGCTGAGCTTATTTCAGGTTTTAAAATCTGCATTGAAGAAAACTATTCATGTAGGAAATTATGGGAGGGAAGAATCATGAATTGTTAAAAAAAAAAAAAAAAAGTTTAGCATGTAGATCAGGGATCTCCAAACTTGGCAACTTTAAGACTTGTGGACTTCAACTCCCAGAATTCCTCAGCCAGCTAAGTTTGGGAACCCCTGATGTAGATAGACAAACAGACACCAAAGGACATTCTTGGTTATGAAAAGTATTCTGTGTGGCACTCCCAGAGATGACTCCACCCTGTTGAACTAACTTCCTGCTGTCATTGATTGTCAGAAGCAAAACAGCCTACTAGTCACCAGAGAGCTGACAGCAGTTGATTGGAAGGATCAGATTGCTGGTTTTCTGCTACTAGTGGAAAACCTGTTTTCTAATGTAACCTTGATTCCTAGGTTGCTAGGAATGAGCTAAGTGCCTTTGTGTGGCAGAGTAAATGTATATACAAGTAGGTGCTCAGAGGTTCATAACCTCAGATATCTAAGGCAGGGGTCTCCAACCTTGGCAACTTTAAGACTTGTGGACTTCAACAAAGCTGGCTGACGAATTATAGGAGTTGAAGTCCACAAGTCTTAAAGTTGCCAAGGTTGGAGACCCCTGATCTAAGGGAACAATCAGTGTGGCTCTTGAGAATTTTTTTTTTTTAACAAATTTTATTGAGCTCTTGAGATTTTTTTTAAAAAAAGGTCTCCATTTTTCCATGTTAGGCCCTTTGTCCTTTACCCTCAAATTCTATCATACCACCATTAATGATCAAGGCTCTGCAAAACTTGAGTTCCTCCATTTTGTTTTCACCATCAAAAAAACTACATGCTTTTGTTAGTTACTTATTGCTCCCATAGCTGCCAGTTTTATGTGAAAGCTAGAATCTCTTCTATTTTCATTCATTTAAAAACAAGATGAGAAAAGAGAGATCCTGTGCTTGTTTTCTGCCCTGCAACAGGTGTATCTTACTAAGACATTTGTTGTGTCCGTCGTGGCAAGGAGACCAGGACTCAGTGATTTGGTTCAGCTCTTTTATTGGTCCCGAGAACGGCTCGGGTTCCGGGGGAAAAACAGCGGCTTTTTTTTTCCAAGCCATGGCGGCCGCAACCAGTTTCCACCAATCGCGGGAGATCCGCAGCGGGCCAATCAGTGCGGCTCGCTCGACCAATCGGATCACTGTGCGCTTTGACCAATCACAGCACGGCATTTACAAGAATGTAAATGACTGTACAGAACACCCCTCCCCTCTTGGTTCGGTCCTACGTGACATAGTCCCGTAAGTAGGCGGGGCTCTGTACTTGCCTACTGGACCTGCGCAGGTTAGTTATTGTTTGGCTCCCGGCCGGTTCGGTCGGGTTCTCTCTTGCTCTCGGCCTCATCGATGGAGCCGCCTGGAAGGTGTCGCCGGGCCTCTTGTCGCAGCTCCCTCCCAGTCTACTGGGCTGGTTGAGCTGCGGTTTTTGCTGCTCCCACCCAGTCTTTCTGGGCTGGTTGAGCTGGCCTGGCTGCTTCTTCCTGGTGAGGTTTCGAGCTGGCTGTCAGTCGGTAAGTGTTGCTGGTTTCTTTCTATTGGGTTTTGGTTCCTGGGGTATTCCCTCCCCTCTTGGCTTGTATTAAGGGGATTGTCTGTGTTTGGTTGCGTGTCGGTTGTGTTTCCTGTGATTGTTCTCAATCTTAATTGATCGATGTGGCATTTCCATGCTCGTCTGTTGGTTGTTTGCAGCCGGTACGAGCAGGGACCTGTCAGTTGGGTTATGGTTGCTGGTACCCACAGTGGGTCTCCGGTTAAGTTCTTTGCGTAAACAGCGTCACCTGGCGCAAAGGACCGGTGCTTGCTAGAGGAGTTTGGGGGGTTTTCCGGGTTGTATGTGGGCTGCAGTCTGTCGAGTGGGGACCTTATTTTCCTCCCCATTAGTAGCTCTGCCGGGCTTTTGTTCGTTGTCATGTTCGGGGTTATATGTTGTATAAAAAGCATTTTATTTATTTTTTCTTGGATTTCCCCGTGTTCGATTTTTTGGATGGTTTTTTTCGTAAATTGAACCATCCGTTCCACCCTTCCATTCGCCGCCGGATGTGCCGGAGCTGTCAGTGTGTGTCGTATGCCCCGTTCCACTAGGAATTTTTCAAATTCTAGCGAGGTGAATTGGGGCCCATTATCCGACACGATGACATCTGGAAGGCCGTGGGTTGCGAATAGCTTGCTAAGTTCCTTGGTCACGGCCTCCGTGGTGGTGGTTTTCATGTTGCTTACCTCCAACCAGTTGGAGTAAGCATCTACCGTTATAAGGAATGTATGTCTCTTAGTGGGCCCAGCAAAATCTATGTGGATCCTGGACCATGGTCCCCTGGGGGTTTCCCATTCCAGGATCGGTGCCGCGGGAGGGCTCGGTCTGGTTTCTTGGCAGCGTTCACATCTTGCCACCCAGGCCTCGATTTGCTTGTCCATCCCTGGCCACTAAGCGTAACTTCTGGCCAGGTCTTTTGTTCTAACTATGCCCGGGTGCCCCTCGTGTAACAACTCCAATACCTTCCCTTGTAGCTTTTCCGGAATAACAACCCTATCCCCCCAAAGTACACACCCTTTTTGTAGCGAGAGTTCTGTTTGCCGGTTCTGGAATGTCTTGAATGCTTCATCGTCGTCTTTTTCTGGCCACCCTTTTTCTATCCAATGTAACACCCGCACCAGACATTTGTCTTTATTAGTTTCTCGGGCAATGTCTGACGCGGTTATGGGTAGATCGGGCAGAGTCTCTATGCTGAGGGTGGTCGTCGTGGGTGCTGGGTCGGTGTCTAGGTTGGATAACAGCAAGTGGCTCAAGGCGTCTGCGTGGGTGATCATCTTACCAGGTCAGTGTGTGAGCCAGTAGCTCTAGGCGGCAAGGAATTCGGACCACCTTGTCATTCTGGGAGATAGGATGTTCGGGGTGGCCCGGTTCCCTGCCAGGATTCCCAACAGTGGCTTGTGGTCTGTGATAATGGTGAACGTGAGGCCGTAGAGGTACTCGTGGAACCTCTTCACTGCTGCAACGATAGCTAGGGCCTCCTTGTCCAGCTGGCTATAGTTCCTCTCTGGTTTGGTGAGTGTCCTTGAGAAGAAGGCAATGGGTGCTTCTTTTCCATCCAGGAGTGTGTGACTGAGGACGGCGCCGACGCCGAAGGGTGAGGAGTTGCATGTGATGGCAAGTGGTAGGGTCTCATTGTATTGGATGAGGATGGCATCCAAGGTGAGCAGGTCCTTGGTTTTCCTGAAGGCGGCTTCCTCACGTTTCCCCCAAGTCCAGGTGGCCGCCTTGTCCAAAAGCCTATGCAAAGGCTCCACCGCGGTCGCCTTTTGGGGCAGGAAAACATTGTAAAAATTAAACAGTCCCAGAAATGCCTGCAGTTCAGTTTTATTCCTGGGCGTGGGGGCCTCCTTAATGGCTCTGATTTTGTTTGCGGTTGGGTGGATGCCGTGTCGGTCTAGGAGGTATCCTAGGAACTCAACCCACTCTGTGTAAAGCTGGTATTTCTCTTTCTTCACTTTTAGCCCGGTTTCCTTTAATTTCGTTAGTACCTCCCTTAGACGACCCTCTAGTTCTAGCTGGTTGGCTGCCGACACCAGCACACCATCGAAGTAGGGCACCACCCCCTTAATTCCTTGCAAAAGTCTCTCCATGAGGCTCTGGAAAATTCCCAGCGCCACGCTGACTTCAAACTGGAGTCGGTTACAGCGAAATACTCCCTGGTGGGTGACTATGGTTTGCGCCTTGGCGGTTTCTGCGTCGACCGGCAGCTGTTGGTATGCTTGCGCCAGGTCGAGCTTTGCAAAAACCTTGCCTCCCCCCAGCGAGTGTAGAAGGTGCTGCACTACTGGGACGGGGTAGGCACTTTGTTGTAAGGCACAATTTAGGGTGGCCTTATAGTCCCCGCAGATTCTTACTGACCCATTGGGCTTGACTGGGGTAACTATTGGGGTTTCCCACTGGGCGTGGTTGATTGGTTGTAGGACCCCTTGCTTGATGAGCTTGTCAATTTGCTCGTCTATTTTTGGCCAGAGTGCAAACGATACCAGCCTTGGTTTTAGGCGTATCAGGGGAATGTTGGGATCTAGGCTGAAGGAAATAGGGGGCCCTCAGTACTTGCCTAGGGTGCTGTCGAACACTTCCTGGATGTCCCGTGTCAGTTGCTGTTCCCAATCGGTCTCTGCGATGTGGTTTATGCCCGTAACCTCAATGCCGAGCGGTGCAAACCACTGTAGTCCCAAAAGGCTGGGTCGGTCTTGGTCCACGATTGTCAGGGGAAGCTTTGCTGTGGGCCCTTGAATGTTACCTTGAATTGTCCGGTTCCAACTACCGGGATGCGGTTTCCCTGGTAGTCCTTGATTATTAGTTTCTGGTTCTCCAGTCCCTTCTTGTGGATGGTAGGCACCAAGCGTTTGATCTCTTGCCAGGCGACCATGGAGAGGTAGGACCCAGAGTCCACCTCCATTTTGCATGGCTCGCCTTCGATGCCTATCTCCACATAGACTTTTCAGGCGTCAGTGGTTGATGCGTGGCTGATGATGACCGTCTGGTGGGTTTCCTTCTTCCGCCGGGTTTTGCCACCTCATCGCCCCAGTCCCATTGGCTTTCGGCTTGGCAATCTCTGGCCCTGGGGGGTGTGCTGTCACGTCTCCGGTCGCTGTGGTCCCATCGTCTGGGGCTGTAGGCCTTCCTCAATCGGCAGACTCGGGCGATGTGACCCTTTTTGTCGCAGTGCCGGCAGACTGCATCGAAGAAGCAGCACTCTGATCGAGGGTGGTCGCCCCCGCACCCAGCACATGCGGTCCCCGACTTACGACTCTGCTGATCGTGACGGTCACATCCCGTCTGGAGCCGGTAGATTTCCTCCTCCTCATCCGTGGTGTCGGAGGCAGAGTGGAATTCGCCATGATGGGTGGTGGTCTCTCAGTGACTTGCTTCCGGGTGGGCCTCAGTCACCTGTCCTGGGTCGGCGGTCGCGGTGCGCTCTCCGGGGTCTGGTCTCCGCATGCAGTGCGCCGATTTCTGGGTTGCCTCGGCTGCAGTGGCTTCAGCGATGGCGTCGGTGAGGGCGATATCGCCTTTGGACATCAGTTGGCTCTGTAGGACTGGGTCTCGGAGTCCGAGCATGACACAGTCCTGTAAGGCCTCATCCATGTCCGAGAACCCGCACATGCCCCCTAGGCTTCGTAGCTCAGCCACAAAATCGCTGATGCTCTCACCCGATCTCTGGTCCCACCAGTAGAAATTGTGCCGCCTGATGAGGGTGGGCACGGCGGGGGCATAGTGGTTCCAGAGCAATAGTTCGAGGTCGGCCCAGTCCATCTCCTTGATGTCCGCGGGTTTCGCTAGAGCTTTTGCCATCTTGAACACTGCGGGCCCGCAGTGTGCAGGAAGACGGCTCTTTTCTTTGGCCCAGCGGCATCCTTCATGTTGCTACACTCGAGGAACATGAGGAATCTGTCTGTGTATGATTCCCAGTCCTCGGTAGTGGGATTAAAGGGCGCGGGCAGTGTGATGCTGGCCATCTCGTCGGTCTCACTTCCTCCGGACATGTGTTGGTGGGGGATTAGCCTTGGAATTCCACCTTTGTCGCCAGTGTTATGTCCGTCGCAGCAAGGAGACCAGGACTCAATGATGTGGTTCAGCTCTTTTATTGGTCCCGAGAACGGCTCGGGTTCCGGGGGGAAAACAGTGGCTTTTTTTCCCAAGCCTCAGCGGTTGCAACCAATAGCACCGCTTTGAATCTCCCGTGATTAGTTTCCACCAATCGCGGGAGATCCGCAGCGGGCCAATCAGTGCGGCTCGCTTGACCAATCGGATCACTGTGCGCTTTGACCAATCACAGCGCGGCGTTTACAAGAATGTAAATGACTGTACAGAACAACATTCATATTTTTTCCTGTATTTTTTCCTCCATTCGGGGGGGGGGAGTTCCCTAAGAAGTGAAATGAGGTTGTGACATATGTGTATGTGGCAGGCAGCCTCATCCATGAAAATACAAAGCATAGAAGACAAGGACACATGCATACTGGCACTAAAGCTATAGAACATGGGTCCCCAAATTTGGCAACTTTAAGACTTGTGGACTTTAACTCCCAGAATTCTCCAGCCAGCATAGCATTCTGGGAGTTGAAGTCCACAAGTCTTCAAGTTGCCAAGTTTGGAGACCTCTGCTATAGAAAGAAGAGAACGGAAAAGAAGCTAATTTAACAAGAAGAGGTAAGAGGCAGTTGCTCAGCTTTGCAAAATGCCAGCATTGTGTTGTGGCAGGTGTTGTGTGGTGGCCAGGAGCATCTTCTGCAGCAGATGATTACTTTGTATGGTTCCATTAGCTGCAATCTGCATTTGAAGACAGAAATCTGAAGTAATTATATCTAGTTTGTGGCTTAGCCTAGTAGATACAAGCTGCTCTCTTGCCTGAAAATTATTTTTTGATGAGTGCTCTTCAAGTTTCCTCCTTTAAATTTGAAACTCTAGAAGTTCTGGAACTCCTGAGTCAGAAGTCTCTCCAAAGTTTTGGAGAGGAATGCATTCCTGACCATGACACAGAGAGAAAATTGAAAAGAAATGGGAATGTCATTTACACAGAGCTGAACTGGAAAGTAAGATTAAGTTCTAAAGAAGGGATGCCCAACAGTGGTGGGATTCAAATTTTTTTACTATCGGTTCTGTGGGTGTAGCTTGGTGGGCGTGGCAGGGGAAGGATACTGCAAAATCTCCAGTCAGAGGTGGGATTTGCCGGTTCTCCGAACTACTCAAAATTTCCGCTACCAGTTCTCCAAAAGTGGTCAGAACCTGCTGAATACCACCTCTGATGCCCAACCTTGACAACATTAAGATCTTGTAGACTTTAATTCCCAGAATTCTGCCAGTTGAAGTCCACAAGCCTTTAAGTTGCCAAAGTTGGACACCTCTGTTCTAAAGTCGGTCAATCAATCCAAAGAGGGCTGGAAGGGACCTTGGAGGTCTTCTAGTCCAACCCTGTGATCAAGCAGGGGAACCTCCATTTGAGGCAAGTAACTGTCCTGTCTCTTATTAGAAACCTCAAATAAGGAAGCACCCACAATTTCTGAAGGCAAGCTGTCTTCAAACAAAGTCTTTAGATAGATTCTGTCGTGAGCCTTTTTCCTGTGGAAAATAGCTGTATGATCAAAACATACCTCATTGATTTTTCTTAAGTAGGCATAAGTGTGCATTTATGAACTTTTGCCCATCATTCACCCTCTGGACTACGTTACCTTTGAATTGGGCAATGATATCTAGGGATGCTTTGACATTTAAGACATTTGGAAGATGACTCAGCAGAGCAATTTCTTTTGACGAAACAAAATTAATGAGCACAGACTTAGAGAGTTTAAATAATTCTGTGACACCATTGTGGCTGAAAAGATATTACAAATACAGTCATGGATTAATTAAAAGAATGAAAATTGATGTAATTCTGGTTTTACAGGGTTGTATTTTAGACATTCAGAAGAACATAGTGGGATTAAGACCCAACTAATCAAATTTTTCTCTTTACAGCAATATCTGTGGGAACCCATAGGAGAAAATGACCCCCAATACTTGGCTGTAATTGGTAGCCAGGGGTTTATTCTTGCCCTGAAACTGACTGGTACTCAGAGATATTTGGGTAGCCATTCATAGTCTTACCCTTAATCCCCTCTTAAAATCAGTTCCGTTACTTAACTGTGCAGCAACTGTAAGTAATTTAAGGACACTAGTAACTTGGCTAATTCCTAACTCTTCACAAATCTGAATAAGACCTCTGGGATAATCACTGCAAACCTCTTTTCATAACACCAAGTTGAAAAGTTTTAATTAATTCCCACTAAAGGTTTTTATGTTTTTAAATATTTTTTTTTTAAATAGCTAGATGATAAACAGACAGGTAATAAATGGTAGAAGATGGATAGATAGATGGATGGATGGATGGATGGATGGATGGATGGATGGAGAGAGCGAGATGTAGTGGCACAGTGGTTAAATGCACTATTGCAGGCTAAATTCTGCAGACTGCCAGGAGTTTGATCCCGATCATCTCAAGGTTGATTCAATCTTCCATCCTTCTGCGATCGGTAAAATAAGGACCCAGATTGTTGAGGGCAATATGCTGACTTTGGAAACCACTTATAGAGGGCTGTAAATCACTATGAAACAGTATATAAGTCTAGGTGCTATTGCTATTGCTAGAGATAGATAGATAGATAGATAGATAGATAGATAGATAGATAGATAGATAGATAGATAGATAGATAGATAGATAAGAGAGATGGAGAAAGATACTGCACTCTTATCTAATGAGTGGTAAATTTATTCAGGCAAGAAGCCCTTCAGGAGAGAAATTCCAGAATCTGTATTAGAGCAGTACATTTATCAAGTAAATGACAATTGTCACACAAGATCTTGTGATTTTAACATTGGCCAAAAAAAATATTGCATTAAAATGTACTTAGATTTATTGTTATTATTTAATGGGCCCACTTGATAAAAAGTGCATGAAAGAGACATAAACAAAATGGATCAATGACATCAGCAAGTATTGTGGAGCCCAGTTGGCAAAGAAAGCTCAGGGCCCTATTGGTTGTTAACATGCTGTAGTGGATAGACAATGGCTAGAATGGTGATTGATGATGATGATTGATGATGATGATGATTTAATGGGAAATAGGTAACCTTGGCCCCTCCGTTTATTCTTAGATCTCTTCATTGGCAGAGATTTCTTTCATAAAAAACATCCCAGAACTCTAAATGCTCAGGACCAACAGATCATTATCTAAGGGACTGGCTAGTTCCTGGCTAGTTCCTATCCACCCCATAGGATCAGGCAGAAGGGGTACAATCAATATCAATTAAGTAAGTAAAGCGAGAACAAAAGAAGAATCCAATAAGTATTGATTTTCAAAGGGACACAATAAATATCTAGACATAGAGAACATCTAGAAGTCAGTAGAAATTTCAAAAGTCCAGCAATTTCCTTGTGAATGATTCATTGCAAATACGTGATGACAGTCCCACTACACAATATACCCGCCGGCAGCGTTTACTTTAACGCATTACTACACTATTTGCTTTGGTTGCTTTCGTAAGCTTCTGCTGGTTCCAAGCAATTTTACAGGCTCCTGTGAGTCATCCTATTGCTGACCAGGGAATATTTGGAAACATCTTTAATTGTTCTTTAAAAAATAACTTTGGCAGTGACCAGGTGATCTGACACTGAGTTAAATAACAAGTAAATCCAAGGTAGGTATCCGCTCTGGAAGCCATATTAGTACCAGAAGCTTCCACACTGTTACATTCCTGTGCCTGGGAAAATAGGAGGGGAGGAAGAATGGTAGAGTGTTGGTCGTTAGACATAATCGCATTCTTCTCTTGGGTCAAGGTCATGTTATTCCTGCACCTGGAGGAGGAGTGGTTGAAGGGAGATCTCTAGCTGGGGTGGATGGTGATTGGACCATGCGATGGACTGATGGGTGCAGGGGTTTGGTTTTGGACTTTTGAATTACTAAGGGAAAACCCAGCATTCTCAGATTTGGGTTTTCCCCTTTGGATGGTAAGAATTAAGATGAATTTTATTGAATAAGGAATGAAATAATAGTATGTGATAAAACTTGCAAATGTGACGGATATAAGAAAATGTGTGTAATTAATATAGAGATTGAATTAGAATAGAGATAATATTGTAAAACAAGGCATGAGAACAATTAAAGAAAAATGAAATAAGCTATAATATGAAATGGAATTTGATAAAATGAGAGTAATGAATATAGAAATTGAACAAGAATATTGACAATATTGTAAAACAATGTATGGGAATATTTAAAGAAAAATGAAATAAGTAATAATATGATATGAATTTGGATATGAAAACTGAATATGTAATTATGGTCACGTTTGTATTGAAATATAAAAACCTGGAACCACACTGTTCACCTAAAGAGATGTTTTTTAAAATATAAAAATAAAAAATTTATTGCAAAAAAAAAAAAAAGGATTTGGGTTTTCCCAGATATGCCAGTATACTATAATAAAAGGAAACTTCGAGAAGATGCCTGTCTCAGAGTTTTTAATTGGAGTTGAGTTTTTCTGGAACGCTTATAGAAATAAAGCCAGATTTAAAAAAAAAAAAAAGTTTAAAAAAAGTTTTTTTAAAAAACATGGCCTCCATTTCATCCATGGAGTGAACGTAGAGGCACAAGCCTCAATACCACATGCAAGATTTAAGCTTCTTTCTCTCTCCATCTTTCACACGCCTGCTGTCGGACCCTCAACAAAGTGTAATGACACTTTGTTAAGGGTCCCCACAGCCTGAGACAAAACTTCTTGGAGTCCATGTTTTCCACAGATAGTACCAACTTTGCTGGATCTTAGATTTTATTTTACTTAAAGTTGGACCTTGTATTATTCAAGCTCAACTCAAAGAAGGTTGCAGGGTGTGGTCAGAAAACCTCAAGTTTGTGGCTGGATGGCACAATCAAGGCTCCACCTGATTCTGATGTGTGTTGCAAAGGCAGTGCATATGAAAACCTCACAGAGTAGCAATTACACCATCATGGCCTTGATATTAACTTTTATTCACCATATCCTGCAGATACTCCTTGGAAAAAAAATGTTTTTTTTCTTAGAACTCATCACTAACTGTCTCGGTTGCACATGGCATTTGTCTGAGTGCCACATCTAATCAAATACTGTGAGACAGTGGTGAAGCACGTGATTTCATGTGTCTCAATTTCTCATAGAGAAAGCATCGCAGCAGAGTTCTCTTGCAATCCCTGGAGGACAGCTGACAGTGACAAAGCCACAGTAGTGGCTTTGTCACAGTGGTGACAAAGCCACAGTAGATGGAGAAAGCATCTTGATTGTGGAATAACAACTTCTGATATTCCACCAAGCATAGAACTTGCTGACTCTGAATTATAGGCCTTCATTTATTCATAGAAGAAATGTTTCAGTTCATGTTATATGCTCAGACTCTTGACACATGATTGAAACTCCACTCTGCATATTAAAATGGGCAGGGCTTTGATTGTGCAGTCATAGCAGTTATTTTGACTATGTAAATGCCATAATCTGAAGCTATTATGACAGTAAACCATATTGCAAATATATATTTGAGGAGAAATTGCACTGGAGAACATGATTTTTTAAAAAATATATGTATTTCAATGCATATGAGGATGTGTGTTTTAGTGTAAGCTTTCTAAACTGTGGAGCAATAAGGAACTGAAAGCTGGAATGGTTGAACAGGTCCAAAAGTGATGAAGATTAGAAGATTAATGATTGAAATGAGAATCAATCACTTTTGTGAGGCAAAACATGGAACTATAATCCTTTTCACACTTGTACCTGGACTGTTGGAAGGGAGAGTGGCTGCTCTATTATCAATTCCACATTATCAACATTAAGAATGTGGGTAATATAGAATTGGGGGGTTCCAAATGTATACAATACTAAAACTCTTGTTGTCATGACCTTTGACTGATTGAAACACAGCCTCATAAAGCAACAATTTTTGAACCAAGGTGCCTCAAATGGACTAACTTACAGAGTGTGTCCAAAAGCTAGGATTCATGATTCCTGAGAGAATGAAGTTGGAAAAGTTGTGACTGTTTCAGTGTTACTGACTGCAGCTGGCCTGCTGCTGGGGTTATATGATCATATTTTCAGCTTTCCATGACAGTTTCCCAGCCAGTCTCACATGCCTTGCTCTCTTTCCTTACTTGCTTGATGAGATGGGATGGGATGGGATAGGATGGGATGCGGAAGGGAAGGGTCAGGTGCCTCCTGTCAGATTCTCACATGACAACTCAATGGAAAAGCCCGAAAGTTGGAAGTTGTTCCGGCTCCCACTGCTTTTTTGCCCACCCATGGTCATTCCTTTTCACTGTTTAGGTAAGGAAATATCTCTGAAATGATGACCAATAGGGCACAAATTGTCCAGCTGAGATTAAAATTCATTTCGTACTGTGAATTCCCAATCTTTACCAGGTGCAGCAGAACCTAAAACCAAACAAATATCTCATCTGTATGATGATCAAAATACTGAAACACTCTTCAGTCAGCATACAAAGTGTGAGCAAATAGAAGCAGGATCTTGGCATAAGCCCTATGCCTAGCCTACTTGATGTATTCAGCTGATGCTTCCTAAGACGCCCAGCTAGAAATAGTTGTGTGCAAGTCTTCTTGTTAAATGTTGAGACTTTCACACACACACACACAACCACACTGTGAGTGGGGAAGGGGAAAGAGCAAGAGAGAGAAAGAGAGAGATTATACAATAATCATCTCTTCATTCAAGTATTCTTCACTCCAGACCTTGACCAACCGATATGAAACAGAAAAATACATATGATAGGCAACAGGGCAATGATACTGAGTATTAGCCGACCTCAGCTCATATAAAGCAGTACTAATACTTCACATGATCTTGATACTATCTGTTGTGGTTCACCGGCAGCCGGTGTGGATGGCGGCAGAATTGGACAGTGAGGAAGAAAGGGAACCAGTCAGGGAGTCTGGAGAGGACCCCAGACAAGGGTCCTGCATCTGATGCAGGGATGGGGCCAGGACCAGCTGGAAGTGGGCTGCTGCTTTTGGAGCCTTCAGAGTCTGGCAGCAGAGGAAGAGGACCCAGGGGAGCCTGTTCCCAGTGCACATGTGCGCAGAGCTGCTAGAAGGCGAGAGCAGCTGAAGCAGAAGGGGCAACTCAGGAGTAAGGCTGAGAGGTGACTGCCCTGCCCATAAGGGATAAAAGTCAAGTCCTCAATGATGAAGAGCTTTGCAGGAAGCAAAGCAGTTGAGTAATTTCCGAGTCCATTTTGAAGCTCTGTACTCTGGTCATTTTTTTCTGGGATTTTGGGTTGGTTTATGTTAGCCTTAATTGGACTTCTGTTTGTTGGCAAGCATTCTACAGCACTGAGAAGTGTGCTCTTATCTGGAGGAACTGTGTCTAATGAGTTTTGGCTGGGAATGCAAGTAATTCCCAGCATCGCATTAAAATAGCTTTTACTTTTAAAATCAGTTTGCGTTTTATTAAGATTGACTGAAGCCTGGGTCAGAACACTATCTCACTGTTGATGCAGCATAGGGCTGCATTGGTGGATTGCTTGACCCTGCTTTCTCCACTAAGGAAGCAGGTCCTAAATCAGGTGAGAACAGAGGTGGTATTCAGCCAGTTCTGACCGATAGCGAAAATTTTGAGTAGTTTGAAGAATGGGCAAATACCACCTCTGGCTGAGCCTGCCCACCTGCCCCCGCCCTTTCTTGTCCTATATTCCCTTGTTTTTTAGCTCAGCTGATTTGTGCAGCCGAGAGAATTGCCTGCCTCAGCTGAGCTAAAAAAACCGCTTACCTCATCTCACTAGTGCTGACACAGAAGGCGGTTTTTGAGTTCTGTGCGCATATACAAAGCACGGTCTCATAAAAACAGTAGGAAAAAAATGGAAATCCCACCACTGGATGAGAAGCATAGATCCCCAAAGCAAAAAAAGTGCAGAAGAACAGAACCAGCAGGTATTTCTTCATTTTCCTGAAAGGGTCCTCTCTTTTACAGTCTTGGCATTCCCAATTTTAACCATCTCAATCAAGATATTCACATTTCTGAAACGCTAAGCTTTTCTATCCAGTGTTCTGCCGCTATTGTTACCATCCATTTGATTTCTCTAAAGGAGAGTTCCTCCTTTTTTAAATTAAAAAAACAACCCATGATCATCCATTAGTTAGTGCTCAGATAGTAAGGTGAATATCATTTTCAGGAACTATATTCTTGCTTCAACTACCCGCTGTGTTTCTCATAGTAAATGGGATGAGTCAGATTTTTCGTTTCTGAGAACCAGACAGAGCTATGGTCAATACTTGAATATTGTGTCATTATGGTGCAATTAATGCAACAGAAGAGTCAGCCTTGTGTTGCATAAAGTTGTACTGCTTCTCAACATCCATGCTGTGTGGTCCCCGTAGCCCGGGTCACAAGACCAAGCCATCCTGGATTGCTTTACTTCTTGCTAAAAGTCCCTTCAGCCTAGCCAAGCATTGAGGTTTACCTTAAAACATCCTGATTCGCAGGTTTTTTCTATCTCTTCTTGCAGCTGCTTTAGGTTCCTAATTTGTCCCCAAATCTCTTTAAGATGCTTGAGAACCCAATTAGTCAGGCTAAGGAATAATGCTTGAGAACCCAATTAGTCAGGCTTCTCATAAGAAAAAAGGAAGAGAATCTACTCAGGGTTATTCAGCACATGGGATAGTCTTCCAGAGACCATCAAATCCAACTTTCATGTGAAATTATTTAGTTATGAAGATGCTGAAAGAATAACAAGAGCACTTAAACTTATATATATTGCTTTACAACCATCTCTAAGTAATTTACAGAGTCAGCATATTGCCTCCCAACAATCTGGGTCCTCATTTTACCACCTCAGAAGGATGGAAGGCTGAGTTCAACTTTGAACCTGGTGAGATTCGAACTGCCAAATTGCAGGCAGCCGGCAGTCAGCAGAAGTAGCCTGCAGTACTGCACTCCAACCACTGTGCCACCGCAGCTCATGGAGGAGTCGAGAAGAGAATGGAGGAGATTCTCTTTCATTCATGGACAGCTGGATCCTACAGATGTTGATTCTGAAGATCCCAAAATTCAGGGCTCCTCAGAGACGAAGCTCCATACCTTCTTTTTCTTTCTTTTGTGAATTTAAGTGTGTGTCGCTGGGTTTTGCTCCAGCTTCTCCTGCCCCTTTGCAAGAGGATGAAATCTGTTGCTCCGCCTTAGTTTATGGCACTCCAATTCTCCAGGCCTTTGTACCCCAGGCTTGCATAATGCACACACATCTGCTATGTATGGAAATACCCACCCAGATATAAGTCTGCCGAAGACAGTCATTTCTAGTAAATACCAGGCAAAGGAAAGGGATATGAATCTCATTATAGAGACAGATAGGCTTTCTTAGTAAACTGGCCACCCGGCAGCCACAAAACCTGCTAAGTGAATCTGGCCTTCCCTTTTGACATTGTTTGTCAGATGGTTGCTTTGCTCCCGGGACACTGCAACTGTCATAAATAGGAGTCAGTTGCCAAGCATCTGAATTTGAATCACCTGACCATGGGGATACTGCTATCATTGTAAGCAGGGATGGGCTTCAAAAATTTTTAGCAAAGGTTCTCTGTCCGATTGCTGGATGGGCGTGGCCTAGTTGGCCTCCTGTGCCACAGCGGAGGCTTTTCTGGAGCCTCCGGGAGGGCGAAAACTCTCTGGAAGCTGGAAATGAGCCCATTTCCTGCCATCTTCTAAAAGGCCTGTTTTTTGCCCTCCCTGAGCCTCTGTGCACTTACCTGCACTTACCTGCATCCCAAATGGGCCACATGGGGACTCCTGGGAGGGGAGGGGAGAGGAGGGCCAGCCAAGAGTGGAATTTGGGGGGTTCTCCAATTGCACAGAATTTTAACTAGGGGCTCTCCCAAACCCCTGCGAACCCACAGCAGCCCAGCCCTGATTGTAAGTATGAAAAATAGTCATGTCATTTTTTTCCCGTGCCATTGTAACTTCAGACAGACTAAATGAACTAAATGAGTCAAGGACTCCCTGTACAAGCAATCCTGAGTTGCATTAACAGAGGGATACAATTAAGATCAAGTGAGGTACTAATACCACTCTATAAAGCCTTAGTAAGACCACACTTAGAGTACTGCATCCAGTCTTGGTCACCACATTCTAAAAAAGATGTTGAGACTCCAGAAAAAGTGCAGAGAAGAGCAATGAGGATGATTAGAAGACTGGAAACTAAAACATATGAAGAACGGTTACAGGAACTGGGCTTGGCTAGTCTAGTAAAGAGAAGGACCAGGGGAGATACGATAGCAGAGTTCCAATATTTGAGGGGCTGCCACAGAGAGGAAGGGATCAAGCTATTTTCTAAAGCACCCAAAGGCCAGACAAGGAATAATGGATGGAAACTGAACAAGGAGAGATTGAACCTGGAAATAAGGAGAAACTTTCTGATAGTGAGAACAATCAACCAATGGAACAGCTTGCCTTCAAAAGTTGTGGGACCTTCATCACTTGAGACTTTCAAGAAGAGGTTGGACTGCCATTGGTCAGAAATGGTGTAGGGTCTCCCATTTGGGCGAGGGGTTGGACTAGATGACCTACAAGGTCCTTTCCAACTCTGATTATCTGTTAGATTTCAGCAAGCTTATAAGAACTATCTTTTATTAAGTAAGCACATGTGTTTTAACAAGTGAAGGTTTATTAATAATGGGCCAAATGTTTTGGCCATACAAGCAATACTTTTTACAATTAACAGAGATGGATATTGGAGCTACAACCACTGCAGAACTATGTGCCTCTGGTAAGTCAAAGGAGGAAGCTACTAATGTGACTTACTCCACCCTCTTCCTCTTAATCGATTTATAAAATGAAATAAAAGGAAGGCATATGTCCCTTGCATGCTGTTATAAGCTGAAATTATCCAGGCTCTCCTACATAGCAAAAACATGAAGAGTACACGTTGGCTAGTTTCTGAAAATTCATTTAAATGCAACCAACTGATTTATTCACCAGTCAAAAGGCAGAAAACATGTACATAAATACCATAATACTTTAATTTAGTCATTCTGTTCTGATATTAATTCTGTTATATAGAGTTTAGATTTCCAAGGTTTGTTCTGAAAGTTAGCATCTACATTTTAAAAATAATAAACAGGCTAAAGCAGGGGTCTTCAACCTTGGTAACTTTAAGCCTGGAGGGCTTCAACTCCCAGAATTCCCCAGCCAGTATTCTGGAAGTTGAAGTCCTCCAGTTTTAAAGTTGCCAAGGTTGGAGACCCCTGGACTAAAGCATATTTTAGCAGGTAATATCCTACAACAAGGTATCTCTTCTTATGGAGAAATTCCATCTGTTGCAAAAAACAGATGGTGTTACGAGTCACCAGAATGTTATTTATTTACTGGTGTTTTCTATGCTGGTAAATGTGAGGATCAGAAAGCTGCTACTGTTGTTTTGTAATGGAAAGAGCTGATTGTGGACTGTGGTGTGTGAGAGCCAATTTCTCCGTGTACTTTCAGAGGCATATGAGGAGAGCTGTGCCAAATGACCTAAGCCGAGCTGCTACCCAATATGCTAGGGTGCTGAGGAAGCCATTCATAAAGACTTACTCAAGTGCAAAGCTATGTCATTCTTAATGGTTGAGCTGATCCCCAAGCCCTCTGGGGTCAATTCCAAAAGAAGAAAATGAGAATCACGTTAGGGCTTAATAAGAAGCTGTAAAGATACTTTATGGGGAAAATTCTTATAGGGCATTTGCTGTAGTAATTCCAGGCAATGGAGAATGAACTAGAGCAATGAGCTTCTAAAATCCATAACAGAGATGGGTTAGAAACTAAGGTCATTGGGGAGACAAATATTTTCAATATTTTTAGGAACCAAAAAGTGTTTGTGTGCGCTATGAACCTGAATTTCACTAGCAGAACGAACAACCTGTGAAGATATTTGTGTAACCTGTGGTAGATACTATATATAACACTATATAGTTTACATGGTATATGATTCAAGTTTATATTTCTATATAGTATATTTATAATTTTTAGGTACTGTTCTGTATCATGTATATATTATACTTTTATACAGTCTATATAAAACAATGGTTCCCAACCTTCCTGGTTTGGTGGCCCGGAAGACTGAGCCACGGTGGCACAGTGGTTAGAGTGCAGTACTGCAGGTTACTTCGGCTGATTGCCAGTTGCCTGCAATTTGGCAGTTCAAATCTCACCAGGCTCAAGGTTGACTCTCAGCTTTCCATCCTTCCGAGGTGGGTAAAATGAGGACCCAAATTGTTGGGGGGGGCAATATGCTGACTCTATAAACCGCATAGAGAGGGCTGTAAAGCACTGTAAAACAGTATATAAGTCTAAGTGCTATTGCTATTGCTAAAACAATTGTTGTGTATGCAATAAGATTAATAAAGTGTGAGCTTGGAGTAAGTGCAGGGTTCTGGCCCTGCACTTCTGATTGGCTGTTAAGCGGCTGGACTGGATTGGCCCGTTCCGGGGAATCCGATTGGCCCTTAACAGAGGGTTCTTATTGGTTATAAGAGTTAGCGTTCCTAGCTCGTTATTGGTTAAACGTTACAGGGTTTGCCTATATAAGGTGGGTTTTACTGCTGTTGAATTGAGGAAGTCACAATGTAAATAAAGAGCTGAAGTTCACTGTTCAGAGGCTTGTCTCCATTCTTTCTCGCCCATGCCCAAAACATAACACTGGCGACAAGGATGGGATATGGAGATATCTGAACCAACGAAACTTCGAAGAACACCGAGCACGTGACAAACGATGCCAACAACAGAACCATGTCTGGTGGCATCGTACCACCCGCTCCGTTCGATCCAACACAAGAGGACTGGGAGTCCTACATGGATTGCTTCCAAATGTTCTTAGAAACCAACAACTTAAAGGATGCCACATCAGGAAAGAAATGGGAGGTGTTCCTAATGCATTGCGGTCCAACCGTATTTAAGATGGCTAAAGCACTAGCCAAACCCTGAGAAGTGAAAGCCATGGATTGGGACGACCTCGAACCTATCCTGCGAGACCACTACGCCCCGACCATGCCTACGCTTGTGAAACGCCACGAGTTTTATCAAAGAAGCCAGCGAAAGGGAGAAAGCATCGCCGACTTCATAGCAGACCTCCGAAATTTGGGAGGCCTCTGCGGATTCACCGATCTAGAAGAAGCACTAAAAGATCGCATAGTTCTGGGATTAGATGCACCAGGCGTCCAAAGCAAGCTGATGGCGAAAGGCGACATCAGCCTTGCCAACGCCATTGCCGATGCTACTGCAGCAGAAGCAACCAGGAAGTCGGCTGCACAACTACGCCGAAACTGCACTCCGGTACCACCACCAGCCAGCGAAATCTCACCTAGTTCAAAAGGGCAGCTCGCGACAACGCACCATGAGGACCTCTCTTCGTCGTCAGACAGCGACGAAGAAGGAGTCCATTGACTGCGGTCTGACCAGGACCCTCACCCGAAGCCCTTACGCCCTTGCGCTGGCTGTGGAGCCAACCATGCCAGATCCAAATGCAAATTCCGCGACGCACTCTGCCATGAGTGCAGGAAACGAGGCCACATCGGACGGGTCTGCCACAGTTTGCCAGGACCCAGCCAGGCCTCAAAAGGGGCTAACTATCGCCAATCGACAGGAAACCATCCTGTAAGGCGAGAGCCAGTAAACCACTCCGACAGAAATCGAGCTTTGCAGAGAGAAGAGGCTCACCATACTATCACTATCAGTCACGCCTCAGCCTTGGACACTAAGAAAATCTGAGTCACGGTAGCCATTGAGAACCAGCCTTGCCACATGGAGGTCGACTCGGGATCGTCCCTCTCGATGGTGTCTTGGAAGACACTTAAGCAACTCATCCCCACAATTCAACGCCAAGATCTCCGTTTCCAACGCCTCATCCTCAAGGACTACCAGGGGAATCGAATCCCCGTCATCGGGTCCTGCCGAGTCCGAGTCTCCTTCAAGAAGCACACAGCGTACTTACCTTTAACGGTCATCGATAGAGATAGGCCTAGCCTACTGGGCCTCCAATGGTTCGCGCCACTCGGCATTGAAGTGGCTGATGTAAACCGAGTCGGTGGTTGTGACTGGGAGGAAGACCTTATCTCTGAGTTCAGGGACGTTTTCGCAGACAGCTTAGGCGAGTACAAGGGGACCCCGATCTCATTCAGCCTAGATCCAAAAATAGCTCCCATTCGCCTAAAGCCCCGTCGAGTTCCGTTTGCCTTAAAATCGAAAATCGACGAACAACTCGACAAACTGATAGCTCAGGGGGTGTTGGAGCCCATCGATCACTCCCCGTGGGAAACCCCTATTGTAACACCCATTAAGCCAGATGGGTCAATCTGAATTTGTGAGGACTACCAGGCCACCTTGAACTACGCCCTGCAGCAGAACGCGTATCCAGTTCCGGTGGTGCAGCACCTCCTCCATTCCCTGGGGGGCGGGAAGGTTTTTGCTAAATTAGATTTAGCTCAGGCATATCAGCAATTACCACTAGATGAAAAAACGGCACAGGCCCAAACTACTGTGATGCTCCAAGGTGCTTTTAAATGTACCCGGCTGCAATTCGGAGTTAGTGTAGCCCCGGGGATCTTTTATGGAAAGGTTATTGTAAGGAATTAAGGGCGTGGTCCCCTATTTTGACGATGTATTAATTGCAGCCCCTACAAAAAAAAAATCTGACAGGACCGGTTAAAATTAGTCCTAAAAAAATTCCAAAAGGCCGGTCTTAAGGTTAAAAAAACAAATGTAAATTGCGTACTGACAGTGTTGAGTTTTTAGGGTACCTGATTGATAGCCAGGGTATTCACCCTACCGAAAGTAAATTAAAAGCGATCAAAAATGCTCCCAGGCCACGAAACAAGGCCGATCTACAGGCGTTCCTAGGCCTCATCAATTTTTATAATGTATTTTTACCGCACAAAGCAACTGTCGCTGAACCGTTACATCGATTGTTAGATAAAAAAGCAAAGTGGTTATGGGGTTACCGTGAAGAACAGGCGTTCCGAAATGTTAAAAAACTGCTCACTTCTGACTCTGTACTCATGCAGTATAACGAGACTTTGCCGTTAGTTATAACCTGTGATGCATCGCCTTTCGGGGTGGGCGCCATTTTGAGCCACGTACTGCCAAATGGGAAGGAAGCCCCTGTTGCATATTTTTCAAAGACTCTTTCAAAAACGGAGTGAAACTATGGACAAATTGATAAAGAAGTCCTCGCAATTGTCTCAGCTGTGAAAAGATTTCACGAATATGTGTATGGCAGGGTTTTTACTATTGCGACTGACCACAAACCTTTGTTAGGGATAATAGCCGGAGATAAGCCGACTCCCTACATATTATCCCCTAGGATGACCCGATGGTCAGAATTCTTAGCTGCTTATAACTATCGGCTGCAATACCGCCTGGGGAAAGCCATTCCCCAAGCCGACGCATTGAGCCGAGCACCGCTCCCAGAAACTCTCGACGATCCAGCACCAACATTAACCGCATTGCAAATCGAGGCACTCAACTCGCCGCCACTGACCGCCCGAAATATCGCGAGAGAAACCAAACGTGACCACACCCTAGCACGAGTCCTAGGCTGGGTAGAACGCGGATGGCCATTGGACCAGTTATCAGACGACTTCACACCATTCAAGTTTCGACAGACCGAGCTCTTCTCCCAGAAAGGCTGTGTCATCTGGGGCGATAGAGTCGTTATCCCAGAATGGCTCCAAAAAGCGCTGCTGAGAACTTTGCATGATGGCCACCCCGGCATCGTGCGAATGAAAGTCCTTGCGCGAAGCTATGCATGGTGGCCAGGCATTGACAAGCAAATCGAACAGTGGGTTAAAGCTTGTCCCAAATGCCAAGAAGTCAGCAATGCCCCACCAAAAGCCATGCCGACTGAATGGGAAACACCATGTGGACCCTGGTCCCAAATTCACCTGGACTTCGTGGGGCCAACCAAAGGCCACACCTTCCTGCTTACCGTCGACGCCTACTCGAATTGGCTCGAAATTCATCGCATGACGACTACGACCTCCGAGGCAGTTATCAAGATTTTAAACAGACTCTTTGCAACCCACAGATTACTGGACATCCTGGTATCTGATAACGGCCCACAATTTCCTGCACTAGCGTTCGAGCAGTACCTCGCTGACCACGGCATCCGCCATGCGCTCACCTCGCCTGCGCACCCTGTGACCAATGGCCGAGCAGAACACATGGTCCAATTTGTGAAAAGGTAGACCACGACAACATTGATGACAAGGTCAATCAAATCCTCTTCTTGCAACACATCACCCCACATAGTGTCACCAACAAAACTCCCGCCGAACTGCTAATGGGACGAAAGCTCTGCTCCCACCTCGACCGGTTGCACCTGGCTTATGAACCGGAGAAACCACTAGGATCCAGCGGCCGCTGTCGCACCTTCCAGGTAGGAGACCTGCTTTATGCAAAAAACCTATCGGGCGACCCGTTGTGGGTGGAAGCGACAGTAGTACGTGTAACCGGCCCCAGATCCTACCTTGTGCAATGCCTTGAGGATAAACTTTGGAAACGGCATATCGACCAAATACGATCGCGGCTTTCAGCGGCCAGTCCGCAACTCCCCTATGACCAAACTGAGGGGGGGGGGGAGGTACGGAAGAAGATGAATTCCTAGGAAACCCGTTCGAAGGAAACGACGGTTTAATAGAAACTCAGGAAGCGGAGCCGGAGGGAGAAACGGTTGCACCTCAGGGAATTGCAGAAAATGTAGGCAACGATGTAGAAGTGAACTCTGAACCAGAGGCAGCCCCACTGCCAAACAACGAGGTACCTCAGCATGATTGCAACCAGCCGATACAACGAAAATCAAAGAGACTAAAAAGACAACCGTCCTACCTAAGGGACTATGTAATTTTTCCCTGAACTAAGAAGCCAGGGGGAAGGGGTGTTGTGTATGCAATAAGATTAATAAAGTGTGAGCTTGGAGTAAGTGCAGGGTTCTGGCCCTGCACTTCTGATTGGCTGTTAAGCGGCTGGACCGGATTGGCCCATTCCGGGGAATCCGATTGGCCCTTAACAGAGAGTTCTTATTGGTTATAAGAGCTAGCGTTCCTAGCTCGTTATTGGTTAAACGTTACAGGGTTTGCCTATATAAGGCGGGTTTCACTGCTGTTGAATTGAAGACGTCACAATGTAAATAAAGAGCTGAAGTTCACCGTTCAGAGGCTTGTCTCCATTCTTTCTCGCCCATGCTCAAAACATAACAATGGTCCCCAATCTTCCAGTGGGGGGAAGAGAGGGAATGGGTCCGTGCATAGTTGAATGCGTAAGCATGCATTCAAATGTGCACAGCTCCATTTGAGGTAGCAGCAGGCGCAAGCCCCTCCACCACTCACACAAATGGAACTAAGTGTGTAAGCATGTGTGCATGCTGCTCAGGCATGGATCTGAATGTGTGAGCAGCTCACCCACTGCTTGCACAGCCGGGTTCCAAATGGGCTATGGCCCTGTAGTGGGCCACAGCCCATAGGTAGTGGACTAGAGGTGGTATTCAGCAGGTTCTGACCAGTTCTGGAGAACCAGTAGTGGAAATTTTGAGTAGTTTGGAGAACTGGCAAGTATCACCTCTGACTGGAGATTTTACAGTATCCTTCCCCTGCCAGGCCCACCAAGCCACGTCCACAGAACTGGTAGTAAAAAAATTAGAATCCCACCACTGATTCAGTCCATCTATCAGCAAGCTTCTTCAGTGTCCTGAAGGATGCAGTCTGCAATCTGGCCATGAAGATTCATGCTCATACAAATCAAATTAATTAAACCAGAGTAGGAAAATATCTATTCCTAATTTTATACCCATTCATTGTGCTTTTCACAAATGGCTGGTGGACCTCTATTTTATCTTACCGGTTTAAAACATGTTGAGTACTTCTATCTTTTCTTTTGTTAACTTTCTGCTTTGTCAGCTTCGCTATACTATTTTCTTTCCCCTTTCTTTTACTCTGAACATATCTAAAGTAATTCTTAGTCTTCTTGTTGGTTAGCACCCTTTGTCACTACAACCCATTCTCAGATTTAGCTTTTCGATAACATTTCTGCAGTTTGGGGTAAGCTTCCTTGATGATTTGTCTCTTAATTTCACCTCTAAGTTGTCCCATCATCCCCTTTTTTCAGATTTTCACAAAAACTTTTTTGTGCATATCATTTTTCTCAATTTCTCTGCTTCCCTTTCTGTGGAATAGATATTTCGTGATTGATCCCTCCTGTTTCAGAGAGAGTTGATTGTGGTGAGAAAGCAGACATTATAGAAAATGAAGAGGAATGAAAAGTCTGGCTGAAAAAAAAAAAGCCAAAAAACATGCCTAGCCTGAAAAGAGAGTACAGTTTAGCCCTAGGGATTGTTCTATTTTAAAACTGCACTTCCAGGCACTTCTGTGAATAGATGAGAAGATTTAGTGAGACATAAAAAAACAAACTTATGAGCGACACTACCACTTTAGAATTACTGACTGTTCTGTCCCTTAATTAGCATTCTTGAGATCCCCACGAGTTCCTGGCAGCCTACAACTACGGACTCATACACAGACCGGGTAAGGCGATCTCCCATGCAGACGCCTTAAGCCGCTCGCCGCTACCGGAACCTGACACCGACCCAGCACCCACGACGACCACCCTCAGCATAGAGACTCTACCCAACCTGCCCATAACCGCATCAGACATTGCCCGAGAGACTAATAAAGACAAACGTCTGGCGCGGGTGTTGCATTGGGTAGAGAAAGGGTGGCCGGAAAGAGACAACGACGAATCCGTCAAAACATTCCGAAACCGGCAAACGGAACTCTCGTTATTAAAAGGGTGCATACTATGGGGGGATAGGGTGGTCATTCCAGAAAAACTACAAGGGAAGGTTCTGGAACTACTACACGAGGGGCACCCTGGCATCGTTAGGACTAAAGCCCTGGCCAGAAGTTACGCTTGGTGGCCAGGGATGGACAAACAAATTGAGACCTGGGTAGCAAGGTGCCAACGATGCCAGGAAACTAGGCCAAGCCCACCCGCAGCACCCGTCCTAGAGTGGGAAACACCAAGGGGACCTTGGTCTAGGATCCATATAGACTTCACCGGGCCCACAAAAGGACACACCTTCCTTATAACAGTAGACGCTTACTCCAACTGGCTGGAGGTAAGCAACATGAAAACAACAACCACGGAGGCTGTGATCAAGGAACTCTGCAAACTCTTTGCAATGCACGGCCTCCCAGATGTCGTCGTTTCCGACAACGGGCCCCAATTCACCTCGCTGGAATTTGAAAAATTCCTAGCGGAAAGGGGCATCCGCCATGCACTGACAGCACCGGCGCACCCGGCGGCGAACGGTAGGGCGGAACGGATGGTGCAATTCACTAAGAAAACCATCCGGAAAATAGACCACGGGGAGATCCAGGAGAAAATAAACAAACTACTCTTCACCCAACACATAACCCCAAATACCACAACGAATAAGAGCCCCGCCGAACTATTAATGGGGAGGAAATTAAGGTCCCCACTCGACAGGTTACACCCCACGTATAACCCGGAGAAGCCCCCAGACTCAAACAGCAAACACCGAACTTTCGCACCAGGCGACCCCGTATACGCAAGAAACCTGACGGGAGACCCACTATGGGTACCGGCCGTCATCACACAAATAACAGGCCCACACTCGTACTGGCTACAAACAGCAGACGGACGAGCCTGGAAACGCCACATCGACCAATTAAGGTCGAGGACTACCAACCAAGAGACCACCGATGCACAAACAGGCGAAACCGACCCCCACAACACAAACCAAGGGGGGAGGGAATACCCAGGGGACCAAAACCAAAGAAGAATAAACCAGCCATACTTACCGGAAAGCAGCCAGCACGACCCCTCGCCAGGAAGAGACAGCCAGGCTTAGCTCGACCGACCCGGGGAGACCGAGCGGGAGCGGCGAAACCCGCAGCTCAACCAACCCGGGAGGCCCAGGAGGGAGTTACGGAGAGCGGCCCGGCCCGACCGACCAGCCGGTTCCCACGACGGCATCAGGAGCAACAGAGATCCCGACCGAACCGGCCGGGATCCAACCTACGACTGAGCTGCGCAGGTCCAGTCGGCTCAGACGGAGTCCCGCCTACCTACGTGACTACGCGACGTAAGGACCAAACCAAGAGGGGAGGGGTGTTCTGTCCCTTAATTAGCATTCTTGACATCCCCGCGCTTTGATTGGCTAAAGCGCGGGGCACTCTGATTGGTCAGGCGAGCCGCGCCGATTGGCTCGCTAAGAATCTCCCGCGATTGGTCTATTCGAATCGCAGGAGATTCAAAGTGGTGCCATTGGCCGCGGCCGCCGCGGCTAAAAGAATAAAAGCCGCGAACCTTTTGCAAAGCACCAGTTCGGTTCCTACTTTAATAAAAGAGCATGATTTGAAGTCACCGACTCCTAGAATCATTTTCGAGGACACGACACTGACAGTGCCACTTCTTTTTCTAATTCTTATTAAAGTTGTCAATTCATGCTCTGCACATTCCAAATACTTTTATATTCAGTGCAGGAAAGGTTAAGGTGGACTAGTCAGCAGAATACACTCTGCCACTATAAACTGAATGGCTTACATTCATGCATCATATTGAATTCAGGACTTTTAATCATGATTTAGTGAACAAGTCAGAATGAGCACCTGGCATGACATGATCCTAAGCTATCATGGCTAGGATTCCCATATTACAAAAACTAAACCCCAACTCTCTTTTAACTTAACTTTTTGAACAGGGGCTAGAGTTCTGCTCTTAATGCAGAATCCTATACTTTGGGCCTTGTTTCTGGATCCTGACATTTGAAGATGTGTGGTGTAGACTTCTACTCTCAGAATTCTCCAGGCTGGGGAATTCTGGGAATAGAAGTTCATACATTTGAACATTGCCAAGGTTGAAAAGCGCCGGTTTAAGTTCAGGATATCGGAAATCAATTTATATTTAAATGAGCCTTTGTCCCCGTATACTTTGCATCATCCTGATATCACCAATGGAGAAGTCCAATGTGAGGATTACATACAGGTAGTCCTTGACTTACAACAGTTCATTTAGTGACTATTTTTCACCCTTTATGGCTGTTGCAGCATCCCCATGGTCACATGATCAAAGGTCAGATGTTTATCAACTGACTCATATTTATGATCGTTGGCAGTGTCCCAAGATCATGTCATCACTTTTTGGGACCTTCTGGCAAGCAAAGTCAATGGGGAAGCCACATTCACTTAAAATCATGTTACTAACTGAACAACTTCAGTGATTCACTTAACAAATGTAATATGGGGCAAAAATCACTTAACTGACTCACTTAGCAACATAAATTTTGGGCTCGGTTGTAGGCTTTATCTCAATGCTATGTAGACATGCCAACCATTGAACTCTGGAAATTATAGGATAGTATAACTTCTCTAAATTCTTCTGAACTATTAAGACTTTTGGGATTTGCTCTTTGTCAGAGGTCTCCAATCTTAGCAACTTGTGGACTTCAACTCCCAGAATTCCTCAGCCAGCAAAGGAGTTGAAGTCCACAAGTCTTAAAGTTGCCAAGACCCCTGGTCTATATCTTATCAAGCTACACTGGGCACCTCGTTGATTATATTTTATTCCTACAAATCTTCCATGAAAAGTTCATCTTTTCTCCTTCCCTTTCCTTCTTCCAAGGATCAAACCATCCTCTCCAGCCAGTTCTTAGTTGGAGTTAATTCAGGTTTTTGTTTTTTGTTTATTTCTGTCTGCTGTGCCAAGTTTTTCAACCTGATACCATCAGTGTCCACTAATTATATTAAGCTATTTTAGGAGTATTATTTACTTGCTTGAAGCTCTGGCCAGAAATGCAACATAAAAATAAACATTAAGATAGTATCATTGGATCAAAGCATATATACTAAATCTGGATGAAGGCAGTTGCATATGCGAAGTTGTAGTATACAAATGTCTTTTCTGAAGATGGAGAAGCTGATTGAACCAGATTTAAAACTTATTGTTCTCAGCTGATATGATGCTGCCAATTATTAAAGACTCTGAGCAGCTTTTAATCAGACACTCGGTGAACAGGTTTAAATCAAAAGCATGCAGGATAAGAACAAAACACTATAATCAAAGATTATAATGAAGTATTCATAGGCTGAGAAACCACTGTGAAATGATAATAAAAACCCATTGAACTGGAGGATTTATCCAGTGGTGGGATTCAATTTTTTTTACTACCGATTCTATGGGCGTGGCTTGGTGGGCATGGCAGGGGAAGGATACTGCAAAATCCCATTCCCTCCCCACCTCACTAACCTGCTTTCCAACTCTGTTCTCCTGTGCAGGGCAACAAAAGAAGACTCAGCCGATCAGCTGGGACTCGGGAGGCAGAATAGATGGGGACAGGGGCAGTCAGAGGTGGTATTTGCCGGCTCTCCGAACTACTCAAAATTTCCACTACCGGTTCTCCAGAACTGGTCAGAACCTCCTGAATACCACCTCTGGATCTAAAAATCCAAATTTAATTGCTTTCTAAATCCCAACAGGGTGATCCAATTATAATCAACAGACAGCCTTATCTCCCACCCCAAGAGACTCTGGTTGGAAAATCTGAAGAGTCAATCATCCAGCTGTAGAGTGAAAAATCTCTTCCACAGGACAATTTAAGCTCAGTGTGATGTAGTGATTAAGGTGATGAAATATAATTGAGGAGATCAGGGTTGAAATCCATCCTTAGAGACAAAATGTTATTGATGACTTTAGATAAGATACTCTCTTTCAGCAGAATACAGGTAGCCCTCAACTTACAGCAGTTCATTTAGTGACCATTTAAAGTTACATCACTGAAAAAAGTGACTTATGATTATTTTTCACACTTACGAACGTTGCAGTATGTCCATGGCCACATGATCAAACTGCAGACTCTTGACACCTGGCTTGTATATACATCCTGGGGTCATTTTTTATGACCTTCTCACAAAGGTCATTTTTATGACCTTTTTTATGACCTTCTGACAAGCAAAATGAATAGGCAAGTCAGAGTCATTAGAGTCAGTGAGAAAAATCAACCAATGGAACAGAAGTTGCCTTCAGAAGTTGTGGGAGCTTCATCACTGGAAGCTTTCAAGAAGAGACTGGGCTTCTTTCTGTCAGAAATGGTCTCCTGCTTGAGTGTGGGGGAGGCGGACTAGATGACCTACAAGGTCTCTTCCAACCAAGGATCGGCTTCAAAATTTTTAGCAACCGTTTGTCTGCCCGGTTGCTGGGTGGGTGTGGCCAGAGTGGGTGTGGCCTAGTCAGCCTCCTGCACCACAGCGGCGGAGGAGCGTTTTTGCCCTCCCCAGGCTCCTGAGGCCTTCCTGGAAGTCAGAAATGGGCCCGTTTCTGGCCTTCTTCAACTCTCCTGAACCCCTACGAACCTTCAGTAGCCCAACCCTGCTTCCAACTCTGCTAATAATCTGTTAAATCATTTAACAGTACAGTCATGTTACTAATTTAACAACCGTGGCAAGAAAGCTGGTAAAATGGACCAAAACTCACTTAATGTCTCCCTTAGCATCAGAAATCTTTGTTCTCAGATGTGGTCATAAGTCAAGGACTGCCTGTATAACTTACAAAGTTGTTGTTCTGAGGATAAAACAGGGTATTGCTGTACATTTCCAGAGTAAAGAAGGCTATGAGTTAACAAATAAATATCCCTTTAGGAATGTACTGAGTGTATGCAATTGGGAAATTATTCAGTTTGCAGTCCTTGTTGATGTGAACCCCAAGCAGCTGTAAATGTCAGCTCCTCAAAAACAAATTTGTGCTTCTGTGTGAAGAGCACAACAGTTCGTGATTATTGAATCATAAGATTACGAACAGTGATTCAGTATCCACTCCAAGCCACAAAGAATGTGAATCCCAAATAGAGTCTTATTTTGAAGAAAGTTCAAGATCCCGACTCTGAAATTCTTCAGATTGCTCCAGAAAATACCAGCCTTTCTGAACCTGGGAATGCTACTCTCCATGACTCTCCTTCACAACAACCCTTGCCAGGGTTACAGCTCAGGTTTCAGAGCTGAAGCGGTAAACATACTTGGTACTGTTTGCTGTGCCTTGTAAAGAGATCTTGGCACCCGTCTCACGTTGCATTCAGCCAGATCCTGTGGGCGGCCTTGCCAAGTGCCTGTTCTCCTCAAGCCAATCAGATAGCTCAATCAAACTCTCCCCAATCCAGTGTGTGTGTGTGTGTGTGTGTGTGTGTAGTTCTTGGCTCTTTTCCCGTTGCTGAGCTGGCTAAATAAAACTTGGTTGATACACAAAAATTGCTGGTGGCTTCTGAAACAGCAAAAGAAATATTCCTTTTGGAAAGAGTTGAAGTTGTTTTATTCTTGGATCCAAGAATTTAATTGATCCATGCAGAAGCCTTCTAACAGGGGTCCCCAAACTTGGCAACTTTAAGACTTGTGGACTTCAACTCTCAGGAGTTTGGAGACCTCTGCCTTATAAGGACCTTAGACTCCTGGTAGAAAATTAGGTTGCCTTAATGTTTCCCACTCCCCAAAATTTAAAAAAAAAAATTCTTGTGAGAATCAAGCTAGCAAAGGAAAGAGGTAAGACAACGTTCTTCAGATTAGATCCCACCTTCCTGTTTTAAGGAATAAGTATGAGCGAGAGGTTTTTTCCCTCCCAGTAATAATAGTTTTATTTATTTATTTGCCGTTTCAAAGGGACTTAATATCCTTTTATGAGCTTCAGTGATCTTGATCCCCATAATCTCAGTTACATCATCCCACAGCAAAGTAAAATATACTAATATTATAGATCAGAGGTGGTATTCAGCAAGTTCTGACCAATTCTGGAAAACCGGTAGCAGAAATTTTGAGTAGTTCAGAGAACTGGCAACACCTCTGACTGGAGATTTTACAGTATCCTTCCCCTGCCACACCCACCAAGCCACGTCCACAGAACCAGTAGTAAAAAAATTTGAATCCCACCACCGTTATAGACATATTATCACAAATACACTCTTTGTAGAATTGCATTCTGTCTTGCTTTCTCAAATGCTTCGTAAACATTTTATCCATTCATGGCTATTAATCAAGTTATTTATATGTTACTAATCAACCACTTTCAGAGTCAACCTAAGCATTCCATTATTTGGGGAAGATCAGCTGAAAGAAACTGTAAGATTTTAAGGTTTTCCTGATCTTGATAGGCTGGTTTTAATTTCACTTGAGGTTTGTATTGTGTCGCGGGAAGGAACACTCGAGACCAGTTAGACTTCAGCTCTTTTTATTAGCTCTCAGTAACTTCAACAACTGCAGAGCCATGGCAGCCTCTTTTATAGCGGCTGTTCGCGGCTTGCGGCCAATGACGGCTCCTTGAATTTCCCACCGTCAGACGGACCAATCCAAAGGCAGTATTACAAGTATTCAAATATATAAGATGGACCAATCAAAAGGCAGTATGGATGGAACAATCAAAAGGCAGTATTTCAAGTATGCAAATATATAACAGTTTGCAGACTTCAAAGGGTCTCCAACACTTCTAATATTTGTACATGTGAATCAAGTACTGTGCTTAGAATGTAGAATAACAGAGTTGGAAGGGACCTTGGAGGTCTTCTAATCCAATCCCTTCCTTGAGCAGGAGACCCTAAGCCATTATAGACAAGTGACTGTCCAGTCTCTTCTTAAAAGCCTCCAATGCAGTGGTGGGATTCAAATTTTTTTACTACCGGTTCTGTGGACATGGCTTGGTGGGTGTGGCAGGGGAAGGATACTGTAAAATCTCCGTTCCCTCCCCACTCCTGGGGAAAGGTTACTGCAAAAACCTATTGCCTCCCCACCCCACTAACCTGCTTTCCAGCTCCGTTCTCCTGTGCAGGGCAACAAAAGAAGACCCAGCTGATCAGCTGGGGCTTGGCAGAGAATAGATGGAGCGGGGCCAGTCAGAGGTGATATTTGCCAGTTCTCCAAACTACTCAAAATTTCTGCTACCAGTTCTCCAGAACTGGTCAGGATCTGCTGAATACCACCTCTGCTCCATTGATAGGGCACCCACAACTTCTGAACCTATGTGCTCCCTTTGTCTCTCAACAGAACACAAGTGATTCTATCTATCTATCTATCTATCTATCTATCTATCTATCTATCTATCTATCTATCTCTGTCTGTCTGTCTGTCTGTCTGTCTATCTGTTTTCCTTTTAAGGACTAGTCCATAAAGCACTCACTCTCTCTCTCTCTCTCTCTCTCTCTCTCTCTCTCTCTCTCTCTCTCTCTCTCTCTCTCTCTCTCTCTGTCTGTTTTCCTTTTAAGGACTAGTCCATAAAGCACTATCTATCTATCTATCTATCTATCTATCTATCTATCTATCTATCTATCTATCTATCTATTTATCTGTCGTCATCATCTATCTCATCTACCTACCATGCCCCTATCTAGAGCAGAAAAAAAAATCAACTCCATTTAAACCCCTACAGCGCTTTTCAAAATGAAACCTTCTCATAAAGCCATTTTAGCAGCAATCCACCAAAATCAAGCAGCCTTATCTCCCAGCCCAAGCCTTACAAGGCGGAGAATGCATTTGAACATAGCCAGGTCTCTGTAATATTTGTGGCTGAAATGTTTGTCTGGCTGCCAACTCTTGGGCTCCGTTCTTTTTGGCAGCTAACCTGGCGGAGGGAAGCATGTTTGTGAGCTGTTTACTCTGTTGTGTGTTCTCTTGACTTCTGCTTCGCATTGATGGGAGTTTTTAGCTGGTAAATGGAATCTGACCTCCTTGTGACTTTGCTAATATTAAAAAAAATTAATTCGGATTGCAAGTCAGATTTGAAAGCAGACGTTTCTTACTGAAATGCTTCTTTCCCAAAGACTCTATATCTCTGGGTCAAAAGCTATTGTTTTAAGAGATATGGAATTGGCTATCAGCTGCTGACAGTGAATTCAGATTTCTAACCAAGTGCAAAAGTTTATTTATTTAATATCCCAAGAAAGAGATAAGGGCTTTGGTTAGAAAATAGGCCATGTCTGTAGCGCCAGAAGAAGGACAGCACAGTTAGAAAACTAGCCGTAAACCAAACAATTCTTTTTTTTACAACTAAATAGGTCCAAATTCTCTAATATCTTTCCCAGAATCAAGCACCACAGACCAGGTTAGGAGTGGTTGGAAATGTCCATGACAGAAATTTTTGTTAAAGCCTGAAGTTCTCAGAGTTTGATTAGCTGCTTCTGCTCCAAAATATTGTGCCTCACAGTCGTCTTCCCCCCTCCCCACCTCAACTACTTTTAATATTTGAATATTTTCTTTGGGTCCAAACTGAAATACCACCTCTGCACTGGACACTGTAACCATGATAGACACATGTCAGTGGCCAAGCATCTGAATTTGGATGATGTGACCATGGGGATGCTGCATCGGTTATAACTGTGAAAAACAGTCATAAATCACTTTTTTCAGTGCTGTTGTAACTTCAAATCAAGGGTCTTCAAACTTGGCAAATTTAAGACTTGTGGACCTCAACTCCCAGAATTCCTGAGCTAACATGACTGGAGGAGGAATTCTGGGAGTTGAAGTCCACAAATCTTAAAGCTATCAAGTTTGAAGACCCCTGCTTCAAATGGTCACTGAACAACTGGCTGTATAGGACGAACTGTATTTGTTTTAATCTATTTGAATTAATATATAATCATCGATAAAATAAAATCAATGTTTTATTTTGTCTCTATCCTACCCATTTCTTTATTCTGGCCCTGCCTGGACTCGTGTGCCAGTCCATGCCTGAGTATTACGCTGAATCTAAAAAACATGGCCTCTTCCTGATGACTACACTGTTAATCATGCATTTAAACTTGCAGCAAACCAGGGGCAGTAAAATCCTAGCAATTGTTCTGCCCTGATAGTGTGCCTTGCAAATTATCTGACCCCTTTGTTTCCCATCTGGCTCGGAAGAGGCAGTTCTGCTTTCCCTTGATTTCAATCTGGAATTTCCCACCGGAGTTCAATCTGATGACTTTGCTTAAACCGCTTTATCAGAGTCATCAGATTCAGTTTCTTTTCCTTGGGTCAATTCAGAGTTTTAACCATATGCAAATGGGCATTGTTCCCAAGGATTTCAAAATAGTCTCCCGAGAGTTGCTTTCGTTGTAAGCCATTACTGTTCTCTTTCTTTCACAAGGATATTATCTCTGCTTAGTCTAGTGAAGAGAAGAACCAGGGGGAGACATGATAGCAGTGTTCCAATATTTGAGGGGCTGCCACAGAGGGGAAGGGATCAAGCTATTTTCCAAGACACCCAAAGGCCAGACAAGGAATAATGGATGAAAACTGAATAAGGAGAGATTCAACCTAGAAATAAGGAGAAATTTTCTGACTGTGAGAGCAATCAACCAATGGAACAACTTGCCTTCAGAAGTTGTGGGAGCTGTATCATTGGAAGCTTTCAAGAAGAGACTGGACTGCCATCTGTCACAAATGATATAGAGTCTCCAGCTTGGGGTGGTGGTGGTTGGACTAGATGACCTACAAGGTTCTTTCCAACTCTGTTAATCTGTACCTACTAATTTGTAGTGTCTAGACAGCACAAGATTAGGAGAGAAAATCTAAGTATTATAATGTATAATTATAGCCAACAGACCCATTTTTCTCTTGCTACAATTCAATGACCTTGAAGACAGTCAACCATTTTGCAATCTTTCTTTTGATGCGTTTGAGAGTTTGCCATTTTTCCTGACCATCTCCTACCTACATTGTATAACCTATATTGTATAACTGAGAAGGTGACGATGTGGTGGCTCAGCAGTTAAGATGTTGGTTTTGCGGCTGGAAAGCCAGCAGATCAGGTTCGAGACCCAAGCGCAATGAGATGGGGTGAGCTCCCATCCTTGCCCCAGCTCCTGCCAACCTAGCAATTTAAAAGCATACAAATGAAAGTAGATAAATAGGTACCAAATCGGTGGGAAGGTAACAGTGACGTCATTCTGGCCACATGACCAAGGAAATGTCTTTGGACAATGCTGGCTCAATGGTCTTGAAACAGAGATGAACTCTGGCCCCTATAGCTGGTAACAACTAGCAGAGTCAAGTTCCTTTTAAAAACTTTTTAAATCTCCTATATTGTAATGAATAAGGAAGATGACTTTGATGGATGGATGTAAGGTTCGTGGTCAAGACGATAAGGGTAAACATTTTTTTAAAGTTCAGAACGTCCATTCAAAATTACCTCAGACAGATGCCTCCTTACTTCACTGAACTATAAGAATGAGAAGAAGGTTCAGCTGCACAACCAAACATGCAGGTTTCTTTGTTCATTGTGCTTTTTCTCCTTTCTGTTCCATCATGTCCGATTGTCGAAGATTGCCTGGACAAGTTCCTGCAATTTTCTCGGCAAGGTTTTTCAGAAGTGGTTTGCCTCCTTCCTAGAGCTGAGAGAAAATAATGGACCAAGGTCACCCATTTGGCTTTATACCTCAAGGTGAGAGATTAGAACTCATGCTCTTCCATGTTCTAGCCTGATTCCTCAACCACTATCCCACTAACCCAACCACTATCGTTAGAAGTGTATAGCCCAAGCCTATACAGAACTAGTTTAAGCCCTCCTGTGCTTAGTTTATTTTCAGGTCTATTCAGGGGTGGGATTCTACAGGTTCGCACCGATTCGCTAGAACCCGTCATTAACATTCCAAGCAGTTCAGAGAACCGGTTGTTAAAAAATTTGAATCCCACCCCTGGTCTATTTTACCTAGCCCAGGGATGGCTAATCTTTTTGTCATTGTGGGCCAAAAGTGCACTTGTGCCTGTACCCATAATGCAATGCACGAGTGACCTCCCCCTGTACTCCCTCCACCTCCTGCTCATGCATGTGCAAACCCCCATGCTCCCCTGTCCCCCCTGTGCATGTACAGGCGTCTCCCACATGCGCCTGCCCCCTACGAACGCAGGGCAGATACCCGGAAATCAGCTGGTTGGCGAGAGGCACGCACGCATGCGCAGTGGAATTGGGCGGGGCAGTGGTGGGATTCAAAAGTTTTTTACTGCTGGTTCTTTGGGTGTGGCTTTGTGGGTGTGGCTTTGTGGGCAGGATGGGGCTTGGTGGGCATGGCAGGGGAAGGATAATATAAAATCTCCATTCCCTCCCCACCCCACTAACCTGCTTTCCAGCTCCGTTCTCCTGTGCAGGGCAACAAAAGGAGACCCAGCCAATCAGCTTTGGACTTGGGAAGCAGAGAATAAATGGGGGTGGGTGGGGCAGGGGTGGGATTCAATTTTTTTAACAACTGGTTCTGTGGGCGTGGCTTAGTTGGTAGGCGTGGCTTGGTGGTCATGTGACTGGCTGGGCATGGCCAACTCAACATCACTCACATCGAGGCATGCTTCTCCTCGCCTGGCCTCTCATGACTGTGAGGATACTGCGACAGTCATAAGTGTGAAAAATGGTCATAAGTCACTTTTATCAGTGCCATTGTAACTTTGAATGGTCGCTCCACACAAGCAAAGTACCAACAAAGGATGGAAAAAATACTCCAGAGAAATTCCTGAGACAGGAAGCCTAGTCCTGCCAAGAATGTAATAAGGGTTAAACAGAGAGGTAGTTTCTGTCAGCAACACCAGAATGTTTCCTTCCTGCCTTCCTTACAGGATTAGGCCAGTAATTTCTTCTAACAACCAGTTCTCCAAACTGCTTAGAATGTTAACAACCGGTTCTAGCGAACTGGTAGAATCCCACCACTGGGGTGGTATTTGCTGGTTCTCTGAACTACTCAAAATTTCCACTACCGGTTCTCCAGAACAGGTCAGAACCTGCTGAATTCCACCTCTGGAGCTGGGGCGACAGCTCATGTACTGGCAGAAATGGCTCTGTGTGCCAATTTCCGGCATGCATTCCATAGGTTCGCCATCACGGGCCTAGTCAGTCTAATAGCAATAGCATTTAGCTTGAATGCATATTGTTTTTTAAATTCTTTAGTTCTTCATTATTCGAAGAATTAAATCACATGCCACACTCCACAGTGGAAATATGCTATAAGGTGCATGGTTTGACATGGATTGATGGGCCAGCATAAACTGTCTGGAGGCCTTTACTCACATCTTCTTAGTGCCTGAAGAAAAGAGAGAAGTGGTGATGGCTCATTGAAAACAGGTCTAGGGTAACTCCTGCCAGCCAAGGCTCATGTGTACATGTCAAAACAGAACAATAAAGCTGTTCTTTAAGTGATTAGGGGTTAACCCAGGACATTTTTCTGGATTGTGACACTTGGATAATTTCCTATCACAGGGGTCTTCAACCTTGGCTACTTTAAGCCTGCCAGATTTCAACTCCCAGAATTCCCCAGCCAGCTGGGAGTTGAAGTCTGCCAGACTTAAAGTGGAGACCCCTGTCCTATCAAACAAAAGCTAGCTGGAAGGGCGTGGGAGATTAATCTTCCTTCCAAAGATGTCAGATGCAGTGAAATCAACCAGACCAAACAAAAATGAGGGCTAGATTATTACTTTGATAATTCATGATTAAATAAAGAAATTCAAAGGAATGAATACAGCATCTCAGCTTACAGCCATTCATTTAGTAACCTTCCGAAGTTACAACAGCACTGAAAAAGGTGACTTATGGCCATTTTTTCACACTTATGACTATTATAGCATCCCAATGGCCACATGATCAAAATTCAGGTGCTTGGGCATCGGGCACATATTTATGACGGTTGCAGTGTTCACCTTTTGCGACCTTCTGACAATCAAAGTCAGTGAGGGAAGCCAGATTCACTTAACAGCCTTATTACTAACTTAAGAACCACCCTGATTCATTTAACAACCATGGAAAGGAAGGTCGCAGAATGGGGTGAAACTCACTTACCAACTCTCTCACTTAGCAACAGAAATGTTGGGTTGAATTGTGATCCATATAAGTTGAGGATTTGGCAACCACAACTGAGCCTCCAAATTTCGCTGGTTAGCAAGATATAGTTGTTAAGTGAGTTTGGTCCCATTTTACAATGTTTCTTGCCATCGCTGTTCCAATTAATCACTGCAGTTAGTCTGACTTATTTGGTCATTAAATGAATCTGGCTTCCCATTGCTTGTTGAAAACGAACTGGAGAGGTTGCAAAATGGGGATCACATGACCTGAGGCCAGCGCAACCATCATGAATACATGCCAGTTGCCAAGCGGCTGGATTTTGATCATGTGACCATGGGGAGTGTCATAGATTCAGGCATGGGTAGAATGAATGGAGACAGTCTTAGTTGGTGAACTTTCAACTCTTTATTGCATAGTGACTTCTAACTTGTATAACAACAACTCTGCTTTATATAGGCAATGCTAATGTGAAATAACCAACAGGAGCTTGTGAAACGCTAGTTCCAGTACCAATAAGAGTCCTTCGTTAAGGGGCCAATCAGATTCTCAGAACCCGACCAATCCCGATCTAGCCGCTTAAACTCACCAATTCAGAAGTGGCAAGGGCCAGAACCCTGCACTTTACCCCAAAGCTTGCCTTTATTCAACTATTTACATACATAACAGGGAGCAGAGGTGGTATTCAGCAAGTTCTGACAGGTTCTGGGAGAACCGGTTGGCGGAAATGTTCGAGTAGTTCAGAGAACCGGCAAAATACCACCTCTGATTGGCCCCCATCCTCATCTATTCCCTGCATCCCAAGTCCCAGCTGATCGGCTGGGATTTCTTTTGTTGCCCTGCACAGGAGAATGGAGCTGGAAAGCAGGTAGGAGGTAGGGGTGGGGGAGGAACTTGTTCCCCTGCTACGGGACGCCCACCAAGCCACACCCACCAAGTCACACCATGCCTACCAAGCCACAGAATCGGCGGTAAATTTTTTTGAAATCCTACCACTGATGTGGGAGGCACTGATGGGGAGGCTACAACGGTCGTAAGTGAGAAAAACAGCCATAAGTCACTTTTTTTGAATGGTCACTAAACGAATGGTTGTAAGTTGAGAATTCCCAGTAGTGAAAATATCAAAATGTCAGTTGGTGCTCTATTCAAAATCCAAGAAAAAAAAACGCTTAGACTCCATTATATAGAGAAAAAAATATGTTTTACTGGAAATCAAGTGGCAGCATCAAAAGAATTCTGAGTCTGAGGAATTGCACATGAAAAACACATATACAAAGTGATGGCAATGTTTCCACCCACAATAATTCAAACTGTCCATCCAATTGAAGTTGTGTATAATGCCACGTGGGGCATCTTCAGGTGGGGATGCAGATATCTGCCCGTTGACCTTGGCCTATTTTGATAAAGAGTTGCGACTGTACAGTTAGCAAGTAAGCATAAACATTAAAGTTTCCCCCCCCCCTAAGTTATATCTCTAAACCTCCAGCACATTTCCCACACCCACAAAGCCCAATTATTTCACCACCACCCCTGTTAATATGGCAGCCGAAAGATGCGAAGGAAAGGGAAAGGAGTCTTGAAGGCTGACAATAGGTGAATGAATTCCCAGTACCCCTCCTGGTGTATTTCAATTGCAATTTATTTTTGTCACAAGTTCTTGCATATACAATAATTTCTTCATTTTGGGTGCTCCTAGAAAAACACTCCCGTTTTATAGTTTCAGCAAATAATAAAAGTATAGGCCGTATAAGAATATTACAAGTAAGCAGAAGAACAAACATATCACAGCATTTATATTATCACTTAGAGATAATGGCATACCTGTTTTTCCTTACGTGCAAGGCATCTCTGAGAGTAAAACAGAATGTCAAGTCAGACCTGGGGACTTTTGCTTGTTTTTTTACTTTTGAACTAACATTTGTTCTTTGCTCCTGAGTTTTATCTTCACACACATTGTGGCACAGAACATCAGAAAAGATGTCAGCAGAATTTAGATTGAGGCAGAGAGCTCCGTTTCAAAGTGTATTGAGGGAGGGAGGGAGGGGGAAGGAGGAAAGAAAGAAAGAAAGAAAGAAAGAAAGAAAGAAAGAAAGAAAGAAAGAAAGAAAGAAAGAAAGAAAGAAAGAAAGAAAGAAGAAGAAAGAAAGAGGATGGATGGAAGGAAGGAAGGAACTGGGGAAGGAAGGAGGGAGGGAGGAGGAAGGGAGGAAAGAGAGAGGGGGAAGGGAAGGAGGGAGGAAAGAAAGGAAGGAAGGAAGCAGGGGAGGGAGGGAGGGAGGGAGGGAGAGAGAGAGAGAGAGAGAAAGAAAGAAAGAAAGAAAGAAAGAAAGAAAGAAAGAAAGAAAGAAAGAAAGAAAGAAAGAAAGAAAGAAAGAAAGAAAGAAAGACCAAGATCTTTTATTTGCTTATGAAAAAGATAGTTGACAGAAGACAAGCTGGATAAACAGCAAAGTAGAGAGACCTGGAACAATCTTCTTTCAAACAGTTAAAAGGAATAAAATAGTCAATCTTTTAGGGCTCTAAACTTTTAGTGTGTTTGAAATGAGTATTAAAACAAAGAGGCTATTTAACTAGTGGCAACACAACAGTTCAAAAAATTAAAGGTAAAGAATTTTCAGATAACTGGATTTATGGGAAAGAATATTTTGATGGATGGATGGATGGCTATGTTGAGGGAAGGGAACTCAATTCAATCTTGCATCATTATCCTGGGACATGTATATCATTTGGAAGCAAACTCTATTGATAGCCTAAATCAATTTTCCTCAGTAAGAGATCTCCCATAAATGTTGGAATTGCAGGTCCTAAAATTCCCATCCAGCAAAGTCATGTTAAGTATATATTGCAATAATGAGATCTCACACATATGGAAGGAATCAACGCCAAAATGAGAAAAATTGGACTAGACAGATTCTACAAGGATAATTCATATAAACAAACATATTCAATGTCAACATTACAAACTAATCCATTGTTGTCCAGTTTAATTAGTTTAATGCTTTAGTGAATTAACAGAAAGTTTACAATTAGATATTCTTAATTGTAACCCACAAACAAATGCTGAATTTAATATATAAAATTGCAGTGTCATTAACTAACAAAGTATCTCCAGTTTTCTTGGAGAAAATTAGGTAAAAGGTTGGAATCATAACAGTATGTTTTCATGTATCAGTTTATGAAGAACTTTAGACTTATTGAGCTTGAAGTCTAGCCGAAAAGATAACATTTCTTCGCTGGCGCAATTGTCATTCAAAAGTTCAAATCTTGGACTGAAGAAATAAATGAATCTTACTTTTATTACAATCAATCATGAACCGGGGGGCAATATGATTTTGTGTGAGTAAGGCAGAATTCATTGTTTGTAAACTGAGTTTCTTTAACATGGCTACTGTTATAAGTGTATGTGTTTTGAACTCTTTTTTGGCTTCTTTTTATTTTGTTTGCATGTGTCTGTGTGTTTATGTATACTTCGTTATACGTAGGTGGGTTTCTTTTTGCCTCTTTTAGGACATTATAGCAATAAAATATCTATAAAATGTGTATTTTTGAAGCAATGTACACAGGTAAACTTTTTTTCCTGTTTCAATTTGTGGATTAGCGTACATAAATCTAGGCTTAGGCTAAATGAGCTTGATTAAAACTATCCTCTATCTGGTGTGGAGAACAAAAACATTTGCTGACCTAGTTACCCTCAAAATTGGCTAAAACTACCCCAAAACCAATCTGAAATGGAATCACAAAGGTATTTTCCCCTACACTATCTATTACTCTTTTTCTCCATTTCTCCATCATTCTATAAATGAAACAGAAGATGAAGAGAAACAACTGTCAGTTTCCTATCAGATTAAAGAATACCAGGGGGAAACATCTGGCTTGAACCACTATTGGACTGGATTAAGGCTAACTAAGGCTACTTAAAAATGTAGCTAAATAACACTTTTTTAAAGACTGTTGGAAGAAATATCCATCTGGTTCAGTTCCAAGTGGGGAGAAAGACACTGGAAATATGGAGGCTAATTGGAAAGATGGTTTATTGATGGACAAGATCACATGGGTTTGAGGTCCTGGGTAGCTGACCACAGTGAGGGTTATTTATACCCTCTTTTTGCCCTTGCCCTTGAGCTTCCTGTTCCTGTGCAAGAAATGTATTCTATTGGCTGCTGTCAGACTCCATGGGGCCATGTGGGGTCATGTTTGTCTGAATCAAGTTTGGTTGAAGCCTGGAGGGTGATGCAATGTCCCTAGGTGATTGTGCCATGTGGTGAGCTCTGCTGATAGATAATCCTATTATGTCCTGGAGAGGTATATCTTAATCCCATCACCCTGGACCTGAAGGTCTTGTAGATAGACCGGCCTAGTCCTTCTCAATGGGCACCAAATATCTGCTGGGGGACAGAGAGCTGCGGCTGAGTTTCTGTCTCCCTTAAGGTTTCCATTTCTCTTTTAGGGAAAATATAATATTCTGCCTTTTTAAAAAAAATATTTCTCACCCAACCTCTAGGAAGGGTGGGTGCTAACTTCCTACAAGACCATGCCCCTTTGTGACTAAACACAGATTTGTGCAAGTACTATCAGACAGTATCTTCGGAAGGCACACATTGAGCTTGATTTAGAATTATGCCAGATTTAAATAGAGATGTGAAATAAACACAAACAGTTGCATTTAATATCCTGAATATTATTCTCCCGCATTCACACGCAATCCTTGCAGTATGCCAGAAGGCGTCTGACAGCAGCACCTTTTCAGATCCACATCTTGTATTATTGACCCAGCACTCCCTTCACAATGTCTAATCTTGCACTGTAAAGTAATGAGCCAATGATGTATTTCAAGTGCAAATGAGATTGAGCAAAAGTCAGCTCTAGGAAGGAGGCAATGGCACACCACTTTTGGAAAGGGTGTGTGTGAAAAAGCTGCAGCGACGTGTCCAGACAGCTGCCAAGAATCAACACTGACTCAAGGACACACACACACAAAATAATAATAATAATAATAATAATAATAATAATAATAATAATAATAATAATAATAATAATATGAAATAAAAATTAATGTACAGTACATTTTAAGAGAATATATCCGATCTCGTTTCAGGTTAGAGATGCTTTCTCCCCCAGTAAAATAGTCGATATTCCTTGAGAAATAATCTTGATTTAAATCAACTTTAAAAACTTGAAAGTTGTCCCTGTGCCTTTAAAAGCTGTTTGAAGCACAGTGCTATTATAGAAGAAAATAATGTTTAACTACCTGCCATAAAACATGATTACCTGCAAACTGCTGTTTGATGTAAAAAGAGAAAACCACGACTGGGAAGTCTTGTTTCCTAATGTGGCCACTGGTGATTATCCACCATTCCTATTATGCACCCTGGAAAAAAAAACTGGGAGTCTGAGAACAATTATACAGGAAGTAGTCCTTGACTTAGAACAGTTCATTTAGTGACCATTGGGAGTTACAAGAGCACCAAAAAAAAGGGACTTGTGACCGTTTTCCCCACTTAATGACCATTGCAGCATCCGATCAAAATTCAGATGCTTGGCAATATACGTATTTATGAAGGTTGCCCTGGGATCCTGGGATTCCCTTTGGTGACCTTCTGACAAGCAAAGTCAATAGGGAAGCTTAACACCCGGGTTATTGGACAAATTGTTTTAAAGTCAATTTTAAAGAGTTTTATTTTCCCAGGGAACTATACTCAGAGAAAGCCAGCATGTCCCATAACTTTAATAATTATGTGGGGAGAGAATTTTAACAAACGCTTTTTCCTTTTCTAAGTTACTCATTTACTATAAAAGAAATAGAGAAAGTTCTCCTTCCCATTTACTGATTTAATTTCTTTCAACCTTGAGCACAGATAGGTTGTTGCAGACTTTAATTTTAGGAATTCATTTGGTGGAAGAGGTGCTGCTGGGACATGTGATGGCCTGCTGGAACCCTGCATTGCTTGTGGTGGGTCTCCAACTTTGCATCTCCAACATTTCATTGAAGAAGACAAATGACTGTCTGTCCTAACCATTTTTAGTAGCTCCAGTAACTTTGCAGGAATGCCCTAACTCTGCTTCAACAGCAAGCCTTACATAGCATGAATGAGAAGATGAAGGGTAATGAAAGCCTTGTAATTAGTCCCTGGTTAAGAAATTGTTGCTGGCTACCAGGAAACATTGCTACATACATTACAGGATAAGGAGCCCTTTTTCGGGGGTGGGATTCAATTTTTTTAACAGCCTGTTCTGTGGGTGTGGCTTAGGTAGTGGGTGTGGCTTAGGTGGTGGGTGTGGCTTAGGTGGTGGGTGTGGCTTGGTGGTCATGTGACCAGGTGGACATGGCTTGGTGGTCATGTTATTGGCTCAGTGTGGCCAACTCAATATCATTCACATCGAGGCACACATCTCCTCGTCTGACCTCTCATGACTGTGGGGATGTTGCAACAGTTGTAAGTGTGAAAAATGGTCATAAGTCACTTTTTTCAGTGCCATTGTAACTTTGAATAGTCACTCCACACAAGCAAAGTACCAGCAAAGGAGGGGAAAAAAAACTCCAGAGAAGTTCCTGAGACAGGAAGTCCAGTCCTGCCAAGAATGTAATAAGGGTTAACGGAGCGGCAGTTTCTTAAGCAACACCAGAATGTTTCCTTCCTGCCTTCCTTACAGGATTAGCCCAGTAATTCCTTCTAACAACCGGTTCTCTGAATTGCTTAAAATGTTAACAACCTGTTCTACTGAATAGATGCAAACTGGTAGAATCCCACCCCTTCCTTTCTCTGCAGATGGTGGGATTTTCCTCCTCCGCTTTTTAATCTGTGTACTCCAAGTCAAACATGTTTGGAGTAAGAAAGCCTGGTTGGAGACAACATCCAATCTGAGTAGGTCACTGGGACTACAGGGTTTAATCTTCTAATTAATTAGAAGTAAATAGAAGTAAATAAAAGAGTAAACCTCTGTGGCGCTGAAGATCAAGTCAGATTGGATCTTGCAACATTATCTTGGGATACATATGCTTGCCTTCATTTGTGAAGATAACAGCCTTTGCTGGTTGCGTGGATTCTATGAGTTCAAAGCTTTGCTTGAAGTTACCAGATTTGAGCAATGCCACCATGGCTTTAATTTCAAGAACAGCTCTCCAAGTCTTCCCTTTTGAGGCCGCAGCTGATGTGTGATAGAAGGGCAAGAATTTTGGCTGGTACTACCTGTGCTTGCTTTCTTCTCTACTGCACTAACTGCTGGTTTCAAATTACATGGCCTCCATCAGCTGCTGTGATGGTCATGCAGTGCTTTTCCTGAACTTCAGTTGTCCTCATTTGATTGCATGCTGCAACCAATCATATCTCTCATCCTAGTCCCATTCCAAAGCTTGTGTTTCCTAGAATCCAACCAAATAACTTTCTTTTTTTCCAAGAAGCATGCTTTCTGGTACTTGACATTTCAGAAACGTCAGAAGAATGAAGGAAGACACCAACAGAAATGGAGTTTAGTTACTCGCTATCTATGCAAGGATGAGCAGTCCATTTATTCCAGAACTATATCTCCCAGCATGCTTAACCACTAGCCAAGCAGGCTGTGGATGGTGGTCATTATAGTTCAAAGGAAGGCCAGCACTACTCTGCTTCATGAATTGACATGAAGTAGTTAAGTGATTTGGGATTTTCATTCCATTGACTACTGAGTTTAATTAGAAAAGGACTGCAACATTCCAAGTGGTCCACGCAAATGCTAATTGACTGCAAATGATGAAATGTTATTGACTACAAGTGAAGTGTATAACACTCTCACTCACATACACACAAACTATTGACATTGAATACAGTCAGTATCTTGCATCTTTTCTTGGTAGGCTTTAGATCCTAGTTTAGTCTGGAATCATTATCTAGTATCCTTGATTATTGATCCCCTATAAATTCTGAGGTGGCCACAAGATGAATATTTCTTCATCCATTTTCAATTCCTTCAATATGGAAATTGAGAATAACCACCCTGCAGGCAATGATTCAGCCATTACAATTTGCCTGACCCACTGATAAGTAACTTAAAATGCACACAATCAGTTGGGAAGACCATTGGATATTCAGAGCTTTGTGTTACTTCTGTGGCTAGGATTAAGACTACAAACATTCAGATGACCATTGGTTGGTCAGGGAAGAACAACAGGAAACTAACTTTGCTGCCATCTGGTGATCATCCAGTTTTTTGCAATATTTTTGCAGATATACCTTAAGAATATAGAAACATGAGTTCCCCATTACAAAACAATATTACAATATTTGGCACATCCCATAATCCTGGTAAACACAGAGAAAGGAATTCTATCCTAGTCCCCATATGTAAAAGGTTATGTTCTAAATGCTTAAAATATATAAAGGAGAAATGCCTTTGTTTAGCATATTGTGGCAAATCTGACTGAGTTTTATTTAATTTAGTTCAGTGGAGGCTTTTCTTAAAAGTTACGTTTAAATTATTTATTATTCTGCTTGTCCCTTCATAATCAAAATACAAATACAGGAAAACACGAACTGGTTTTACACAGGAATCTTGGTTGTCTGTCTCATTGGTGTTTTCTTTGATTAAAAACAGCCTATCCAGTCTATCTTGGTTGTTAACAAATTCACAATCTGATCAAGAAATTTCGTATTTGTAAAGCAGGTTTAAATCAGTTATATTTAAATAGATTTTTAACTGATAAGATGATTCAGATAGATAGATAGATAGATAGATAGATAGATAGATAGATAGATAGACAGACTGACAGACAGACATCAAGGCTAACTCTTACTGTACTTCCAATGCATACTGCAATTATAATATTGTATACATAATTGTAATTATATTACAATACACACACACAGTAAGAACTAATAGCCCTGATGTCATGCTTGCAACGCTGAGAAAAATAAAGGCATTTAGAAACCAAATGAGAAGTAAGACAGAGTACTGATATCAGCATGTTCATGCTTGATCTGTGTTGTACGAGATGAAAGTAATCAGGGTCATTGCTTGTTATAAGGTAAAATGTTCCAATATAGGAAAACTTAACCATAAAACAGCAGGAGGATTTGTGGAGTGATTTTCTTCATTTCTTCAAAAGTGCTTGTCCCAAAGGAAGACTAATTGGGTCTTGCCTCCCCTGATGGCAATATGTACCAATTTGCTTGCTTTCTCCTGTCAAAGGCTCAGTTCAAATGCCTTTACAAATAAGAGAGTGTCTTTTTAGTTACACAAAGATGCTAACTCATCAATACATTTTAAAATATATTGCACTCAAATACACTTTGTCAGTGGGAATCTACTGAAGTCAAGCAAAATTATGCTTCTTCAGCAGTCTTATGAGCTATTCCTGCCCTGCTTACTAACAACAGGAATTAGTTGCCTATCCTGCAACATGCAGAAATTATGCCCATGTCAAAATTTTGTGGTAAGCAGCACTATAAAACTGAACATTGCACATATGATTCATGGGTAATTCCATGATCATGCAGATAAGATTTAGTACAGAATTAACATGTATAACTTTCTATGCTGTCTCAGTAGATGTACAATTTCAGGCAGAGCATTTTATAATCTTTCCCAGGTAGAAACTGGGAACTGGTAGAGATGCTTATTCTTGGGGTACACTTGTATTTCCTTGGGAACTAGTGATATAACTGTCCTTTTCCCAATAGCTTTGTATTTTTCAGCATTGTTTAATCAACTGTTTTTATTGCTTTGTATATACAGGTAATTGTCAACTTACGACCATAATTGAGCCTGCAATTATGGTCATAAGTCTTGACAGTTGTAAAGTGAAACACCCAGTGACCAGACCTGATTTTTACAACCTTTTGTGTGGCAGTCAAGGTATATATAAACCAAATATCGTGGTTGTTAAGCAAACACAATAGCAATTGGGGCAGTTTTTTCCAGAAACCAGAAGTAAACACTGGTTTCCAATGTGGTATCACAATCACATGATCCTATGGGATGCCACAAATAGTGGTAAATGCAGACTGGTTGCTCAGCAACCAGAATATGCTCATGTGACTCTGGGGAAGGGAACCTGCAGGTAAAACTTGAAACCTGAATTGCAAGTAGCTCTTTTGGGGGGGTCCATCGTAACTTCAAACAGTCACAAAGCAACTGGTCAAAAATTGACAACTACCTAGAGATCTATTGCAGAAGGCAAGATTTCCCCCCTAACCATGCCTTTCCAAAAAAACAGGCTGCAAAACAGGATCTGAGGCAAGATGGCGGATGAGGCATATATGAACATAAAGGAAAATACTCATCCTAGTTCATAATTTTGCTGCCCTGTTTTGGACCGATTGCAGTTTCCACATTTTTTAAAGACAGGTCCACATCAGGGACATCCATACAGGAGAGAGAGTATAAAATAAATCAATAGGATAGGTGCTTATGTGATTGAAGCACCACCCTTTTAAAAAGGGAATGGTGTGAAAGATACATGTAAACAAGGAATGGGGTTCCCATCATGTGGATGTGGCAGCCATCTTAACCACAGATTTCCCTGGCCCTATGTATTGCATTCACAACATTGTAAAGTCATAACCCTGTGCTTTAAACTTTGGCTTTAAGAAAAGTGCAGAAATGCTCAATTAAACATGATTTTTTTTAAAAAAAAAAACAGGTGTAGATCTCTGAAGCAATGGGACATTCGGTATTATTTTTCTCAAACAGTATATTAGTGGACTTTACTTCTAACACCTTCACTTTTCTACCATACACAAAAGTGCATTCTTATTTGTGGATTTCAGAGAATGGGCTTTTAGCATGAAACAGTTTATATGGTATGACAAATGAAGCTTCTAAAATGCCACAGGATTGTTTGTCTTTATTGTAAGACATAAGCACATAAGCCCTGCTATGATTTGCATCTCAATCTTCCTTCCATATTGTAATATTTAATGTGCTCGGTAGAAGAAGTTATGAAATAGACAAGATGATAATCACATTGACTGTTATCCCAATGGGTTGATTTTAAGTAGCTACCTTTTTGATGCAGTTCAGTTTTTGAAGTGTGATCATTGCTTGTCATCAAAAGGTTGAGAGACACAGCATCAACTCTCATGGAAGTCTGCACGCTTTGCCGTATGAAAGACTGCCGTTGAAAATGTAAGAAGAGTAAATGGTAGAGAACATGAGTTAGAAGTAATGTTTGCTTAACCAAGGTAATTGGACTGGAATTCCCATTGCTAAGCAATGCAATCATTATGAGTAATGTCATGTGACTATGACAATTAGCATTAGCAGTTCTAGCAGTCCCCAGTGCTACCAAACTCCCCTCACACACTCATACACAGCAAGAGTACTACAGGCGTTTCTTCAACCCACTCCCAAAACAAGTTATCAGAAAGCATCCCTGTTGCTCAGTTCCAATTTCTAGCTCAGCACTGGAACAGTCACTGGGCAACAGAGCCCAACAGGGACACCCAAGGTCCAGGAAAACAGTCCATGAGTCAGACAGGTCATACATGGCACGAGCACACTAGGCACGGAACTGGGCATGTTGCTCCAGCAATGCTCAAGTCCTCAAGGGCGGGGTTAAGTAGCCAATGCTGGTGCAGCCCTTCATGAGAAGCTAGTTTGCCTCCTCACGAGTAATCTAGCTGACCAGCATTGTGCCTGTCTCTTCTCTGCCCTGCATGTCCTCGGATCAGGAGAAGGTACGGACTCCACCTCTTCATCGTGAACAGGCAACAGCTGCTCCCAGTCCTCACCTGGACCCTCCTGGCCAATTTGTTGCAGCTGTGGCTCACCTAGCTCAGGGGCAGCCTGTGGGTCCTCCGATTGACCCAGCTGAGGTTTCTCTGTCAGGCTAGCACTCTCCGAGCCCCAATCCAGACCATCACTTGCACCCATATTTTTCTTGCCCAACTCCTCCTCCTCTCCTGAACTTGCATTCCGAGAGGAATCCGGGAATGGATCCATGACAATCTCTAGTTACCATTGTTAATTGAATCACTTGTAGCTGTAACTTTGAGAACTAGCCATACATATCATTCGTTTGGCCTTGTTGTGAGTTTGAATGGTTGCTAAATGAGTAGTTGTTAACCAAGGACCACCTGCAAGCAGGAAACCCTTCCAGACAAATATCTGTCCAGTCGCTTCTTGAAAACATGTTTGCAAGACTGCCTATCATACTATCTCTAGTTCTTTTTTTTTTTTTCATTAGACTAGATATACCCAATTCTGGCAACAGTTGTTCATATGTTTTCGCCTCCAGTCCCCCTTTTTGGCTCTTCTCTGCACTCTTTCTAGAGTTTCAACACCTTTTCTATAGCGTGATGACCAAAATTGGATGCAATATTCCAAGTATGGTCTCACCAAGGCATTATAACACTCTATGTCAGGGGTCTCCAACCTTGGCTCCTGGAAGCCTGGCGGACTTCAACTCCCAGAGTTCCACAGCCAGCAAAGCTGGCTGTGGAATTCTGGGAGTTGAAGTCCACCAGGCTTCCAGGGGCCAAGGTTGGAGACCCCTGCTCTATGTGATCTTGATACTATCCCTCTGTCAGTGCAATAATTAATGCTGTTTAAGAGTCAGTTTTGGGGCAAAAACGGAAATGGAACCAAAGCAAGGAAGTGAGAATAAAATAAAAAATATATAGAAAAAAAACAGGGGAGAACCAACCTAGAAATTAGAAATTTCCCAACAGCACAAACAATCGATCAGAAGAATGATTTGCTTTCAGAAATTCTGAGTATTCCATCACTATAGTTTTTCAGGTGATATTGGACAGCCATATGTCTGAAATGATATAGGATCTCCGGCTTGGGAACCATTCCAACTTTATTCTGTGTCTCTCTTATTCTGTTAAAACTAAAAGGGGTGAAAGTATTTAAGGGTGAAAGTGAGAGAATGTTGGAAAAGTTAGAGAAGTTATCGAGAATGAAAATGATATGTGGAAGAGTAGAAGTGAAAATTTAAAAGTGCTGAAAAGTGAGTCATATAAATGCTGAAAATGCTATGGGAGCAGGTGGAGCTGGTGTACGCAGGGGTGTCCAACCTTGATAATTTTAAGACGCATGGACTTCAACTCCCAGAGTTCCCCAGCCAGCCTGAGAATTGAAGTCTTAAAGTTGTCACGATTGGACATCCCTGGTCAAACTGGATAAAATATGGGTGTGATTTGTTTATGAAATGGCTACTTCAAGGCGACCACTGTAATCTGATAATTCAAAGAATGCTTTTATTGTTCCCTTATAAAAATGGAGAGGTAGCAAGAGTGAATATAAAAACTACAGGGGATTACTTTGCAAAGTGCATCTGAGAACATTTGGCAGAATTTTGATTGAAACAAACATAATATGAGCAACATTTGAGGAAGGCAAGCCAAGATAGTACATGGTATTTTCTGATTCAGAGAACGTATATGATGAAGTAAAGAGGCTTGAGTTATGGAATATTTTGTAGGAATATGAAAATTAGCTGCTGTGTGCAATAAAAATGGTATAGTGAATGATTCAGGACTGAGCAGGGAGTAAATCAAGGGAAAGTGATCTCTTGGATGTTTAATACATTTATAGATAAATTATCAAGAGTATTGGTGGTGACGGAAGGTGTGTGTTTGGTTGGGAAGATAAATACATATCTTGTTTTGTTTGCGGAACATTTGTGTTGCTGTATAGAATCTGAATTACTGGCAGCAAACATTCAATTGTACAGTGCAACCAGGAATATGGTTCTGAACAATAATTAAAGAATAGAATAACCGTGTTTGACAGGGGAAAGAGAGTTAATCAGTGGTGGGATTCAAATTTTTTTACTACCATTCTGTGGTCATGGCTTGGTGGGCGTGGCAGGGGAAGGATACTGTAAAATCTCCAGTCAGAGATGGTATCTGCTGGTTCTTGGAACTACTCAAAATTTCTACTACCAGTTCTCCAGAACTGGTCAGAACCTGCTGAATACCACCTCTGGCTTTCTTGCAGATGTTTCCTCCCTGATGGTGTTACCTAGTTGGGTTATGAAACATCCTCAAGAAAACAATCCAGCTCTCTTCAAGTCAGAGCTACAAATATTCTCCTTTTCATAAGGATGGTTAGGGATGAAACAAGTTCCTTATAAAGTATTTTTCCATTTCTGTGATGGAAATGGAAAAAAAGTGTTGATTTATGGATTTAATAATTGAAAAAGGACTAAATAGGGGCCTGAAGGAATTTTTGTAGCTTTAAAGAGGCAGGTGGAACAATGAGTTTGTTTACAACTGTTGAAAAGAAGATCTGAAGTTGCTTTCTTTTGCTGATTTGTGTTTTGCATTTCTTCCCCTTTTTTCCTTTGTTCTTCAAACTATTTCTCACTTTTCCTTATTTCTTTTCTCTTTGCCTTATATTCTTTACATTTATTATGTATGTAAAAAGTTTTAATAAAAATTATAAAGATGAACTTTTGTGCCTTGGCAGAATGTTTTCTAAAAAGGAGAAAATGGATGACAAAACATTAAGGGTGAGCAAATGCAGGTTACAAGTAAAGGAAGAGCAGATACAGATAACAGGAAACACTTATAGTTAATAGAGTAGCAGAGTCAGAAGAGACCTTGGAGGTCTCATCTAGTCCAACCCTCTGCTTAAGCAGGCCATATATCGTTTCAAATGCCTGTCCAATCTCGTTTTAAAAACTTCCAGTGATGGAGCTTCCATAACTTATGGAGGCAGACTTTTCCACTGATTTCCTGTCAAGAAATTTCTTCTTAATTCTAGGTTGTTGAATGGAGCCAATGAATCAGGGAAGACTCAAGAGAAGTGATGGAGGGAGAGGGTTGAGATCTTGCCTGCTCTCTCTCTCTCTCTCTCACACACACACACACACACACACAAAAGCAGAGACCTGCTGCCAACTATGATGCCAAACCAAACACACATTCTGGTAATTTTGTCATTCCACCCATCCCAATAAGACACCTATGTTGAGAAGTTTAAAGAAACAGGATGCAAGGTATGAATTGGTATAGGAATGCATGGAAAAAAAAGATTGTTTGCAAGGATAGGCATGGATTGATTTAATGTAAGTTGTTTCAATTGTTTTATACTTATTTTTTTTTCTATTGCCAATTGCAATAACATTGCTTACTTCAATAGTGTGATTGGTTTATATACATATAAAGAAAATGTCACCCAATACTATTTTTGTATTGTGCTACTGGTTAACATGATCCTTGTTTTCAGATGTGGATAATTTTGAAGGTATGCATTATCCATGGAAATTGAGGAATTCCCAACAAACTCAGGGGAGTGACTAGGTGCTTTGAACCAATTTAGAATCCCAGCTCTATTCTCCATTGTGATCAATGTCTTCCCCAGGAAGACCACCTAAGGTTGAAGTCTGCATTGCATGTAATAGGTCTCATTGCTCATTTCTGGAATATTTTATAAGCCAAAAAAAAAAAAAAAGATTTTTTTAAAAGTTTCCTGGAGTGATGCCAACATGGAAATGTGACAAACAGCCAAACATATTTCAGTCTAAGTTACTAGACTTTAACTCCAGTCAAGTGGTTTTTGGCAACCTCCTCCAGAACAAGCACGATTGGAAGGGAAGGGGAAATACCTTATCTCACATGGTTTTCACAGGGAGTTTGGAAACTGAAATTTAGTCCCATTGAGCAGAAAAATTGTGTGTTTTCTTAGTGATCTGAAACTTAATCACATCAGCTTCTATTGCCGAGACCTCATGGGAATGCATCATATAAGTTTGGAAGGAAAAATAGCCAATAGCTTAATAGTGTTATATGGCCTCCATCTTTTAATGCCAACTTCTATTATGAACACGTAAAGAAACCAGCATATGGAGCTCCTTTAAGCTGGGCAAGATCCTCTCACCTGGCAGTTCTCTTCCCTCCCCAACTGCTTATAAATTAGCCAATAAAAACAAGAACAGACACAAGTTATTACAAAAACCATCTTTATCAGGAAAGTAAAAAACCAAGTTGCATAGAAATTCTTCAAAACCTTGAACATCAAGTGTATTTCACGTGAAACAGTAACCAATGGAAGCACCAGACCGCCTGCGAGGGGTCCTGCCCCCATCGCAACTTCTTTGCATTAAGACATACACACCCCTAAAATTTCTAAGCATGGACAGGGCCCAGTCCACTGCTGCCCTATTCCTCCCACTGGTCTCATTCACAAAAAAAAGGGAGTTGCACAGTGGTGCTCAGTGGATTAAACCCCCCCTCCAATTCAGCCAGAACTGTATATTTAGCTGCCTCATTTTAGCTGCCCAAGTGTCAGTAGTGGAACAGATTCACATTCATTTTGTATCAATGTTACACATGCTTGGTCCTTTTAGACCTGAACACTTATTAACACACCCTGCAACTTTTCACCAGACATCCATTGATTACTATCTACTTTTTTTTCTTCCCATTTGTTTTTTTTTTTAAGCTTAAGGGGAAAAAAAGGCAACCTTCATCTATCTTTAGCGGCAGCCCCGCTGCTGTAAAGTTATCAGCTGTCAGGAAAAAAAGAATACTGCTAAATCAGTAAGAGAAAGTCATCCCATTGGCAGACAAGGACTTTTTAAAGCTAGCATAGTGTAATCCAGGCCTACTACGTAGGAGTGAGCTTTGTTGCTGGTCAGAATTAAGTAGCACAGTGCTGTTCTTAGAGTCAAATGTTGCCTTCTGCCTTCTCTGCGGACTATCTCCCACTATCTCTACAAATCAAACTTCCATCTAATCTAACCTACTGTGGGCTTCAGAAGGATAACCACTTCTTGAAAAATCAGCTTATGTTCCACAGCCCTTTTAAGTAACATACCTCCCCCACTTTGGGCTAGGAATGGCCCCAACATAATGAGTAAATGCTCAGCTGGTTCAACCAAAGACAAAGAGGCTACTTTCAACATTCCTCTATGAGCAATTGTTCAGAACTATACAACTTCTTTTTGATGACCCTAAAGCCAGTGCTGAGCTTCAGGGACTGACTGAAGCCCGGCGAGAAAGCAGAACCGGAGCTAAAAAGTCCTTGGATTTTCGGCCACAGGCGGGAATCCAGTCTCAGCACAAGCATCAGCTGGAAAGTAGGCACCAGGTTGGGGTCCACAGCAATCTGCTCCACGCTGTGGCACACCTTCCCTTGTTCCACGCACAGGTCGATGAGGGCTCCCCTCAAGCCACAGGGCTCTCGGTAAGCCAGGTGAAGCAGCTCCTTGCTCACTTGGGTGACCAGCTCGTTGGGCATGCAGAGGTGGGAGGGACGGTTGGAGTAGAGCTTGGCTTTGTTCAGGGTGACCTGGATGAGCTTCATGAGGTTGGCGCACAAGAGCTCATCCTCAGGATCGTTCAGCAAATCGAAGTCGGGCAAGGAGACCTCATCCAGGTATTCCTGGGCATCTGGAAAACCCAATCAAAGCAGCCCATGATGTACAGGCAAAAAAAAAAGACAAAACCAAAAAAACAAAGCACTCCCTTCTTCCCCCTCCAACAAAGAGAATTCAACTCCCAATAAGTGAAAGCCCAGAGCCAACCAACCCCAGGGGATCCTCTGTTTCAGATGAAGCTTAAAGAGATCTCTCCAAAAGCCAGACAGCACAAAGCCTAAAAGGTGAAGGCGCCTCGGGATATGCCTTCCTCATGAAGACTCTCCAAAGCTGTAGCGCTACAGCCATGACTATCCAGGCTTACCAAGTGATCCTTTGTTTGTGCTAACTTTTTTGGCGGGGCTAGAGAAACCCTAAATCGATTAAGGTTTATTTCCAACTTACCACGGACGCCCACAATTCACAGCCAAATGTCCCCACTCACTGCGTGTATTCATGCTGTGTGTAGCAATTAGACACTTGCTCATCCTTTCTCCCTCACCTCCTCCTCCCATTTTTTTCCTCTGATCCTGGATTTCTCTACTACTACTACTACTACTACTATTATTTTATGCTTAAAATTCAAGGTTCTTCAAACTTGGCAAGTTTAAGACTTGTGGACTTCAACTCCCAGAATTCCTCAAGCTAACCTGACTGGAGAAAGAATTCTGGGAGTTGAAATCCACAAGTCTTAAAGTGGGCCAAATTTGGACACTTCTCCTTAGTCCCTTCTAAAGGGTGGGTGGGACTACAACGCCCATCGTGCTGAGTGAACAAAAGTTGGGTTTCGGATCGGTGGGAATCAAAACAAAAAACACTCAATTTGTTTCCAAAGCGATCTCTCAACTTCAACCTATTCGTCCAGCACGATGGGCGTTGTAGTCCCAGCTTCCCCTACCGGGAAAGGCGCTCTATAGAAAAGGACGCCAGCCGCCTCTCACCTCCTCCTTCGGAGCTCAAACTGCTATCCAGGGACTCGCAATCGGAGTTCTCCAGCCTGGCGGTCCGGCCGCTTGCCGCTTCTTGGTAGGCGCTCTTCTCCCAGGCAAAGGCAGGCGGCGCCGGGTTCTCTCTCTGCTCCGGAATGGGAGGCAACGAAGGGAAGCCGTCCCAAGACACCGGCATCTTCTTTTTCTTCCTCCTCGACGGAGCGCCGCCGGGCTTGCAGGCTGGAGGAGGAGGAGGAGGAGGAGGAGGCTGGAATCGGCGGCCGGAGAAACGACTCTGGAGGAGGAGGAGGAGGAATAGAAGAAAGGACCATTAACTTCCACCGAGTCACCTCCTGCAGTGGCAGGACAGGAACACCAGACCACCGCTCGCCTCTCTCTCTCTCTTCCCGCCCCCTGCCCAAAAGAGGTGCTTACCAGCTTGCGGGACGCCCCAACCCCGCAAGCTTCTCGGAGCTAGCGGCAGAAAGCCTTGAAGGGCGTCTTAAACAACAAAAGGCTCGACGGGCCAAAGCTCCGCGTCCCTCCTGTCTGCCTACCGCTTCTTCTTTCCCTCCCCGCTACCCCTTTGCCCTTTTCTTGGCACTGCGCTCCCAGCCCCCGGGTTCCGCCTTTAAATAGTCAGGTCAAGGGGGAAGCCCCGCCCTTTGCCCACGCTCACCCCTTTCTGCTCGTCGCTGACTGGCCGGCCGGGAGGACGGGCTGAGCCAATGGCGAGCGACTGCACGTTCGCAACGTTCTCTCCTGCCCGGTGACAGCAGATCGGGACACGCCTCTTTTTCGTGCAGGACGGGTGTTGGGGGGTGTGTGTATATGAGGCAGAGTGTGGGGGGGGGAGGCCCGGGGACTGTGGAACAATAGGAAGGGGGGGGAGGGGGGATTGCTCTGTTTCCCTCCCCCCCCTCCGCCCGTTGGTTTGAACCTTCTGCTCCGGGAGGCTAGAAAACCCGAGTTTTCCTGCTTTTCTGAACGCAACCCTTGCTTTCCATGCCAAGCAGCGTGGAACTTAGCTTCGCAGTGGGACGCGGACAACCCCCCCCCCATCAAGTCGGCCAGGGGAGGCCGGCTGATTCCCCGCTTTCTGTGCATGCCTCCCATTCAGGCTAATTGATGGAGCCAAGATTGTGGGATCCCGGGGAAATCCAGCCCAGCCAAAAACGAGCTGTAGATTTTCTTTCTTTCTTTCTTTCTTTCTTTCTTTCTTTCTTTCTTTCTTTCTTTCTTTCTTTCTTTCTTTCTTTCTTTATATTTATTTATTTATTTTTTGCAAAGTTATCAGGGCTGTAAAACTTAAATTTACGGGGTATGGATGGCTCCTCTGAAAAGCAAGCATGGCAACTTTAAGACTTGTGGACTTCAACTCCCAGAATTCTCCAGCCAGCATAACATAGCGGGTGGTCATAAGTATGAAAAATGGTCTTAAAAGTCCCTTTTTTCAGTGCCTTTGTAATTTCAAATGGTCACTAAATGAAGTTTGCGGACCCCTGAGGGTCTTTCCCAGAAGTGGTATTCAGCAGGTTCTGACCAGTTCTAGAGAACCGGTAGCGGAAATTTTGAGTAGTTCAGAGAACCAGCAAATCCTACCTCTGAGTGGCCCCGCCCCCATCTATTCTCTGCCACCTGAGTCCCAGCTGATTGCCTGGGTCTTCTTTTGTTGCCCTGCACAGGAGAACGGAGCTGGAAAGCAGGTTAGTGGGGTGGGAGAGGGAATGGGGATTTTGCAGTAACCTTCCCCTGCCACACCCACCAAGTCACACTCGCTAAGCCACGTCCATAGAACTGATAGTAAAAAATTTGGAATCCCACCACTGGTCCCTTTCTTTTCCTTTTAATGGATCTTAATACGGACTGAGCCAAGATTTTTGGGAGAAGGCAATAATGGGCTCAAGGGAGTTGATGCTCAAGCCAGCACTATTCTTAGATATGAAATCTAACATACAGACTTCTTATTATACAGGCTTCATGGGATTCCCAGGTCGGAGACAAGCCCAGATCCTTTGGTTCAAAGAGTGAACCGATCTGGAATGCATTCAGAAGCCATGACTATCCAGGCTTACCAAGTGATCCTTTGTTTGTGCTAATCTTTTTTTTTTTTTTTTTTTTGGGGGGGGGGGCTAGAGAAACCCTAAATCAATTAGGGTTTGTTTCCAACTTCCTGTGGACGCCCACAATTCACAGCCAAATGTCCCCACTCACTGCGTGTATTCGTGTTGTGTGTAGTGATTAGACACACACTCACCCTCTTTCTGCCACTCCCCTCCTCCGATTTTTTTCTTCAGATCCTGGATTTCTCAATTATTATTTTATGCTTAAAATTCAAGTGTCTTCAAACTTGGCAAGTTTAAGACTTGTGGACTTCAACTCCCAGAATTCCTCAAGCTAACATGACTGGAGGAGGAATTCTGGGAGTTGAAATCCACAAGTCTTAGAAAGTTGCCAAATTTGAAGATCTTTGCTTAAATCTTTGGACGCCTCGAACCTTTTTCCGCACTTAAGTAAGGATTGGGAAGTCAAACCTTAATACAATTAATCCCTCTCTTTAAAGTGGAAACGCCAGGAGCAGCATGGAGAAAATCAGAATTGGGGGAGGGGTGAGGAGCTAAACCAGGGGCCTTCAAACTTGACAAGTTTTAAGACTTGGGGATTTGAACTCCCAGAATTCCTCCTCCAGTCATGTTAGCTCAGGAATTCTGGGAGTTGAAGTCCACAAGTCTTAAACTTGCCAAGTTTGAAGACCCTTGAGTTAAATTGTATCAAAGTTGCCCTTAAGCTGAGCCCTAGCATTGCATTTGTCCAAAATAAATAAATAAATAAAAAGACTTTAAAAATAAAAGGCATGCCTGGAAAGATCCAGCATCCCCAGAAGGGTTCAATCTAGTTCAGATGGTTTGCTTTTGCCCATAATCTGCTCCCAATTCCCTTTCCCGGACAGGCCCCAATGTCATAGAAGCGTGTCCATCACGCCAACCAGGATCCAGGCTGTGGGATGGATTGAACAGACAGATAATCAGAGTTGGAAGGGACCTTGTAGGTCATCTAGTCCAACCCCTGCCCAAGCAGGAGATCCTACACCATTTCTGACAAATGGCAGTCCAATCTCTTCTTGAAGTCTCAAGTGATGGCGCTCCCACACAACTTCTGAGGGCAAGCTGTTCCATTGGTTGATTATTCTCACTGTCAGAAAGTTTCTCCTTATTTCTAGGTTAAATCTCTCCTTGTTCAGTTTCCATCCATTATTCCTTGTCTGGCCTACAGGAGCTTTAGAAAATAGTTTGACCCCCTCTTCCCTGTGGCAGCCCCTCAAATATTGGAAGACCACTATCATGTCTTCCCTGGTCCTTCACTAGACCAGCCATGCCCAGTTCCTGCAACTGTTCATTGTGTTTTAGTCTCCAGTCCCCTAATCCTCCTGGTTGCTCTTCTTTGTACTTTAGTTTCTAGAGTCGCAACATATTTTTTATAATGCAATGACCAAAACTGGATGCAGTACTCTAGGTATGGTTCTAAGGCTTTATAGAGTGATATTAGTACTTCCCTTGATCTTGACTGTATCCCTCTGTTAATACAATTTAGGATTGCATTAGCTTTTTTTGGCTGCTTCTGCACACTGCTGGCTCATATTTAGCTGGTTGTCCACTAAGACTTCAAGATCCCTCTCACAGTTACTGCTATTGAGCCTGATTTCACCCAGTCTGGTTTGAAAAGTAGGTGTACTTTTGGTTTTTCTTGCCTAAGTGTAGGAAAAGTGTACTTTTCTCGACATTGAATTTCATTTCAAAATGAGAATGGGCCAGACGCGTTCCCACGACCCTTGGTGGGGCTGGCTGTTCCCTGGGAGAAGGCAAGGGATCGTGGCACGAATGCTCACGGGACTTTTATCTCTGCCACTTCGCGGGTCGGGGGATTTTGCAGGACCAGGTTTTTCAGCAGAGGCGGGGATTCCCGCCGGGTCTTAGCGCCTCCCGGGCTCGCAAGCCTTACTGTTCGTGTACTGTAAGCGATCGCGAAGGTTGCATCAGGATCGGCGAGTGAGGAAACGGGCGGCCGGGCTGGGGGAGGGGGGAAACAAGGAAGCTTCCGCCGCGAGTTGCAAGAAAAGAAGTCGTTTCATCAGAAAAAAAAAATAAGAAAAAAGAAGGAAGTTGTCTGTAAGCTAGATGACCTTCTGGAAGGTTTAAAGTTATAAAAGTCTGATTCATGGCTTGCTTTTCTGGAAATTACCTTCCAGAAACCGTAACTCTGCGTCATTCTCCTCTCGATAAGGGTAGGTAGCTGAGTCGGAATAAGAGGGAAAAGACCACTTAAAACACCAGTTATAGCTCAGGATTGCTTACGGGCCTTCAAACTTGACAGCTTTAAAGACTTGTGGACTTCAGCTCCCATAATTCCTCCTCTAGTCATAGTTAGCTCAGGAATTCTGGGAGTTGAAGTCCACAAGTCTTAAACTTTTAAGTTTGAAGACCCTTAGCTTAGGCAATTTCATACCTGGAGAGTAGGTAGGTAAGCAGGCAGTTAAGAAAGAGGGAGAGAGAGAGAAAGAGGAAGGAAGGAAGAAGGAAAAAAAGAAAAAGAAACGAAGTTGGAAGTTAAAAGCCCTTTGATATGCTCCCCCTCCCCCTTTTCTCAGCCTCCAAGCTATTTATTTGGTCGATCTTGGCCAGATAAAATGATGGAACAGGGAAATGCATTGCTATTTTGGGGCGGAGTGGGGCGGGGGGGCTATAGATCAGCTATTAACTGTATAATTAGCCCATCTTGACACATCATATTTTTACCTCAAGAACACATAAAAACTTTAATACCCTTACATGCCTGAAGAAAGAAAGGAAAATTAGAGCTCTTAAATTTTACACGCCTTAGCTAGGCATTTTCCTTGTAGGTCTTTGGTTAAGTTAAAATATTTTTATCCCATCATACCTGCACAGTGACTGCAAAATACACAGAAGAAGAGAAATATCAGAGTTCCTTTTTTAAAAATGTTCTGTGTGTTTTTTATAATTCAATTGAAAGTGGCTAAATTTGTTTGGCCAAATTAGGTTACCAGCCTCTTTCCCAAGGTTAGCCCATTTCCTGTTCTCTGAACAGATTTCTTCATTTCCCACTGGGACAGGCATACTGTCTCAGGCGTTTAACGAAGTTTCCCCTTGGGAACACCAGGGGAACTTCCAGTTTCCCATTTTCCTACCTCTTGACATATGTGTCCCAGACTGTTTTGGGTGCAACCTGCTGCAACTGAGGAAAATAACAAAATAACAGAACAACAGAATTGGAAGGAAACTTGGAGCTCTTCTAATCCAATCACCTGCACAAGCAGGAAACTGCCTTGGAGCACCCACAATTTCTGAAGGCAAGCTGTTCCACTGGTTAATTATCCTAATTGTCACTGAAATTTCTCCTTAGGTCTAGTTTGCTTCTCTCCTTGATTAATTTGCATCCATTACTTCTTGTCCTGCCTTCTGGTGCTTCAGTAAATAGACTGATCCCCTCTTCTTTGTGTCATCCCTTCAAATATTGGAACACTGCTATCATGTCATCCATGGTCTTTCTTTTCACTAGACGAAACATACCCAATTCCTGCAACCATTCTTCATACATTTTAGCCTCCAGCCCCAACTCATCTTTGTTGCTCTTCTCTGCACTCTTTCTAAAATGTCAACATAAATTGGTACTAACACTTCACATGATTTTCTTGCCTAAGCATAAAACTTTATTTTTCTCACCATTGAATTTCATTTTGTTAGATATGGCCTGGTGTTCAAGTCTCTTCTGGATCCGTCAGTCTGTCTTCTGGGGTTTTGGCTATTCCTTCCAGCTTGGTGTCATCTGTAAATTTGATGAGTTTCCCTTCTGTTCTCTCATCTAAATCATTTATGAAGATATTGAACAATACTGAGCCCAAGATAGAACCTTGGGATATCCCACAGCTTACATTCTTCCATGTAGATGTACTATTTCCATTAAGGGCTACACATTGATGTGGTTTGTCAGCCAGTTATGAATCCATCTGGTGGTGATGCTGTCCCACATTTTTCTAACTTATTAAGAAGTAGTTGTGGTCTACTTTGACATGCCCAGGGTCCAAATCTGTTTTCTTGAAAGGACGTGATACCATGAATTAAACTACCATTATTTTGAGGCACGAAATACAGAAGTGGTATTCAGCAGGTTCTGACAGGTAGTTGGGCAGGTAGTGCAAATTTTGAGTAGTTTGGAAAACCAGCAAATATCTCCTCTGACTGGACCCGCCCCCAATCTATTCTCTGCCTCCCGAGTCCCAGTTGATCGACTGGGTCTTCTTTTGTTGCCTTGCACAGGAGAACAGAATTGGAAAGCAGGTTAGTGGGGTGGGGAGGGAATGAAGATTTTGCAGTATCCTTCCCCCAGGAGTGGGGACGGGGAGGGAATAGAGATTTTGCTGTATCCCTTCCCCTGCCACGCCCACCAAGCCACGCCACATCCAGAAAATCAGGCCCAGAGAACCAGTAGTAAAAAAATTTGAATCCCACCACTGACGAAATAGTAATTGGATTGAACCCTTGAAAGACGAATGAAAGTAAGGGCAACAAACCTCTCTTGAGTAAAGTCTTCCTAAAATATGAAATCATGCCTCTAAATTTAGTTGTGTAGAAAAAGGAATCCTGAATTAAACTGATTTGAAAACAACTAGAGAGAAGAGCAGACTTGAAGACATTGAATCTAAAGAAAAGTTAAGATTGATCTGGTCCCCTCTTTTAGCATATTGACTGCTACCTGGTGCAGATGTTATTTAGTTGTGCCTTGTCTTTTTTTAGGGTGGGTGGGAGTAGGATGGGGAATATTTTAATCATAAGCCCAAAATGACATTATCATTATAATAGTTAATTGAAGTATTGGATTAATATAGTGGCTGGAACTCTGCCCAAAGTAGATTAGGCCATCTTTAGCATGTGGACTAGTTAGGATTGTTCTTTTTTCTTTTCTTTTTTTCACATCCTTTTGCAAGAGGAATCAGGGGAAATTCCCCTTATTAAAATTATGAACCAACAGAAGCAGAACTATCCTCAGATATTTTCTTGTATGTTCTGTCTCAAAGCAAAAGCAAATTGTATGACCAGTTTTCACTAATGTGGCCAGAAATTGGCTTGAATTTAAACCTGATGCACATGTCAAAAGTACAATTTAATAGTGCATGAATGTGTCAGGACTGGATTATGCTGGGAAAAATCTTCCCAATGCTTCTGTTCCCAGGTAGACAACTAGTTTGAACTATAAGAGAAATCCAGATCACTATAATTAAAATGTCTACACTTTACAATAGTGTCATTAACTCAGCATTCATATTATGTTGTATGAGAGTTCAGAATGTTTGACCTGTAATCTTAACTTCACTAATCCCTACGAGAACCCTGCAAGGTATCTCGGTATTATATTTCTCACACTGTAAATGGAAAGAGAAACACACTGAGGTGCAGGTTCAGCTCATAAGTAACCCAGAGGCCTTTGTAGATCTGGGACTTTTCCAGGGTGATAATCCCAAGTAATTAATTTTATAGCTGCTCTTCCAGGCAAATCCCAAAGGCTGGCTTTCCCAGCAGTAGCAATTTTATATATAATTAGCTGAAGATTACTTATTCTCTGTCCTGATGTTCCAACTGTTCTAAAACAACAATGATCAGGCATCATTTCTAATGGTAACTTTTTTGGCTGGTTCATTTAATGTTAGGTTTTGAAATGCTTTCCCCCCCTTGTTTTAAAATTATGGCAATAATGAAAGTCTAGACTGATGCTCAATAATCAACCTGAGTCCCGTACTATTTATATCTATTTATAATTTTCTTCATGATCCAGAAACAAACCATCTTCCTAATTTCTATTATTGTCCTGAGTGTTTCTCACATACCACCACCAGTGAAAAAAAAACCCTGGGATTAGTCTATCAAAATAATAATCAGTATAACTGATTGAAAGAGGACATACATTCCATTCACAATCGAATTACATTTAAAATGTCCATATTAAAAAACAAAATTACAGGTAGTCCTCAACATACAACCACAATTGAGCCCAACATTTATGTTGTTAAGTGAGATATTTGTTAGATGAGTTTGCCCCATTTTACAATCAGTATAACTGCAATGGTCATAAACATGAAAAGTGGTCATAAGTCATTTTTTTCAGTGATGTAACTTTGAACAGTCACTATACACACTGTTAGAAGTTGAGGCCTACCTCTGCTACGACTCTGTCTGTCTTTTGGGGTTTCTCAACCACCATAATTTTACACTGCATATTTCAACTCCCAGAATTCCCCCAGTTTCAAATTGCGGAAGTGGAGAAATGCTGAGTTAAGGTAAAGAGAATTACCAAACAATAAGGCCATGTTCCTGGGGTCATCTCAGTACTAAGGAAACTACAATTGTAGTGGGAAAACTGTGAACCTAATGCAAAGTAGAGAATTGTGTGCTCTAATTCAAACTCAGGAAGGTGAGTGGATGAGAATTATTATAGATCACAGGTCTCCAATCTTGGCAACTTTAAGCCTGGCTGGGGAATTCTGGGAGGCTTAAAGTTGCCAAGGGTGGAGACCTCTGTTATAGATAGTAAATAGCACAGAAGCTGTGATGACCTGGGGCATGGCACAAAAGCAACAGTCACAAAAATAGGTAAAGTCCCTTTAATACCTCCAACTTGGCTCTCAATGTCCAGTTATCCTTGACTGGAGATCAAACTCTTCCAAAAACAGTCTACAAAGGGAAGAAATGCAGTCCGATCCCAAAGTACAGATAAATTAGAAATAAAAAAACCAACACAAACTACGCTGAAGTAATTAACATGACAGGCCAGGATAACAAATTGCAGACTTCCAAATGATAACAAAGTACACACAGTTGGGAGGACCCCAACACCCAGATAAGCCTCGACCAAGATAATGCACGCTTTGCTTCCAGCAAGATGCTGTGTGCAAACGCCCTTCTTATATCCTGTTCTCCCAGCTGCAACTAATGAAAGGGATCAGGGCCTTTTCCTCTCCAGTAAGCCACGTTGCTCCCTTCTCTGTTCCTGCGTGCCCTAAGATGAAGAGAGGGTGGCCCTCTGAATGCCCAGCCAGACTCTGCCTTTCCCCCATTTCTTCCACAACCACCGGAGCCCTCTCCCTGTCAATTCCTCAATCTCCCCCTCAGAATCAGACTCCAACTGGGGCACAACAGAAGCTCAGTCTAGGTACTGGATACTTAAAAGACGACTTAGCATGTCCCTTTTCTCTAGTCAAAGTTTGTTTCTTTGACCAGAACTCTTCAAAAATGCTTCCATTTTAAATTCTGCCATTGAAATCCTACTGCCTGTTCTTTTATATTACTGCAAAAAGTCATAAGCATGCATTATTCATGAAGCAGCTTGACAAGAATGAAAAGTGGAACAGCCAAGGGCTTTTCTTAACATAAAGGTGAAGATTTTACTCTGTTCTTTGCTGTCACCACGAGTGCCTGAGGTGGGCGAAAAGGCCTCCCAGGCACCCTTTGAGCTGTGGCACAGCCTTTCTGCTTTCATTTGGCCTTGCTGATTCCAAAAGGTGAGTCCTTTGCAACATTAAAAATTTCATGAAATTCTTCAGGAAATAAATGAAAATCACACAAAGCTGTTTCCCCAGTATTCTTTCAACACACACAGTTGTTAGCATCATTATTCCAGGCTGAAGGATTATGGTGGAGAACTGGAGTGGGAGGGACAATTAATCATTGGAATGGCTTGCCTTTAGAAATTGTGGGTGCTCCAAACACTGGAGGCTTTTAAGAAGAGATTGGAAGCCATTTCTATGAAATAGCAATAGCACTTAGACGTATATACCACTTCAGAGTGCTTTACAGCCCTCTCTAAGCAGTTTACAAAATCAGCATATTGACCCCAACAGTTTGGATCCTCATTTTAAACAACTTCAGAAGAATGGAAGGCTGACTCAACCTTGAGCTTAGTGAGATTCAAACTGCTAAATTGCAGGCAGCTGGTAGTCAGCAGAAGCAGCCTGCAATACTGCACTCTAACCACTGTGCCACCATGGCTCATAATGGTATAAGCTCTCCTGCTTGAGCAGGGGTTGGACTAGAAGGCCCTTCTGACTCTATTATTCTATTCCAGTGAACTCCAAACTTGGTAACTCCGAGACTTATGGACTTCAATTCCCAGAATTCTTCAGTCAGCCATGAAGTACGCAAGACTTAAAAGTTGCCAAGTTTGGAGACTCCTATTAAGTATCAACAAATGGAAGGTGAGGTAGATTTAGTGAATCAATCTTATTTTATTGAAATCTGTGAAAGAAATCATTTTTAAAAATATCTCTCTATATATAAACTTTTCATGCAGAACACTAAATTTTGAAGAAAATCTTAGAAAGTTTGGTTTAAGCATCTTCCTTAACAAACTTTAGTGTTTGGATTTTTGTTTTTGTTTTTGCTTTTTTTGCTGCACTGGCTTCCAAACAACCTCTGCTGTAATTTGAATTGGCTGGGAAATTTTATAGGGATTATGAGTGCAGTCAAGGCATATTCAGCAGTAAATCAAACAGAGGCTCAGATAGAGCTGCATTAACAAAGAGAAGCTATCCTTTACCAAAGGTTGGATTGCCACGCCTTGAAATAACCACACCTTTCGAAAGTAGGGATGTTCATAAAACCAAATTATGCTTGGGGTCTCTTATATAATTCTCTCTTGAATTCTCTTGAATTCTCTCTGGCTAAATTATTGTATTTCTAGGTCATTCAGTATGGAGTTTAGGTACAATAATACTGTAAACTTTTCATTTAAATTGATTGCAGTCTGTTTTAATCTGGCAACCGCCAGAAGCTCTGGTGGCACAGTGGTTAGAATGAAGTATTTCTGCTTAACTCTGCCCACAGTCTGGAGTTTGATCCTGACGGGCTCGAGATTGACTCAGTTTTCCATCCTTCCAAGGTTGGTAAAATGAGGACCCATTTTTTTGGGAGGGGGAACAGGCTGATACTGTAAAACCTCCCATCTCTGAACAGCGCATCTGGAAAATACTAGATTGAGGTGGCAGATTTACATAATATTTAAACACGTATCCTAAGAATTATGAAGTCTGACATTCTCGAAATTATTTGATAGTTCTTATTCATCAGTCAGTAATCAGAATTTTTTAAAGATGAGAAGCCTTTGCAACACTAGAAATGCGCCTTAACCTAAAACTCTATAGAAGATAGGGGGAAATAATACTATAAAATATTAATAAAGGAAAGAAGGCCTGACTAATTTGCCATTTTTATAGATGTGTAAACACAGTACATGCTGTCACTCATGCAGCCACATTTTTTTAACCATGGTTTACAGCAGGGGTGTCCAACCTTGGCAACTTTAAGCCTGGAGGACTTCAACTCCCAGAATTCTGGGAGTTGAAGTCCTCCAGGCTTAAAGTTGCCAAGGTTGAACAGCTGGTTTACAGAGTAAAGCACAATTGGCCAGCTTGTACAACATATTAGGCGCAACTACACTTCACAAATGATAATGGCTGAGTTAGCACGTCCTGTTAAGCCAAAGCAAACAATTGCATAATTTAGTGCAATAAACGAAGTAGATCTCTTATCTTACTCCCTTGGCTAAGCGTAATTTTATCATCATGAAAGTTGACATATTTTGGACTCCTTCCCTTGGCCTCTCTCTTTTTCCTAAGATGTCTGTCAACTTTCCTCAGAAAATAGGAGAGCTCGGGCTAAAATCCATGGAAAATGTGTTGCTTGCAACATGGGCAGAATAGACGGTTATATCTTGCTATGATGCAGGGAGCTGGAAGACACTTGCCTGATGATTATTTTGCTATGCTTCTCATGCCTGCAGGTAATTTGTAGGGAATTCATGTATCATTTGGCCACACTTTTCACAGAACAAGTGATGCACTGCAGCTGACCTCAATTCCAAGTCTGATATTGAAGACAAGAGAAGCAACCAGCAATACAGGGCAGTCTTGGCTGAAATCCATCTCGACTGATAATAGAGGTGACTTGGAAGCCAACAACAAGAGGCAGGGTGCTGAGATAGGCTGCAGATGATTACCAAATGCGGCGGTGAATGGGTTCTTGCCTTGCCTGGATTTTGAGCTTCACCGATGGTATCTAAATTGGTCTATAATTCAGAGAAATGGAGGGACTAAACTTGGAGATGCAGGAAGGAAGGACTGATCAGAATCAAGATTGCAACAGGCTAGTGAAGGTTAACTTTTCTTACTCCACCGTGTCCTTATTAAAATCAACAATATATCCCCTATCTTCTTTTTTTTAGAGGGCAAACCAACATATTTGGGGGACCAGTCTTCATGGCTCAGCGGTTAAAGATGATGAGCTTGTCAGTTTGAACCTAGATTCAAGACTTGAGCACCACATAATAGCAATAGCACTTATATATACTGCTTTACAGCCCTTTCGAAGTGGTTTACAGAGTCACCATATTGCCCCCAACAAACTGGATCCTCATTTTACCCACCTCGGAAGGATGGAAGGCTGAGTCAACCTTGAGCCTGTCAGGATCGAACTGCCAAACTGCTGGCAGCTGGCAGTCAGCAGAAGTAGCCTGCAGTATTGCATTCTAACCACTGCACCACCATGGCTCTATAGAGTGAGCTCCCATTCTTGTCCTAGCTCCTAGCAGTTCAAAAGTGTGTAAATGTGAGTAGATAAATAGGTACCACTTTGGTGGGAAGTTAACAGTGTTCCCTGCACCTTTGGCGTATAGCCATGCTGGTCACATAACCATGGAAAATTTCTTCAGACAGCGCTGGTTTCCTCGACCAAGAAACAGAGATGAGCACCACCCCCTGTAGTCAAACACAACCCTTTCTTCATTGGGATCAATAATACAGAACAAAAAGTAAAAAAATAAGTAATCTGCATATCTTGAAATTGATTTTTTTCTCTCTCTTCCAGCTCATGCACCCAAACCACAACTATTACTTAAAAATGAAAATGGCAGCAATCAGATTCACCCAGTGCTGACACAATGAACTATTGTCCATTTTGGTCTACAACTACTAAGAAGATGTTTTACCCTACGTTTGGGATCCATGTCAAAGAGTTCAAAGTATTTGTAGATACATACACAAACACACTGTTGGTGTTTCATATCTCTCATCCAAGTGGATACCAGAAAGATTATTTTATATTGACCTCTTTGATGGCTCCTATTTACTGATGCTCCTGGGCAGGGGTGGGTTCAAATTTTTTAACAACCGGTTCTGTGGTCATGGCTTAGTTGGTGGGTGTGGCTTGGTGGTCATGTGACAGGCTGGGCATGGCCAACTCAACACTCATATCGAGGCACGCATCTCCTTGCCTGGCCTCTCATGACTGTGGGGATGCTGCAACAGTCATAAGTGTGAAAAATGGTCATAAGTCACTTTTTTCAGTGCCATTGTAACTTTGTAACTCCACACAAGCAAACAAAGTACCAGCAAAGGAGGGGAAAAAACCTCCAGAGAAGTTCCAGAGACAGGAAATCTAGTCCTGCCAAGAATGTAATAAGAGTTAACGGAGAGGCAGTTTCTGTAAGCAACACCAGAATGTTTCTGTTAAGTCCTGGGCATGGGCACAAGAACGGAGATGAGACATCGGACTGTGACTTCAACTCTTTATTAACAAGAAAGACTGGAGCAAAAACCCTGGGCAGCAGTAGCTCTTTTATAGAGCTTGCTGCCGTTAAACAACCAATGAACTGAGTCTATCGCTTTCACAAGTGTCCAATCAGGGGCTTCCGTTATCAGCCAATCAGACTGGCCAAGCCTGACCAATCACGACTCGCTATTCACGGGCCAATAAGAATTGCAGGATTACAAGCCTGTTGTAAGATGAAGCTGGTTGTATCGTTGCGATGGTTTAATCCATAACAGTTTCCTTCCTGCCTTCCTTACAGGATTAGGCCAGTAATTTCTCCTAATAACCGGTTCTCTGAACTGCTTAGAATGTTAACACCTGTTCTAGCGAATAGGTGCGAACTGGTAGAATCCCACCCGTGCTCCTGGGTTTACATCAATGATTTTTCATTTGATCACCTACTTAGTTGTTCCTCAGATCATTGCCTGATGAAACTATGGCAATGGTAATCCTAAGTCTTTGTGTTATGAAACTGAAAAAAAACCTAGGTTTGGTGGCACATTTATGCATATGTCTGTATCTTTATGGATCATTATCTTGCAGTTATGGAGTGCCTTTGCATTCTAATGCCTTTACAAACTTTCCTATCCAAAGTGTACACTCTGATAAAAGAGGTGCTAAAAGAGGAGATTGACAAAATTAAATTTACTAGAGCAGGGGTGGCTGCAGAATTCTGGGAGTTGAAGTCCACAAGTCTTAAAGTTGCCAAATTTGAAGACCCCCCTGTACTAAAAAAAAAATGAAACCCCACTCCAGCATTCCCCCCAAATTGATATTGGAAGTTGAGCCTGCCAGGGGAGAAGATATCCAAGCAACTAGGATGGAAAAATAGGGAGAGTAGCTCTGATTTCTGATTTATTCCATGGATGATTAAAGCTGAAGTTTCTTGAAAAGTAAATTTAATATGTAAAGAACACGAATGCACACAGACAAATCTTTGTCATGTGTAATGCCCTTAATGTATCCCATAGCAAACTCGATGCCAGAGCATAAATATAAAGGTTGAACACGTTCTGATGTTCAGCAAAGTAGAATAAACTGGAATAAGTTGCTTCAAATCAGAGGATTGCCAGATCTGCTGAGAATTAGAGAAATTACAGAGAAAAAAAACACCACTAGCTATCATTAACAAAAGAGTTTTAAACCACCACCTGGATACAACCCTTAAAAATGTTAGAATAGTTTTAATTCAAGTCCAAAGCAAGCTAACAATATTATAGTGATCTCTGATCCAGTTCAGATTACTTGTCCAGAGGAGGGCCGAAGTTCTAGAGTGATTTCTAGAGTGATTTGCAACATCATGTCAAAAACATCAAAAAAAGATTAATTAGCACCTGAAATAACAGGAAAATGTGCCATCAATGTGAAAACAAAGAATTCTACAGTTCTTCTAAAAGAAACCCCTCAATGTTAATAGCAAGCACCTTGTACTATTATTTAAAATATGACTTTATATATGGACATCTCTAGAAAGGACATCTCTAGAAATATAGTGCTGAAATACAGCTGACTATTTTGTATGCAAAGATGGAGAAATTGCATTCAGTCAGCAAAACCAAGGGCCAGTGTTGATTGCTGTTCCTTGCAAAAAATTTACAAATAAAACAAAACAGAAAACAGGTACAGACATGATATCAAGAAGATATTACGTCACAAGTATTCAGTAGGCTAATAAGGCAATGTTTGAAGAAATAAATAACTTTGATTTGATTGAGAGACTGAATAACTATGAATTGATATTTATGACATTATTAAAAATGAAGCAAAGAGAAATATCTTGAAAAGGTGAAACGAAATGAATCTCTGCTGAAATTACTGAAAATAGTTGCAAAACAAAACAAAACATAGCAAAAGGTAATAAGAGACCAGAGGAAAATCTGCTGAATCCACTGAAGGGTAATAAAAACCGAGGATTTATATCTAAATAAGCAGTGCAAAAAAAGAAAGAAAGAGTGAAGATAACCATATTGTGGGGATGATGAAAGGTTTAAGAAAATTGCAGGCATCACGAGAAATTTTTATGCAGAGACAGGGCTGAAAGAAAACAAAAAAGGAAGCGATCTAGTGGAGAAAGGGTCTATGAAGGAGCTATAAAAATGATATAGTACAGATGTATAACAAAGTTCTCAAATCATTACTAGAAAGTCGATTGAGTCCTAGAATATACTAGTGTACTAACAATAAAACTGCAAGAGCTGATGAAATCCAGATGAAACAGATAATAGAAGGGAGAAGAGAAATGCAAAAAGACATCTCTTTTTGCTTTAATAATGTTTCTGACTCTGTAAACCAGAGCTAGCTATGCATAGTCTTTAAGAATATGGCTATAGCACAGTGATTCGCAACCTGTGGTCCATGATATCATCACAGGGAGTCCGTGAAGGCTTGAAGAAATGTTAGGATTTAAATCTTGAGTTAAGTCTTGGGGGTCTGAGGCCATTGCCTGTGGCCACAAAAGGTATTTAAAGGGGATTCATGATGAAACAAAGCTTGAGAACCACTGGTATAGCAGAGGATTTCATTTGCCCTTGAAAAAATGTATATGATAATAAATGAAATATGGAACAGCTGATAGCAATAGCACTTAGACATGTATACTGCTTCACAGTGCTTTTAAAGCCCTCTCTAAGCAGTTTAAAGAGTCAGCATATCGCCCCCAACAATCTGGCTCCTCATTTTACTGACCTCAGAAGAACGAAAGGATGGAGTCAACCTTGAGCCAGTGGGATTTGAACTGCCAAACGGCAGTCAGCAGAAGTAGCCTGTACTCTAACCACTGTGCCACTTAGCACAGTGGTGAAAATAGCAAAAGTAGTCTGCCAAGCTTGTATAGTTTCATTTTAATTAATATATGGGTGGAATACATAAGGAGAAATTTTGGATTAAAAGAAACATAAACATTAGAATTTAGATTGCTGGGAGACCCATCAGCAATCGCAGATATGCGAATGATTCCAGTTTGACAGCAGGAAACAAGGAAGGCTTAAAGAATCTTTTGTTGGAAGAGAAAGAGGACAGCAGGAAGAGGACAGCAGTCTCTTGCATAAGATTAAACAGATTGTTGTTGTTTTTCACTTATTTAAACAGTTTATATAGCTGCCCAACTCACAGCAAGAATCGCAAGCCAGACAAAAGGATTTAAAAGGAAAATAAAAATGTATAAAATAATATGGCATTAAGTCTGGGTCCAAAAACATTTTACTTTTAGCCCATGTAATCCAAATAAATTAATTCACCTCTAGGGCTGATTCAACTTCTCAGTTCAAAACTCCAGGTCTCAATCAGAATAGAGCTGGAAGAGGTCTTGAAATAATGCTTTACAAAAGACCAGAAGGAGCCATTTGAGGGATGCTGTTCCATAGGGCAGGCCCTATGACAGAGATACTTATGTCAATATGCAGCTCCAACCCAATGCAAATGGGAAGAGAAGTTGAAAGAATAACAGTCCTCAGTTCTCAGACACGAACAATTCACAAATATAGAAATAATAGTAGTAGTAGCCCTCAAAAGAATTGATTAAATTTATATACCGTTTGACTCACAGAGGCCCTAGACAGTTTACAAATGTTTAGAAACATTGAAAAACAAGGAACAACACAGCAGCAACGCAAAACAAAGGACTTAAAGATAGCCAAGGCAAACTTTCAGTGATCCAATAGATGGCTTTGTACAGATATAAGCGGATATTTGTAGCTCAGGATTAAATTGTAGGATCTTTGTTGCTCTCTGAGCTTGATGGGGTTTTTTTTATAGACATCTCATTACCAAACCAGGTAACATCATCAGGGCACTGGTGATGTTATCTCGTTTCATTGGTAATGAAATTTCTGCAAGAAAACCACCAAGCCCAGAGACTCCACAGATAGCATTGTTCAATCGATGGAGCATGGGGTGAGCCAACCTTGCCACAAATACACAGCCATGAAATATGTAAGAGGAAAGAGGATGACAGATCCAGACAAAAGATTAAAGTGAAGATATAACACATTGGCAATAACAGTACATACTGTCAAAGTTGTTGTACTTTTCTAGTACTAATATATGGCTGGGAAAGCTGGGCTAACTGAAAAACTGGACAAAGGAAAATGGATGCCTGCAAATGAAGACACTGGAGAAAAATATTGAGAATATTGTTCTCAAATGGTTGGACCACTTGAAGATCAGGTAATTCAATGTTAGTTGATATACAACCAGACAGTTCAGCAGAAATGCTACTAAAAAAGCTTAAAGTAAAATATGTGAAGTGTTGGAAAAGATATTGACACTTTTCCTAAAACTGAATCAAAGCAATCAAAAAAGAGACTTACAGAAGACAGGTTGGTTAACTTAGATCCTATTAGTGATCACAAAAGTATGAGCTTTCAAAAAAATGAAAGTTATTGACAAGCAATAATTTCCTTCTGATCCTAAGGAGCTGGACAACAATATATTTTTCTTTTACAGAATTCCTGGGTACCCAATTTTGCAATCATATAGTCCTCACAACTGCTAAGCTATAAAATTAAAACAATAGCAACCTAGAATCTAAAATAAGAGGAAATTTCTTCCTCGTATCCTTGTTATTCAGATGAAAACTATCAAGATAATACAGACAGCTTTGGAGATAAAATCTTAAATATGCTTATCTGTGAATAACCCCCTTGTAATTTGAGTTTACTTTTGAATTATATTATGTACCAGATTGTGTTATTAAATCTTTCAAACAATGGTCGGCTAGTAAACCTCCTAACTGGCCAGTTTATGGTTACCCTTAAGTAATTATAATAACAATCATTCGCTTTGATGACTACATTCAAAATATATTTCTCTGAAAAAATGGGAAAACCAATATTTGATTGCATCTTCCTGGAACTTCTTCCTGATAAATAGTCTTTTTTATCATCTATGCTTGGATTACTCATTTTTGACTTTCTTAAAACATCTGCCATAACAATAAGCTATTTCATTTTTGTGTGTGTTAAAATGTATTTTGTTCTGGAAATGAGGAGAAGCTCAAATTCTCAGATTAATAAAACATCTGATTGCAGTCAAAGGGGATAGGTTGTGTAAGGCAAGGAGTGGCAGAACCTTGGGGCAGAGTTAAAAGAGGGGTTAGCCTAGAATCTCTACGTAGCCACAAGGAAATGAAGTCCAACCTCCTTTGAATTCTACTGACCCTTCTATAATTCCTAGCAGACACTAACTATTAGTAGAGAATATTCCTGTGTACATAGGCATGACTGACAATAAATCACTTTAATCAGGGGTGGGATTCTACCAGTTTGCACCTATTTGCTAGAACTGGTTGTTAACATTCTAAGCAGTTCGGAGAACTGGTTGTTGGAAGAAATTACTGGCTTAATCCTGTAAGGAAGGCAGGAAGGAAACACTCTGGTGTTGCTTATAGAAATTGCCTCTCTGTTAACCCGTATTACATTCTTGGCAGGACTGGACTTCCTATCTTAGGAACTTCTCTGGAGTTTTTTTCCCCTCCTTTGCTGGTACTTTGCTTGTGTGGAGTGACCATTTAAAGTTACAATGGCACTGAAAAAAGTGACTTATGACCATTTTTCACACTTACGACTGTTGCAGCATCCCTACAGTCATGACAGCCAGGCGAGGAGATGCGTGCCTCAATGTGATATTGAGTTGGCCACACCCAGCCAATAACATGACCACCAAGCCACACCTACCACCTAAGCCACACCCACAGAACCGGTTGTTAAAAATTTTGAATTCCACCCCTGAGTTTAATTAAACCTTCATGTGTGGATCTGATCTTTCAAGTCTGACAGGCTGTCGGGAATCTGCTCACATTAATTTGAATAGTTAAAAAAGGTGATGAAAACAGTATAGCAGGGGTGTCAAACTTGATTTCTTCACAGGCCAGATCAGCATTTTAGTGTGGGCCAATCAGCATTTTTTTGTGGGCCAATGGTGGGGGGAGGAGTAGGCAGGGGCAGGCGTGAGTAGATCCCACCGCTGCCATCCTGCCCACCTCCTGTGCACACACGTGCCTGCTGGGATGGTGTGGTCTGGGTATATGTATGTGTGCGTGTGGCCACTGACTCCTGTGTACACATCAGGATTCAGTGGGCCTGGCTGAAGCGATGAGGGCTGGCCCCTTATCGTTTTCAGGACGGCCGTGTGAGCCAGATCCAACCACATTGCGGGTAGGATCTGGCCTGCAGGCCTTGAGTTTGACACCCGTGCAGTATAGTAAAGAAATGCAACAGGGGAAGGGATGCTTTGTCAGTCCTGGTTCAAGATACAGATCATCGTTCAACTTACAATCAAAATTGGGACCAGAATTTCAGTCGATAAGCAAGGCAGTTATTGACTCATGCCTGCTGTTCTGACCTTTGTTTGCCATGGTTGTTTCTTTTCTTTTTTCTTTTAATTGGCCAAGTGTGATTGGACACCCAAGGAATTTGTCTTGGTGCAGATGCTCTCAGTGTACATAAAAGAAAAGATACATTTGTCAAGAGTCAAGAATCATAAGGTACAACACTTAACAGATAACAGATAATCAGAGTTGGAAGGGACCTTGTAGGTCATCTAGTCCAATCCCCCACCCAAGCGGACACCCTACACCATTTCTGACAAATGGCAGTCCAATCTCTTCTTGAAAGTCTCAAGTGATGATGCTTCCACAACTTCCAAGGGCAACTTCTGTTCCATTGGTTGATTGTTCTCACTGTCAGAAAGTTTCTCCTTGTTTCCAGGTTAAATCTCTCCTTGATATATAGTAGAACAGAAATCCCCATCCTTTCTGGCACCTAGTCTTCCATGGACCAGGAGGAGATGGTTTCAAACGCAACTTAGATCCTGCGTATGCACAGATGAAGCATTGCTCACTTGCCAACCATTGTCCATGGGTGTGGCCTAGTACCAGTCCAGGGCCTGGGGTTTGGGGACCCTTATAGTAGAGAGTTTAATATTACGGTCCCCTTTTTCTAAAAATGTACCAAATTGGTGAAACTGGAACAAAGCAGTGTGTGCTGATTACTGTACACTGATCATAAAAAAAAAAAAAATCATTTACACTGCAGGAAAGATCAAGCTGAAGTGGTAGTTGTTGATATGGTAGATATTCTAACTAACTCAAATGGGAAAGTGATATATATTTTCGCTTGATATCAGATTTTTTTAAAAATGGACTGATTATGTGCCATCAACTCATTTTTGACTCCTAAAAGTAAAGGTTCCCCTCACACATGCCTGCTAGTCATTTCTGGCTCTAGGGGGCGATGCTCATCTCTGTTACAAAGGCGAAGAGCCAGCACTGTCCAAAGACGTCTCCGTGGTCATGTGGCTGGCATGACTAAATGCCAAAGGCGCACGGAACATTGTTACCTTCCCACAAAAGTGGTCCCTATTTTTCTACTTGCATTTTTACATGCTGTTGAACTGCTAGGTTGACAGAAGCTGGGACAAGTAACGGGAGCTCATTCTGTTACGCAGTGCTAGGGATTTGAACCGGCAAACTGCCGACTTTTCTGATCGACAAGCTCAGTCTTAGCCACTGAGCCACTGCATCCCTTTTGACTCCTAGTGACCACATAAATAGATTTTCTCTGTAGATAGGTAGATTTTCTCTGTAGATAGGTAGATCTGTGCCCAGCTTGGTCCTTCAGGTTCTCATATGATGCATTCACTACCACTGTAACTGAGTTTACCCACCTTGCTCTTTGTCATTTTTTTACTCTTTCCTTCACTTTTCCCAAGATTGGACCCTTTTCAAGAGAACTCGGTCTTCACATAATGTGCTCAAGGTAGAATAATTTAAGTCTGGTTATTTGTAGCCTCCTATGAGAACTTTTGATTTTTTTGTGTGTGTTTAATAATCAGTTGGTTTGTTTTCACGTCTCTCCAGATTATTTGCAGGAATTATCTTCTTGATACCAAAAGAGTCCTCCAAATTCTAGAACTTGATGCCACCAGAAAGACTTTTAACAAATGTTTTAAAATACTTAGCAAGGTTTTCCATCCCCAAACTCTCCAAATAAGATTGTCAACTGTGTTCAGTATCAACTAAATCCCCTGTGCATTGTGACACTTATTCCTTAGTAAATATGCTA